>OX424555.1:17314867-17939867 GCA_949152475.1 Terebella lapidaria | reverse complement strand
TCCGCGAAGGCTCCTCTTCCGCGAACGGTGCTTCCGCGACTGATGCTTCCGCTGATGATGCTTCCGCAATCGTGCTTCCGCGAACGGTTCTTCCGCGAACGATGCTTCCGCTGATGATGCTTCCGCAATCGTGCTTCCGCGAACGGTTCTTCCGCGAACGGTGTCTTCGCAAGTGGACCTTGTAGATCACGTGACCGTTCCTAACGAACGTTTCAGCGCGGCAGTTGCATGGTTTTGTTACACTAACATTTTTTTACAAACGGCTACCAGATATAAACGGAGCAATAAATATGCGTCTTTAACATCTAATTAACTCATATACAACTGTCATTTATATTTACGAAGAATTGAAGGTGATCGTGTTAATTTTGTAGTCTACAAAGTTTAGCTTTTCCTGTACGTGTATATCCTGTTGTCGAATGTGTATTCAAACTTTGTACAGAAGGCGTTGTTTTCAATACCATTCTTATTATTGATATTATTCACCTTGTTTTCAAGTTGAAATACATTATCATCTGTGTTTACAGCAATAACGCCTGGTCATTAACAATATTATTTGTAGGTTTATGATTTCCCACATCAATTTAAAACATCCGTAGTACATATTTTGCAGCTTGTTTTACACGCAATCAATCAATATTCAATCAATATTGGCTGAATGTGAACGAAAATCGCTTTGATGTTTGACTATGAATTATGGCATTTCATTTTGTACGTGTACTGTACTTATTGAACAATTGATTTCTTTTGAATGCTAGAACCTCTCCCACCTCGATGACCCGTTAATAATCAAAACAAACCAATGTGTCTTGTAATGTTTGATTTACTAGATAAATGGTATCGATAATTAGTTTTACAAGGACCATTCATCTATAGAGGCACATCTTCTTGTACTTTAAGAGGGTACGAGTAGAAGTAGGAGGGATATCGTTTCGGATTCGCAGCGGAAATCTAAACGTCAAGTCTAGAATACACCTTCTAGGTGAAGAAGGCTGTAATCGTTGTACAAATACCATGGGAGCAGACTTCCATTATCATCGTGAACGAGTCGTGGTTGTCTACAACTCAAAGCCAACGTACTGTCCCAGAAACTCAAATGATATCGCCTTGAATTGTTCACTTAAATGGTTTCCATGCAGATAAAGGAGGAAAAAGAGGAAAAAAACTGAATCCTGAACTTTGATTGATAAAACTTGACCGAGCTATGCCTCTTGATTAGAGGCTGCTGCTCAGCGGGTAGGCAAGTGAGCGACAATGTCATTTTCTCTCTCTAACCTAACGCCAAGATGTTTTATTGAATATTAAAAATTCTAATTCAGTCTGCCCATCCATTGAGCCAATCGATTACTGGTAATATACCTTACGAAATAAGTGCTTCCAAAATTATTTTTAAAGAACAAATATCTACAAGAGAGTGGTGATACCGTCAATAAACCTGACACAATATACACAAACATATTAATCATATCCCGAGGATATGAAGATCCGAGGATAATTAGTTCCTGCTTCGTCAAAGACATATATCCGGCCATTCTATGGTCTGTACAGCATCGCATCGCCACGGATAAAGCGTGACACCCTCCACATCTCGATAACACAGATGGCATCAGACACCTCGCTCACACTCGGCTTCGTAGAAACTCTTTGAAGCTCTCTGGAGAGGACAGGGCGAAACACATGATACCAGTTCCATGTATACAAAATTCATTATAGGCTCGAAATTCTGAGATTTCACATTTAGCGCTGGCCATATAAGGTCATGGTCGACCAACAAGAAAACGCTCTTCATGATTTTTAAGCACATGAATATTGTTCAATGCTGTTCATGATTTTTTCCCCAGTGCTTTACTATTACCAGCGGGTATATTAAGGACCAAAAAAACGTAGTGAGTTTCCAGCTTTAACGAGACGGATCCTGAGACGACTCCACTGGTAGGGTTGATTGTGGGTAACATCTGCATGACGGCACCTGCAGCTATGCACATTCAATGCCCTTGAATTAGTTTGGAAATTGTTTCAAATGTATGCCATTCAGGACCCAGGACGTTCATCATATATGAGTCAGATTTGCCTCGATGTGACACTGTTGATAGATAGTGTTTCAGGTGGAAATCATTTCAACGGATTATTGGTTAGTCGCCGGTGGCGCTGTTCTGTGAGTGATGTCCTTCTCCAATCCTGACCTTGATCATGTCCCAAAGTGAATACATGACGGACTCCAGTACAAGGTCATGCCCATGAATGTCAATTACACGTCAAAAACTGGAGTGAATTGTACCTATGCTTCTTATTCTGTAGACGTCAATGCACGGATCATCAGAGCAGTGCCTACTCCAAGACGCCACTCTCACTTTGAAGATCTTACCGACATCATGACTGCTTGCTTTGTATTTGTAAGGTCACGAAACATGTCGGTCAACTGCTTCTCTACAGGTCGTTGAGAATATAATCCAGTCGTTCTGTTCTGTAAGAGGCGCTTCCATGTACACACAATAAACACACACAAAACTCACCAGAGGATGGATACTTCCTTTCTAGTAATGTAACACGGATTGGCATTCACATGTTTTCAGGTTCTCGTTAACGCTCAGATGTATTACTGTTGCATGAATTGCGTAATCGTGTATAATGATTTGTGCATTGTAGACAGTACAATTCCCTCAGAGCTTGAAACGTGCACTGACCAACACCATTATTGGAAGACGAGTTATCTCTTATTCTCGTCCCGCCGACAATGCGGAAATGGTTTGAGGAGCTTTGTCTGTGCTCCATTGTTAGACCGTATTCTTGCAATTCATGTCAATGTTTCCATACTGGCATCTCCCCACCAGTGACCCAGTAAAGAAAGTTGTGCGCACGTAGCATTCGCTCGACCCAGTTCATTTTATTCCGGCCTCAGACGGCGAGCACTTGAAATGTTGAAAGCTGTTACACGACGTTCAAACCACTTGACTTTAATGAGATTTATTCGACGATAGCCACCATGTAATAGACAGGGATGATCTCCTCCGTTGTTCCCTGTTTATTCATGTAGAGCAGAGCGAATACCTCACCCTCGCTCCCATGCAACTTGAAATGGTCCAGAAGCACTGTTGTTGTTTACTGTACGATCTTGCTCCTCCTGAATCCAAAGTCCAACATCCTGAATTGTTATCGAAGCGAATAGTCTGCTAAGTAATCCATCTGCTAACTACTACATAACACGGCATTTGTTCTGTTACGCCCAATACTCATCGTGTTGTACGGCTGCCAACATAAACTACACATTTTCATAATAAACATACCAATGTAGCCTCGTTATGTGGAAACGAGCTATATTCTAATTTGATGTTCCAGGATAATGTTTGATAGTTCTTTGAGAAATGGATGAAAAATTATGAAGACATTCACGATATATATGGGCCTATGCAGTTATTACATTCACTTTAATAAAAAATATATGGATAGAATGCTATGAACATGACAATGACTCAAAGCTCAGGGTTATGAGCGAAGGGCGTAGCACATTGTCTCGATGGAAATGAAATCAACCATACTTTCTTCCTTCAACTGCCCACTTGAAAATGTTAAGCAGTATGCTTTATTTTTTTTTAGTTTCATATTTTGTCAGGTAACGTTGGAAGTTTTCTATGTATCCAGGACTGTATTACATCTCTCGTGTCTGATATTTGTCTGCAGTTATTCCGGTATATCAACAGTTTCTGTCTCATATGCCTATCCATTTTATTGTGACAATAATTCTAGTTGCCGGCAATAATTATATTGACTTGGACTCGGCGTTTATTATAACCAGGATGATACAAAATATCGACCATAGATAATTGTTATTGTATATTGGGTGTTGTAGTAACAATATATCTTTGAGGTATCTTTACAGGAGAAATTTTACATCCCAACATATCCATATAATCCTGGAAGCAACTGACATTTACGTGTATAATTATATTCCTCACGTTTTGTTCCTCATGTTCTTACGGACGGACTGTATACTTCGTATAGCATTGCATCACATGTGCCGATTTCCGGACGCACTACTCACCAACTGGAGCAAGTCAAATACAGTTGAGTATCTAATATTGACACAGCCGAGGGACAGGGGCCTGTACTAACGGCTTCGTTGCGACCAAGTTCGACTTCTTGCTGCTTCCTCACTCATCAAAAATGTATACGAAGTCAGCGTTTCGAGAGGTCCGAGTTATCGGTGTTTATTTTCAACATGGAGGCAGGAAACTACCACATTAAAACACAGGGGGATATACAGCTGCGCAATCAAAAGCAAGGAACAGGTGGATGATATGTACCAGTTACTAGGGATCGGGAGGATGATGTGCAACAAGCAATAAATATTACACGAGTTATCGTGTTACATAATGGTAATTGTGCCATCAAAGGCCCTTCGATGTATTCATTCAAAGCTGACAAGTACCAGTTACTAACAAGCTTTAGGGGTTGGGAGGGTGATGTGTACAAGCAATAACTGTTCGTGCAGACATTAGCAGCTGCAGATACAGAAAGAACGGACATGGGAAAATAAATTGCGTTAGTCCAGTGGTAAAGAAATCATTAAAGGGATTCTATCATTGGATAATGACATTGTACTAATTATATAATTCTAATTTATCAATTTATGGCGGAGTAGCACAGAGAATCATAGTCGCAAAAAGATATAACCGTCAAAAGTTGATGGATATCTTCCCATCAGCATCAAATTAGTATATTAGCACACCCTACGTTGTTATGCACATCTAAAAAACTAATTGACTAACTGGTCCCCTCAGCAATACAGGTGAGAAATATGATGAATACGTATGCAAATTATAGCTTCCTTCTTGTTGAGTGTTTTGAATAAGTTAACTTCTATCATTCAGGACTATCATACCAGTTTTAATTTTGTAGCCAGACAGATCACATCTATGTCTTACATCAGACATAACTACCGGACAGATTCATTTATGGATTGTCGATTACGGCTTCCATGTATTACATCAGACAGAACTCTCGGACAGATTCATTTAAAGATCGTCGATTACGGCTTTCTAGGGACGCAGCATTATCTGTGATTCTGGTACCGGTATTGAGATATTAGTTCGAATTATTACCCACGCTACAATGGATCTCGTTAAACAACAGACACAGGATGGTCAACTATATGTCACTTGACTATTAACGTATGATTGAAGGATATGAGAGGCGATAAATTGGTCGTAAATGGTGAAAGGTTGACAATGGTGAAAGGACAATTTTCACTGGTATCAAACTATCAATGGTGAAAGTGTCAGTCTTCATAAATCACAGCAATATTCCTGTACGGAGACTTGCCAGCCGAGATGTTGAGAACACATATCTGGCGCAGAAATCATCAACCAAACAAACCACAAAAATAGCCAGGAATTCCCACAATGCTCGTAGCAGCCACATCTTCTGGTCGGCATAAGTATCATAGCACGGTTCAGCCCGATAACAGAGTTAAGTGGTAGTCCCTTCCTGGCTTTCGCCTGACACCTCGTCACAGTGGGTCAGGATTTGTGAACTTATTTCAGAACAAAACATTTTTTTAATGCATGAAATATACACTGTGTATCATTTTCTCCCCCTCTCAGTTGTTTCCAACGATTTATGTCCCTCAATTTCGAGTTAATTCCATACATATACTTTGTCACATGACAGCTGTTTGTTTACATGTTCATCAAGGTGCAATTTTGTCATGCTACAAATCTACCATTCGAATTAGCCAATCAGGGAGCAAGTGGGGAGCATCATGATGTCAGATCATGACATCATGATGTGATGTCATAATCCGGAAAATATCCCCTTCTGGGACTTTTGGCGCCAAATCTTAGATTGAATCATTTTAGCCTGTGGAAGAATAGGGCTAATAGTGCTAATCATGGCACAGGTATGATTTGTATATAATCCCATGCATGGGTTTATGATTGCCAACAAGAAAAGTTTTACACATTCATAAGCGTGGAAATGGAAGTGGAAATTGAGTCAATTCACCAAAAATAACGACTGGAAAATAGGCATTCATTTCGAGAGAGCAGAAATAATTTTCAGGCTAAATTCCATGGTCGGAAAGCTCACTCTTTCAGTAATACCGGGCGCCGTGTGACACAATGATAAATTGGTTTTTGTATACAATTTTCATCAGAAATACATAAAACATTATACATATTGTACACGTTGCCTGCACCCGGATGGTGTCAGTGCTATGAATAAATGGTGTGACATTGTTTCTAGCCTAAACGTTTTTGTTAGGTTTTGTTCATTCACCTCGTCAAAATCTTGTAGTACTGGAGGCTGAAACATACATAACTACGTATTCTAAAGAGAGTCACATTCGTGTATGTCTAAATTAGTAGTTTTTTTGGGGTCATTGTATTATATTGTGTAAGTGAAACTGATAGCGTGAAATCGCAAACCGTAAATGTGATTTTGGTCCTAACGACCACATTACCTGATTAACGTTCATGGAGTAACATAACTCGGAATATATGTTTTACGCAGCTCTGCTAAAACTATGGACCAATTGTGTATAATACAAACTGTTCATTCAGGTGTATGGAAGTTGGTAGATATTTGTTTTCAGTTTACTATTTCGATAATTGGATGTGGTCAAGTTTCATATGCATGTTATTATATCTGGGAACGACGTGCATGTTGTTTCGAAATTGTATCCTACAACATTTTTATATGATACGTTTTGTCCGATGAGATCAACAATAGGTGATAAATAATAGCATGATTGTGTAAGCTAGTTAGCATACAATTGAAAAGTGATGAATGTATCAAAACATTAGGATTCGATAATACATATGTCTATGAAGCTATGGGAACTTGTTATTTTATCAATATTGCAATGATTTGTTGAGTGTTGACAATGTATTAATGATAGACTGGTAATAAATAAACAATGACTGTCGTGTATAAATATCTCATTTAAGCCCGCAAAATTCGTTTTTCGTGATTAAATGACCGCTCTGATTTGTGCATGCACGTCGGTCGTTCTGGTACATGGAAACTTGGGTTTCGAAATGAGAATTTTTCACAGATCACAAGGAATGTGAATCAGATGATGCATTCATTGAAATGAAACAGATTGTTGGTTACTAGTATTATCGAATGGTCATTGCGAACTAAATATTGATATAAAATAGTAATAATATGATATGGTTCGCAGCGCATTTATATGATCATATACGCAGCTCATTTATACCCTTACCCGATCACAAATGACACACGTGGGGTTGGGAATATGTCTATAAACCAAACCAATGAAATGTCTAACTCGAGCACGAGTACCTTTTCACGAGAATCTGTGAATACAATTACGCATGGATCCACAGGGCAAAGCAGTAAATTTACTGGGAGCGGGTAAACAGTCTTTTATTCATCAATCGATCTTGAACACCAGCAACAGGCTGAGAGACAGACATACGTTCGTTTTATTAGATCGCATATATATACATACATAGAGTTGATCGATTGATACGAATAGGTGGCTGTAATCAGTGTAATAAAATGAATATAGAAAACAGGAAAATACATGTAATATGGATCTAAATAGACCAAGTAAAGCCTTATGGCTGAATCACACTTCGCCTCAGTTTGAGATATAATAAAAGGTTTGAAAGATAAAATGAATGGTGCAAAAAACAATAAACCTATAAACTCGATAGTGGGTAAAATTAACACTGTTGGTGGGACAGGAACGGGACACCATAAAAAAATCGCATGAACTTGGCTAAATTTCGACTGACTTCATAATATTCAGATGTATCTGATACGTTATTGAGAATATATATCAAATAATGACCCACGAGAAAAACTGGTATCCCAATACATGAATATTAAGGCAAAACGATCAAAATTGTTACAGTATATTCACAATACATATGACAATATATTGATATTTGCAATTTTGGAAAACCAATCGCTCCATACGCGTTGAAAGTTAAATAAAGGAACATTACTTGCAAATTCAGAATCTGGGTATCTAACTACAAACAGATCAGATTGTCGTGTTGTCCAGTTTATTTGGTTATCACAGTTTAATGGGAAGACTCCCTTGAATGAGTCTGGGAGTTTATTGTGATCATATTTTGCCATGAAAAGAAGTTTCATATTCATACAGATTCGTAAGTTTTAGTATATTCACTCGTTTGAATAAAGGCTCAGTATGACTGTTATATTTAGCTCCCATTATGGTTCTGATTGCTTCTTAAAAGGACAATTGTACTATGTAGGGTAGACATTGTTGCAGTACCCCAAGCTAAGATGCCTTACGTCAAATAAGGATTTATCATATAGTAATATAGAGTTTTTAGGCTCTGAAGGGGGATGATGTGTTTTACTTGATCATGCCCTAGATTTCTGTGTTTGCAATATTGTCTTTCCAAGTCACAAAAATTCATCAATCACTATTCCTAAAAATTTGGTGGTAGTATTTCTCGATTTTTATGTCCAATTTGATCAAGAGCAAGTCCTTTAATTTTTATCTCACAGTTGAAAGGTGGTGTTTGTGTCTGGGTGCTTTAATGTGGATATACTAAAATTTTGTCGGATTTAATGATAATTTGTTCGCGCAAAATCAATTATAGAGGTCCGCTATTTGCAGATTTGGTTGGAGTACAAACCAGTAGGTGTGTACTATTTGATTGGACATATTGCAAATGAATCACCATTTGGTCAAAGTAATTTTGACCAAACAAGCAATTGTTTTTCTAAATGTATTTAATGCCTCTAGGAAGAGTAATTAAAGCACGTTATGCTGGGGGATACCAAGTTGGTGAGGAAGTCCTCTTTACATGACTCGTTCGATAAATGTGTCACTAATATTTCTTTCGGTAGAGAGAGAGAAACAGACAAACGTGACTTCCTGAATCCCAAGCATCTGTCGATTTATATCAGTGCCATTGTATTGAACCACGATGTCCGTGAGCTGGTGTCTTCGCATCAATGAACTCCAAACAGCTAAGGGCAAGTCGGTGGAAATATATTATAGAAGTTTTTAATTCGATGTAATCTATGAATCTGATTATTCTTAGAACCATTACATTTGGCACAGAGTGGTTTGCCACGTTGATAGCATCGAATCAGTTTCCACAATTGGAAAGCCAATATATGAATTCAGAAGGCTTGACAACCATACACTTGTTATAATTAATGTCGATAATCACTTACGGCGTGTTTTCTATTGTGGAAAATTGTGGAACTTGTTCCACATTGTGGAACTTCATCGACCAATTGTGTGTGCATGAACTAAAGTTCGTGGCTGCAGAAATCCCACCATCAAACCAGCGTATTAACGAGAGTGGAGACACCTAGCATCTTCATGAATAAAACACCGAACTGTCAAGCTGCATGAGACGAGTTCAAGGGGGTCTTACCGACAGGGGACTGTCCAGGGGGCCAAGTGAAGGTAACAATTAGCAATGTGCACAACCAGGAGCATATGTTTATCCATGTGAAGGGACACAACTCCAGACCGGAAAAGTCACTTACTAGTGCGCACAAGAGGCGATCTCTGAATCTTCTTTTCTTCCTCATTATTTGTGTGATGCAGTCTACCATCTGAGGCGAACAATTCTTCTTTCTAGTGTCTAAATCATTAGGAGGAGCCTTTCAAGCAATTGAGTATCTTTTTTGGGTGGAAAAACTTCTTATAAATAATTGACAAAACACGCCAGCCGTCCACAGCAGCAATCCACCAGAGTGTAGGTACATAATGAGGAACAAGTCAGCAACAAGAGGATCGATTGGTTTGTTTAGTGGAGTTCAAGTCGGTTTATTTCTGAATATTTGAGTATTTGAGTTCTGAACGCAACAACCCTTTTAGCCAAAGTCCATTCAAGTATCTTGAATTGATCATAGGATTCTAGATTGTTTGTCAATCGTCGCCACTGGAAGACAGGACCTGTCTGGTTCATTCCGTCTCAAATTGTTAATTCTTATGATAAATTGCTCAGTAGATGATGTTGTCTTGCAATGAACTGTGCACTGAGAATTATTAAACAATTTGCACTGAATGGTATTGAACAAAATCTTTCAAAGTCATTTTCGTGTGTTTCCATGATTGCACGTGTTTCCATGAATGCACGTGAATATAGAATGTGTGTTTTGTCTCGCGGATTGCATTTAAGCACATGTGAAGAGCGACCATTTCACTGTAAAATGTTGCCTTTACCTGTTTTAATACCTCGCCATCTTAAAATAAGAATATTTGGAAGTTTTTCTGGTTGACGTTCCGTGAAATGTCACATGCCTCAGCCTAATAGAAAAATAAATAAATAACTAGTATGGAGCTTACAAGATTGCCAATGTCTTACACCGTGTCTCTTCTAGACAAAAGAGAATCTTAGTTCAGTCACACTACCAACCCACGTGATCAAAAGACACGCACCTGCTTATTATAAGCACGTCTTAAACTGGCAAGTCGCTCGGCCATCATGGGAAAGAAGCACGTACTATTAAACGTGACATAACGTGTTTGGAGGGGTATCGCTTGTCGGGAAAATCAAAACACCTGTAATCTCACATAAACATTGTTCATGCTGGGATTTATAATTAATACATTGATTCAGTTTATTAATGTAATCAACCCACATATCATTGTCATGATCAGGGCTGGGTCTTCGTGGATATGAATTAAGACAAGACATAAGTTATTGGAATCCTGATTGGGATGTGCCATTACATGCAAGAATTCAGGGTTCACTTCAGAATAATGTTGCACACTTTAAATCCGTTTTGAATATATATCAACTTATCTAATCAGATGACATTTTTTTAGTTGGATGTAATCTGACACAGGAATATTAATAAAAGACTGCAGTTATGATCCATATGTATTCTTGTGTATACATATTGCTCATGACAGCTGTTGTGGGGGAAACCCCTTTAAGCGGTTTAGCTAGATGCAATCGATCACATTGTATCGTGATGTCCACCTTATTCTCTATGCATATTCGCATTGACATGATATCCAGAAACGCATGAAGCTGATGAGTGAGTGCCATAAGAGAGCGTGAGTTATGGCGTTACACTGCATGCCCTCGGAGAAATATTCACCAGTGGGTACACGCACTGTCACATCGGTGACCGGCCACCTAATCAACATGGCAGCGAACGGGAGCTCCACGACAGCTTCACAATTCTACAACGGGACTCACAGCTAACAAAATAACCCATCACTCACACATAGCACACGCATCCTACTGCTCAAGCGGCCATTGACGAGTGGTCTGGGACCAAATGCCAACCACTGGGATATCAGACCACGATAAAAGCACAGTCCATCACTTCCCACTGGACTGAGTGATACGCCGTTAAAACGTCTGCAGCGTAATCGTGGAATTAACGAGCCCATAAAATATCACCAAAGTTAAGACATTCCACCCATAACGCAACTGCTGTGTGCCTAATTACCATTAGGTCATTCTCGTTTTGGAAGAATTATGGAAGACGGATATTACCTATTCTTCTTGTATGTCATGAATAATGCCTAGTTCTTATCAACATGGAAGCTAAAGGTTGCTAGTAACTAATTTGCAGGCAGCAATAACATTCAATGTGAAAAAATATCCGTAGTTTTCCGGTAGTTTTTCTGCATTACACATGAAACCAACACCCTAGTATTTAAAGTATTTCAAGAGAACAAAACCGTGTCATCTAATCTCAAAGTACAGTGTCAGGCAAAATCGAGAAAATTCTATGGAACTTCATGAACCCCCAAGGAGGGGAGAATACGAATATGGGTACTTAGTAAAGGGAAACTGACAATGGAAGTACTCTGTCATATAATAATAAATATATATATAATATTAAATCACATTTGTCATATGATCTAGTTGACAGCTTAGAATTGTTTTCAATCTCCAACCTACGATCTGAATAACTGGAAAATTAGAGAAGTCTGCAGTGTCTCTAGAAATAACCAAGCTACAGGGCAAACCTTGGCAGAGACATCTTAGAAATGACTACATGAACAGAGCTCACCCAAAATGTTCCTAAACCAGAAATCCCACTATCTATCTGGATGTCTTCACCTGCAGTTTTTATTTACGCCAATGACAGTGTTTGTAACATCAGGATTGTTCCATCATATTTGGTAATGCTTTCAAAAAGATAAAATACACAATAATAATCTAATATCAGTCATATGAATGTGAATGCGTTGAGTTTAGACATCACATAGCCATACATGTTCATGCTACATTCAGCATACCGATGATAATAGAGGTTTTGTTTGAATTGCGGTAATGGACGGACATGCAGTGGGAGATGAACCACCGAATTATCTTCCATGCTAGTATGATATTTAATGTCCTGCGCATTATGTCAATAATTGGCGGGAAATGGCTATTACTTTACGTTGCACCGTTCCATGCTAAAAACCAAGAATACTCAGGCAGAGAAAACATCCCAGAAAAAAAGTAATTATTCCTGACGTAATGGTACAATATATTTTACATTACAATGCCAGGGCCTTTGTAGTCATCAGGACCAAATAGGTCAGTAACAATAGGCAAAGTAAAACAAACTACTAGTATGCATATGACAAAGATAATTCTTCAATGGATTCATCGTATAATATGCCTTCCAGGTATATAAGCTAATAAAATAAGCTATAATGGACACGATTCAGAAACCTTCTAAACTCATGCACAATCATCACGCACTTTCTATCCCTTAGCGGAGTAGTCACTGTTTGAATTACATTCCTCACACTTCCTGCGATGAATGCCAGGGTTACGAAAACGTTTTCCGTTGCTACTCCTGACGATACCAAGGTACCGACTGTGAAGATAAAAATCATATCACCTTTTGAATCTGAACATTCTTAAGGCTTCTAACCCAAGCAGTTCATTACTTCCCAGGTTCTTATTTCCTGTGACTATTTAAATTGGATGCTTTCGTTTCACTTCAGGAAAATTCCCTGTGGTGAATCCTTAGAATTTCTTCTCATCATTAACACGAAATGCAGTGTATACGAATTGCCAAGTCCACCATAAAACATTGAATATGAATGGTGGATCCCTGCATTCAACGCTGCAATAGTTACCGACCACTTGCACCATTCAATATTACGAGCTTCCCCTCCCAAGTTCGATTTCTCATCTGATCAAATCGACTCGGTACTGCTTTGCTTACATATGGTTCGTTCTGCATGTTTGAGTTGTTTCATTCGGTTGGATAGTTGTATACTAACCCAATAGAAACCCAGTATCACACACACACTGTTTTCACCTGATGACGGCGGGTTTTTTTTTACGTTGCTGGCATCTCAAAATTGTAGTTACTTATTGTTGTCTATTGTTATTATCAAAATTTTTCAATGAGGAATAGGGGGATGCATACCTCTCACATAATTGTATCATTTACTAAGCTGAGCAACACGATTTGTCCTTTACGTCACAGAAACTCATATATCACATGTATTCAAACTTGTATGTACAATTTATGGTGCACATCTTAAGTTGTTCTCGTTACTATTCTAACTCGTGTATATTATCCATCTTATTTGAATAGTTCTTGGTGTTTACCTTTTTTCACATGTTCATGTACACGTGAAAGCTCCAAAAGAACTCTTTAATTTCGCTGTGTGCTGGAGACGTTGTTCTCAATACCATTAATATTACTGAAATTATTCACATTGTTTTCAGGTTGAAACACATTATCATTTGTGCAAGCAATAACACCTGCACATTAACTATAATATTCATTGGTTTATGATTTCAAACATTCGTAATACATGTTTTACGGGTGTTTTTATACCGAGTGCGATCAGTATTGGGTGTAAAATGTGGAACATAAACGCTGAATCGGTGGCCATTTCAGTTTGTACCATGTACTTGAATTATTGAACAATATATCACTTTCTATCGAACGTTAAAACCCCCACCATTTTCACGAGCGGTCAATAACAGAAACAAAACAAGGTTTCTTGTACTGTTTAATCTGCTAGACAAATGATCCAGAATATTTCACAGAAACTTTCATCGGTAGATGCATATCTGTTGTTCTCGTTATGCGGACTTAAACAATCTTTGAGGTAATGCATTTTCCAATCTTCAGGAAAAAGGAGGATGGGGGTAGCTTGGTAATGCCTTTTCCAATCTTCAGGAAAAAGGAGGATGGGGATAGCTTGGAATTCGTAGCGGAAATCTAGACTCCAATCTAAAAATACAAGGCAAGTGTACAGATGGTAGAAAATGTAGTAAATTCTGTAGTGATACCCTCCGGACAGCAATCCAAAGTCTTTTCATATGGGTCATGATAGTGTGCAACTCGCAGCCAACCCGCCGCAGAAACTAAAAATTTTTTTGCCCTAGGTTGTTTACATAGGGACTTCCTATGATGATAACCTGAATCTTGGAAGAGGAATTCTTGACATCGATTGATAAAACTTGGCCGAGCTATGCCCATTGATTAGCGGCTGCCGCTCGAGCCGTGTCCGTGATTATCAGCGGGTAGCCAAGTGCTAGGGGCGGCAATGTCTGTTCAAACTGGACGGACAATGGGTGGCATATGAACCACAGGGAACTGTGAACATTGACGTAATAATTAAAGTTGCATGATATATCGATAAGCTCTGGACAACCAAGCCCTGGATGAGTTGCTGAACATATAATGGACGGTATGTTGTGCATTCAACGAGTTGCACCTGTAATAAAGGATTGTGATATCATTAAAAGAACTTTCATGTAAAGAAACAGGGGTTCATGAGCAGACTGCCATATCCGAGCCCGAAGAGTTAAATATGGATAAGAACTGCGAGCACACACCATCGCCACCTACAACACTACATATTTACTGCATTTTTAAATCTGATATAGTATTTTATGCACAACTTGAAATTCGAGAACAGCGAAAGTCATCATATATGTACTAGCTTTGCCTCGAGGCAGAGATAATCCGAAATTATCCATGGATTATTTGACAAGACGCCATTTTCACTCTAAAGATCTTACCGACATCATGACTGCGTATTTTTCATTTGTAAAGACACGAAACATACCAGTCTGCTGCGCGCAGGTCGTTCAGAAGATGATCCGATCTTTCTGCTTTGCAAGATTCTCTTCCGAGTAAACACAATAAACACACACACACTCCCCAGACGATGGATACTACCATTCTGTGAAGTTAAACAAATTGACATTTAGACGTTTCCCAGTCGTTGTTGAGTTTCAAAAAATCTTGCTCCTCCAAGAATTGCTTGACCCGGTATAATGAGCTGTGTATTGGAGAGAGTACGATTCCATCGGAGCCTCCTAAATGCACTGACCAAACAAGATTATTGTTATCGTCTAATGTCAGTCTCGACTATGCAAAATGAGCAAAGGGGGGTTGTCCGTTGATGTCAATGTTTATATACTGTTATCTGCCCACAAGTGAGATAGCAGTATAGAATGGTTCGACCCAGTTCATTTTGCCTTATAAGGGAGATACACGTTGAAAGCTGTACAAGCGTTCAAACTACTTCAATTTAATGAGATTCATTCGACGATATCCGCCATGTAATACAGGGATGATTTCCGTTATTCCCTGTTTATTCACGGAGGGCAGGTCGAATATCTCACCCTAGCTCCCATGCAACTTGATATGGCCCAAGAGCTTGTTATTGTTTACTGTACAGTCCCGCTCCATTGTTGTCCTAAATCCAACACAAGTCCAAATAGCATCCATCTGCTGAGTAATACATAAGACTACAAATGTTCTATTACGTCCAATACCCATTGTGTTGGACTAATGGCTGACAACATAAACGACACTTTTTGTAATAAACCTCCCAACGTAGCCTCGTTGTGTGAAAATAAGTTATTATACCATCTGATGTTCAGGTATAAAGCTTGATAGTACTATCAGAAAGGGCTGGAACCCCACAAAAAATTTAACATTTCAATCTATGGATGTATTCTACACAAGTTATTAATAACCATACCCTAAAATGTCATGACCACAACAATGAACACACAATGACCCAAAGCTCATGGTATGACAAGTGAACACCTTGTCTTGATTGAATAGGAAACCAAGCATACTTTTTTCACTCAATTTCCTGTCGTGAAAGTTTCATGTTCTGTTTACAAACTATCGTATCTTCAGCTGCAGAACAAGCACCTCGCCTGACATTTGCCATTGTTAAACAATTAAAATTTGTCGCGTCGAGGACTTCCAAGGAATATCCATGGCATTGACTTGAGTTACAGATCAACATCAATTTTCCAACCAATGAAATGCCACAGAACAGTTTATATAGATTGCCCGATGACATATCTCCTTGAGCTATTCCACATTTCATATTCATCCCAGCCTAAACGCAAAGCTTACTGTGGAACGTGCAAAGTTATGAAAGCCGGCTGATTCTGCAAACTAAAACCACGGGAGGTGTCAACTTCAGTCTTTGGTCCGTTGCATATATCCAGTGGGGCCAAAAGTCTTAAGACCACCTTCAGTATGTCATCATAATCAGCTTACAATAGGAAACTGTGTTTATCACATGCGGACTCTAAAGCTGAATCCTTTGTTTATGGTTATAGACATGTACCTCAAAATGATGCCAGAAGGTTTATTCGGTAAAATCAACAAATTTTACCAACAAACTAAAATAAATACAGAATTATAACATATCTATTTATATGTCACCAACTCGTCTTAAACTTGTGAAACACATTAAAATAAGAGGTTGCAATGAAACTGATATTCACCAACACACACTTACCAACCACATTGCACCCCAATCCTGTTATTATTCGCATTCCATAATTTTTCCTAAGCAAATTTAAAAACATTCAAATTTAGTGTTTTCGCCCAAAAAAGAATCAAATACTCTTATGTTACACAATCAAACTTTCTGAATATCTGATGGTAATTGTGTTTGCATACATGAGAGTGACTGTAAGAACAAATAATTTATAACTTAGATGAAATAAATTATATTTTAATGATTTATGAGGTTTAAGAAAAGGTGATATTTTCAGGGTGGTCTAAGAGCAATGGACCCCACTGTATAGTATCCCAATAATGTTTGCAGCAATTTCTGTTTCGTGTTTTTTTTCCGAAATTTGTTTGGGATGTCTATATATTGACAATGCCTATTGAATTCGTGTCCAACAATCAGGAGAAACGTGTTGTCTTCAAATGAATTGAAACGGTGTTTGTTTATTCAATACCCAAGATATTAGAACGTGTGCCGTAGAGATAGAACACTAGCCATGGCTATTATAGTCAGGAGCATTGTGTTGCTCGAGTATTTGTATAATCACAACCATATTCAGCAGAAGAAAACATATCGATATGTACCTTCAATTCACATAATTGGATTTCTCATATGGTGCTTGAAACATTTGAATGTGCTAAATACATTGCTTTGTCTAGAGCAACGAGCTCGA
This sequence comes from Terebella lapidaria, assembly GCA_949152475.1. NCBI lineage: Eukaryota > Metazoa > Annelida > Polychaeta > Terebellida > Terebellidae > Terebella > Terebella lapidaria. The sequence goes on along the minus strand of OX424555.1, from coordinate 17,922,474 downwards.
ATAGTATTTCAATAGTCATGAATGTGGCTGCATATATAGGCTGGAACGGACATGACAGTAATATATTGCGTTAGTCCATTGATAAAAGAGCACTAAAGGGATTACATCTATCGATAATAACACTGTACTAATTATCTAATTCCATTTCTCACTTTATGATCGAGTAGCGCGAAGAAGCAGCAATACGACATTCTGATTGACATCTTCTCATCAACAGCAGTTTAGTAAACTTACAGACCATACATCGCCACGGGTTACCTAAGCGTACTCTAATGATCCAAATGACAGTTTCTCTAACAACTGCATGGGTGTAACATTTTTGAACATGAAAACATGAGTTTATTTATGCACATTATGGCTTATCACTGAGGCACGATATCACATAGTATAGTTATTCTGGATCCACGTTATATGCATGTTCACTTGATGCTCAAAAAGTATTCGATGACTTACTTCGTAGCGTTACTTTCAGGAAGGCATACGGAATTATTCATCTACACTGGTGGAGAATACTCGTGAGCTGGTACTCACAGCTTCATTCCACATCAAGGGAGTTCGCGTGCTGCACCGAATTGAGCTGAGTCTCGACAGAAATCAATTCAAGATAAACCCAAAGCGCATTAATTTAAATACCCCTACAATCTCCCAGACAGAATCGTACGAGACTATAGATACTACTACTATATATACGAGAGAGACTATAGGGGTTGATCTCCAAAGTGAAAAATGTGCCTAACGAATCACGTAGAAATAGTTACAAATGTTACCAAGCGAGAATAAACCCAGCTCCGATAAACCGGCAGGTTCATCAATAAATTTGCACCACCACACTATAGTATGGTTATACGGTGAAAAATAGTACTAACTGTATCCCAAATCTTCGAACAAAAAAATGCATATTTTACCAATACAATAGGCACAATAACCTGTGAAATGTGATTTCACAGTTGTTTCAAATACTGTCATTCTAGACAAAAAGTCCATTCAAAACACGTGCATTAAATATGCATATATGATGCAGTGCAGTTATATTGGTTTAGATTTTAGGGATCATTATAGAGGAGAATTTGGATGACTCTATAAGGATAAATGTGCACTACTAGAATCTGTTGATATATTTTCGCCACCCATATTGAAAGTCATCCAAGTGCTATATACCAGAAAAACAGTGGTGAATAATTTTGTGAGATGTCAAGACAAAATCATAAGTTTTTACCCAAACGTTTTCGCATCAAACATTAGAATGGACAATATGGACCACATATTGATCCTCAGAGTTCATCGTGTGGATTGTAATCGAATTTGTCACCTTATTCACATCAGACACAATATTCATGAACTATTTCAATCATACATTTTATATTTTTAAAAAATGCTATCGATCGAACAGACAAGTGTATATATTGTTCTCGGAATCCTCTACATATGGTATGTTTTGAGCGAATTCATGGGTTCTTATAACTTAAGAACATGATGCTAGGATACCAAGTTGTTGGCTAAATCCTCTTTACGTGTTCCTTTCCATAACTGTGTCAATTGAAGCCTGTAACCCAGTGACATTTCTGTAATTAAAGAGAGACGAGATTTCCTGAATCTGAGGCATATGTCGAATTCTGTCACTTTCATTGTATTGCAGATATGAACCACAATGTCCCCAGGCTGTTGTCTGCGCATCAGTGAACTCCAACCAGCAATCAGCATAAAGCAAATCGGTGGAACTAAATTGCAGAAGTTTTTAAATCAATGTAATCCACCAGTATTCGATGGGACCCCTATATTTGGCCCAGAGTGAATTGCCACCTTAATAGAATCGATTCAGTGATAGCACTGGAATTTCCATAGCTACTCAACCAAATTGTGACTAGGTACTGTTACATCCATACAGTATATCAATTATTTAACTGAGCAATCCTTTCCACAACTTGACTTGACCACCATACACTTATTCTAGACTTGACCACCATACTTGACTTGACCACCATACACTTATTCTAGACTTGACCACCATACACTTATTCTAATTAATTTGAACAATCATTCACTGCGTGTTTTCTGCCAACAATCGAATGCATTTTTCTACATTGAGAAACGTCATTGGTCAATTAATTGTCAGACCGGCGTTCTAATGAGAGTGAAAACATCAAGCGGCTTCACGAATAAAACACTGAACTATCAGTTTGCATGAGTACCAATTCGAGGGAGGATTCACGGACAGGGGATGATTGTCCAAGGGGCCAGGTGAAGGTAGCAATGAGCATAATACAAGGGCACATGTTTATCCACGTCAAGTGACACAACAATAGAAAGGAACAGTCATTTAGTGGTACGTACAAAAACTCATTTTCATCTGTTTCCATAATTAGGTGATAATCCATTGACGAAAAAAACATATATAAGTGCATGGGAATATGAATGTAAGTATCAATCTATTACCACCAATACAGCCAAATTTTGATGATTTGTGATGTGACGATGATGTGATGTGACATCTCATGATCACACATGAGATAAGTGTCTTGTTTTCTGGATGCCATATTTCACAGGCAATGGATCACCGTTTTGTTGTGTGAAGTGTTGCCTTTACATGTTCGTCATCTTAAAAGAAAAATACTTGAAAGTTTTGCTGGTTGACGTTTCTATGAAATGTCACGCGCATCAGCCTAATATATTAAATCCTTGTTCCTGAATAACTTGCATGGGGCTTACAAGATTTTCCATGTCTTACACTGTGTCTCTTCCAGACAAAAGAGAATCTTCATAGTTCAGTCACACTCCCAACCCACGTGACTTCATTTCTGATCCAAAGACACGCACCTGCTAATTACATGTATAGGCAAGTCTTTCACTGGCAAGTCGCTCAGCGATCCTGGGAAAGAAGCTCGTACTATACGTGGCATAATGTGTTTCAAAGTGTATCGCATGACGAGAGAGCAAACCGCCTATAATAATCACGCAGGTGTCTTTCCGATCTCATGTACACAATATACGTAGAATCAATACCCAGTATTAAGTATTCCGAGCAAACAAAACAGGGTCCGTTATTCAATGTCTTCACTGCGATTTATAATATTTTAGGTTACCGGACCTATGGTCCAATAACCTATTGGCATGGCGTTGCGTCCGTCGTCCGACGTCGTCGTCCACATTTTTATCTTTTTTTGTTTACGGGCGAGTTTTTCTGAAACTTTGCACAAAAATGCCAAAACATGTTTCAAGAAGGAGGTATTTCTTTTTTTTTATTTTCGCTATTGTTTTAAAATGGCGGCCATTTTTGACGAAAAATGGCCAATTTTGGACTTTGATGGCCGTTCTCTCAAAATCTGTTCAGTAACTTTTTTTTATTGATGCATAACACTCCTCACATATACCCATGTGATTTGTATAAGTTTCATTGCCCTTGAATCGCTCGAAGTGGGCCATTTTGGCCCAACCTCGTCCCATGTTAAATTATCCTATGCTTTATAATGGGACACATTATGCCTAATATCTCACTTAACATTGATATTAGAGACTAGGAATCAATTGTGGACATATAGGAAATGATATATACTGAATATTCTCATGACCTTGTATTTGACCTCTGACCTATTAAACATATATTGTCCGGTAACCTATCTTTGGCCCTTGGCCTAATTTTTTCCATTGATTTACTATACACGGATATAATTTACCCACATATCACCATTAATTTAAAAGTCATTGTCGTGATCAGTGTTTTCGTGGATATGAATTATGTCATAACAGAACAACATACTACAAGTTATCGGATTCCTAATTGTGATATGAATATAATATTACATGCCCGAATTCAAGGCTAAATTTATGGCTAAGAAGAGTGTACACTTTAAACCCATTTCAAAATGTTTCAATAACATTTTGGGATATCAATACAGATGAATACACTTTAGTTGAATGCAGTCTGGCACGGGAATATATTTAAATCTCTGCAGATATGTTTTTTATTATTATAATCCAGTATGCACTCACATACATAAATATTGCCTGTGACATTTGATGTCGGGAACCCTCTTTAAACGGTTTGCGTTTTATGATCAACCGTACATTATGGCTATGCTCATCAGATGCTCACCGTATTCTAAGTGCATATTCATAATTGACATGATAACCAAATATGCGAAGCAGATGAATGAATGTCATAACTAAACGTGAGTTATGGCCTTACACCGCACGCCTTCTGGGCATTAATCACCAGTAGTTACACGCAATGCCCCTTCGGTGACCAACCACGTAATCTACATGGAAGCAAGCGGGGGCTCCGCGACAGCTTCATGACTCTACGCATCTAAGCAAAACCACCCATCATTCACACACAGCAAACGCATGAAAACGCCGTCTACTGCTCAAATGACCACTGCGGAGAAGTCTGGGACCAACCACTGCGGCATCAGCCTGTGATAAAAGCACAGTCGATCACACATGGGAGTGATGCGCCGTTAAAACGTCGGCGGCGTAATCGTGGAATTAACGAGCTCATAAAATATCACCCCATTTAAGACATTCGGAACATAATACTACTGCTGTGTGCCTGATCACCATAAGGTAATTGTCGTCTTGGGGGAATTATGAAAGATGAATGTAAATACCAACTACTCTTGACATATGTCAGGACTGAAACCTAGTTCGAACCAACACGGGAGCTAAAGATTACAATTAACTAATTTGCAGGAAGCAATAATTCTTTCAATGTAATAATAATGTTCCACATGAAACCAATACCCAAGTATAAAGTACAAAACCGATTTTGTCATCCAATCTCAAAGCTCAGTGTCAGTCAAAAGCGAGAAAATTCTATGAAACTACATGAATCCCCATAAATATATGGTCATAAGGATGAGATATGTTATGGAAAGTGAGGGCATTCATGCAGTCCATGAAATTTCTCTAAGGGAGCTATTAGTTTTGGTGAAAATATCCTTGGTGCAGCAGAGACTAGCTGGGAGTCTTTTGAATGTGAATGCGTTCAGTTTAAATAGCAAATGGCCACAAATGCTCTTGTCACGTTCAGCATACCAAATACAATAGAGGTTCCGTTCACATGCTTCCGGAAGCAAGTTTACGAACATTTTGATGAGGTAGATCCAATGGTAATGGCAAACAAAATAGATAGTGAGGATTCATATTATCTAAAGATTTAAATCCCCGAATCAACTATTTGTATATCATGTAGTTTCGCTGTGTATTGGTGACTTCACCTCATTACTATTCTTATTATTGTAAGGCTCATTGATTGTAAGTATCTAGTTTGTTGTTCAAGTTAGAACACATTATCATTATGGAAGCAATAACAAGAGCACATTTAGTGTAATATTTGTTAATTTATGATTTCACACATCAATTTCCGATCATTTGTAGTGCACATTTTATGGGTTGCTCTAAACACGGAGCTAGATCAGTATTGAGAATCATAATTGCTTTATTGTTCGTCATTTCATTTCGTACGACGTACTTTACTTGAACAATCAATCACCTCTCGAATGTTATAAATTCCGCCACCTTCACGAGCCTTCAATAACAAAAACAAACCAAGGTGTCTTGTACTGTTTGATCTGCCAGACAACTGATATCCCTGATTAGTTTTACAAGAACCATTCATCGATCTTTGGTTTTCGTTGTGCAGGCTTGAATATTCTTCAAGGCAAAATAGCATTTTCCATGCTTTAGAGAAAGGTGGGTGGGAGGGAGCTAGCTAAAAATACACAGCAAGTGCACGACGGTAGAGAAGGTAGTCATCTTGTAGTGACATGCTTGGATCAGCATTCCACTGTCGTCTCATACAAGTCATGCGAGCGAGTGTGCAACTCATATCCAACCGCCAACCAATGTACTGCCATAGAAAGTCAAATGGTTTATTGCCCTGGATTGTTTCGATATCGATCGATAAAACATGGCCGAACTATGCCTATTGCTTAATGGCTATCGTTCGAGCTGTGTCCGTGATGACCACCGGGTAGTCAATCGCTGGGGGCGACAAAGTCTTCACAAACCAGACGTACAATTGGTGGTTTATGAATCATTCAGTCGAACACAGGGTACTGTGGACAACGACGTATGATAATTGGATTGGCTCCGAACAAACAAGAATTGGATGAGTTTATTCTTATAAAATTAATAGTATTCGTGCATTCAACGAATGAGTTTATACTCATAAAATTATTAGTATTTCATGCATTCAACGAGCTTCATGATGTACTAGATCTATAGGTTTATGATATCATTCCAAGAACTCTCAAAGAAACATGGATTTAAGTACAGACGAACTTATCGGATAGAGGGACAATGAATACCTGCCACAATGTCATTTTGTGAAAAGTTCTTGGTGCTAACCGATTCAATATATGTTTTGCAAACATAGTCTATTGTTTTGATAAAAAGGCTTCTTTAATTGACTTACACTGTCCCTACAATATATCCCTTTACCTGAATCCAGTGTTTGTTTTTGATAACGAGTGTTTCTACTATGGCAACACCCTGATGTTTCGCTGAACATGAAAGAATCAAACTTGGATATCCACCTATTATGCCAATCGATGACTTGTAATTTCCCTCACAAAGTGAGCGATAATGCCCTGCACGATAACTTAACATATGAGATAACATAAACCCACATATATATTACCAGTGTTGTGTATTATCGAATGCCGAGAAGACCTGAGGATAATCAGTTCCTGTTTCATCAAAGACATATATCCGACCAACCCGGGCCGGGTATGGTACGTACAATGCCGCCTAGGATACCACGCGACACGTTCCACGTCTTCACATTACAGATGACCTCAATAACGTCGCTCAAACTTCTCAGCTAACAGACACTCTTTGAACAGAACGAGGTGAAACCCATGCATATATATAGTTCATCAGTATGTTTGAAGTTCTGAGAGTTCACAATGCCACTGGTATTATAATATATAATATATTTTGGGGGGTTCATGAGTTTCCCTGTCGTTTTCGTTTTCTCTCGCTTCGTGTGCCTGATGTGACTTTCTGTCCCCGGACTGTGAGATTGGATGACGGACCCTGTTTTGTTTGCTCACTTCGTATGCCTGATATGACTTTCTGTCCCCGGACTATGAGATTGGATAACGGACCCTGTTTTGTTTGCTCGGAATACTTAATACTGGGTATTGATTCCACGTCTATATAAGGGCAAGGTCGGCCAACTACGGAAGACCGTTAGTGCCAGGTGTGAAAATATATTTAAGTGGCGGCCGCCACATAATTATCTGGCCGACGCCACTTAATTATCAGTTGCCATGGCCACAATAAATAACATGAATTCATTGATAATCCCTATATAATGCTGAGTGTGAAAGTTAAGTTTTGTTGAATAATTTGCATATCAACACCCCCCCCCCCCTCCACAATACCCCATATAACATTGTCTCATTAAAAAAAGTATTCTCATTAATACAGTATGTCACGACATTTATTTGGGTACTAGGGCCTCATTAGCTATATATGTATATTGCTTTACAAGAATCTCCTCATATTTCAAGCCATGGCCAACAGATAAATATGTGGCGGCCAACAGATAAATATGTGGCGGCCACCAGATAATTATGTGGCGGCCGCCAGATAATTAAGTGGCAGCCGCCAGATAAATGAGTGGCGGCCGCCAGATAACTAAGTGGCGGCGGCCAGATAATTAAGTGGCGGCCGCCAGATAACTGAGTGGCGGCCGCCAGATAACTAAGTGGCGGCGGCCAGATAATTAAGTGGCGGCCGCCAGATAATTAGTGGCGGCCGCCAGATAATTAAGTGGCAGCCGCCAGATAAATATATTTTCACACCTTTCATTATCTGGCCTCTACGGGCTTCCGTAGCCAACAAACAACTTTCCTCATAACAGCATTATATTATTACTTACCTGTACATACAGAACAATGATACGGGTTAATTAGGCCTATGTCTTGATCAAGTGTTGAACTCAACTGTTGGAATTCGAGATGACTAAATAACATAATCAACCACCATACATGTGAATCATTATATTTACGTTTTCCTTGCGTTTTGTGTTACAGGCGTACTTTGTATACTTTGGAGCATTGCATCACGTGAGCCAATTTCCGGACAAACTCCTCACCTTTGAGTATCAAACAGTCAAACACAAGTGGATATCTAATATTGACACAGCCGAGGGACAGGGGGGTTGTACGAACGGGTTCAGCGCAACAAAGTCCGGCTCCTTACCTCTACCTCACTCACCTGAATCGTGCATGAATGTAGTGTTTCCGAGAGGTTGGAGATATTTATATTGGAACTTCGTCGACTATAGGCAGGGAACTGTCAATATTAAAACGCACAGGATTTGCAGTTTAGCACCCAGGAGCAAGGAACACGTGAATGACAAGTACTAGTTGTTGACAAGCTAAGTGGGTTCTGGAGGTTGATGTTCAACAAGCTAAACATATCCTACGTCACTCTGCTGGCTAATGGGATATTGTGCTACCAAAGGTCATTCTAAGTTATTCTATGTATCACTCAAGGTTCACTCCAGTTTACAAACAATATCCACTAAGCTTGGCTGTTAATGTATTGCGCATCTAAGCAGTCATTGTGGGAAAAAGCTTCGATATCAGCAGGAAGCCTGTTTGAAGTGTCCCAAGCCACATAGCATTCTTCCCTTGACAACGATCATTCGGGTAGCGGCAACGGCAGTATCATCCATACTCAGGCACATTATTATCGTTTTTGCTAGTACGGTGTGCACAGTACATGTATACATCTACACATTGGTGAATAGTATGATTTATACAACAATTCTTAATACCGTCACAACTGTATGCTTGCCTTAGATATGTATGCGTGGGGACGTGTACATACTCATCGAAATTTAAATGTTAGTAATATATCAGTATATATATTGTTTTTTTAAATCTTCTGAATAGTCCCAATAACTTGTGAAATGTAATTCCGAACAAAAAGTGCAACCAAAATTGGTGAAATCTCATTGAAAAATATACACGCAGAACGATGCAGATGCACGTTTTATGGATGATTTCAGTCGAGAATTAGACTGACTCTCAGTAGATGTCCACCACTAGAATCTGTTGATTATGATAAGGTTGCCAGTTGGTTAATATATTGTCGCCAGTCGGTTAATATATTGCTGCGAGCGATATTGTCGTTCTTTGAGAGTCATATAAGTACAACACACACTAGAAAAACTTGTGCTGGGTAAATTTGTTAGCTGTTATTACAGCCACATTTGGTAAATAACTCTTTTTTCAATCATATCGATCAAACAGACTCATATGAAGCGCCTCTATTCGAATGGTGCTCAAGGGCAAAAACTGAAGCACATGGTGTTAGTATACCATAGTGGTGGCGAATCGCTCTGTAAACCTTCCGTGCAATAACTATGTCAATGGAATTCGGTAACCCACTGACATTTCTGTAATCAAAGAGAGAGACGTGATTTCCTCAATTCGAAGTATCTGTGGAATTCTGTCAGTGTCATTGCAAAGCGGATATGAACCACAATGTCCGCAGACTAGTGTCTGCACAAAAGTGAACTCCAGCCAGTTAACGAGTAAATCCGCGGATATAAATTGTAGAAGTATTTGGATCAATACAATTTTCGAGTCAGCTGATTCAATGGAACCGATGCATTTGGCACAGAATGAATTGTCACGTTGACAGAATCAGTTTCGTTTATAACTGGCCTTCTCATAATTGCTCAACCAAATTGTGAATGGTTAGTCACGTCTATATCAATTATGTAAAGATGGAGCCAATTTTAGCATTCTGTTTTGTCGCATTAACTTGAAAGTAATTTTGAAAATGTCATCAATTTGAAGAAAATATACAAAATTCGGTGACAGTTACTCAGTAAATCATAGTTGAATGTGCATGAACAAACTGGATGGAGTATGATTGGATTGTCGATTGTCAGGGTATGTAGACAAATACCGATGACCTCACGAGACTGTGTGCAGAACTCGCCAGCGGGAAAAAATTGATTTTAGGAGTTTAATACATAACTCAAACCAATCTCTGTGGTCATTGTCATTATATAGACAAAATAAAGCTGCTGCATGAAGAATAAATTTGGTCAATTATAAAAGTGGTTCTAGCTTTAACTATTTTGCAACTAGTTCCACCAAACCATCTGCAGAGATCCCACCATCAAACTGGTATTTTAACGAGAGCGGAGACATCAAGCAACTTCATGAATAAACTAGCGAACTGCCAAGTTGCACGAGGACGGGGTGAAGAGGGGGACTTGTACTGGTATGGGCAGTATCTGGAACTGTGCAGGATCCAGTCGAAGGTAGCAATGTGTATAACGCAAGATAGCACGTTTATCCACATGCAATGATATATTTATACAAAAAATGTCCTTACTAACTTTGGATATTTGTTGTTGTTATGCAATCCACGATAATCACATCACATTTTAGTTCAGTGAATGAAAATAACAGGACTACATATACTAGCTGAGATGTTCTGACTGACCGACTTACTACAGAGTGCAAGCCTAAGTGAGATTTCCCGAGGGGGATTCTGAGACATATGGTGCTCCAATTTGGGTGTTCTATATTCCCATAGCCACATTATATGGTGCTTAGAATAAAGTATACTCCTATTTGAGGAAAAAATTTCAAAATAAAATCTTTCTGAGTAATCATATACCAATATTCCACTTATGTGCGACAAATATATGAACAACGGTGAATATCACATAAGAAACTGAACATAATTCATATTCTGTTATGGTTTAAGGAATGAATAGAACATTTGTCATCAGATTGCGTTGAGAAATTTGCCGTTGATCCAGCATGTTTTACTGGTGCCCCGCCGTTTACTTGCTTATTTGCCCATAGAATCGGACAGTTTGCTCATAGAATCAGACTTTTCACCCATTGGATCAGGCAAATACACATCGAATCAGACAAACGGTTCCTCCCTATGAGAGAGCGTAGGTTTATAATGAGGAACATGTCGGCAACACCAGGATCGAATAGTTTGTTTAATGGAGTTCAAGTCGGATTATTTTCGAAAGTTTAAGTGTTTTTTGTAGTGAAAATTGATATCCACTATTGAATTGCTCAAGCGATACAAGATATCTGTAAGTCAATTCGTTGCCACTGAAAGTCGAACGCCAGTGTGTCTTTTGATAAAGTATTTGATCGGGCTTTGTTTCTATTGTATTTTACGTTTGTTATTGGAATCATCAAGATTTGGCCGTGTTGGTGGCAATAGATTGATATTTACATTCAAACCTACATGATTCTTTCCATTTCCGATTGTTAATTCTGATGATAATTGCTATTGTCTAGCAGTGAACAGTGTGGTGGTGAACATCATGCATTGAATGATGTTGAACTACCTTTTTGAAACTCACTTTCATTTGCATTTATGATTAAGTGAAAATCAATAAAAAAAAAACTCATATAAATGCATGCGAATATAAAATAGTTGTCTTGTCTCTTGGATGTCGTATTGCACAGGTGGAGAATGAAACTTTTCTTGTAATGTGTTGCTTTTACGTGTTTTAATACCTGCGCCATCTTAACATGCAAATACACTAAGTTTTGCTGAAAGACTTCCCGCGAAATGTCACATGCATCAGCCTAATAGACTTATTCCCTGTTGCTAAATAACTAACATGGAGCTTTGGAGATTTTTTTCTGTGTTACACCATGTCGCTTGCAGCCAAAGAAGGGTCTTGGTAGTGAAGTCACAGCCCCAACCCACGTGATATCAAACTTGATCCAAAGACACGAACCGGCTAATTATAGGCAAGTGCTCCACTGCAATGTCGTTCGGCGCTCCATTGCAAGGAAAGAAGCTCGTACTATTAAACGTGACAAAACGTGTTTGGAAGAGCATCGCGTGACGCGAATTCGAAATCAAACCACCTGCAATCTTACAAACACATTGCCCCCGCTGGGATCATGGGAATGTGTCGAAAAACGGCAGAGATTTTAGCAAAGATGGAACATGGCATCAATCGTCCAAGTTTATGTTCGTGGATAGGAATTATTTCATGCCAGAACAACAGACTACCAAAAGGTATTGGAACTGAGATGTGCCTTGACGTGCCCGAATTGAGGACCAACTTCAGAATAGTATTGCATATTGACATTCTGTACACTTTGAATCCGTTTCAACAAAATTTTCAACTTATTAATGCAGTGGAATGGACCATTTCACAGAGCCCCCTCGGATCTCATGAATATCTGGCATTACTCGGTAATTTCCGTAGTTCAAACGGACCAATGGCTACTGAGGGCAGAACACGCGCTTCCATGGCAGCGTAAAAACCACACACGAGAATCCGAAGTTGTCTTGAGCTGCATGCGCGCGCTCATCCGCGTGCACGTTCAAGCAGTCACGCAATATGGTTATATGCTAAAAGACCGTTGAGAATGAAGGAATCGACATATACCAACAAATATGCCATTTTGCAGATACATTTGTGTTTGTATAATATATTTAAGCCATACGAGTCGATGCAAAGGCTTACTTTATCTAAATGCGATGTATATATGTGCACATTTATCGTTTGAAGTTATGCCCAAAACGGTTGAAAATGATTCAAAGCCCCTCGCTTCTGATTGGTCCAAAAATGTTTACGTTTTCAGACTTCGGAAATATTTGGCGGGAGTCCCTATGAAATGGTCCATTAACTTCAGCTGGATGCATTCTGGCACTGGACTATGTGTACAAGTCCACAGTTATGATTTATAATTCACCAAGTATTCACGTGTATAAATATTGCCTATGACAGTTATTGTCGGGAAACCCCTTTAAGCGGTTTAGCGTGATGCGATCAACCGCATATCATAGCGATGTTCACTTGATGCTAACCACATTCTCTGTGCATATTCGCATTGACATGATATCCACAAACGCCTGTACCTGACGAGTAAGTGCCAAAGCGAGCGTGAGTTATGGCGTTTCACCACAAGCCCTCGGGGCATTAATCACCAGTGGTTACACGCACTGTCAATGGGTTACCGGCCATGTAATCTTCATAACAGCAAACGGGGGCTCCACGACAGCTCCATGCCTTTATACCGGACTCACAACTAAACAAAATCACCCATCAACTCACACACAGCAAACGCATTAAATCGCCGTCTACTGCTCGAACGGCCATTGAGGAGAAGTCTGAGACCGAACGAGAACAACTGGGGCATCATGTATCAGATAAACGCACAGTTGATCACTTACAAATCGTAGAGCAATACGCCATTCAAACGTCGAGATGTAACCGTGGAATCAACGAACCCATAAATTATCACCACAGTTAAGATGTTTGACCCGTTAGGCTACTGCTATATGCCTAATTAACAAAATACTGTTCCATGTGAAACCACTACCCAAGTATAAAGTACAAAACCGATTTTGTCATCCAATCTCAAAGCTCGGTGTCAGTCAAAATCGAGAAAATTCTATGAAACTGCATGAATCCCCATAAATATATGGTCATAAGGAGGAGTGAGGGCATTCATGCAGTCCATGAAATTTCTCTAAAGGAGCTATTAGTTTTAGTGAAAATATCCTTGGTGCAGCAGAGACTAGCTGGGAGTCTTTCGAATGTGAATGCGTTCAGTTTAAAGAGCACATGGCCAAAGATGCTCTTGTCACATTCAGCATACCAAATACAATAGAGGTTCCGTTCACGTGCTTCCGGAAGCAAGTTTACGAACATTTTGATGAGGTAGATCCAATAGTAATGACAAACAAAATAGATAGTGAGGATTCATATTATCTAAAGATTTAAATCCCCAAATCAACTATTTGTATATCATGTATTTTCGCTGTGTATTGGTGACTTCACCTCATTACTATTCTTATTATTGTAAGGCTCATTGATTGTAAGTATCTAGTTTGTTGTTCAAGTTAGAACACATTATCATTCATGGAAGCAATAACAAGAGCACATTTAGTGTAATATTTGTTAATTTATGATTTCACACATCAATTTCCGATCATTTGTAGTGCACATTTTATGGGTTGCTCTAAACACGGAGCTAGATCAGTATTGAGAATCATAATTGCTTTATTGTTTGTCATTTCATTTTGTACGACGTACTTTACTTGAACAATCAATCACCTCTCGAATGTTATAAATTCCGCCACCTTCACGAGCCTTCAATAACAAACACCAACCAAGGTGTCTTGTACTGTTTGATCTGCCAGACAACTGATATCCCTGATTAGTTTTACAAGAATCATTCATCGATCTTTGGTTTTCGTTGTGCAGGCTTGAATATTCTTCAAGGCAAAACAGCATTTTTCATGCTTTAGAGAAAGGTAGGTGGGTGGGAGCTAGCTAAAAATACACAGCAAGTGCACGACGGTAGAGAAGGTAGTCATGTTGTAGTAACATGCTTGGATCCGCATTCCACTGTCGTCTTGTACAAGTCATGTGAGCGAGTGTGCAACTCATATCCAACCGCCAACCAATGTATTGCCATATAAAGTCAAATTGCCCTGGTTTGTTTCGATATCGATCGATAAAACATGGCCGAGCTATGCCTATTGAGTGATGGCTATCTTTCGAGCTGTGTCGGTGATGACCATTGGGTAGCCAATCACTGGGGGCGGCAACGTCTTCACAAACTAGACGTTCAATTGGTGGTTTATGAATCATTCAGTCGAACACAGGGTACTGTGGACAACGACGTATGATAATTGGATTGGCTCCGAACAAACAAGAATTGGATGAGTTTATTCTTATAAAATTAATAGTATTCGTGCATTCAACGAATGAGTTTATACTCAAAAAATTATTAGTATTTCATGCATTCAACGAGCTTCATGATGTACTAGATCTATAGATTTATGATATCATTCCAAGAACTCTCAAAGAAACATGGGTTTAAGTACAGACGAACTCATCGGATAGAGGGACAATGAATACCTGCCACAATGTCATTTTGTGAAAAGTTCTTGGTGCTAACCGATTCAAAATATGTCTTGTAAACACTATTGTTTTGATCAAAAAAGCTTCTTCAATTGACCTACCCTTTCCCTACAATATATCCCTTTACCTGAATCCAGTGTTTGTTATTGATAACGAGTCAAGCTTTCTACTATGGCAACATCCTGATGTTTCGCTGAACATCAAAGAATCAAATTTGGATTATCCACCCATTATGCCAATCGATGACTGGTAATTTCCCTCACAAAGTGAGCGATAATGCCGTGCCCGACATATGAGATAACAAAAACCCACATATATATTACCAGTGTTGTGTATTATCGAATGCCGAGAAGACCTGAGGATAATCAGTTCCAGCTTCATCAAAGACATATATCCGACCAATCCGGGGCGGCTATGGTACGTACAATGCCGCCTAGGATACCACGCGACACGTTCCACGTCTTCACATTACAGATGACATCAATAACATCGTTCAAACTTCTCAGCTAACAGACACTCTTTGAAGCTCTTTGAACAGAACGAGGTGAAACACATGCATATATAGTTCATCAGTATGTTTGAAGTTCTGAGAGTTCACAATGCCACTGGTATTATAATATATAAGGACAAGGTCGGCCAACAAATAACTTCCTTCATAACGGCAATATATTATTACTTACCTGTACATACAGAACAATGATACGGGTTAATTAAACCTATGTCTTGATCAAGTGTTGAACTCAACTGTTGGAATTCGAGATGACTAAAGTAACATAATCAACCACCATACATCTGAATCATTATATTTACGTTTTCCTTGCGCTTTGTCTTACAGACGTATTTTGTATACTTTGGAGCATTGCATCACGTGAGCCAATTTCCGGACAAACTCCTCACGTTTGAGTATCAAACAGTCAAACACAAGTGGATATCTAATATTGACACAGCCGAGGGACAGGGGGGTTGTACCAACGGGTTCAGCATAACAAAGTCCGGCTCCTTAACTCTACCTCACTCACCTGAATAGTGCATGAATGTAGTGTCTCCGAGAGGTTGGAGATATTTATATTGGAACTTCGTCGACTGTAGGCAGGAAACTGTCAATATTAAAACGCACAGGATTTACAGTTTAGCACCCAGGAGCAAGGAACACGTGAATGACAAGTACTAGTTGTTGACAAGCTAAGTGGGTTCTGGAGGTTGATGTTCAACAAGCTAAACATATCCTAGTCGGTTAATATATTGCTGCGAGCGATATTGTCGTTCTTTGAGAGTCATCCAAGTACAATACACACTAGAAAAACTTGTGCTGGGTAAATTTGTTAGCTGTTATTACAGGCATATTTGGTAAATACATTTGCAGATAAATCGCCTTCTATACACAAGACAAGATACTCACTAAACAACTCATTTTTCAATCATATCGATCAACAGACTCATATGAAGCGCCTCTATTCAAATGGTGCGATATGATTAGTTTCGTTGGAGTTAACTCAAGGGCCAAAACTGAAGCACATGGTGTTAGGAATACCACAGTGGTGGCGAATCGCTCTATAAACCTTCCGTGCAATAACTATGTCAATGGAATTCGGTAACCCACTGACATTTCTGTAATCAAAGAGAGAGACATGATTTCCTCAATTCGAAGCATCTGTGGAATTCTGTCAGTGTCATTGTAAAGCGGATATGAACCACAATGTCCGCAGACTGGTGTCTGCAGAAAAGTGAGCTCCAGTCAGCAAACGATGAGAGAGTAAATCCGTGGATATAAGTTTTATAAGTACTTGAATCAATGTAATTTTCGAGTCAGCTGATTCAATGGAACCCCTGCATTTGGCACAGAATGAATTGTCACGTTGACAGAATCGATTTCGTTTTATCACTGGCCTTCCCTTAATTGGCCAACCAAATTGTGAATGGGTAGTCACGTCTATATCAATTATGTAAAGATAGAACCAATTTTAGCATTCTGTTTTGTCGCATTAACTTTGAAGTAATTTTGAAAATATCATCAATTTGAAGAAAATATACACATTTCGGTGACAGTTACTAAGTAAATCACAGTTGAACGTGCATGAACAATTTGGATATAGAATGATTGGATTGTCGATTGTCATGGTATATCGACAAATGCCGATGACCTCACGGGACTGTGTGCAGAACTCGCCATCGGAAAAAAATGGATTTTAGGAATTTAATACACAATTCAAACCAATCTCTGTGTAGACAAAATAAAGCTACTGCAGAAAGAATAAATTTGGTGAATTATAAAAGTGGTTTTAGCTTTAACTATATTGCAACTAGTTCCACCAAACCATCTGCAGAGATCCCATCATCAAACTGATGTTTTAACGAGAGTGGAGACATCAAGCAACTTCATGAATAAACTAGCGAACTGCCAAGTTGCACGAGGACGAGGTGAAGAGGGGGACTTGTACTGGTATGGGCAGTAACTGGAACTGTGCAGGATCCAGTCGAAGGTAGCAATGTGTATAACGCAAGATATCACGTTTATAAACATGAAGTGATATAATATTAGACAGAAAATGCCCTCACTAACTTTGGATATTTTTTGTTGTTATGCTATCCACGATAATCGAATCACATTGTAGTTTAGAGATATTCGTTGAATGAAAGTAACAGCGCTACATATACTGGCCGAAGATGTTCTGACTGACTGCCTTACTACAGAGTGCAAGCCTAAGTGAGATTTCCCGAGGGGGGCTTTGAAACAAACCATTCTCATTTCTAGTAGATTAACTCTTGATTTACCATAAGTGCTATATGGTGCTCCAATTTTGGTGCTTTATATTCCCTTAACTCCTATTTGGGGAAAACAATTCAAAATAAAATGTTTCTGAGTAATCATATATCAATATTCCACTTTTGTGCGACAAATATATGAACAACGGTGAACATCACATGAAAAAAATTGAACATATTTCATATTCTGCTATGGTTTAAGGAGAAAATAGAACATTTGTGATCAGATTGTGTTGAGAAATTTGCTGTTTATCCAGCATGTCTTTCTGGTGCCCCGCCGCTCACTTGCTTATTTGCCCATAGAATCAGACAGTTTGCTCATAGAATCAGACTTTTTACCCATTGAATCAGACAAATACACAGATAATCAGTTCCTCCCTGTAAGAGAGCGTAGGTACATAATGAGGAACACCAGTTTGAGGGTTTTTATAGTGAAAATTGATTCAGGTGTATTGAATTGCTCAAGCCATACAAGATATCTGTAAGTCAATTCGTTGCCACTGCAAGTCAAACCTACATAATTCTTTCCATCTCCCATTGTTATTTCTGATGATAATTGCTACTGTAGTGAACAGTGTGCTGGTGAACATCATGCATTGAATGATGTTAAACTACTTTTTTAAAACTCATTTTCATGTCCTTTCATGATTAAGTGATAATCAATGGAAAAAAACATATATCATATAAATGCATGTGGATATAAAATAGCTGTCTTGTCTCTTAGATGTCATATTGCCCAGGTGAAGAATGAAACTTTTCTTGTAATGTGTAGCTTTTACGTGTTTTAATACCTGCGCCATCTTAACATGTAAATACACTAAGTTTTGCTGAAAGACTTCCCGCGAAATGTCACATGCATCAGCCTAATAGACTTATTCCCTGTTGCTAAATAACTAACATGGAGCTTTGGAGAATTTTTCCTGTGTTAAACCATGTCCTTTGCAGCCAAAGAAGGGTCTTGGTAGTGAAGTCACAGCTCCAACCCACGTGATATCAAACTTGATCCAAAAACACGAACCTGCTAATTATAGGCAAGTGCTCCACTGCAATGTCGTTCGGCGCTCCAAGGAAAGAAGCTCGTAGTATTAAACGTGACATAACATGTTTGGAAGAGCATCGCGTGACGCGAATTCGAAATCAAACCACCTGTGATCTTACACCGCTGGGATCATGGGAATGTGTCGAAAAACGGCAGAGATATTAGCAAAAATGGAACATGGTATCAATCGTCCAAATTATAAGGTTCTTACCGATAGGCATCTTAATGCATTGATTTAATATACGAATCTAATCAGCCCACATATCATTGTTTGTGTTCGTGGATAGGAATCAGTTCATGCCAGAACAACAGACTACCAAGGCAATAGAACTGAAATGTGCCTCGACGTGCCCGAATTAAGGGCCAACTTCAGAATAGTATTACATATTGACATTTTGTACACTTTGAATCCGTTTCAATGAAATTTTTACTTATTAATGCAGTGGAATTAACTTCAGCTGGATGCATTCTGGCACAGGACTATGTGTACAACAGTCATGATTTATAATCCACCATGTATTCACGTGTATAAATATTGCCTATGACAGTTATTGTCAGGAAACCCCTTTAAGCGGTTTAGCGTGATACGATCAACTGCATGATTCACTTGATGCTTATCACATTCTCTGTGCATATTCGCATTGACATGATATCCACAAACTCATGAACCTGACGAGTAAGTGCCAAAGCGATCGTGAGTTATGGCGTTACACCACAAGCCCTGGGGCATTAATCACCAGTGGTTACACGCACTGTCAATGGGTTAACGGCCATGTAATCTTCATAACAACAAGCGGGGGCTCCATGACAGCTTCTTGACTATATACGGGACTCACAACTAAACGAAATCACCCATCACTCACAGACAGCGAACGCATTAAATTGCCGTCTACTGCTCGAACGGCCGTGGAGAAGTCTGGGACGAATGAGAACAACTGGGGCATCATGTATCAGATAAACGCACAGTTGATCACTTACAAATCGTAGAGCAATACGCCATTCAAACGTCGAGAGGTAACCGTGGAATCAACGAGCCCATAAATTATCACCACAATTAAGAGGTTTGGGCCGTTTGGCTACTGCTATATGCCTAATTAACATTAGTTAATTATCGTGTTGTAGAATTCATGAAAGACCAATATATTCACCGGCTATTATTCACGTATATCATACATACACTACTTACAACATGTCAATGTACTTACCACGCTCAAAACAAGCCTTAGTTTCATCAACGTGGAGGCTAAAGATTGCAATAAACTAGTTTGCAGGCAGCAATAATCCTTTCAAAGTAGAAACAATATCCGTAAACTTTCAAGCATTTCCCGTGCAACCTACAGGGCAAATCTTGCCAGAGAATTTGTAGGAATGGTTGCAGGAACAAAAACTTACCACCAAAAACTTTTTTGAGATACGTCATAAACAAAGAATTGTATATGCATTTTGATATATCCACCTACAGTCTTTACTTTATGCCAGTAACAGTGTTCCTGGTATCAGGATAATGGTTCCATCATATATGAACATGTTTTTAAAAGGATAAAATGTACAATGACCATCTGATCTGATTTGGTCGGGCTTTATTTCTGTTCCAAAATGTTTTATTTCAGGTTTCAAATTAGCATCTCAAAATCTGCTCGTATAGGTGGAGGATGCTTATACTCATCGCATCCCCTTTTGTTCTAATGCGCTCAGTTAGACATCAACATGTCACAATTCAGCTTACCAAATAAAATGGAATATTAAAATTACTGTTCCGTTGCTCTCGGAAGCAAATTTTATGAACATTTTGATGAGGTTCTAGCCAACTCATGTCAGGTAATGGCAATTGATGATGCAATAAATGGACGATTCAAACAATAAATGGACGGTGTTGATGTGATGATGCAGTATTCGTATCTGTTATCGTTCACGTTTGAATGAGTTTGTTGGTTAATACAAAACTCGTAGTATAGTGATATTGATTTGGGAATGATGTCGCCGACAGTAGGTTTTTAGATTTTGGACGTTGCTTTAAGAGCCAATTTAACATGTACTATATATTGAGCCAATGTACCAAATAAGTCTGAATTGCGGCATTGGACTGGCATACTGTGGGGAGATGAACCAACCTACGTGCGCACTACATGATCTTTAATATAGTGCGCATTGTGCCACTATGGTGGGAAAAGACGATCCTTTACTTTGAACCGTGTGATGCTTCAATGCCCTGTCTACGACGTATAACTGCCTTAATCTTGTAAACGGATGCGTTGCGTGGATTGGTCAACTAAATACAGGTAAAAACATGAATACTACGAAGAGTAAAGGCATCGCTTAAATAAGTAATTTTCCTGACAATATGGTATATATTATACTATGCAATGCCATTATCTTCAGGACTAAATAGGTCAGGCACAATAAGCCTAAATAACATATACATATGAATGAGTTAATGCTTGAATTCATCCATCATATAACCATCTTTTCAGGTATACCATCTACCTGACGTGAGTGCGGCTTTGGCTGTAAACATTTGGTTGGCTCTTTTATTATTCCAAAATGTATGTTCCAAAATGTATGGTTTATAATTGTCATCATCAAAATCTGGTTGGGTTGGTGGCAATAGGCTTATGCTTACATATATTATCGAAAACTCAACCTTAAATCAAGCTATATTCAAACCAGCAAATCGAGAGGAATTCGTTCAATCAATAACCAGATAATCTCATACACTATCAGTACGCGAAATCCATCCCTCAGGGGAAGCACTGTGAAGAAAACTACATTCTATTTCCCACACTTTCTGCAATGAATTCTAGTGTCACAAGGGTCTCGGCCATACCAAAGTACCCGCTGTGACGATCAGAATAAATCTTATATCCCTTTTGAATACTCATGACCCCGGCAGCTCATTAGTTTCCGGGTTCTTCGTTCATGTGTCTATCTAAATTGGATGCTTTGGGTTGACTCCAGGAAGTGTCCCTGTGGTGAATGTAAGTATCAATCTATTACCACCAATACAACTAGATTTTGATGATGTCAATAACAAATGTAAAATACAACATTTTGTAACAGAAACAAAGCCCGACCAATTAGCTTATCCGAAGGCACACTGGCGTTATCAGGTGGCCGACAGTGTGTGAAATGTAGTATTCCTTGTATTGTTACCCTCCGGACGGCAATCCATTGTCGATTCAAATGGGTCATGATAGTGTGCAACTCACAGCCAACCAACAACCAGTTTACTGCCGCAGGAAACCAAATGTTTTCTCGTGCAAAAGTTGTTTAAATAGTTATTTTCTATGATGATAACTTGAACCCTGAAGGAATTCAAGCTATGCCCATTGATTAGCGGCTGCCGCTCGAGCCGCATCCGTGATTATCAGCGGTCAGCCAAGTGCTAGGGGCGGCAATGTCTGTTCAAACTGGACGTACAATGTGTGGCTTATGAACCACAAGGGTATATTGTGAACATGGTATTGTGACGTAAGAATTAAAATTGCATGACATATCGATTGGCTCGGGACAACCAAGCCCTGGATGAGTTCAGGCTTATAATGAACAAGATTTAGTGTATTCAACGAGCTTCACGGTGAATTAAAGGATTGTGATATCATTCAGAGAACTCCCACGTAAAGAAAGATAGGTTCAAGTACAGACGGACATATCTGATAGAGGGTCAATGAATACGATATAGTTTTGCCACTTCGTCATTTCACGAAAAAAAAACTTAGTGCCAACAAATCCATTGTGTGTTGTATAGACAGCTTTTACTATTTGTATCAAAATGGCTCCTAGGATTGTCCACACAAAATACCCCATACCTGAATCCAGTGTTTATTATTTATAATGAGTCAAGTTTTCCTCTCTAACAGCACACCCAGATGGTTTATCTCAACATCAAAGAATCAAGTTTGGACCATCCACCTATTATGCCCATCGATTACTGATAATATCTCTTACAAAGTAAGTGCTACCAACATGATATTTACGAAAGACCGATGATACCTTGCATGACACTGGGATAACATAAACGAACATGTATGTTACCAGTGCTGTGTATTATCGAATCCCAACGAGACAACCCAAAGATAATTAGTTCCTGCTTCATCAAAGACCTATATCCGGCCAATCCGGAGTTGCACCGAACTTACCGCCCGACACGTTCCACGTATCGACATCACAAATGATATCAGAAACCTTGCGCATACTCCCCAGCTAACAGACACTCTTTGAATCTCTTTGAAGAGACAGGGCGAAACACATGATAGCAGTTCGATGTATATATATAGTTCATTAATATGCTTGAAGTTCTGAGAGTTCGCAATGCTGCTGGCATTAAAAGGTCAAGGTCGACCAACAACAGCTTCCTTCATAAATGCAATTACAGATCGGTCCATACAGTAGAGAGATTCGATTTATTTACATGTATACCCATGCTTCGCTCAACTTTGAACTCTTGGAATCAGATGTGACTACAATAAGTGACTACAATAACATTACTGATATTTTTCATGCACATGCATGTCAATGTTGTTCACGATGTTTTTTCGGTGCTTCATTATCAACAGCAGGTATGCTAAAGGCCAGCGGAATGTATAAAATTTCCAGTTATAATATATCGTGTAGGGTCCTTTTTAATGAAAACAATTTGAGGACAATAATAATCCGTAATGTGGCGTGAGACATATATCCCCTGTAATACAACTAAGGACGAAGGGTTGACTGTGGTTAACAACTGCGTGCACACGCCATTGCCGCCTGCATGTTTGTACATTCAATGCCGTAATAGGTATGTTATAGTATTTCATGTAGAACTTGAAACTCGCGAACAGAGAAAGTCATCAGAAATGCGCTAGCTCTGCCTTCAGGTGTCTTCTGCCTTTCCGAAATCATTTTCCTGGATCATTGGTTAAGCATCGGTGGTCTTGTTCTAAGAGTGACGTTCATTCCAATCCTCACCGGGACAATATCCCAGAGTCAATACATGACCTGTAGGTCAACTGGGTGAGTCCAGCACAATGTCAGGCCGATGAAAGTGAATTATATGTGGAGAACTTGAATGGGCTAAGGTATTTCAGCAGCAATGCCCTGATGGTTTCTTTTTTTTTTTCACTTTTTGGTTTCCGCACGATAACTTCAGTTTGTCTCTATGTATCTTTGCCAACTTTACACCATTAGTCAGAAATGTTGTGTAGGAGCCTATTGTTTTTGCGCCGATTCCGGGGTCATTGATAAAATCAATGTTTCCGGTTTCCAGACAATGACTCGAAAAGTATTTGAGCAATAACTGCGGAACTTTGCACGGAGGCCCATATACCATCAGGGAAGAAGCTTTTGACTCCGATCCGTCAAAGGACCTTCGACCTAGGGCTCGAAAGAGAGTCATTTCAGCGGAGTCATCCCTGAGGCTTCCTGCATATCTCGGAAAAGGACATTATCTTCAAACCTGAATATTTTTGCCAAGTAAGCATTTCTCCTGTTCTTCAATATCTCGGAACCGAAACGGAATTTTTTTCGGACTCGCCACCCTAGACAAGCATGTCTCATGGGATTGAGGATGAACTTTAACATTGACCTTAATTTTTTTTGCCGAGACGGCATCTTTCATTTTCGTCGCTATCTAATAAAAGCTGCATTGTAGAGCGAAACGGACATTATTTTCGGACTCATGGCCCTACCCAAACATGTCAGAAGGGTATTAGGGATGAACTTTGACCTTGATCTGGAATGTCCTTAGCAGAGTGGGCATTTTCTATTTTCATCAATATCTCGGAAACGGTGCTTAGTAGAGTGTCTGTTTAGGACTTATCGCCCTAGACAGATATGTCATAGAGGTATCAATTTGGTCCTTAACCTACATGTAATTTCGTAATGGCGTTGTATAGGTCTCATTTGGATCTTCGCCTTCGAGTCATGTTTCTCCTGAATCAGCATTTTGTTTTTCTCAAGCTTAGCACTGAAATGCCTATGTTTCTCATTTAGTAGACGTCGATGTACGGGTCATCGCAACAGTGCCGATGACATTTCCACTCCAAGATGCCATTTCCACTCTAAAGATTTTACCGACATCATGACTGCTTATTTGTCATTTGTAAGGACACAAATCATGTCAGTCAACTGCCTGGCGGAGGTCGTTCATAATACGACCCGTAAACGCAATATTAACGCAAAAACTCCCCAGATGGATACTTCGTTTCCTGCAATGTTGCACAAATTGACATTTAGACTTCCAGTTGTTGTTCACGCTCAAATAGCCTTGCTCCTCTGTGAATCGCGTAATTGTATATAATAATGGGCCATGAATTTAGATAGTACAGTTCCCTCCGAGCTTCTAAAGTGCACTGACCAAACAGCATTATTTGAAGATGCGTCTTAGGTCAGTGGCGACTATGCGGAATGATTAAAGGGGAAATGTGTGTTGTCATTGTTAGAGCATATTTTTCTATTTGATGTCAATGTTTCTCTACTGTTATCTACCCTATAATTGACCCAGTACTGTTAAAAATGAGTTGTGCACACATAGCAATGGTTCGACCCAGTTCATTTTGGCGAACGAACGTTGAAAGCTGTTACAAGCGTTCAAACTACTTCATTTTAATGAGATTCATTCGACGATATCTTCCATGTAATAAACAGGGATGATCTCCTCCATTGCTCCATGTTTATTAACAGAGAGCAGTGCGAATATCTCACCCTCGCTCCCATGCAACTTGACATTGTCCAGGGGCACTGTTGTTGTTTACTGTACAGTCTCGCTCTGTTTTTATCCTAAATCCAGTATCTTGAAGCATTAGCGAAGCGAACAGTCCAAATATCATCAATCTACTATGTAATACACCCGACTGGAACTGTTCTGTTACTTCCAATTTCCTTCATGTAAAATCATTGGCTGCCAACGTAACGGACAAGTTTTTTTTAAACATCTCAATGTAGCCTCGCTGCGTGAAAATTTCTGATATTCAGGAACAACGTTCAATAGTTCTATCAGGAATGACTTGAACTTCGTAAAAATATGGACATATATTGTCTGCCCCTGATGACGCCAGTGTTTTGGATAAACTATTTGGTCGGGCTTTGTTTCTATTGCAAAATGTTGTACTTTATGTTTGTTATTAACATCATCAAAATCTGAATATATTGGTGGTAATAGATTGATTCTTACATTCATACCACTGAGTCGGTGTCACTGCTGGCGGACGTTAAATCTGTCCCCGAGGATACCATCAACTCAGTAGCCTTTTGGCTTGTGATTAGGTACTTATGTACTTGTCATATATCTATTCCATGGGGTTTGTATTGGATTTATAATTTTTTTCGTAGTTTGTTGGGCAGTTGTATACTAATTCCATCAGGTGTACAGTAGAAACAACTACATTTAACACACTGTCTGCCCCTGATGACACCAGTGTTTTGGATAAACTATTTGGTCGGGCTTTGTTTCTATTGCAAAATGTTGTACTTTATGTTTGTTATTAACATCATCAAAATCTGAATATATTGGTGGTAATAGATTGATTCCTACATACATGTATTATACAATAACGTACAGTGAGCAGTCTAGTCATTCCTGATTAAACCTAATGGCCCAAAGCTCGTGGCTAGTGCGCAAAGTGAACAACACATTGTCTTCGTTGAATAGGCAAACAAGCATACTTTTCTCTCAATTTCCTACCGTGAAATTGTTCAGCAGTGTGCTTGATTTTTTCATTAGTTTCATGTTTTATATACAAACTATCGCCATATAGATTAACAAGAAGCTTCAACTGCAGAACAAATACCTCGCGTGACATTTGCTACCGCTATGCAATTAAACGTTGTCACGTCGAAGACTTCCCAGGAATATCCATGGCATTATTGACTTGGGTTATAAATTAACATTATTAATGAAACCAATAAAATGTCACAGGACTGTTCATATAGATTTCCCGATGATGGCATATCACCTCGAGCTATTCCACATTTCTTTCTCCTTTCCAGCATGAACGTGAGAGGCTATGTGTTACTTCGCACTCTGCAAATATTATCAGAAATATTAATTCTTCAATGTATCACAAGGGAAATTGCAGGTGAGTAGCAGGTGGTAATAAAACATACCCTCTGTGACATGTGCGTAGTATTCTACATGCGTCGGACAGTCACGTAAGGGATATGTTTTAGTGTGCGCGTGCACATACTTGGCATTAAATGTCTTCAGCATATGGCAATTAACGGTATCGTAATTAACTAACTAAGTTACTAGCTGACTGTAGAATATACACTACATAATGAAGTTTGTTCTATCGGCGCTAATACGTTGATACATGTACAACCCACTGCTGGATCTTTAAAATAAATGTGAATATGTTGCTGGAGTCTTGTATGCCTTGTATTTCTTTCCTATTTGAATAATATAATATGTTGTTATCGTTCATCAAATATATTCTGAAGATATCAGTTCCAACTGTCATGGTAATGCACCACACAGGTTTGAACTTCGAAATATGTACTCATTGCTGCAAAAATGATTTATGTTTTATATAAAAAAAATAATCGGTTCCAAGGAATTTTCCAGAACTTTGATAATTACTAAAACATACACTGCTGAAGGAAATAGCAAAGACTTGCAAATATTCTCCGAACCATTTATTCGTGATAGCCTCGAAAGCAACCTGACCCTCAGTTTTCAGGCGTTAATTATTGGATTTGACACCACATATTTCCATATAGAAATTGTTCTCAGTCGGACATTTTGCAATAAATCCCCTCAAAAATCGGCCAATTACATGGAATATCCTACATAGATTGAAACAATGTTTACATGGTGTTGATCGGATAGTTTCTGACAGAATGTCATTTGAAAAACCCAACTTTTATAGTTTGTGCGCTCTTCAACCATTGGTTTCAACACTACGCTATTCCATGCACAATGTTGTGACAGGGTTTTCTTCCAAGACGGTTATTGTTATTCGCTCATATATGACCAGCGCACTAATAAACGGCATGACAAGTGATATCATGATATATAATCAAGAAATATTCAATACGTAGACCACAAACGGTTGTGTGCACAATTTACTCACTAGGAGCGCCACCCATTCGTCATCCTTGGCCTTAATAAGAACTAATCATAATTCTGAAGTGTAGGTATATCAAATAATATGGTGTTTTCATCTCTGACCACATTCCATAACGACATTAGTATCGCTATGATATCGGTACAAATAAATACCGACAGCCAGTCAAATTATTATTCATGACCAAGCCCATGAACGAACTCATGTGCACGAGAATCGGCAAAATCAGAATGACATTGTTAGTGCCTTATGCATATCACATACAGCCATCTGAATGAGATGTCAGGTGATGTGGACTAGTGGGCATCTTCTGCCCAGAATGTGACACCTGTCGCGATATTCATAATTCACTTCAATTTTAAAAGTGAACTTGCAGAGAGAGAGGTACATATACGGTCATTCGTTCAACATATATCCGGTATATATAACGACGTGTTAAAAAAATACAGAAGACCGTTAGTGCCAGGTGTGAAAATATATTTAAGTGACGGCCGCCACATAATTATCTGGCGGCCGCCACTTAATTATCTGGCTGCCGCCGCATAATTATCTGGCAGCCGCAACTTAATTATCTGGCGGCTGCCACTTAATTTGTGCTTTAACACAGCATTTTGGTCTATCCATAGAAATTCATTTTAAAATAAAATAAAATTTACATTTTATTTGAGATACATTATTGATATACTAAGTCGATGTTATCAAGTTACTAACCCGGGATTTAAAACAAAACCTCTTCCCCCTCCAATTACCCCCCGACCTCCCCCCCCCCCCCCCCCCTCGAAAACCAGCATTCCATAGGATTGGTGCGCGTTAGTCACGTGCAAAGTGACTCTGATCGGTCAATGCCGATTTAAATTGTAACATATATGATCCAAGACTGCCTCAATAAAGTTAACGAATACTTGTTTGGGGGATGAAATGTACATATTTTCTTGTCATTGATTGGTATTATGGACCATAGGGCAACTTTCAATACATAATCCATAGGGGAAAAAACAAAGAAAAAAAAGGAACACCCAATATTAATCAGATAATTTGACGAATATTTGTCACCACCATCGAATATGCACTGTTTTTATTTCACATATCCCTTCAACCTATATATCGATGGTAGCAACCATAATTGCAGAGGGCCCAGTTGCAATGGCCACAACAAATAACATGAATTCATTGATGATCCCTATATAATGCTAAGTGTGAAAGTTAAGTTTCGTTGAACAATTTGCATATCAACAACCCCCCCCCCACCAAACCTCCTATAACATTATAGCCCTAATTAGCTATATGTATATTGCTTCTCAAGAATCTCCTCATATTTCAAGCCGCGGCCTACAGATAATTATGTGGCGGCCGCCAGATAATTATGTGGCGGCCGCCAGATAATTATGTGGCGGCCGTCAGATAATTAAGTGGCAGCCGCCAGATAATTATGTGGCGGCTGCCAGATAATTAAGTGGCGGCAGCCAGATAATTATGTGGCGGCTGCCAGATAATTAAGTGGCGGCCGCCAGATAGTTATGTGGCGGCCGCCAGATAAATATATTTTAACACCATTCATTATCTGGCCTCAACGGGCTTCCGTTCATAAACACTATATTGTCGGTGAACCAAAATCAATTTCCGGATGACACTTCAAGGAGGTCCATTGGTTTTGAAAACTAAACCCACAGTGCCTTTTTGGGCTTTAAGTCCGATGCATAGTCTCCCACTAACTTTTGCAGCCATTTTTGTTCCTTCCTTTTTTTGTGCAATCTATTTGGGATGTGTATGTATTGACAGTGTCTATTGAGTTCGTCTCTAACCATCAGGACAAAAGTGTTGTGTTCAAATGAATGGAAACTGAGTTTGTTTATACAATACCCAAGATAACAGAACGTGAGCCGTAGAGATGGAATAGTAGTCATGACCATTGTAGTCAGGAGCATTGTGTTTCTCAAGTATTCAACAGAAAACTCTTTGTGCCATATCGGAGTACATAATTGGATTTCTCATACGGTGTTGAAAACTTCTGAATTCGCTGAAAAAATCTTGGAAGTTTGTAGCTTGAATAATATTTTTATAAAACTTTCATGCAATACGTAGCTGCAGATATAGGCTGGAACCAACGCGGGACCAACATGTTGTGTTAGTCCTTCGATAAAGAAAAATACTGGGATTATATCTTTGGATAATAACATTGTACTAATTAACCAATTCGAGTTATCAATTTATGATGAGTCTCACGGAGGAATAAGATAAAACAGCAAAAACAGTTTGATCGACATCTCATCAGCAGCCAATTAGTATATCATTACATCGTCATGGGTTACCCATATATGGTTTTCCAGGAATGCAAATCAGATGATTCTGTTTATGGCACATCTAATAAGCTAAATGACTTACTAGTCTCATTACCGAGACATGTAAGAAAATATGATAATACGTATGAAAGATACACGATTAGTTTCTTTCTTGGTGGGTGCTTTGAGGGCGTAATCCACTTTGCCTATTATTGAAGTTTTTAACTTCGTGAAGCCCCACTCCAGAAAACATTCACCTCTGGTTTGACGCAAGAAAAGCGAGAACACTATTTTGACATACAAACTAACGTAGCAATGTTACTGGCTCCATACGTGGAGTTTATCAACGAACTGCTGCGCATGTATTTGATACAAAAATATGGGGGTCATCATGCTCATTTTTCTGTTATATAAGTTGTCAAATTTTCGTTAATGGTAGTGAATTTTAATGGTAGAATAATTTCTATTTTGGAATTATATGGATGCCTATAGCGGCAAAATTAGCATGGTGACCTCCATATTTGTTTATCAAGAAAAAACCTGTACAGCGGTTCGTGGACAAATAACAAAATCTATTCACTAGTTTCCATTAAATATTGATTTTAGTGAAAATGGCAAACAATGGCCCATTTTACTGGTATTGTTTTGTTTTTTTGTTTTTTTATTTGGGGGGGGGGGGGAGGTAAAATTACCCATAATTACACACTGAAGAGTATATTTGATCCCAGTTTTCTGTTTTCGAATGCAACATCTCATATTGATGATTGATTAAAAGTCTGAAAATCATCAAATTAATGTCAGGTTCCAGCCCCTCTGAGTGTGTCCAATTGTTGCGAATATCTTTATTTAATGTAATATTGCTTGTGTAACGAAGTGTATTGAAGATTTCTCAACTAACTCGGACACGTGTTGAATGAATATGCAAAAAAAATGCAAAAAAGAATGCAAAAACAAGTGTACCGCTTTTGAAACTACTGTCCGTCATGAAATGTCGATTTTTTGCACTTGCCATGTACGTTTCACTCCTCTATCAATCCATAATTCTTGCGGAGAGGAGAGCCATTAACGATTCTTCTTGATCATAAATGCATGTCGTAAATTGCGCATTATTAAAGTCATTAGCATACTAATTATTACAAATCTACGAACAGCGCTACACCATGTTTGTGCAGATAATTCACGGGACGGCTGTGTGATTCGGAACTGCATGCGCAAGATAATTTATACCTTTGGGAAGAAAAATCACTAGGACTAGGAAAAACTACATTACTTGTTAGAAGTGTTGATGAATAGTTTATGGTAGATCTTGTATTCATTGTGTCCACTGCTATCTACGAGGTAACCAAATAAGTTACCTTGAATCATTATTGAACATTTTCAGGCGCGAGACGTACCAGAAGAATCATAGACACTGGCGGTCCCACAATCAATATTCAAACCGCATCACAAAAATATCGATGCTGCAACTTGACATGGTCCAGGGGCACCGTTGTTGTTTACTGTACAGTATCGCTCTGTTCTTATCCTAAATCCAACATCGTGAAGCATTAGCCAAGCGAACCATCCAAATATCAATCTACTATCTAATACACCCGACTGGAATTGTTCTGTTACGTCCAATTTCCGCCATGTAAAATCGATGGCCGCCAACCTAACGGACACGTTTCTATAAAACATCTCAATGTAGCCTCATTGTATGAGAATAAGCTACTTTCTGATATTCAGGAACAACGTTCAATAGTTCTATCAGGAATGACCTATACATGTATTGTACACTAGTTGATAAATAACCACGTTATAAAATACAATGAGCTGTATAGTCATTCCTGACTAAACCCAATGGCCCAAAGCTCATGGCTAGTGCGCAAAGTGAACAACACATATTGTCTTCCTTGAATAGGCAAACAAGCATACTTTTCCCTCAATTTCTTACCATGAAATTGTTCAGCAGTGTGCTTGATTTTTTTTTTATCAGTTTCATGTTTTATATACAAACTATCACCATATAGATTAACTAGAAGCTTCAACTGCAAAACAAATACCTCGCGTGACATTTGCTACCGCTAAGCAATTAAACGTTGTCACGTCGAAGACTTCCCAGGAATATCCATGGCATTATTGACTCGGGTTATAGATTAACATTAATAATGAAACCAATAAAATGTCACAAGACTGTTCATATAGATTACCCGATGATGACATATCACCTCGAGCTATGCCACAATTCTTTCTCCTTTCCAGCATGAACGAAGGCTATGTATTAATTCGCATTCTGCAAATATTATCACAAAAACTAATTCTACAATGTACCACAAGTGAAATTGCAGGTGAGTAGCAGGTGGTGATAAAACAGGCCCTCTGTGGCAAGTCCGTAGTATTCTACATGCGTCGGACAGTCACGTAAGGGATATGTTTTAGTGTGCGTGTTAACATCAGTAATATATATCTTTAACATAATTCAATTAACGTTATCGTAATTAACTAACTAAGTTACTAACTGACTGTAGAATATACACTTTATAATGAATTTTGTTCTATCAGCGCTAATTTGTTGATACATGTACATGTGCACACATCCAGTAAGTTATGGTTTTATTATGTTAAACAACAGTGTGTGTGTATATATATATGATCCAACAGAACATTTCTTTTCTTTCCCTTTTTTTCATGATTCAAACAGTTCGAGAAAACTTGTTGGAACGACCACGTCATAATAATTCTTTTTGAGGACCTATGCATTATTACGAATCTACTTTCAGCAGATTTAGTCGTCATGTTCCACTCTGAAGAATTTTGATAAATGAATGA
The DNA here is from genome assembly GCA_949152475.1 of Terebella lapidaria. Classification (NCBI taxonomy): domain Eukaryota; kingdom Metazoa; phylum Annelida; class Polychaeta; order Terebellida; family Terebellidae; genus Terebella; species Terebella lapidaria. Next base: position 17,889,648 of record OX424555.1, on the reverse strand, counting down.
GGAATAGTGAGGTAAACTCCAAAGCTGTCTAATGTTTGTACTGTTATTGGACTTCTGAAAAAAGTCATGCATTTGGAGTAACATTGTTACTGTTCTCATATTAGAACAAATTTTCACTGACTGGAGTTACAAGGACGCTTACGTGTGATTTTCCTTCTGTAATTTCCAAAGTTTACATATTTTTTACAATTCCTATGCATGTAATCATCGTTGCAGCACATATTTTCTTATTATTCGCAGGACTGTTATACCATTTGTCTGAATAACACAAACCAATCGAATAGAATTCATCCAGAACCACTCAACCATAAATTTTACTATGCTAATATCACTTGGCCAGATGATTTTGAGATCACATATACTAAAAATTTCCTAACACTATATGACGCCATTTATACGTAATAGCAGAAACCTATCTTTTGGTTTTCTGGTAATAGGCAATAATGTATCTTGCATATGGAATATGAGAGTAACGTGGGCATTGGTTCTCTGTATATCCAGGACTGTAAACAGGTTTGGGTACGTCTGTAGCTACTCCACTATCAAGAGTTTCTGTGTCATTTGGCATTCCACTTATCATCATATTTCTGGTCACCAACAATAATTAAATTGGCTTCGACTCAGTGAGGCTTTTAATCATGGAAATGTTCATTGTATTTTGAATGTCGTAGTGTCGATAGATCTTTGAAGTATCAAAACAAACAATTTCGCAAGGTACATATGGAAGTTTTACATATTAATACCCTATTGAAATGTATCCCCAAATACATGTATATATATATAATCCCAGAATAACCGACATCCACGTGTATAATTATATTTATAATTATGTTTTTCTTGTGTTTCGTTCTACAGGCGGACATAGTATACTCTAGAGCAGTGCGTCACATGTGCCAATTTCCGGACAAACTTGCTGTAGCAAGTCAAACACAGTTGAGTATCTGATATTGACATAGCGTTGGACACGGACCTGTACCAAACGGTCTGGGGCAGCTCAGTTCGACTTCTTTCACACTCGTTCAAAATGTGTACGAAGTCGGCGTTCTAGAGAGGTCAAAGTTATCCGTGTTTATATAATTCATCGACTAGAGACTGGAAATTACCAAGGCTAAAACAGGGGATTTGCAGTCTTGAGCGCCCAGAAGCAAGGAACACATGGATTAGAAGTACTGGTTATTGACAAGCCAGGGGGAGTTCTGGAGGATAATGTCCAACAAACTACTGTGCTACCTAACGGTATTTGTGCTACCAAAGATCATTTGTGTATCACTCAAGGTTACTTCAGTTTACAACAATATCCAAAAGCCTTGCCTGGTAATGTATTGCCCATGTAAACTGCCCGTAGAAGACAAAACTTCAATGTCAGCAGGGAATCTGTTTGAAGTATCCCTAGGAACATAACATTCTTCCCTTGCAGAGAATGATCATTCAGACAGCTGCCACTGCAGTACCATACCGACACACATAATTGATATACTTCAATAGTGTTGGATGAAATCATTGTTATAAAAATTTCATAAAATGGAAAAATCAAATTGTGTGAATTGAGTAAATGAATCTGATAAATAAAATATCAAAACTAATTCGTAAAATATCGTCTAATTGGTATATTATACGTTTTTTACAAGTGTGGTGCGCATTGTACACATATGCACATTGATGAATTACAAGATGTATGTCACGATTCTCAATTCTCAATACTATTGTGATTGATGCATGCTCTTAGATATGTAGGCACTGGACGTGTACAGACTCTTCGAGCTCGAAATATCAGTAACGGTTCCAGCATGATAAATCCATTAAAGTTTTGAAACATGCCATATTAATGACGACTAATCATCATTCAGAAGTGTAGGTTTATCGACTAATACGGTGTTTTCAGCTGTGACCATATTCCATAACGACATCAGTATCGCTATGATATCGGTACAAATAAATACCGACAACCAGTCAAATTATTATTCATGACCAAGCCCATGAACGAAATCATGTGCACGAGAATCGGCGAAATCAGAGTGACATTGTTAGTGCCGTATGCATAACACATACAGCCAGCTGAATGAGATGTCAGGTAATGTGGACTAGGGGGCAACTTCCGCCCAGAATGTGACACCTGTCGCGATATCCATAAATCACTTCAATTTTAAAGGTGAACTTGCAGAGAGAGAGAGATGTATATATACGGTCATTCGCTCAACATATATCCGGTTTATATAACGACGTGTTCAAAAACACACTATATTGTCTGTGAACCTAAATCAATTACCGGATGCCACTTCAAGGAGGCACACTGCTTTTACAAACTAAACCCACAGGTGCCTATTTCAGTTCTAAGTCCGAAGTTAGTCTCCCACTAACTTTCGCAGCAATTTTTGTTTCCTGCTTTTTTGCGCAATCTATTTGGGATGTGTGTATTGACAATGCCTATCGAGTTCGTCTCTAACCAACAGAACACACGTGTTGTGTTCAAATGAATGGAAACTGAGTTTTTATGCAATACCCAGGATAACAGAACGTGAGCCGTAGAGATGGAATAGTAGCCATGACCATTGTAATCAGGAGCATTGTGTTTCTCAAGTATTCAACAGAAAACTCTTTCTGCCATATCGAAGTACATAATTGGATTTCTTATACTGTGTTGAAAACTTCTGCATACGCTGAACAAATCATACGCTACAAATCTTGTAGCTCGCATAATATTTTTATAAAACATTTCATGCAAAAAGTAGCTGCAGATATAGGCTGGAACCAACAAGGGACCAATATAATGTGTTAGGCAACTGATAAAGAAAAACACTGGGATTGTATTTTTGGATAATAACATTGTACTGATTAACCAATTCTAGTTATCAATTTATGATGAGTCTCACGGAGGAATAAAATAAAGCAGCAAAAACAGTTTGATCGACATCTCATCAGCAGCCAATTAGTATATCATTACATCGTCATGGGTTACCCATATATGGTTTTCCAGGAATGCAAATCAGATGATTCTGTTTATGACACATCTAATAAGCTAAATGACTTACTAGTCTCATTACCGAGACATGTAAGAAAATATGATAATACGTATGAAAGATACACGATTAGTTTCTTTCTTGGTGGGTGCTTTGAGGGCGTAATCCACTTTGCCTATTATTGAAGTTTTTAACTTCGTGAAGCCCCACTCCAGAAAACATTCACCTCTGGTTTGACGCAAGAAAAGCGAGAACACTATTTTGACATACAAACTAACGTAGCAATGTTACTGGCTCCATAGGTGGAGTTTATCAACGAACTGCTGCGCATGTTTTTGATACAAAAATATGGGGGTCATCATGCTCATTTTTCTGTTATATAAGTTGTCAAATTTTCATTAATGGTAGTGAATTTTAATGGTATTAATGGTAGAATAATTTCTATTTTGGAATTATATGGATGCCTATAGCGGCAAAATTAGAATGGTGACCTCCATATTTGTTTATCAAGAAAAAACCTGTACAGCGGTTCGTGGACAAATAACAAAATCTATTCACTAGTTTCCATTAAATATTGATTTTAGTGAAAATGGCAAACAATGGCCCATTTCACTGGTATTGTTTTGTTTTTTTGTTTTTTATTTGGGGGGGGGGGAGGTAAAATTACCCATAATTACACACTGAAGAGTATATTTGATCCCAGTTTTCTGTTTTCGAATGCAACATCTCATATTGATGATTGATTAAAAGTCTGAAAATCATCAAATTAATGTCAGGTTCCAGCCCCTCTGAGTGTGTCCAATTGTTGCGAATATCTTTATTTAATGTAATATTGCTTGTGTAACGAAGTGTATTGAAGATTTCTCAACTAACTCGGACACGTGTTGAATGAATATGCAAAAAAAATGCAAAAACGAATGCAAAAGAATGCAAAAACAAGTGTACCGCTTTTGAAACTACTGTCCGTCATGAAATGTCGATTTTTTGCACTTGCCATGTACGTTTCACTCCTCTATCAATCCATAATTCTTGCGGAGAGGAGAGCCATTAACGATTCTTCTTGATCATAAATGCATGTCGTAAATTGCGCATTATTAAAGTCATTAGCATACTAATTATTACAAATCTACGAACAGCGCTACACCATGTTTGTGCAGATAATTCACGGGACGGCTGTGTGATTCGGAACTGCATGCGCAAGATAATTTATACCTTTGGGAAGAAAAATCACTAGGACTAGGAAAAACTACATTACTTGTTAGAAGTGTTGATGAATAGTTTATGGTAGATCTTGTATTCATTGTGTCCACTGCTATCTACGAGGTAACCAAATAAGTTACCTTGAATCATTATTGAACATTTTCAGGCGCGAGACGTACCAGAAGAATCATAGACACTGGCGGTCCCACAATCAATATTCAAACCGCATCACAAAATATCGATGCTGCAACTTGACATGGTCCAGGGGCACCGTTGTTGTTTACTGTACAGTATCGTTCTGTTCTTATCCTAAATCCAACATCGTGAAGCATTAGCCAAGCGAACCATCCAAATATCAATCTACTATCTAATACACCCGACTGGAATTGTTCTGTTACGTCCAATTTCCGCCATGTAAAATCGATGGCCGCCAACCTAACGGACACGTTTCTATAAAACATCTCAATGTAGCCTCATTGTATGAGAATAAGCTACTTTCTGATATTCAGGAACAACGTTCAATAGTTCTATCAGGAATGACCTATACATGTATTGTACACTAGTTGATAAATAACCACGTTATAAAATACAATGAGCTGTATAGTCATTCCTGACTAAACCCAATGGCCCAAAGCTCATGGCTAGTGCGCAAAGTGAACAACACATATTGTCTTCCTTGAATAGGCAAACAAGCATACTTTTCCCTCAATTTCTTACCATGAAATTGTTCAGCAGTGTGCTTGATTTTTTTTTATCAGTTTCATGTTTTATATACAAACTATCACCATATAGATTAACTAGAAGCTTCAACTGCAAAACAAATACCTCGCGTGACATTTGCTACCGCTAAGCAATTAAACGTTGTCACGTCGAAGACTTCCCAGGAATATCCATGGCATTATTGACTCGGGTTATAGATTAACATTAATAATGAAACCAATAAAATGTCACAAGACTGTTCATATAGATTACCCGATGATGACATATCACCTCGAGCTATGCCACAATTCTTTCTCCTTTCCAGCATGAACGAAGGCTATGTATTAATTCGCACTCTGCAAATATTATCACAAAAACTAATTCTACAATGTACCACAAGTGAAATTGCAGGTGAGTAGCAGGTGGTGATAAAACAGACCCTCTGTGGCAAGTCCGTAGTATTCTACATGCGTCGGACAGTCACGTAAGGGATATGTTTTAGTGTGCGTGTTAACATCAGTAATATATATCTTTAACATAATTCAATTAACGTTATCGTAATTAACTAACTAAGTTACTAACTGACTGTAGAATATACACTTTATAATGAATTTTGTTCTATCAGCGCTACTTTGTTGATACATGTACATGTGCACACATCCAGTAAGTTATGGTTTTATTATGTTAAACAACAGTGTGTGTGTGTATATATATGATCCAACAGAACATTTCTTTTCTTTCCCTTTTTTTTCATGATTCAAACAGTTCGAGAAAACTTGTTGGAACGACCACGTCATAATAATTCTTTTTGAGGACCTATGCATTATTACGAATCTACTTTCAGCAGATTTAGTCGTCATGTTCCACTCTGAAGAATTTTGATAAATGAATGAGGAATAGTGAGGTAAACTCCAAAGCTGTCTAATGTTTGTACTGTTATTGGACTTCTGAAAAAAGTCATGCATTTGGAGTAACATTGTTACTGTTCTCATATTAGAACAAATTTTCACTGACTGGAGTTACAAGGACGCTTACGTGTGATTTTCCTTCTGTAATTTCCAAAGTTTACATATTTTTTACAATTCCTATGCATGTAATCATCGTTGCAGCACATATTTTCTTATTATTCGCAGGACTGTTATACCATTTGTCTGAATAAAACAAACCAATCGAATAGAATTCATCCAGAACCACTCAACCATAAATTTTACTATGCTAATATCACTTGGCCAGATGATTTTGAGATCACATATACTAAAAATTTCCTAACACTATATGACGCCATTTATACGTAATAGCAGAAACCTATCTTTTGGTTTTCTGGTAATAGGCAATAATGTATCTTGCATATGGAATATGAGAGTAACGTGGGCATTGGTTCTCTGTATATCCAGGACTGTAAACAGGTTTGGGTACGTCTGTAGCTACTCCACTATCAAGAGTTTCTGTGTCATTTGGCATTCCACTTATCATCATATTTCTGGTCACCAACAATAATTAAATTGGCTTCGACTCAGTGAGGCTTTTAATCATGGAAATGTTCATTGTATTTTGAATGTCGTAGTGTCGATAGATCTTTGAAGTATCAAAACAAACAATTTCGCAAGGTACATATGGAAGTTTTACATATTAATACCCTATTGAAATGTATCCCCAAATACATGTATATATATATAATCCCAGAATAACCGACATCCACGTGTATAATTATATTTATAATTATGTTTTTCTTGTGTTTCGTTCTACAGGCGGACATAGTATACTCTAGAGCAGTGCGTCACATGTGCCAATTTCCGGACAAACTTGCTGTAGCAAGTCAAACACAGTTGAGTATCTGATATTGACATAGCGTTGGACACGGACCTGTACCAAACGGTCTGGGGCAGCTCAGTTCGACTTCTTTCACACTCGTTCAAAATGTGTACGAAGTCGGCGTTCTAGAGAGGTCAAAGTTATCCGTGTTTATATAATTCATCGACTAGAGACTGGAAATTACCAAGGCTAAAACAGGGGATTTGCAGTCTTGAGCGCCCAGAAGCAAGGAACACATGGATTAGAAGTACTGGTTATTGACAAGCCAGGGGGAGTTCTGGAGGATAATGTCCAACAAACTACTGTGCTACCTAACGGTATTTGTGCTACCAAAGATCATTTGTGTATCACTCAAGGTTACTTCAGTTTACAACAATATCCACAAGCCTTGCCCGGTAATGTATTGCCCATGTAAACTGCCCGTACAAGACAAAACTTCAATGTCAGCAGGGAATCTGTTTGAAGTATCCCTAGCCACATAACATTCTTCCCTTGCAGAGAATGATCATTCAGACAGCTGCCACTGCAGTACCATACCGACACACATAATTGATATACTTCAATAGTGTTGGATGAAATCATTTTTATAAAAATTTCATAAAATGGAAAAATCAAATTGTGTGAATTGAGTAAATGAATCTGATAAATAAAATATCAAAACTAATTCGTAAAAGATCGTCTAAATGGTCTATTATACGTTTTTTACAAGTGTGGTGCGCATTGTACACATATGCACATTGATGAATTACAAGATGTATGTCACGATTCTCAATTCTTAATACTATTGTGATTGATGCATGCTCTTAGGTATGTAGGCACTGGACGTGTACAGACTCTTCGAGCTCGAAATATCAGAAACGGTTCCAGCATGATAAATCCATTAAAGTTTTGGGACATGCCATGTTAATGACGACTAATCATCATTCAGAAGTGTAGGTTTATCGACTAATACGGTGTTTTCAGCTGTGACCATATTCCATAACGACATCAGTATCGCTATGATATCGGTACAAATAAATACCGACAACCAGTCAAATTATTATTCATGACCAAGCCCATGAACGAAATCATGTGCACGAGAATCGGCGAAATCAGAGTGACATTGTTAGTGCCGTATGCATAACACATACAGCCAGCTGAATGAGATGTCAGGTAATGTGGACTAGGGGGCAACTTCCGCACAGAATGTGACACCTGTCGCGATATCCATAAATCACTTCAATTTTAAAGGTGCACTTGCAGAGAGAGAGAGATGTATATATACGGTCATTCGCTCAACATATATCCGGTTTATATAACGACGTGTTCAAAAACACACTATATTGTCTGTGAACCTAAATCAATTACCGGATGCCACTTCAAGGAGGCACACTGCTTTTACAAACTAAACCCACAGGTGCCTATTTCAGTTCTAAGTCCGATGCAGTCTCCCACTAACTTTCGCAGCAATTTTTGTTTCCTGCTTTTTTGCGCAATCTATTTTTGATGTGTATGTATTGACAATGCCTATCGAGTTCGTCTCTAACCAACAGAACACACGTGTTGTGTTCAAATGAATGGAAACTGAGTTTTTATGCAATACCCAGGATAACAGAATGTGAGCCGTAGGGGTGGAATAGTAGCCATGGCCATTGTAATCAGGAGCATTGTGTTTCTCAAGTATTCAACAGAAAACTCTTTCTGCCATATCGAAGTACATAATTGGATTTCTCATACTGTGTTGAAAACTTCTGCATACGCTGAACAAATCATACGCTACAAATCTTGTAGCTCGAATAATATTTTTATAAAACATTTCATGCAAAAAGTACCTGCAGATATAGGCTGGAACCAACAAGGGACCAATATAATGTGTTAGTCAACTGATAAAGAAAAACACTGGGATTGTATCTTTGGATAATAACATTGTACTGATTAACCAATTCTAGTTATCAATTTATGATGAGTCTCACGGAGGAATAAAATAAAGCAGCAAAAACAGTTTGATCGACATCTCATCAGCAACCAATTAGTATATCATTACATCGTCATGGGTTACCCATATATGGTTTTACAGGAATGCAAATCAGATGATTCTGTTTATGGCACATCTAATAAGCTAAATGACTTACTAGTCTCGTTACCGAGACATGTAAGAAAATATGATAATACGTACGCAAGATATACAGGTAGCTTCTTTCTTGATGGGTATTTTGAGTGTGTAATCCACTTTGCCTATTATTGAAGTTTTTAACTTCGTAAAGCCCCAATCCAGAAAAAAAAAACCTCGGGATAGACCCAAGACAAGCGAGAACACTATATTGCCATCTAAACTTAACGTAGCAATGCTACTGGCTTCAGGCGTGGAGTTTATCAAGATTTCTCAGCTAGATCGGACACGTGTTGACTGAACATGCAAAAACGAATGCAAAACCAAGTGTACCGCTTCTGAAATTACTGTCCGTCATGAAATGTCGATTTTTTGCACTTGCCATGTACGTTTCACTCCTCTATAAATCCATAATTCTTGCATAGAGGAGAGCCATTAACGATTCTTCTTGATCATAAATGAATGTCCTAAATTGCACATTATTAAAGTCATTAGCATACTAATTATTACAAATCTACGAACAGCGCTACACCATGTTTGCGCAGATAATTCACGGGACGGCTGTGTGATTCGAAACTGCATGTGCAAGATAATTTATACCTTTGGGAAGAAAAATCTAACGGACTAGGAAACACTACATAACTTGTTAGAAGTGTTGATGAATAGTTTATGGTAGATCTTGTATTCAATGTGTCCACTGCTATCTACGAGGTACCTAAATAAGTTACCTTGAATCATCATCGAACATTTTTAGGTGCGAGAGGTACCAGAAGAATCATAGACACTGGTGGTGATCCCGCAATCAATATTCAAACCGCATGACAAAAATATCGATGCTCGATGAATAACAGTGATGAAAAATGTCACTGATTACAGATGCGTGCGTCAATTTCATGCTTCTTGTAACCTCGATTACCTGCATGGACTTGTAATGAATTGACTCTATAGTTTATGTCATGTGGGGTTCGTACCATTGAGCGCTGATCATGCATCGTTTTGTGCGAATAAGCGCCTCGGGAAAAACGTGTAACTTTTACATGCAATTGATGTTTTCATAGCATCGGAAAAGCATCTGCTGACATTGTGTTTCCACGTAATAATAGCAGATGTTCTATTATACACAAGAACACTGCTCTGTGTAATTGAAGACATATCTAAAATACAGCTACCACTAAAACATTCATACCGAACAAAATGAGGGCATATTTCATAGTTATTACATCTTGATTTTTTCAATTGCATATGAGAGAATAAAACGTTCCGAATTACTAGTTGAATTCCTAAGTGTCAGATATTTTTCAGCATTCCTAAGTGTTAGATATATTTCCGCATGCCATCTTTAGTATACTTTTTAAGAAGTCTATACCAACCAACAACCGAACATTGATCGGTATTGGATTGCAGTTGTTCCAATGTCAGACGGTTTCGAAATACGGATCACACGGGTTTTTTGTGCATTCACATTGGCTCGGCTACAACCGCAATCAAATGCAAACATGATATAGCACGTGTCGGCTCGTTACTACCGGCGTTTATTAACTGAGATTATCACGCCAGATTATGGATTAGTCCCTCGCCAGAATTGCAGTAATTTATGGACCACAATCTGCCTGAATGTGATATTTCGCTCTCCGCATATCACCCGCTTCATGTATGGCTGTCATTAAAAGTTATTCCCGGATACGCCTTCGATGATGGCTTTCTGAAACTTTCAAGTGGCTCTGAATGGGAACACGTCAGAAATGAGATAATGCAGGGGCATTCCTGTCAGTCGCAGACGCAAAACAATCTTTTACTCTATGCTTTTTTTCCTCTTTCGACATTGTTCCTGTACTGATTTTCATTATGCTTCGGACAGGCGCATTGACATTTTACACAAGGATGTTCATCCTATGCGCAAAAATCAATTCAGTTTCACAACATTTGGGAAAGATCATTCCAACCGCCATTCAGTGATGAATTGCGGATCCCCTGAGATTCGTCCAGCTTTATGCACACGATCTATATGTATATGAATACAATTTCAGTTAGCATGAGAACAAATACAGTGACAGGAATGGTTTCCAGGCAACTGGAGACATTAGGCATATTCATTGATAACTAGCAAGATGCCCCGGGGAGCTGTCGATGAAGCGGTGGATCTGCCGCCGGGATAAGACCGTACGCCCAGGGTGACCACCCGAACATGGTCATTCTACCGAAATGATTGGGAGCGTCTGGCAACATGGCAATCTAATCTCCGTTGTATAATTATGCTTGCCATGTTTATGATATATATTGTAAAGGTTAGTAGATATTATAATCACGAGTCTAGTATCACAATCCACAATATGAAGTGATTGCCCGCTTTCATTGAATTAACAAACCACTGATTAAGTGCACACAAAGTAATAACTTCACATCCCACGAAAATGTCACTGGTAGTTATCTCAACACGGTGTGAAATCAAATTATTGGTAAGGCGCTTAGTGTTGTATCTGTATGGTTCGATATATGCTTTCAAGTGTAAATGTGTACATGTGTAGGCGTAGAAAAAAAATAAGCAGAAAATTCAATGGTAATGAAAAGTGAACTTGTCAGATGGTGTCAATTATACTGAAACGTGAACATTATTGATGTTTTCGGTGCTTTTGTAAGACGTGTCATGTCTGAACTTACTATATTTGTGTGTATTCACCTTGAGAAGTTTCTTATGTGTAGTATGCAATCAGTATACATGTAACTATTATTTTGATCGGTCACGCGACTGAAATACTACATCTTTGCCATAAATAGCGGTCGCCTTGGACACACGATGACTACCAGCATCTGTAGTGTGGAGCTTAATAATAACTCAGGATGAATGGCGAAAGTAATTTCAGTTGTCAGCTAATTCGCTGCTATTTTTGTACCTCACATGTTCTACGTATCGTGCAGCCAGCCGACTTGTAAGGTGGCGCAATTGCAATCAGCTCTGCACGTCCGTATTGTGATCGAACTATCCACAATCTCACTGATGATGACATGTTACCATTGGCAACGGTTACCATGAACGGCATTCGTTATCTAAACAACACCGCCAGTATCCGGATACAGTCTTAATTACTCTCTTCTGCCATAGCCTATTGATTTCCTGCAGTTGATTTACAGGTGCTTTCTGATAAAACAATTCCAAACTTTCACCATTGCCGATCAGTGCTTACACGGAGCTGATTGAATGGGGGAACACTGTAAAATAATTAGACAAATTGCTTCCGCTTAGCTTTCAATGGAGCATGATTGCGTGTAGCAATATCTGTAATTGACACCCCGGTAGATGAGCGATGGGGAAGGATGGCGTGGCGACAAAGGCGCAGACAGACAGCAGTCGGGAGACAAGTGGACCCTCACAGTGTGCCTGAGTGAAGGACAGTCAGCCAGCAACCCGCTCATTTATCATGAGGTGGCAGAACTTGGTTGGAGAACACTTACCTCAACGTGTCTCTTGTCGCTCCCCGCATTAATTAACACTTGTCCGAATGACGGCAGTCACTTCTTGTGTTTCGTCGACACATCCGCAGCAATTTCCTGGAGGTCAGTCACAACTAAGGTGCGAGTAAACAAAACGAGAACTATGAGGTGTTAATATCACACCTGCCAATTTCCAGAATAACTGCACGCTTATAGCGAATATGTTTGTCTAGGTTATGGATCAGAAGCGTATTAACGTATATCCTGCGTAGTAGCGATCGTGAGAGATGACCGGGCTCCAGCAAATCTCTATGCATCCCGTGAAAGTAGGTCTATATATCACTGCATGACACGCCCATTCACGTCCGTCAAAATCAATAAACGTAATACAAATTATATATATACCAGCAAAAATGGAACATCCACTGTCCTGGAAGTTATCTCCGGAATTACTCGAATAGGTTTATGTAAATTTGTCTTTTCTCGAAAGATGGGAATCAGTCCCCCATTGCTTTATTAGAGAGGAATTATGATGATATATCACACTCCACGGAGTCGTATATAACAAGATCAATTCCCAATAACGAAGCAGATGGCTTTCTCCAGGAAACCATTAGACGAGGAAGCGAGGACCGACGCGGCGACTACAAGGTGAGGACCAGGTCCGTGTCCGTGTGACCACTCTCCTTATTGCATCTGACGACCGACCGACCGACCGATAGACAGATAGACCGGGCCGACTTGGTCTGCTGTGTCTAGACTATCCTTAAGTCACGGCCACTGATGTCTTTATATCGACGTGTGCCCGGACTACACACACATGCTGTAGACGAGAGCTTCATGCAACGGTCGGCAACACTTACACAGCTGATACAAGCGGGGAAAGAGGTTGAGCGGTCTGCACGGCGAGGTGCTTGTCCTCTCTGCATGTTGAAAGCAAGCACTGCTGCTGCCGCTTCTTCATACCCTGTGAGGAAATAAAACCGAAGCATTCTGCAAAGAATGGAACCCTTAACAACTTGGTGCAATTTCATGCCCTACATTTTTCCTAGTAGTAATTTTGTTCCCTCTCGTGGGCGAATGCATGTACATTGTGATGTTGAAAGTCAACACTCATGCCGAGACCTGGTGGTTCGAATTTGCATTTTCATTTTCCCTTGAGATTGTTGGTTGAGATTTCACACTCCACGCACTCCAATGCAAGGACAATCCTCTCAGTCACCATGAACATCGACGTGTGTATCATGGAGTAAAGTATGTACAGTGTAGTGCGACGGTAATTCAGTCATTATTTATCGAGCAGCGAGTCAGTTGCATTGTACATTCGTTTTCCCACGCAAATAAACATGCTTACAAGTTGAATAAACAAATGCAATGTTGGAACAAAAGAAACATGTTACTGGATGGAAACGGTGCGGTGCCTTGAAGTAAATAGTGCGATGTTTCATAGAAGCTGGATCTGTTTTTAATAAATCTACATCAACGAGAAAGCTACATGTATGAAAAATACAGCAACTGTATAACATAAACACGTTATGATATACTACATGAAGTGATAAGAGATTGATGGCCACTTGTCATCATGTTTGATTTTGCTTAATAACATATCATATCCAATAACATTCTTATCATCGTGTTTTAGATCAGTGTCATTCATGTTTTAGATCATTATCAAATACCATACTGCACAACATCCATGGCACAAACTTTTATTTAGAAGTTCATTGATTATACATATCATAACTTTTGTCAATATTTTCGTGTGACAAACAATAATTTGGATATAAAAAGAATGTTATATACACAAATTATATGTAATAAACAATTGTGTGTCGCTCCTAACGATAACAGCTGTACAGGTGGTAATGGAAATCAATACATATATAGTATTTCATTTAGGCTGTAGATCTGACTGTATTGGTGGTAATAAATTGATACTTACATTCATACCACGGAGTCGGTGTCACTGCTGGCGGACGTTAAATCTGTCCCCAAGGATACCAACAACTCAGTAGCCTCATGGCTTGTGATTAGGTATTGATGTACTTGTCATATATCTGTTCCATGGGGTTTATATCGGATTTCCAAATATATATTTTCATAGGTTGTTTGCCAGTTGTATACTAATTCCATCAGCTGTACAGTAGAAACAACTACATTTAACACACTATCTGCCCCTGATTACGCCAGTGTGTCTTTAGATAGGGCTTCATTTCTATTGCAAAATTTTGTATTTTACGTTTGTTATTGGCATCATCAAAATCTGACTGCATTGGTGGTAACAGATTGATACTTACATCTATACATATCCGAACAGTTCCCAACATTTGCATTAGAAATCCCTGTGTGGTATCTTGTTTTGTCTTTCGACAAAAACATGGACTCATTGATATCACGGTTTTGTATAATTCTTGCAAAGTCAATTTGAATAACAAGTCAACAAAGATATTCTTCGAAAGGCCGGCTTTGCTTTTGCCACGAAGGTTCATATTTCCACGTCGTTCCATTTTAGCTGATGAGAGTAATCTTATACAACAAGCTAAACTGCCGCGAAATCATCCCTGGAAGTGAATTGCTGTATGATAATGAATGCCTTCCGGTAACTGATTATACCCGGGAGAGTGTCAAAAGGGTTTAATGTCGAAAACGACCTGGCAGAATAACAGGATACAAGACAAACGCATTAGGTTCTCAGCATTTTGAGCTCATCGATGACCCAAATCCCAGGGAACACACACAATCTCATGGACTCAATCTCGAACTCGATGAGCTATTAACGTCTTCATTGTGCTAGTATACTGATGATAAGATGGGATTTTTCAAATTATCCAATCGCAATTCACTGCCAGAATAGAGTACAATTCAGTATAAATACATCTCTGTTTCTAAGATTGAGAATATGCATACATGAAACGGAATTTGCATGTTTCATGATTTTGTAAATCTGTCTTCAATTAGAATAAATTGAATTGAAAGATGTTGTCCACCATGCATATCAATGGACGTATCTCCTTTCTAATGTATGTAAAACATATCAGAAAACAGCTGCTTTTCATTGAAGACATACTTAGTAGTGCTTATGGAACAAAAAGTGATGATTTGGTGAGCCTGTATTCTCAGAGCTGTCTTTCTGCATACATACATAGTCCGAGATCGGAAGATCTTTGAAGAAGTATAACATAATGTTTGTGTGACAGCTTTTTAAAGACAAGAAGTGGGGGACATATGTACGGTGGCTTATTACCGCCAATTATATTCGTGTATTTCTCACCCCGTCTATAATTATCACCTCACAATATTCACCGCGTTTATAATTTCCACCCCATCTATAATTATCACCTCACAATATTCACCGAGTTTATAATATCCACCCCATCTATAATTACCACCTCAGAATTATCACCCTGTCTATATTTATCACCTCACAATGTTCACCGAGTTCAAAATATCCACCCCATCTATAATTATCACCTCACAATATTCACCGAGTTTAAAATATCCACCCCATCTATAATTATCACCTCACAATATTCACCGAGTTTATAATTTCCACCCCGTCTATAATTATCACCTCACAATATTCACCGAGTTCAAAATATCCACCCCATCTATAATTATCACCTCACAATATTCACCGAAATTATAATATCCACCCCATCTATAATTACCACCTCAGAATTATCACCGCGTTCATAATTTCCACCCCATCTATAATTATCACCTCACAATATTCACAGAGTTCAAAATATCCACCCCATCTATAATTATCACCTCATAATTATCACCGCGTTTATAATTTCCACCCCGTTTATAATTATCACCTCACTTCATGAACATATGCAGCCCAAGAGCAACAAGATGCTTACGGAAACGCCTCTATAGCTACCGCATTGGAGCGCATATAAGGACAGGTCCTGATATGTGGATTTGTGCATTTTCACAATATATCGAAAATTCAAACATAATCACTCATAAGGAGACGGCCTTTTATCCAGACACTATATGACTACTATAAACTGAAGATTGGGGCCTAATTAAATTCTTGGCGCAATTAATTTTGTCCCTTTGAGTGACACACAATTCCCTGGTCTATAACACATACATTCAACATGAATACAATTAAATTTCAAGACCACAAGAATATTCGAGATTAATATACTGAACATGGTATACGTAGTGGTACGAGCTACATGTGTTCTAGTTGCGTCATTTTTCACAACATATAATCATCGACATGCAAAATGTCCTTATATGTGGGTCAGATGTTTTACAGGCAGTTTCTAAAGAAAGTTCTCATATAAGGACATGTTCTTATGTTCGGATATAAGGAAATGCTCATATATGAGGACATGTCCTTATATGCGCAACAATACGGTACACAGAATACCAAGAGTGTTCATACTCAATGCACCAATTGAAATTCTGTACCTAGTAATGATTGTGATCAAATCATAATTATAAACTCGGTGATAATTCTGAGGTGAAAATTATGAACGGGGTGTAAATTATAAACGGGGTGAAAATTGTGAGGTGATAATTATAAACGGGGTGGAAATTATAAACGCGGTGATAATTATGAACGGGGTGTAAATTATAAACGGGGTGAAAATTGTGAGGTGATAATTATAAATGGGGTGGAAATTATAAACGCGGTGATAATTCTGAGGTGATAATTATGAACGGGGTGTAAATTATAAACGGGGTGAAAATTGTGAGGTGATAATTATAAACGGGGTGGAAATTATAAACGCGGTGATAATTCTGAGGTGATAATTATGAACGGGGTGTAAATTATAAACAGGGTGAAAACTGTGAGGTGATAATTATAAACGGGGTGGAAATCATAAACGCGGTGATAATTCTGAGGTGATAATTATAAACGGGGTGGAAATTATAAACGCGGTGATAATTATGAGGTGATAATTATGAAAGGGGTGGAAATTATAAATGCGGTGAATATTATGAGGTGGTAATTATAAATGGGGTGAGAAATACACGAACGTAATTGGCGGTAATGAGCCACCGTACATATGGGCTGATAAGCAATTGTCGTGATATGTCGGCTGTCCGGCAAATAACTTTTTTTTTGCCTTGATGATTTTTTTCTGAAAATTTAATAAATAATTTCTTGGGCTATATACCCTGAGACATTTTTTTTTTCTTTTCTTTTTTATTCAATCGTTTTTGCTGATTTGCTGATTTTTTGACGAAAAATGGCCCATTTTGGTGGCCATTTTCTTAATAACTGTCTGAGCAGTTTCGAAATTTTTGTTTTAAAACATTCCCCTCATGTACCTCTATGATGTGCGTAAGTTTCGTTGCCTTTGAATCGCCGGTCTGCATGCGGCGGCCATTTTGAATTTGTTTATGTGTCGACGAAAAACAATTGTCCCAAATCAAGTCACTATTTGTTTTGAGCCATTTGCAACAAACATTTTTTTTTGGCCATTGAAAAACTTTTTGAACTTCAAAAATTCAAAATGAGAGCTTTGCGGAGTAAACTCCTAAAACACTTCAAGATAGAACCTGAGTATTGGCGCATTCAAATGTGAAGTCATATGTTGTGGTTTGAATGGTGACCTTGAGTTTGACCTTCAATGACTTTGGAAGGTCAAAACGACCGGGTTTTTTTCCGAAAAAAAATGAAGATTTTTGTCTTTGGTGGCCACTTTCTCAAAATCCATTCAGACAATTTTCCTCAATATCATGCATAAGATTCTCCTCGTGTACATTTTGGATATGTATAAGTTTTTTGCCTTGGATTCACTTTTATGATCTTTTCGCTGTTGACTCAGAATGTAAATGGATTCATCAAAATTGTTACATCCGTTTGGTCCGTTAGTTTTTTTCAGCTTATTGTAGTAGGAAAACACCACAGTAGCAAAAAGATGTGACGTTACCTTCCCAATACACCCATTCAACTTTCGAAAATAAATGTGTTTAATCTAAGCATCTTTACAATTGAGGAAGAGAGAAAAAACAGTGTCCTGAGATTAGTGTCTTTCGAAAGTGTTATCTCCAGTAGACATACCATGGGGAAGTTGAAATAAACCACCCATAGTTTCGAAGTCAACAATCTAAAACATTTACTCTAAAAAAGAGAAAACACAATTATATCATGCATTCGTTAATACAAACCCAAATGTTTAGACTAATGTGTTCGCTTTGTTATGCACACTGTCGACCCAACATCTGGTATCTGATTCTTAATGAGTGAACTCTTATCACGAGTAATCTTACTCAACAAAGTTTGAAAACAATATAGATAGGCAGTGACAGGATATAACCATGCTGTTGTTGGAAACATCTTGGTGTGTATCATACAGAATAATAATGAAACTGACAAGGACCGTGTATAGCGTGTGGTCGTTGGTCTCCCATAAGCTGTTACTGGAACCATAAATCAGTCGAGATGTGTCATTGGAATCGATCAACCGCACTGTTTTCTATTTCCGAAACCATTATCGACACTTTGAGAACAGTTTTGTGAATGGCAATCTGCAAGAAGATGTGCACTACTGAGATCTATAGGATCACTACATCACTTTTTATCACAAAATCACAATGATAGTGGTATATATATAATCATATCTACTGAAGCATAGAGAGGCCATAGAAGTTTCCTTTTCACACTCCCGACTCGATAACATCAACTAAGAATCTTGATAATACTGACTTGTAGCTAGATAATATCGACTTAGAATCTCGAGAATAATGACTTTAAACATGGAACAGGCATGATCCATGTTTTTTTCTTCAAATTCCCCACTTGGTAACTCAATGATGTTAAACCCCAAACCTCAGAAATTGTCCTCCCCCGGGCATTTTTCTTTTTGGGGGGGGGACTGTAAAATATATATTATCACAATTATGAAGTAACTAAATTGTACAGAAATACACACAGTTAATTGAAACTAATTAAACAAAAATGAAATAGTATACATTGTACCTAGCCAAATGTAAACAACATGAGATACCTCTGGTTGCAATATCAACAACCCCCAACAACCACTAGATCTTACGAAATATACACGAAAGCACAAAATATTAACATCCCCTTTGATTGTGAATTAAATATTATGTGCCCATAATATGACATATGCAACTCAGTTTCTTTCAATAAACTGTTTATCAATGTTACATACCATACATAACTAGTACGAATCACAGTGAATTCACTAGAGAATAAAGTTGCTCAGTGTGAACTTACACATAACATACATATCTAGATATTGACTTTCTTGAAAATGGCCAAAAATAACCCATTTTCAGACATTTTTGTTTGGGCGGGGATAAAATTACCCATAATTCCACATTGAATAAAATAAATTCCATCCCAAATGTCTGTTTTTGAATACACAATATCATGTTGATAATTGTTTGAAAGTCTGAAAATCATCCAACGAATTTCAAATTTCAGCCCCTCTGAGTGGGTCCAAGTGGAACGTACATCCTTACGATAATTAACTGTAGGCGAGTAAAAAGTTGTGAGTTTTAAGTCGTTTCTTGAAGCTTGATAGAGTTTGAGAGCATGGGTGGGGAGTTCGTTCAAGAGCTTGGCCAAAGCTGATTGAAATGTCAGTTTTACTTGTTTAAGGTAAGTCCGGGGTACACTTAACAAGTTTTGTGAGTTTGAGCGAATCCAGGATGTATTTATCAAGTAGCAAGTCAAATGTGTTTAACAGTATATGGTTCATTCTCCCAAACAAAGATGCTCAAGAGATGCGTAAACAAATGCAATATTGAAACATAAGAAACAACATGTTACCTGATGGGAAGAGTTCGATGGGAAGTCATGTGGTGTTTTATAGAAGCTATTACCGATATGTAATTGAACTACATCAACGTGAAAGCTCCATGCCTGCAAAATACAGCCGCACCATAAACCAACCACAGTTGTCAGTGACATCTCATAGGAGTAGCACGTTATGATAGACTACATGAAAGGGATAAGAGATTGATGATAACCTGTCATCATATTTGATGTTGCATAATAACATATCATATCCAATTGTATTCTTATCATCGTTTCCATTCATGTTTTCAAATCAGTATGAAATAACACACTACACATTATGCACGGCACAAGATCTCAGTACCAATAAGTATCGACTTCAGTATCAAATAGCACACCAAACATTATGCACGACACAAGACTTCAGATTTTAATTCAGAAGTCCATTGAAATACATATAACTTTTGTCGATATTTTCTTGCAACAAACAAGAAGTTATTCGTATTGTATATAAAAAGAAACAAATCATGACCAAAATCATGTAAAATAAACCATTGTGTGTCGCTCCTGACGAGAACAGCTGTACAGGCGATAGCGGAGATCAATACATAGATAATATATCATTTGGGCTGTAGTTTATCTGTACATAAGCGAACAGTTTCCAACATTTGCATCGGAAATCCCTGTGTGGTGTCTTATACGTGTGTCATTCGACAGGAGCATGGGCTCAGTGATACCAAGAATTCTTGCAAACATTCTGTTTCTCCCGGTTAGCGTAACATAAGACTATCCCCTAGATAATGTGAATTCAAGTCAACAAAAATATTCTTCGAAATGTCGGCTTTGTTTTCGCCACGAATGTTCATATTACCATTTCTTTGAAGGCTGCTTTTCATTTTAGCTGATCTTATATAACAAGCTAAACCGCCGCGAAATCATCCCTCGAAGTGAATCGCTGTCTGATAATGAATGACTTCGGGTAACTGATTATACCTTGGAGAGTATCAAAAGGGTTTAATGTCGAAAACGACCGGTAGAATAACAGGATACAAGACTAAAGCATTGGGTTTCAGCATTCTGAGTACATCGATGACCCAAATCCCAGAGTACACACAATCTCATAACAAAACAGCGACTCATCCGAACTATATTAAATATTAACGTCTTCACTGTGTCAGCATATTCGTGCTAACATGGAATTGTTGAATTATCCCAAATGCAAACCAATGCCAGAATGGAGTGCAGTTCACTCTGAATCCCGCTTTTTTTCTCAGATTGAGAATATGCGTACACAAGAGAGAATTTACATGTTTCATGATTGGTAGTGTTTTATGTTGTAAATCTCCCGAACTGAAATAAATTGAATTGAATCACGATGTCGAACATGCATCTCAAGGGACTTCTCTCGTTAATAATGTATATAAAAATTCAGAAAACAGCTGCATTTGATTGAAGTCACAGTGCCTCTGAGACAAGAGGTGCTGATTAGGTTAGCCTGTTTTCCCGAATATTGTCTTTCTGCATACATACATAGTCCGAAGACGAAAGATCTTCAAAAGCGCATAATATAATGTTTGTGTGCTTTTTAGAGACAGGAGGGGATGGGTAACATTCTGGTAAATATTGTGGTTGAACTCTATACTAAGTCTGCTTCTTGCACGAAAGTAAAACCTTCTGGCCAATTTGATCGACCGATAGGACTATTCATCTTATGTACTTTTCAATTATTGATTTTGTTTTCATAAATATAACGTCTGTCCAAACTTGCTGTTCCCTCAATAAAGGATGAAATGTATCCATCAAAAATTATGCATCCATGTCGGTTCCGACTGCTGTTTTTAGCTTGTTGTAGTTGGAATACACCACAATAGCCAACATATGTGACGTGACCACCCCATTAAAACCATTCTACTTACGAAATTAAATGTGTTGTTCTTGACATCTATACAATTGAGGAGGAGAGAAAAAACAGGGTTCTGAAATTAAAGTCTTTCTAGAGTGTTATCTCCAGCTCGCTTCGCTGACTACAGAAAACATAGACCTACTCCTTGTGTAAAAGAGTCGCGTGTTTTGGTGGAAGTATTTGAGGATCTAATAGGACCGAAATATTCACTTATGTTGGTGGAAGTTTACTTCCAGTAGACATAACATGGAGCAGTTGATATGGGCCACCCATAGGTTCGAACTCAACAATCTGAAACAATCACGTTGCAAAAGACATAACAGCATTATATCATGGATTCGTTAGTACAAACCCAAATGTTTAAACTAATGTGTTCGCTATAAACATTGTTTCGCACACTGTGGATCCAACGACCGAAATTTTGGTATCTGATTCTTAACGAGCGTATACTTATCACGAGTATTCGTATTCAACAAAGTTTGAAAACAGTACAGATAGGCAGTGATATGGTAGTACATTCCTGTTGGAAAACGTCATCCGGGCTAAACATATCGCTGTGTATCTTACAGAATGATAATGAAACTGACAAAGGCCGTGACTTGTGGTCGTATATATCCCGTTAGCTGTTACGGGAAGTATAAATCAGTCACGATATATCATTGGAATCGATCAACCCCAATGAGAACAGTTTTCGGAGTGGCAATCAGCAAAAGATGCTTTCCATGGGATGTTATTAAAGACATTTGTAATCTGGTTCAGTTTATGCAAATCCACAGGCCGATGAGTAAATATAAGTGGTTCATTGTTGGTGGGTATAAATTCTGTATCCATGCAAGAAATAACATGGAACTGATCAGATATTCTTGAGTCTATGTTAAGCGGTGGCGAGACGGGTGAGAGAGGGGCGTGGCCTATAAACTGGGAAGCCAATGAGCGGCGTGTATGGTGGTCGGGATAGAGGGTGGATATTTGGTGGTTGTTGGGAACGGAATCTGCATGCGGTAGAGAATGGTCTATTTGTATCAAAAATGCCATAGAATTAATGCTTTAATTCTTTCATAATGATAATGAAACTGACAAAGGCTGTGAATTGTGGTCCTATATATCCCGTTAGCTGTTACGGGAATCATAAATCAGTGATGATATATCATTGGAATCGATCACCCCGATGAGAACAGTCTTCTGAGTGGCAATCAGCAAAAGATTGTCGTAACAAAACATGGACTCATTCGAACTCTATGAACTATTAACTTATCCACTGTGTCAGCATATTGATGATAAAATGGAATTGGTGAAATATCCCAAATGCAAACCACTGCCAGAATAGAGTGCAGTTCTATGCAAATCCAGCTAAGTTTCTCAGATTGAGAATATGCATACATGGGAGAGATTTTAGTTTATGCAAATCCACAGACCGATGAGTAAATATAAGTGGTTCATTGTTAATGGGCATAAATTCTGTATCCATGCAAGTAATATCATGGAACTGATCAGATATTCTTGAGTCTATGTTATTATACGACTTGGTTTTTACATACATATTGTCAATTGTATTGTATTCTTGTGGGTCGCACAGTTGTAGGTAAGACACCTGCTGGAAAAAAATAAATTCAAAAGATCAGAAGTATTGTTATGTTCAGAGGTTTTTGCGAAATCAAGATTTTGATCTGTACCAATCATGATGTCACATTTTGTGTCTATTATTGAGGTCATCATTTTGTCATAAGGTCCCTCGCTTAATGTGAATTCAATTAATGAACAAGTCAACAATAATATTCTTAGAAAGTCGGCTTCGTTTTTGACACAAAGGTACATATTGCCATTTCTTTGAATGCTGCTTTCCATTTTAGCCGATCTTATATAACAAGCTAAAGCCAAATCCTTTGAAGTGAGTTGCTGTCTGATTATGAATGACTTCGGGTAACTGATTACACCCTGGAGAATGTCAAAAGGGTTTAATGTCGGAAACGACCTGGTAGAAGAACCAGATACAAGACAAACGCATTAGGTTTCAGCATTTTGAGCTCATCGATTACCAAATCCCGTAGAACACACACAATGTCGTAACAAAACATCGACTCATCCGAACTCTATGAACTATTAACGTCTTCACTGTGTCAGCATATTGATGATAAAATGGAATTGGTGAAGTATCCCAAATGCAAACCACTGCCAGAATAGAGTGCAGTTCAATGCAATCCAGCTCTGTTTCTCAGATTGACAATATGCATACATGAGAGAGAAAATTCGATCCAGACAGTTATGCAATTGATGAGACAGGAATAAAACAGTGTCATGAGAGGAATGTCTTACAAGTAATGGAATTCAGCGCGGTTTGAAGAATGGTTGAATATCAGTGTCATGATGGTACATTGCTGCAGGAAAATGTCATCTTTCACGGGAAACTAAACATCTCGATGTGTATCTTACAGAATGACAATGAAACTGACAAGGGACGTGGGTATTATGTGGTCGTAGATCTCCAGGAAGCTGTTAGTGGAATCATAAATCCATCGTGATCTGTCATTTAATCATTCACCCGTACTGTTTTCTATTTCCAGAACCATTGGCGACACTCATAAGAGCCTGAATGGTAATCACCAAAATGTTGAACATTGGTGATTTTTATATGACTAATTTCAACTCTTTCCACAGAAATAAAATTACACAACTGGTATATCATATGTAGAACACCGAATTCTAACTCCCGACTTAGCAGCTAGACAATATAAACTAAGATACTTGATAATACTAAAATAGAATTTGATAATACCGAATGAGAATCTCGATAATATTGACTTGAAAATGGAACAGGCACAGGAGTAAGTTGTTTTCAATTTCCCGACTTAATAACTCACTGATATCGACTAAATTTCGCAATAATATCACTTGTTGAGTTATAAATTAACACTATCGATATACTAAGTCGATATTATCGTATTACTTAGTCGGGAATATAAATATTTCATGAGGTTCCCTTCCACGCTTTCGTTCCTCTCATAATAACGAGATCATCATCAAGACAAATTTGTCGGAAAGGTTGGCGTTCCTCTCATTGGATTGATATCAATTCTTGGTATGCCTAGTTTCTTACATTACAACATGTAAGATGATCAAAATTTACCCACATGGTTGACCTTTTTAGTATGATAAATCAACAAATGATTAGATAGCAGGTTAAAGCAACTGTCCGAGAAATCATTCTATATATTTGAGCGTAAATATGTCGAAGAATTAGTACCGAGGAACAACACTAGTACACTTCATATATTTACACATATGACCATATATATGGTTTATATACACACCATATGGAGCATAAACCAGGAAATGTATCTACAACATGTGGATATACATGAAACATTTCAAAACGCCTGGAACAAAATCCCTGAAAATGTATCTAGTTTGAGCCTTAACAGTGAAAAAATGTCTTTGTTTACTTTCGAGTTTTATTGATACATTATGTTTGTTTACATACGCATCTAGTATAATTCCTTCACCCATTGGGTCATAGCACCATAAACACTGGATACAGTGGCCCAACGCTAATGGTAGCATAGATTACATTGTATATTCGACATGTTCGAAGAAACTATCATATCAATGAAAAATTGTATGTATCTTTGCCCAGTTGCTTTAAATGTGCTCTGCCAAGTAGCAGCCTCTTTGCAACTGATGGCATATTATAATAATAATAATAATAATCAGATTTATTTAACGACGGTCCATGATGATAGGCAATTCTGCCTGTCTTCCCCATCCCCCGTCGGGTGACAATTTAGAATTTGGAAAGCACATTCGAATGGAGAAACCTTTGCATTGCCAGGATGAAAACTCCACCTACTTTGTGCCGGTGACGGGGATCGAACCCGCGATTTGAAATGTTCAAATCCCTGTTAGATATCTATTTGCGCCTATTTCATCAGATTCAATGTACGATTAATAATTAGACGTCCGTATAATATATTTATATCCTGACACCTGATTGGGATATTTGTGTTCTATTCGCTCTCGATATCAAAGGTAAAGATAAATTGCATACGTGACACAGTGTGCGTTTTGCCTATTCCCTGTCAGGTTGAATGGCTGATCTGTTGCCATCATTATGACAGATGATGACACATGGAACTTAGTGGTTCCTCCCCCAATTGTGATTAGATTGCACTCTCAATTTTTATTTTGTATATGTATGGTGATCTCCATAGAACCCTATTTGGTATCAGCTGGTACACAAGTTACTCCTCATCATCACCAGAACGGAGTTTCTGAAGCCAAAACGTCTTAGATCTCCAGACGATTCCTCCCCAAATATCCTTACATCTATTCGAGTGAGGATTCGTCGTGTGTAATGTACTGTCGACATTTTGAGATTGTTTTATGTATCTTATATCGTCTTTTTAGTGATTTTGTTGGCGTTAACGTCAGCTTGAATTGTCTAATATGTAATATACACTTGAATAGCTTATTTCCGTACACGCAATAAACTACACATATACTTCAACGGAGATGATGAGCAGCATGGTGTTTTAGCAGTAATCAAATATAACATATTTCCTTTAGCCTGAAAGAAAATCCTGAAATCACAAAACGATTTCAGAATGGTCTACGTCAGACTACGTGCCAATGGTCCTCGCTCGGCAATTCGTTATTTTCTACCAAGACCGCACGCCGAGACACTCGGGTGCTCATATAAAAAAACTCAAGCAAATGACTCGGGATATTGGATTTCCCAATATACGTTCGATTGTGCAATATTGCATGATGATTGTGCGAATGAACTGAATTTGAACATGTAGATATGGAACGATATTTATGTATATCAATGGTCAAGATTGAAACGTTTTGGAATGAAGCAATGTATGGAAATTGCACTATTATTATCATTTCCACTATATACCACACACCAGTGATTTACGATTATTATTATTTTTTTTACTAAATATGACTATAGCTAGATTCATTACTCTATAAAACAGGACACCGTCGAACTAATTATTATATATTTTTCCCATATAAAAAATGTGCAATGGTCTTTTAAACTGTTAACTAAATTGGGAAGTCGTTGTAACTGAATGTACATTCAAATAATTATCGCAGATACAGTGCCTCGTGTCTACAAAGAATTAAACGCTTTACAGACTGACCTCCTGCCTATCCTTCAGTCACCCACAACTTGACCATAGAAACGCCAATGATGAGCATTTTTTATGTAAAGAACATTCAATGACAGATGTCATGATGAGGTCAGCTCAATCGTGGTTTCTGATCATTTGATAATCAAATAAATGATGATTTTGGATCCATATCCACGCACTATATTCCTAAATTCCAGTATTTCTGCATTGAGTATTAAGGAACAATGTGAAGTGATCTCTAAATCTTGAAATGCAGAAATAAACTTTTACTCTTACAACACCACGAAAACAATTATTCTCCTCAGTGGATCTATAAAAATATATACATTTTTTAGTTGAGCACTATTTTTCAAGCTTCCCCTCTCTTTGCATTAGTTTGATCACAATCGGTTTTTGTACTTGACTGTTTACTGTCTGCTTTCACATACTTTTGGCAAGATCGCTGTTCACGAAAATCAGGCACTACTTTTTCACCCTTTGATCCAGAGGTGGAGTCATTACATGTTTACATGGATCAACTATCGTGGTTATGAAAACAAAATGCCATTCAAAGCATGTGGTCAGTATAACTGAGAAGGCTGATGATGCTACTCGTGAAATGTGTTTAATGAAATTCAGGAACAGCTTCTCGAGAATTCAGGTGTTTGGTACCCATGTGTGGTTTTATGTACACGATTAACCAGTGTTCATTATCTCCATAGAAAATAGTATTCACAATAATGTGTGGTGTCTTTTATTATGTACAGCAATGTGACAGTGAACTATATAGAGTAGGTGTTGCTCCCAAAGTGTGTTCCATTTGCCAGGAGCATCACTTCATTGAAACCACGGCTCACGTCTCAAAAATACATTTTCTGTTAATTCCGATATGAGTAACGTAAGTGTAGCCTTCAGATAATGTCAATATGAATAATATATCACAAACATGTTTTTGCGAGATAGGCTTTATTTTTGCCGAACAAGGTTAACATTTCTTAGAAGGCTGCGTCCTATTTCAGCTGATCGGGTGTATCTTATATAATGAGCAAAACACATCTATCCCACTTCTGACACAGTCTTATATAACGAGCAAAACACCCCTATCTGAGTGATTTGTTGTCGGATAATGAATGATTTTGGGAAACTGATTATACCATAGAGAGTCAGAAAAGTTGAACGTCGAAAACGACTCGGCAGAATAACCGGATACAAGACAAACACATTGGATTTCTGTATTCCCAGCTCATAAATGACCAAATCACAAATAGAATACACCATGATGTCATAACAAAACATTGAGTCATTTAAACACTTTGAACTATGAACGTCTCCAGATGCTAAAATGCAGTTTGTGATAAGTAGCATGGATGTAAACTACTTAATATTCACTGGTCTACTCTAGGGAACTAGTGCATCCATTGTCTTCGAATGACCACATCATTTCGAATCGATACAAATAGCCGTTAATTCGTCACACAGAAATTCAGCATGGCAATATATACACGAAATACATATGCAAGAACTGTATGCACCTAAAATTATATCCTATAACATATACTTTTAAATTGCACTGGCTACTCTTCATCGTCGAACTGTCTTTCGTCAGTATTTCTCTTGTGGTCTTTGATTGCACACACATATAATGGACATATAAATGAGTAAACAGCGTGCGCCTTGATATTGTTTTAGAAATAGGCAATATATGTTTATTTCACACTCTGTTCTAATTTGAAAAATATAACGTTCACAATACGGTTGACATATGTTGTTATTCGAAACTAAACAATAGCATATACCATTTGATTTCTCTGCATTTCTTCATATACAATCGTAAAAGATGTGAGATATAGTTATTCTATTTCAGTTATGATAAAAATAAAACAGATATTCTGTGGTGAATCGGTAATTCATCCCCTTCATTTAATTAGATTTATAATGTAAATCCAGGTCTGTTGTTCAGGCTAAGATTCTGCACATGATGGGAAACCTGTATGGTTGATCATTTTGACGTTAACAGGCATACTAAGGGAGTCTCTCATTACTCGTGTACAGAAAACAACTGCTTCTGTTTGACTCCTCAGGGAGAAAAAAATGTTAATAGTTTGGCCTGTTTTGTATGTGTTTTGCCAAACACATGAAAATATTGTATTTGGAATTTATACGATGTATGACAAGGTGGTTGTATATTGTCCTTGAATCCAATACTGAGTCAGTCTGGGTGCACTTTGTATTCCATCTAGTTAATGAATATACACAAATAATTTCAGCTACTCACAGTTATGTCTGGTCGACTTATGGCCATTAGTACTCCGATATACTGAGATATGCCCATCTGCATTATAGATGGTAAATGGTCATTGTTTTTAAGTTACATATGTGTTTACTCGGGACATAAAAATATCATAAACGAGACAATCAGAGATTGCAGACCCTCGCCCTTCAGATTTAGTAACTAAAATTACGCGATAAGTGAGAGTTTTGGTCTTAAGACCATCGGTTGTACGCCATACGATTGGGAATTGGCCAAAGAAAAAATATAAAAATAAGTTGAAAATTTAATATTGATTAGAACCGGAGTTATAGCCAATTATGTGATTTTTTTTCCGTTGCCATGGCAACCTTTTTCACCCTATTTTGGCAAAATTTGAAAGGGACTGAGCCACTACCATAGCACTACAGTCCTATAAGTTTCAAATCGATCGGACCGTTTGCCTTTGAATTATGAGCGCAGACATTTGCACGGAAACGTCGCTGGCCAAAAATAACCGATTTCGTGACCCCCAATTTTTCGACATCGGGCGATAATGGAGACTTTTCGTCGTACGACCATCAATCGTACACCAAACGATCGGGAATTGGCCAAAGAAAAATACAAAAAAAAGATGGAAAAAATAATATCAAGTAGAACCGGAGTTAGAGCCAATTATGTGATTTTCTTTTTTCCGTTGCCATGGCAACCGTTTTCACCCGATTTTGGCAAAATTTGAAAGGGACTGAGCCACTACCATAGCACTCCAGCCCTATGAATTTCAAATCGATCAGACCGTTTGTCTTTGAGTTATGAGCGCAGACATTTGCACTGAAACGTCGCTGGCCAAAAATAACCGAAATCGTGACCCCCAATTTTTCGACATCGGACGATAATGGAGAGTTTTGGTCGTACGACCACGGGCTATATATCAGATGACCAGGAATTGGCCATAGAAAAATACAAAATTAGTTAGAAAAAATTATTTTGATTAGAACCGAAGTTATGGTCAATTATTAATTTTTACATTTTCCGTTGCCATGGCAACAGTTTTTGTCAGATTTTGACCAGATTCGAGGAGAACCGAGCCACTGAGATACCGCTTGATCTCTATAAGTTTCATGTTGATCGGACCATTCTCCTTTGAGATATGCGCGCGGACAGACAGACAAACAAACAGACAGACATACAAACGGACAGACCCAATTACAATACCCTCTGCCCCTATCGGGGCGAGGGTGATAAGAAGAAGACAAATACAAAGAAAAACCTCCCAGTCCTGAGCGAAATGTATTTCACTGATCAAGGGTAAGAAATGTACTTACCCGTTTTGTGCGAGAGTCACATGTTTTGATCTTTTGTTGAATACAATATATAGTTCCAAAATCTTGACTTTTGTTAATGGAAGTTTACTTCCAGTAGACATACCATAAAGCAGTTGATCTAGACCACCCAAATTCTCGAACTCGAACAATCTGAAATATTCACGTTGAAAGAGACAAAACAACACTGTGATGTACATTTGTTATTACAAACGCAAATGTTTATACTAACCTTGAATACTAACCATTAGCATTTATCTTGGAAGAGTTTTTTTTTTTGGCAATTGTCCACCAAACCGGAAACATTTAGACCATTATACTAATGCCTTTGATATCGAATCCTTAACACGCGGGTACTTATCATAAGTATATGTATGGTATTCAGCAAGTTCTATAAACAGGCAGTATCATAATAGTACATTGCTTATGGAGTTTTTTTTTTCACGGGAAATTATACATGATGTGGGTATATATATCTTACAGGCGATGGTGAATTGTATGTGTTCTTAGATCTCCCGTAAGCTGTTACTGGAATAATGAAGCAGTCAAGGTTTGTCACCTGAATCATTCGGTCACACTGGTCCCTATTTCCAAAGCCATCAGCGATACTCGTGAGAACAGTAATGGCAATCAGCAAAAAAGTTGCACAATGTCGGGATTTAAAGGATTACTTCTACAGTAACTCTATCTCATTTCGACAGGTATTGAATTTAGTGAAAATTGATCTCAAATATAAGTTTTTCTCGCTTATGACTTGAGTTTATTATAAAGACGCTCCCAAACTTCACAACCTATTTCAGTCCTTTGATGTGTATTCTATGTTTCAGAATCGGAGATTTCTGATTATTTTTACCTTGACCGTTTCTGTGAGCTGTGTCACGGCAGTGTTTCTACAGTCAAGCATATCTCCTGACAGGAAACAGCTAACAATCGAACATTGACTTCAAAATATGGTATTGAATTATGCAGCCCACAAATCTTTGCCCCAAATTTTCTACTTTGGGCAATAATGAGGAGATTTGGTCTTAATTCCATCGGCCATACCCCACATGAGCCAAAAAATACCCAAAATGGCAAGAATAATCTAAACCAGATCCGATGTTATTGGTTTTTGTGTTATTGACCGATGACCGAGCCAACGGAGGTACCGCTTCGTACCTGTAACTTTCAGGTCGATTGGACAGTTTGAATTTTTATTACCTGGAATATATTTTGCGTCATTGTTGACCAATGCATCATAAACTCGGTTGTTTCTCTTTGAAGTTTTCCTTGACAACAATAAACACGAAAATGTTAGTATTGAGACTGCATAGAGAAATAGAACTTGGACGATACTGTATTTTGAATCTCACAATGCTTCATACCAATCTCTGTTAGCTGATCACTCAAGATTTATTACAAGAATACAAAATGTAGATTCCTAGACACAACATCTTGTTGACTTATTAGCTAGTGATGGGAACAGTCTATGGCCATTTGAAACTATGGCTACAGTCTATGGCTATCATTCAATGAGCCATGTGGCTATATTTCCAGCAAAACGTTGAACAGGTTACAGCAGTGTTAATACGCATGGGATTTATATAATCACAATTTGTTGTTTGCTCTCTATTAGATTCAAAGTGTGATAAATAATCAGACTTTCGTATTCTATATCCGGCAACTGATTGGGATGTTGTCTTTTATTCAAACTCGATATCAAACGTAGAGATGAAGTGAATAGGTGAGTCTCTTGGTGATTTGCTCATTCCCTGTCACGTTCAATGGGTGATCTGTTGCCATCATTGTGACAGATGACAGATGACGATACATTGTACTCAATGTTTTTTGATTGGCCAATAGTGGTCCCACGTTTTATTCCTCTCATTTCATTGTGGCTGCATCGTGTTCTCTAGATTTCGTATCAGGTAGTCAACGGCCTAATATTTCAGATCATTTTGATCAGCTTCCTGGAGCAAAAACTCAAGTCGAACTCACCTCTCACAGGGGGCTCTATTCGAGAGTGGACCCAATAGGTCCATTGGTAGATGCATACATTGATGCCTGATTTTCGTTGCATATTTTATAAGTATTCTATATTGCCTGATTGTAATGAAGGTTTTGATGTAATAAAACTAATGGATCGGTTAGGCTGAATGTAAATACTTACAAACGTATGTTCACCAAATCGATCAATGGAATGGTATTTTGAAACAGTTATTCTGAAATTTCTCATTCAGTTCCTAAATCCTGAAATCATGAAACATGTTCCATCGCTGATGGACCAGGACTATCAATACTTCACTCCGAGACACTCTGGTGTTATATTGGAAACTCAAACAGACTTTCATCACGTAAGGACTCAGCATATTGGATTCTCTGATTTAATCTAGATTATGTTTGGTAGTGTCAGTGTGTTTCTTGATAAAGGAACATATACTAAATCAATACTATTGTCGCTGGAGTATTTACATGACTGTAAACACGGCAAAGTTGAATATTGAGAGTCGATATGCCAATTCTAGAAAAACCAACGCATATCTAAGAACATTCTGAATCTCCGATCAGATTCTGTTGACTGTCAAAGTAGTCCGCTCCAAACAGTGAAGTAACAAAGGGTCAAAATTTCTTGAATTATGATCTCTTCAGCTCTAGATTATGTTGAGACAATTATTCAATTAAAACAACCACTGAAACCGAATGTTCATCACTTGCTTATCATAGATTAGGCTAAACGGTGTCATGTCTACAAGGAGTCCACGCCTGTCCCTCCTAAATGATCCCCCAAGGGAAACAAATACAATGAGATATCTCCTATAAACAGTGAGTCTACTGTAAATCATTTGATGAATCATATGAAAGATGACTGAAGATGCATATCTACTCACCATCTACTCATCAATAAATTCATTATTCCTCCCTTCGTGTATGTGTATATATATATATATATATATATATATATATATATATATATATATATATATTCCATTATTTTGTACATGATCCATTAGGAATGAGTTTTATCACTTCGAAGTAACTCAATTCGCTCCATTCTCGCATGGTCAGAAGTAATTTCTTCGTTTGGGGACATACAAGAAATTCCACAAAGGATGAACTTTATCTACATGTACAATGTAAAGTAGAATCATCTAAATGAAGTGATCAAGCTGGTGCAATAAATCTGTCCCTGTCCGAACCTTCTGCTGAAACACTAGTGTTCTTGGAAATCACTTCACAGTCAGTCTCAAATACCACTGGGATAAATATTTACATGTATACTAATATGATTGTAACAGAACAAATGCCACATTTTCATGGCTCATTAAATGGCAAGAACATAAAATTGCAGGCATTTTATGAGTTATTCAACAGTAAAGGACAATGCTATCAGTCAACATGTATATCTGCAGCAACTGTACCATGTAGAGAATTATATATGACGAGCGTTATCCAGGCTTTCTGTATTTATTAGCAGTATTTTTTTTATAAAAGCTTCCTTTTCCGCTACCATAACAACTTGCTGACAAACGAATACAATATTGATGGAATGACAATGGATGGGAACGGTTCAGTGTCGCGGAATAGATCATGTGATGTTTTTAGCAGATATTGGTACTCCAAAATTAAGTGCTGGCAAACTAAACTACTCCAGTGAGAAAAATAGATGGCTGGAGTTGTATAACATAAACCTGTTACCAGGGAGTTTTTAGTTGAACCTAGGAGAAACACATTGCGATAGGCTACATGTACATGTAGTGATAAGTGAATGATGTACCCCTGTCATCGTGTTTTATTTTCATAATCACATATCATAGTCAATGGTAGTTTTATCTTCGTTGCTATTTAGTTTTTAGACTAATATCGAATATCACACAATGTAGCATGTATTCCTTCCCTGAAGGAAAATCTTATTGATTAAGAAATCCATTGATTTACCGAAATTACAGTGGCTGATAAGTGACATTGTAAAACACTTATTTTATTCTCGAAGTAATCCTGACTGATCCATATATAAGCCCATATTGTGTTTTATCTTTGTTTCCCGTCAACTTTTTTTTCCGAAAATACCCGCCAGCCAGGAAAAAAAACAAGCACAGAGAAAAAAACACAGACGTTTATCATCACGATTCCATCTTTTTTCACAAAGTAACTCATGCCAAAAATGTAAAATAAATGTCATTTGACCATTTGCTAAGCTATTAAATACTTCATTGATAATAACAGAGAGGGAAACAGCAAAATGGAAACCATTTACTATCTTTCACGAAGTTCTGTGTTTTGGGGGGTAGAAAAACATCATTTTTGAGGGGAAAAAAGACAAAAAGGTCTGTGTTTTTTTCTCATAATGATTGCTATTTTCACCTTGTCCGCTGACGGGAAACACAGAAAAAAACAACACGGCCTAAGATGCCCGCATGCTCAGACCGTTTGTTTCAGTCTCTATACTGCACCCCCTTTAGAGAAAGCTGGCGACGGGCCTACTTCATCACATCTCTACCGTAAAACTCAATGGATTAGATCGCACTGACTCTCATACGTGATCATGCGTGTGAGATAATGCACTGATACAGGAGGAGTGGTCACTTCGAGTGCCATCAATGTATCGTCTCCCATAAATCCCGAGATCGTGATCACAACTAATTATCAACTAGTTGACTTTGCACAGCGCTTTGAGAATCTATACGATTGGAGTATTCATCCAACAAGAAAATGCATCATAGCTGCCCAAAAACCAACATCGCCTGGTGAAAAAAAAAGATTCTGTTGGTTTAGGCACTTCCTATTTACCTGCATATATCACTATCCTCTCTACACGGAATATACGTTGCCGGAAACTTCACGAACTTGTTCAAAATTGTGGCCAATTTTTTCTTTGCTCTATATTATACACTAAATTTACTTTTGCATTCCAATACTAGTATTACCAGGAAATCCACCACAAATAGAAGTCAGCTTATTTATACCGATGACATATCTAGAAATTCAGATACTAGTAATCCTATTATGGTGTCCTAAATTCATTCAAAACATATATGTGTATATTCAAATGCAGCAACACTCTAGACATGGTATTACACATTTATTTGCCACTTCCTAGCATTTCATGCATACATTGACATTTGATCTGTGGTGCCAAAGTGATACCATGTTGGTAACCAACAACATGGAAACAGAATATTAATAGCAGTACTATGTTACTGTAATGCCTGACTGTGACCAGGATTTTCCAATAACAATGGGTCATGATTAAAATCCCATATAGTAACATTTACTACTGTACAATTTTGTTATTCATTGCCATCCAGGCTGTACAAAACTTTCATCACATATATTAATACTCTATGAGTTTCTCAAATGCAAATAATGATGGATAGTACATACGGTACACGAGACAATCCTCAAGTTTGGGACCGACCGTTTCACTATGACCAATATGCCGATGCAATGGTGATTTTTTTACGAGTACCCACTTACGAAGCGGGTACGGTCTAACGGTTAACCGGTTCCGAAAATCGCTACTCCTTCTACCACTAGATAGTATGTTGCGCACTATACATGAACTTTTGACAAAATGTCATGATCAATCCATGATGATCAATAATCATATAGATGAACTTTATTTTACATCGGTATATCATGAGACAATAAACACTAGCCACAAGGTTATTGACCGACAATGAATCATAGATGATGAGGTGACATATACAAATGCTGATGAACATTGGGCAACAAAAACAAATTATCATTATCATACCATTGTCAGTTATTTCATATATTGTACGTATTACATGATAATACGCAAACATTACAACTATTTATTGGTCCTGACCATCCAGACAGCTTATGTTTAAATGCCTGGAGATTTTTTTAGCACTTTTCTATTTTGAGGTAAACATTGCCATGTTCCTTCATGACTGACACTATTCAAGCCAAAGAGCCTTTGATTCAAGCCATATCTTGTAGTTTTGCACTTTAACGTACATATTGAGACATTTCGGAGTGCGTAACAATTTTCTTTGAAATTTAATAAATCATGGTCAATAGTGCCTGTAATTTGTTACTCAGGACATGACAACATTATAGATCTATTAGCCACTTGATGAAGTTTGATTTGGTTGGTCTTGGCCTCTCATCTTCCCTTCGGTGGGGTTTGTCAGTAGATGTGTTTCCTTCTATGACATGATATCATTCATGTTGACATGTAGAACTGAAACCTGAAATTACATGTGAGATTAAGTTGTAGAGTGAACTATTCACAGTATTCAGTTTTGTGCCATTATTACGTTGACAGTCAGAACCTGTATTTTTGGGATCTGTAGAATATCTGACAAATGATGACAGCACGGTATTTGCACAATATTCCAGTTACAGTAAATTATAGATAATAGACACAAATGTGAAGAATACGGTTCACTGGCCCGTATCAGGCCGAATGTCTGTGATGTTGTGCTACAGACCAACAAGCCGGCAGTTCAATTCAAACTGTTTATTGTGGTGATAATGTCGATGTTAACACACACACCACAATCGGGGCCGCTCACACCTACGTCGGTGATTTCCCAGTCGAATATCCTAATAGTATAGTCCTTTATATATATATGACAGTTTATATATCCACGTTATATCAGCTTTTATATTCCTTTATGTGATCACGGCCATTCTTCGCGTTACAATATACAATGCGACCGTCTACATTGATCACTTCTACTCAACTGCGCAAATAACTGGGGCCGAGGGATCATGAGTCTGTGTAATTTCCCGCCAAGTGCATGCGGTGTTGTGATAGGTCAAATGTATGGTGCAATGCGCTGATGTCACCGGGAAAGTGGGTTTCCCCGGCTCGTGTCAATACTTGTAATGCCTGTCTCTATGCACGTGATGTGTGGAGTATGTGTGTCAAGTTCTATGTTTAGAAGTCAGTGCATGTGAAGGTCAAGGTCGAGTAAACGGGGCCGAGTGTACTGAGCTAGCGGGGCCGCAGGTGCGTGGTTTGACCTGTGTGTGTAACCATGACTACATGGAGTTTATGCTTGTGATCGTATAGTATGTACCTGTCCTGTATGTAAGTCATGTAGAATGAATGTTTGTTGTGGAAATGTGTAGTGCGCGGGAGGGACGGGAGTTACAGTCGCTAAAATTACTACATAACACCCCTTCATTAATTCTACGCCCTCGGAATTACCCTCCCCGGACCCTACCGTCGCCAAAAACTAAACAATAAAAAGCTAAGAAGTCCTAAAGGTCAAACCCAAAAACACTCACACACACACGCCGCGCGAAATGAGAAAACACTTCATACAATAAAAATTCCTAACCGTCAAAATAAACGTCAGCAGTCAGTCCGTCAGTAGTCACTACGATGATACATATACAAATACATGCACAACAATGACCGATGAAGAATGGAATGTATAATATGGAATGATAAACAAAACTCCTCGACGTTTCAAAGCGAAACGGAACTATAACTTTAAGAGTCTATTAAACTGAAATAAAATGATGATTAAACTTAACTAAATCACATGTATAAAAACGAAAAGCCATGACTAGGATAAAGTCTATGTACAACTATTTACAATATATTTATGCCGTGACCAGAATTGCTTGGTCACTCGGGGCCGCATCAAATGGCCGAACAGTTCAGGGTCGACTTTTTATTTTCCTTCCTGTTCACGCCTGCTGGCCGGAGGAGGCGGGGCCGCTGGCGACGCTTGTCGCATGAGCTGAAGCTGCTCGTCCGGGGGTAGTCTTGGCAAGATGGACACGATCGTGGCCAACAACTCCCCCGGGATGGTCGGTGTGGTCGGGGTCGACGGAGCTTGTGCTTCCGATGGCGTCGGGGTCGAAGTCGCTTGAAGCCGAGTGATCTCTTGCTGTTGGTGGGCGACTTGATCCTCCAACTGGGTCACGCGGACTCGAAGTCGAAGGTTCTCCTCGGACAGAGCGTCCGGGAACGTGGGCTGGTGGCGCTCATGCAGAGCCCCCATCCCAAAGCCGACAGACAGGCCGTTGTACTCTGCCTGCCTGATGTGGTGATCCAGGGCCGACAAGTACTCCCGACGAATGAGCCGAAGGTACTGATGCGCTAGGTCATCAGCGCGGGCGAGTGACAGGGTCGGAAGGTGCTCCTCCGGTTCTGACGGCAAGAGCAAGGGGTCGGCGTTATGGGCGGCCTGTTCGAGACGAGCCGTCCAAAAGTCCTCGTGAAACCCGAGGTAGTTCGGAAGCCGCTGGGCGTCCTCATCCCGCAGGAAGTCCCTGAGGTCGGAGTTCTGGCCGGGTAGCGCCTGCAGGCCGGGAAGCGAACGGGTCGCCAGACGTCTGCCGTGTTGCCGCAAAAATTGAAAGTCGGCCGCAAACTCGCTAGACCCATGAAACGGGAGACGCTCGTCGAGGTCCCTGTGGAGCGACTCAAGCTGTTCCGGGTCGTCCACTTGGAGTCGGGGCCGATCTCTGTCAGTGCCGCGTGTCGGGACTGAGCGCAGAGGCTCCACTTCCTCCGTGAGGTACGGCGGGAGCGGGACGGGTTCCACCATCCGTCGCGAAGGCTCTGGTGAGGATTCCGGGGTCGAAAACTGTGTCGGGGACGTACGTACAGGAGACCCGGGTGTGATCTCCCTGAGTGGAGGCGGCCGATCCTCAGCTGGACTCTTTGGTTCAGGAGTCTCCTTGCCGGGTGATGAAGATACCGGTGTGGTATTCAGGGGTCGACTTGGGAGCGGCGGATACTCCTCAGGTGGAGGGGCCAATCCCTCACGGACTCGATAGTCCGTGACGTTAGAAGCCGTGGGCCGCTCCACCACCATCCGCCTGGGTATAATGTCCGAAGGCCGAGCTCTGGACGGGGTCGAGGATGTCACTGTGGTGACCGGTCGGGTTGTCGCTGGCGATGC
Organism: Terebella lapidaria; assembly: GCA_949152475.1. Lineage (NCBI taxonomy): Eukaryota > Metazoa > Annelida > Polychaeta > Terebellida > Terebellidae > Terebella > Terebella lapidaria. Next base: position 17,850,267 of record OX424555.1, on the reverse strand, counting down.
CACTGACGCGAACGACGCCGTCGTGACGACTGCCGAGGCCGAAACACCCGTGGTCGTTGTCGGGACCTCCTCCGCCGTACTCACTGATGTCGTCTGGTAGTTGATGGGCTGGACGAAGAAAATCGTGCTGGGTCGTCGTACTCGAACCCGCGTGTTCATGGTCTCGATGTCACTGACCATGCGGGTAAGCCGAATCTCGTCTGCCGGGGTCGAAGCACGATTGTACTCCAGTCGACGGAGTACCTGTTGCACTTCCGGGGCCGAGTTGGGCGGATATTGTTCAAAGAGCTCTGGCGCCATGTGCCAGATGCCGAATGTCAGGACGGAGTTAACATCCCTCCTGAAGATCGGGATGTTGGCCGGAACTCTTGGGGGTCGATAATTCGGGTTCGGCTGCATGTCGACTCTGCAGCGTAGCGCGAACCTGACGAGCATGGGGCCGGATGCCGATAGTCGTCCCTCCTGGTAGAATGGGAACGACGTCACGTGTTGCGGGGTCGCTTGGGACAGGTGCCGGAACATCTCCTCCTGGGCCAATGTCCGGAAGTTGTCGCGGGCCGGGCACACGAAGTAGCGCAGAAACGGAAAGTGATACGCCAACACGTGTCTCCACGCTGTAGCGGAGCCAACGTAAGGAGGTTTCCCTCCGACAGGGTCGACTGTTCATCGAAGTTGTGGATATGGCCGGATCCAGCGCTCCGATTTCGCTTGCTGAGTGGAACCTTGTTCCAGTCTATGGGCCGAGTTCCGTAAGGCGTCACGGGAGGTGGCACCAATTCCATCAGTTCCGCCACTTGCCGACGGAAAGTCGAGGTCGGGGCCGTAATAGCAGATCCGCCACTAGAGCGCGATGAACTGCTCGATGTCGAACGGGCTCCCGCTCCATGTTTCTTCTTAAAAGAAGTATAAGTTCTCTTGTTTGGAGAACGGGAGGCCGCAGGTCGTGCTACCGCTGAACTGGAAGCGGGTGAAGTCGGGGCCGGAGCGATCGGGGCGATCACTTGATTTGTTGGGTCGGGTTGGCGGCTCGCCGTGGCGACTCGTTGAGCCTCTTGGGCCGCTTGTCGTGCTTCGATCGCACGCTGGACGATACTTCCGCCCTCCTCGAGTCGGCGGAAGCGTTCGGGGTCGATATTAAAAATGTCGTCCGGAGTCGGGCTCAGTGTATGGCGCTCTCCTCGTTGCGCCAGCTTGTTCCGAATTTCTTCAGAACCAGCCTAGTTCAAATGCCGATATTCAAAGCCGAATTATTTCCCAAAGTCTTGTGACCAGGATTTTAATACTAACAAAGTTCACAAGCCGACAATTATATACGATTATCACAGTTTTTGTAACAATAGCCCGTATTTCAATAGCCGAAACTTCAAGACCGTCCTTCTCCTTCAAAGTCTCAGGCACAAGTGACCTGATTGCCGCTAATCTTCACTGCCGTACACAAAGATGCTGACAGCATCTCGATTCTTAGAACTGGGCCGGGGGGCGCTCTCTATCTGTATAGAAAACGTCTTTACGCTATGTATCATTGTTCCAAGTGTACACACAGCAAGGCGGGACCGTCGTCAAGGAAACGCAGAGCGATCCTTCTCTGACCTCTTGGGTCAGTCCATTACGACAGTAGGGGTGTCCTCACACTGTCCAGATTTCCGTATGTCCATCTGCCGTCCCCTGGATAACTCGTTCCGAAACATTGTCTATTTGTACTAGTCGACTGTTCGAATTACTGGGCTCTTTTTGCCCGACGACTCACTATAGTCTTTATCAGGGGAGACTTCATGTAGGTGCTGTAAACAGCTAAAATGTTTATTAGCGCTCGTGCGTGCCTTGTGAACTTATCAGTCTATCGTTCCTTCTCCCACAAATTAGCGCACAATAAACTACGGGGTCGAGTTGCTGTTTCACAGACGACACACAGTTATTAAAGGCTGAGATATGAATATCAATCACTCACAGGGGCGGACATCGTTCCATTCATTTTCAGCCAGTTCACAAGACGACGGGGCCGCAAATATTGTAGGGGTCGAAATTGCACTGAACTGGGTCGGTCACACCGCGGCGCTTTGAATATTTGGGTGATGAATTTGGTGACAGGCCGCATCTTGGCATGATAGGTATATAGTAACTGGTTCCCGTACCACTGGGCCGTTCCTCCGAATATTACATGGAGTGAGTAGAGGCTCTGTCGACGCATACTCCGGAACGAATCACACTATCACCTCTTCGACAACTAAGTGGCCTTACTCACGGTGGGACTGGTTATTATCCTCTTCGGCTGGCACATGGATGGAAGCTTTACATGATAATCTTAGTCATTGCGTAACATACGCTTTGATCAATGGTACATGTTATACGGGGTCGAAACATATATCTTAATGCAACCAATTTTTCACCAGCATCATAATTATAACATCATATCTAGTGTGTATATATATCGAATTTGCCTCACTGACATCTTGTACATATTAAATGCATATATTGTTATTGTAATATAATATATTATTATTGGGAAAGACATGATATCATAGTCCATTAGACATGCATAATTCATCATCAATGATATCAATCAGATAACAAGGCCGGGGTTATCTGTAGCGGGCCGGTTTGCGTGCGTTGCGTCTGGGTCGATCTGGTCGTGCAGGCGGGGGTGTAGCCTCGCTTGTCTCAGGGTCGGAAGATACCACAGGCTTTTGCCTGCGCGTCTTGCGTGCCGGTTTTGGAGTGTCGGAACTTGATCTGTGTGATCTTTTCCGTTGCCGATGTCGACTTGAGCCGGATGAAGTCGGAGATCGCGATTGACGATCCGGGGTCGTTTGCGAATCAGACTCTGCTGTTTGGTCTGAATCAGTATGCCGATCTTGGACTGTTACCTCCCAAGGGTAATAGAACTCCTTGAGAAGTCCCATGGGGTCGGGCGACTGTTCTGGGTCGGAGTGACTTGACGACGTTGTGGGTCGTACAGGGTCGGAGTAGATGTGGGCCGCTTGGTTGTCACCTTCGTATGGCTTGAGCACATCCAGATGAACAACACGAGTGTTCCGAGGGTTGGAAACCAGGGCGATTCGGTAATCCACCTCGGTTACACGGTCGATGATCCTCCAGGGACCAGTCCAGGGCCGAGCGAACTTATTATTCTGCGTGAGTGGCAGATAATAATACCGGACCAGTTCGCCTGGTTGAAACTGGGGTCGTGGTTTCGCGTGGGCGTCATAACCCATCTTTTGCCGAATTGCCGCTTTTGCGAGATGGTCTTGGGCGAAACCGTGGGCCGTCCTGATGGCTTGCCGCAAATACTCCACATACTCCGGACCACACGGAGGTAGAGGCTCAGGGTCGTAGGTCGGAAACATGAGGTCGACTGGCAAGTTACACTCGTGTCCATACACCATCAGATGCGGGGTGCATCCCGTGGACGAGTGTACTGAGGTTCGATAGGCCATTAACACATATGGCAGGTGCAAGTCCCAATCGTTTGCACGATCGCTGACGAACGCACTCAGCATGTTGAGCAATGTCCTGTTGAATCGCTCAACCTGGCCGTCGCTCTGGGGTCGGTATGGGGTCGTACGAATCTTCTTAGCGCCCAGTAGACGCACAACATGCCGGAACAGGGACGACTCAAACTCAGTACCTTGATCGCTATGGATCGCCTTGGGGACACCGTGGTAGACTATCCACCGATTCACCAGGGTGTCGGCAACATTTTTGGCCGTATGTCGCCGTAGCGGAAAAGCGTCAGTGTACTTCGTAAAGTAGTCCGACACGACTAGTACATACCGATAGCCTCTTCCCGTGACCTTGTGGGTGTCGAGGATGTCCATCGCTATTCTGTCGAACGGGGCTCCTGTCGGTAGCTGTGTCAGGGGCGATCTTTTTGGGGCCGGTTTACCCTTGCGGGTTACACATTGCGGGCAGCGGGCACACCAGCGGGCGACGTCCAACGCCAAGCCGGGCCAGTAGAATCGGCGCCTGACTCTCTCGATGGTACGCTGTATGCCGAGATGTCCGACAATCTTTAGGTCGTGTAGTTGGTGCAGAACTTGTGTCCTGAGTGCTACGGGGAGCACGGTTTGCACCACAGGCCGTCCAGCAGGGTCGGGTTTTATATGTCGAACCAGCACTCCGTCTTGTAGCGCCAGGAGGTTCCAGCGAGAAACAAGTGTCTTTACCTCCTCTCCTTGGCGGGCGACTTCTCGCGAGTCAGGCTTGGTGCCGGCTAGTATCCATTGCCGCACTTTTCCGACGCTGGGGTCGGCTTGCTGTGCCGCGACAATGTCCTGGGTCGAATAGTCCGAAAGCCACTTTTGTCCATCAAGTGTGGCGTCCAAAGCACGGACTCGAACAACTTGGCGTGCCGAAACTAGCTGGGGCAAGACCGGTGATGTTATCGAATCACTGTCCAGGAGGTCTGCCCTTGTCTGGGTCAGAACAACAGTTATCCGACGAACTGGAAGTTCTCCGGAACTTGTTTCTGGGTCGGTCGGAGGTGTGACGAGTCGTCCGGGACAGTCTTGGTGTTTACAACTGTGGCACCGTGACAGGCCGTCGGCGTTACCGTGTAGTTTACCGGGTCGATGCTCTATCCGAAAGTCATACTGCTGTAGCTTGGCGAGCCACCTAGCGAGCATGCCGTCGGCGTCGCTGTAGTTTTTCAGCCACCTCAGCGAGCTATGGTCGGTCCGGAGGAGGAATTTCCTACCCCAGAGGTAGTGCCGATAGTGTTGCACCATCTCAACTACTGCCAGTAGTTCCCGATAGGTGGTGCAATAGTTCCGCTGGGTCCGGGAAAGGGTTTTGCTGGCGAACCCGATGGGGATCTCCTTCCCGTTAACCCTTTGTGAGAGGGCACCTCCCACAGCAAAGCCGCTTGCATCCGTGTCGAGGATGAAGTAGTCCTCCGGATTCTGGGTCGGGTGAGCGAGCTTGGGCGCCTTGATGAGGGCGTCGCGGAGTCGCTGGAAAGCTCGTCGCTGGGCCGGTCCCCAAGTGAAGTGGCATTCACCTCGGGTAAGCGCTACGAGAGGTTCAGCGATCTCAGCGTATTCCTTGATGAATCGCCTGTGGTAATTGGCGAAACCAAGGAAAGCCCTGACGTCGGTGATCTCGCACGGGGTCGGCCATTCTCTGATGGCTTTAACTTTGTTGGGGTCGACTCGGATTCCTTGGCCGCTCACTATGAACCCTAAGTACAAGATTTCCCGTTGGAACAACTCACACTTCTTGGGCTGTAGTTTCAGGCCTGCCGATCTGATCCGATCCAGGACCGCTTCCAGGTTTGCGAGTGCCTGATCGAATGTTCTGCCGTAAGCTATCACGTCGTCGAGATAGCACATACACCGGGTCCACAAGTAACCACGGAGTATGGTCTCCATAAGCCGTTCGAAGGTTGCCGGGGCGTTGCTAAGGCCGAATGGCATGACCTTAAACTGATAGAGTCCCTTCCTTGTGGCGAAGGCAGTCTTGGGTCTATCGCTGGGGTCGACTTCGACCTGCCAGTAGCCGGAGGCCAGGTCTAGGGCCGAGAAGTAGTTGGCGCCCGCCAGGGCGTCATGAGTGTCCTGAATGTTGGGCAAGGGATACGAGTCCTTGCGGGTGACATCATTCAGGAGCCGATAGTCGACACAGAAGCGTACTTGTCCGTTCTTCTTCCGCACGAGCACTACCTGGGCGCTCCAGGGCGAATCTGACGGCTCAATACACCCCAAGCGGAGCATCTTGTCGATCTCCTCGTCGATGATGCTTTGCTGCGCCTGAGGGACGCGTCGCTGTCGTTGTCGAATTGGGGCCGAGTTGCCGGTGTCGATCCTATGCTGGACGACTTGGGTCCGTCCCAGTTGGCCGTCTGGGTGCATAAATGTGTCCTGGTATTGGTGAACCAGGTTGGCGCAACGCCGATGCTGTTCTGGCGCTAGTCCGGCGCGATCCACCATTTCTTGTAGATGTGGCGGTAGGTCGCGGTAATGACTGGCGTCTACCGTGGCCGGGTCGGGCTCCTCTCCGGGTCGTTGCAGAGCTCCGACGACACTTTCGACAGGGCTTGCTATGGCGACAGGGTCGGAACGGGTGAGCGTAATGCCGGTATCTGCTGGATTGACTACCGACACCTTTACGCACTGCCGATTCAGGGTCGTAAGTGTTCTCCCCATGATGAGGTCGGTTTCCTCGGGAAAGGTCGTAAGTGGCTGGACTATCCTCGGGTGTTGTCGAACTCGGACTCGGGAAGTCGGGACCAGCTCCACTATTGCTTCGCTGCGTGCGGGGACGGTGACAGCTCGTCGCACGGCCATTCTGACAACATTGGCCTCAATGTCTTTATGTGCGAACAGGATCTCTTTGTGTACCTGTATCGTCCCTTCACCGTAATTCACTACAGCGTGAGCTTGCCGGAAAAAGTTCATGCCGAGAATCATGTCGTCATGTATGTCAGCCACACAAAAGGTTACGACCATATGGTTGGTTCCGACCTGTATTGAAAGGTCGATTAGTCCATCGATCGGGCTTGACTGTCCAGTGACGTCACGAATAATAGCCGAAGTAGATCGCAAATGTCGCTGGTCGGCGGGGACGTGACGTAGCTGATCGCGTCGGAGCAGGGAGATCTGCGCTCCGGAGTCGAGTACAGCCTTTATCGTCTTGTTTCCGACGTGTACCGGCAACTTCCAGCATTTGTGATTGGTGGCGCTGGAGTTGTTGATGACAGCCGGAATTTCAGGGTCGTCTGGCGGTGGCCTGAAGAGTGTGTGAAGGGGCGGCAGTTTGGATTCCGGTCCACTCGGAAAGGCGTAGAATCCTCCGTCGTCGGAGATCCACTCAATCTCGGACATGCTGTCCGTTCCGGTGCCGTTGGCGGTCGGGGGTGACACCCCTTCAGGACGACGGTTTCCACGTGGTGGCCGCTGTGGTCGCGGTGCGGACACCCCTTCATGAAAAGAGGCCGGTTTCGGGGTCGGAGCTTGACATTTTGTACACACCCCTTCAAGGAACTGAGGTGTGGGCTGGGCCGGCTGCGGGGTCGTTATTGGTGTCGTTACCGGTACAGTAGTCGTGACAACCGCAGATGTGGAGCGGGGAACGTTGTCCTGTTGTCTGGAAGGCCCTTGCTCCTCAGCACCTTCCCCTACTGGTTTGACGACGGGGTCGGAGGTGTTGGTGGGGCCGGTTTAGTTTGGTTACCGGTTTGATTAGGTACTGACAACACTTGAGCTGTCCTTCTGTCAGTACCGGGACCATTAGGCCGAAATGCTAGCGGTTTCATGCCGTTGCGTACTAGCACATCCTTAAGCCGAAAGCACCGCATCCAGCGATGGCCGGGCTTCTTGCAAAAGAAGCAAACCATGGGTCGTCCGGGTTGCGGGGGTCGATCACCTTTCATCGGGGCCGTTGTTCGCAGGACAGAAAAGATAGCCGTTTCCTCACATAGTCCATTCTCGTCACTAAGGACGCACTGGAAAGCTTCAGCCACCCACTCGCGTGAGCTGGCCGGCACTGAATGTTCGTCGCAACCTTGTAGGCCGGTAGTGTCACTGTCCGCGGGGTCGTAGTAGGCCGCAATTTGCTCTGGGGTTAGTGTTTCCCCCTGAGTGACTTGTCCCATGGCACAAGACAGTTCTTCATTGACAGGGTCGTCTTCCGCGTATCCGCTTGCGGAAATGTCAGCACGACGTGTGCCTCGATGTCGATCTCTGGCTGTCCTCTGCTGACGACTCTCTACCTTGAGAACGGCCGTAAGTGCCTCACTGTAACTGTTAAAAGTGAGGGCACACAGTTTATCGGCAATGGGGTCGGGTTGGCCGTTAACGAATTGTGCAATTACAGTTCGTTGCCGCGACGTTGGCGTAACGTCATCGAACACTTGCTCCGCCAGGGCTTGGAGTCGCTCCATGTAGTGTTCCGCGTCCTCTTTTCGTTCCCGCTTGAGGAACGGGAAATCGTCCCGTTTGGACTGTCGATGGGGCTCGGGTTCCCAGCCCTCTAGAAGTTGGCGACGGAACTCTCCCCAGGGAGTCGCGACCGGGATATTTAGAGCTAGTGCTTCAGCGCGGCCGCGCAGCGTGCTCCGGAAGGTCGTCGTCTTGTTGAGGTCGGAGTAAGTGAAAGCCGCGGTGAATTGTTCGAAACTCCGAATGTATTGAGTGAGATTGCCCTCCTTGAAAGTCGCACGCCATTGAGCCATTTTAGCCGTAGCCAACGTTTGGGGCTCAGACGTGAGTCTCTGTGGCGTGGGCGTGTCAACACTCACCGCAACTGGTGTAGTCGCTGCAGTGGTCGTCGGAGTCGGAACAGCCGAAGTCGCCGGAGCCGTCGTATCTGGGCCGATCGGGGTTAGCGGGGGCGGTCGGTGCTGTCGTCGCGGAGACGGCGAGCGATGCGGTGGGTGGTGCCGTCGTGTGACGGGTCGTGTGGTGCTTGTGCAGCGGGGGCCGGTTGACTGTATGGAGGCGTCACCCATGGTATCCCGACTGAGGGTGGGAATACAGCCGGTGGTGGATATCGGTATACCGATCCATCTGGGCATACACCATGGTACACTAATCCGGGCTGTGTACCATGATAGCCGGTGTCAGCTATCACGCTGGGAACGCCACCATATCCGGGCGGTGGGTTTGCGTAACCGACATGCGGTGAATAGTATCCGACAGCTACTCCATTTGGAACACCGCTTGTTGCGCCAGGGTATCCGACTGGCGGTACACCATATCCATTGGTGTTTCCGACTGATTGTGAGATCGGAGGTCCGATCATTGGCACAACACTTTCTGCCGGAGCAGACACAACTTGATCTTGTGACGGATCGAAGCGCGGTTGTTCTCCGGTAGTCGGCGATGGTCGGTGCGTGGTCGGCGCGGGAGCGCGTGTGTCGGAAGTCGGCGTGTCGGGGTCGCAGGGTCGGCGACTTGATGTCGAGGGTGCTTGTCGGGGTCGCGCTTGTCGCATGGTGGCGCGAGATTCCGTCATCATGTCGCTGGGTCGTTGTTGTCGTAGAGGCGTCGCGATCCGGGTAGCGGTCGTCACCAGGATGTCTTCGGATGTCGCTCCCGTCTGGCTGGGTCGTGTGTACTCTACCACCGTAGGCTCGGTCGGTATGCGTGAGTACATTTCTGGCGCGGGGTCGTGTTGTCTCGGCGTCATGGACGGCGCCAGGGGTCGATTGGCCGAATAAGCGTTCGACGGGGTCGGTTCCGGAACATTGTCAGACTGACAAACCCACTGTCGTATCCGAGAGTTACTTGGTGGGTGTGTAACCATTGACGTGTCTATGGTTACCGGCCGAACGTTCACTGCTAATTGTTCTGGGTCGATATCACTATCTACGCCCGCTCTTTGACGTGAGCGCATATAGTTTCTGTCGGCAAAGTCACTTTTCTGGGTCGCTCTAGCCGGCGTGGCCGAGTACGCTCTAGCGTGTGCACGCAGAATGTCACTTACTGTATGTGACGGCGCGAGCGGGTCTTCGTCTAGGAACTCCTGCACCAGGTCGGTAGGCGGCGAAAACGATCTCAGGGTCGAATGGTCGCCGATGGAGTCGAAAAGGCCGGACGGTTGTTGCTCCTGCGACAGTGGAACTGTATCGCTCATGGCAACTGAGCGAGGGCCGGAAGGTCGGAAGGCCGGATTCGGATTGATCGTCACTTCGTCATCCGTGGGGTCGAGTGGCTCACCGCGGGAGGCTCCCGGGGCCAATGCCATCAATGCCGGTCAGGTCTGGGTCGAAGATCCGAGACTAGCTCAGATCCTGGTCTACGGCGCCAATGTGAAGAATACGGTTCACTGGCCCGTATCAGGCCGAATGTCTGTGATGTTGTGCTACAGACCAACAAGCCGGCAGTTCAATTCAAACTGTTTATTGTGGTGATAATGTTGATGTTAACACACACACCACAATCGGGGCCGCTCACACCTACGTCGGTGATTTCCCAGTCGAATATCCTAATAGTATAGTCCTTTATATATATATGACAGTTTATATATCCACGTTATATCAGCTTTTATATTCCTTTATGTGATCACGGCCGTTCTTCGCGTTACAATATACAATGCGACCGTCTACATTGATCACTTCTACTCAACTGCGCAAATAACTGGGGCCGAGGGATCATGAGTTTGTGTAATTTCCCGCCAAGTGCATGCGGTGTTGTGATAGGTCAAATGTATGGTGCAATGCGCTGATGTCACCGGGAAAGTGGGTTTCCCCGGCTCGTGTCAATACTTGTAATGCCTGTCTCTGTGCACGTGATGTGTGGAGTATGTGTGTCAAGTTCTATGTTTAGAAGTCAGTGCATGTGAAGGTCAAGGTCGAGTAAACGGGGCCGAGTGTACTGAGCTAGCGGGGCCGCAGGTGCGTGGTTTGACCTGTGTGTGTAACCATGACTACATGGAGTTTATGCTTGTGATCGTATAGTATGTACCTGTCCTGTATGTAAGTCATGTAGAATGAATGTTTGTTGTGGAAATGTGTAGTGCGCGGGAGGGACGGGAGTTACAGTCGCTAAAATTACTACACATATAATATATGTACTGTTATTCTTGATCCTTGCAGGTGGCTGCTCTGCACTACGCACTAGTACAGTTTCTTTCAGGCTCAGATATTTGGTTGTTGCTGTGTGCTGACTCGCCTGACTGGCTGTCTGAGTGTCTCAGCCTGTCTGTAGTGTAGCCGCAGCCTGAGCGACGCAGAGGCTCTGCCAGAGCTGTAAGCTTACTGTCTGTAGTATATCTGGTATGCAAGTTGAAGTTGATCTTGCAGTCATACTTTGCCTTGGCTTTGGTTTGTGGCAAATGCTGAAATGACAAAATGATTCCAAGTGTGATTGTGATGTTCACAGCTAGCATAGATATATACTGTATACAATTGCAAAGTCGATAAAATAAATATCTCTTCATAACTGAGATCCGCCGTTGCATCTAGATCCGCCTCAAATGTGGCAGAGAGCACGTGCGACGTTTTGCACTCATTGAACCTGAGACTGACTCACTGAGTGAGGCTGGGCTGGCAACGTAACCACGGCTGCTTATGACGGCACGGGTGATGTATTCTAGCATCATCATGTTTCATACATTGGGGGTAAAGCCCCCAAACCCCCTAAACTAGAAAACTTTATCGAGATCTTTCACTTACCTTCAATTTTCTACCATAATCGTAACAAACGGAGCTGGAAAATCACACGCTTCTGAAATCAAAACAAAACTAGCGCCAAGTGACGCACGCGACTAGATCTACCTTGACCTTTGTTGTTGCTAGGGGCGTGGTGCAATGACGCAATATGATTGGTTCCTATGCAAAAGCTATATACGCATAAAGATGACGTCATTCGATACACAATAGTTATAGCAATGCAAAAGCGACATTGCAATGAAATACATATTGAAAAATAAACTGAATGAGCTGTTGCGACCATATTATCGCAACCAAAAGTAAGTGTATGAATCACACTACAAAAATTTAGGTGAATATGGGTCGTAGATTGGGGGGTAAACCCCCCAAACCCCCCTAACCTACACAACTATCCAGACAGCTTCAGCCAAAATGCAGTATTAGCTGCGCCATATTTGGGTCCTCCATGGCTCCATGGATTTGTGAATACACTACCAAACATGGCGCCTAGCTGCTTCGCGGCTAGCGATGTTGGTAAAAAAATATTCCACACATATATGGGGGTTTATGAAATTCCATAACATTTTCTCTGTTTTGTCTGACAGTGGATAAAGGGCTCTGTTTCGTTGTGTTGTCATACTGTAAACATGGGCATTGGTTCCATGTTTTATTCTGAATCCGGAAGCACAAACAGCAGACTGCTTATGTAATCCCGCCTGCGAGTGATGATGGAGATAAGGTCGAACGTTCTCACGAACATATCTTTCCACTGACAATTTTTGCGTTTTGCGCTCATCCTGTGTAATGAACATTGTAGACTCATATATCCTGAATAAGTCATAGTTCCACCAGGACTACATGTACATGCAGATGTGCTGAAAAATCCATAAAATTCCATATTTACGTGTCCTATTTGCTGAAGGAAATCCCTATTCTGATGAAATAATGTGGGTTGAAACTGAACACATGTAAACACAATCTAGATATTTTTATGATGAAAGTGAAGCATTATAAACAGACAGTGACATGTACCTTACCGGTGGAAAATACAATGTTTCACGGGAAACTGAACACGTGCATCGTACGATGACCAAGCCGCTGTGGATACAATGTGGTCTTAGGTCTTCCGTAAGCTGTTACTGGAGTCCTGAATCAGTAATAATGTGTATTGGATACGTTATATTGCACGGCTTCCTATTTCCGAAACCACTAGTAACACCAATGAAGAGTTTTGCAAATGACAATCAGGAAAGTGTTACACACTAGCAAGATCTATAGGTGTAAGAAGTTTTCGATATATGCGAACTTTCACAATGGAAGCAGTGCATCATATCGGTCCTGGATGCAAGTATTAAGGTGAAATCGGTATGTAGGTATGACGCTCGAATTCTATTGCCTGGGATATATCGGATTCCACGCTTGGATCACATTATCACAAATTCAAATATTTTCGATTGAAATTTTCATCGACAACTAGAAACAATAAAATGTCAGAGTTGAGATTGCACAGAGAAATGGGTCGATATTGTATTTTCCAAGTCATATAATGGACTGTCACAACGCTTCCTACAAATGTCATTATTCGTTGCTCCTGGGATATCTTTGTCAGCTAATGATTCAGAGTTATTAATCATACAAATAGATTGTATTACGCTTGGGATTTCAGAATAATGTATGTTGTGGATGTATCAGAAAAGTGAATAAAAAAAAACTTGTGGATTTGGCGAAGCTAACATTATTATGAGCAAGGGGCAATTCCACTTTTGACGTCGTGACAACCACAATGCAACAAGTGATAGTGGATTTAATGCGACATGAATACAAGTGGTGAGGAGAATACCTAGTGGCAAGAAATAATGTATATATATAAACACAAGTGTTATCATATCAACTGTCGTGATCTTTTCTATTATGAGCTATTGTGTGGCTTTGACATGGCTAAAGAGTTGTACGGCGTACAGTCGAACTCGGAATGGAGAGCTTTGTTACCACAATCGAATGCAATTAGAACATACAAAAGCAAATCTCAGGAAACCTAATGTCGCACAAGGAACAAAAAACTAGAAGCAAACATAATTTATAGTAACTAAAATTTACTTCACATTTATTTATGACTGCAGTCGTGTGTTTCCTTGTTTTACTTAGTATCTGTATATCACAGATCACAAAGTTTCTGAAGTCACACAGTGATTAGCTCTCAAGACGACACTTTCTCTGTATTGTCATACATACAATGGCACCAAAATGTTATTCCATTAGGTGATCAACAACATGGCGAGTTAAATATAAATTATTATTCCATTTTACCCCCACTATCCTTGAATCACAAAACGTGAGCCATTCCCACATGGTCGACGGCTGATTCGTCATGTTCTATCAATAGCCTGCGTTGAGACAGTCGTTGTTTCTATTGCAAACTCAAACAGAACCCAATCACGTAAGGGACTCAGGATATTAGATTCTCCAATTTAATCTTGATTACCTTTGGAAGTGTCAGTGTATGTACTGATTGAGTGAAAAAAAAACAAAATCAATACTCTTTTCGGCAGACTCTTTAAGGATGAATGTGAATATCAGCAAACCAATGAGAAAGTATATTTATGTCTTTTGAATTTTCTACACCGTATATTCACACCGTTGTGAATTTGAACAATTATTATTATCATTACCATGACCCACACACCATTATTACGATTATCCTATTCCATGGGACTAGCAGATTCCTGTCTATTTGATCACAAATGGTTTCCGTGGTAGATCTTCCACTGAATGCTTCAGATGTTCCTTTTGGGAATGAACAGCACTCTACGGAGCTGCTAAGGGGACATGGTTATTGCGTTCCTCGCGATCTTATTGTGAGGGAACGCGATCCAGAATGCGAGGGAACGCAATGAGATCATGAGGGAACGCGATCCGGAATGCGAGGGAACGCAATAAGATCGCGAGGGAACGCAATAATATTGCAAGGGAACGCAATAACCATATGTCCAAGAAATATTTCTCTCGTGTCCTTTCAACAGCTCCACACCGCTCACGACAGCTGGGCAAATTTTTTTTTGAATCGCCTGTGGATATATGCCAGGTTCCTCTTATTTTTTAATGGGATTTGCGCTATTATATGGTAACTTGCGTAGTGTGATTTAAACACAAAAGATCACAATACAAGACAAAAAGCGAACACATTTTAATGTCAAACTGCCAAACACATTCAATGAGCTTCGCAAGTCTTGACGATCAACTTCGCATTTAGGGAAACTTTGACCACCCCCCCCCCCTCCCGTCATAAAGGGCGGTTGCAGTACCCGTTTGGGATATAACACATTATTTCTATGACTCAAAAATCGGATCAACTCAATGTTCTTCAATGTGTGTGGTCAGTGATTATGGAGCAGAGCTGATAATGCCACTCATCAAATCAATTTGATATGCCGCATGTGCCTCTTGGCCTCATGACGATTCAGTGTTCTGAATTATTTGATGAAGAAATGGTCTTTAACGGTGCTTCATATGTTGAAGGAGTTGCACATGACTTCCATTGTTCTCTCCAAAACACCAAAAGTTATGAAATGTGATGAAATATAATCACATAACAAAAGTAACATTTAGTTTTAGATACATTCGCACCTTTCATGAAAACTACCCAACTGTCTGACAACTTTGTATGTGATCTTGCAATCATTCGGACAAATTACTTTTCTTCCAAATTGGATGTCTTTTTTCACTTATGGGTCTTCGCCACGGTGTTTCGAATGCCCAGCTTGTAATGGATGAAGCCATGCCAGGGGTCTGATGCTCGAGAGTTTTTTCATCTCTGAACGTGACTACATATTTCGTAAGCATGGCTGAAAAGATATGTGAAATCACTTTATCCGAGTGCTGGTCTCAGACCAGTGATGAGAAAACGGATTTGACGTATCTCACCCTGACTTGCAAATAATCATCACATTTTGACTATATGCGGTTACGAGTTAACTGAATAAAGTAATATTAGCTTATTGGACAGGTTACACAGTTCAAAGTATACCTCACACAGCAGTCATTCACTTCCAGCCTACGAGAGTGTGCTGTCACATGCAGAAAATATTAACGTGTACGAGCGAGCTAAACCAAGAAGGTAATAAAAAAATTTCCAGTTTGTGACCTAATATTTGCCCGAGATCCACAGTATTAGCCCGAGGCCGAAGGTCAGGGAAAGGGAACGTCAGAGGAAATAAAATAATAAATGCCTGAACAAAATTAATGCCGATTTTTTTCTTGCCATGCCTACTTTAAAATATGTTTGTCTATGCTTAGAATTAAAAAAAAACGTCCTTGCCTCAAGAGCAAATACATCAGCAGTGTGATGCACCATGATTCAAGAATACATGTATATACATGATATGTTTTATTCACCTGGATGATTCTAGGTGGACTCACAGATTGTATTTCATTTCAGGTTTCAAAATTAGTCTGTGGCTCCATGTTGTCCAAGAGGACAACAACAAGGCATTTAGCTCGAAGTGCATTAAATCTTTGTGTCTCAACTTATACGCTATTCCAGAGCTAGTTGCAAATATGAGGACTTTGTTTATCGAAGTGCTAGAGGATATGAGGACTTTGTTTATCGAAGTGCTAGTCTCTAAACTACTGCGACAAGGATATGTTTTACCAAGACTTATAGCTGCGTTTAAGAAATTCTATGGACGTCATCTTGATCTTGTTGATAAATACACCAAATCCATGTCTGCCATGCAACTAGATCTATTTTCATGTTAACGTTGGGGAATTCCTGACGGGTGCCACTAGTGGGACAGGAAATGCTCACTCTTCCCGGAACACCTGATTTCACCTCCCAATGGCCATTTTGGGGGGTTCATGAGTTTCCCTATCATTTTTGTTTTCTCTCACTTCGTATGCCTGATATGACTTTCTGCCCCCGTATTATGAGATTGGATGACGGATCCTGTTTTGTTTGCTTGGAATACTGAATACTGGGTATTGATTCCACGTCTATTTCATAAAAGCTCAACACATCAGCCACGTGTATAATTGCAAGTTACTTTGGCAACCCAAAGTCGTCGTCTGGTGATGCCAGCACAAGCGTTCCTCCGCCTGCACCCACAGTGAAAACTGTGCCAATGTAAGTATCAATATATTACCAGCAGTACAACTAGATTTTGATGATGACATTAGCAAACTTAAATGCAACATTCTGGAATAGAAACAGAGCCCGACCAATTAGTTTATCCAAATACACACTGGCGTCATTAGGGGCAGACAGTGTGTGAAATGTAGTTGTTTCTACTGTACACCTGATTGACTTATTATACAACTGCCCAACAACATATGAAAATGATTTAGAAATCCGAAACACACCCCATGGAATAGATATATGACAAGTAAAATGCTGACGCATACCAGAAGTTGGCTAGTCCTGATCCAAAAGACGAGAAAAATCAGGTTCTGCCGAAGAAAGTTGATGTTGATTCGTCGCACGTAAGTCGCTCAAAAAGGCAACTGAGAAAACCAGTGTCGGTGAACTTTCATACCTGGGTTTCCGAAATAAAATGTAACCCTGCACCACAAAATCAGGCATAAGTGACCGAGTATCAAAACTGAGATGTATGTACCACAAGAAAGAAGATATGTTACTCTTTCTTTTGCAAAATTCATATTTCTGTCATGACTAGGGGTGAAGTTAGAGGCCGGTCATTATTTATCAGGTGGGGGGGGGGGGTGTAAAAACTGAGGGGGGGGGGGGGGGGGAGAGTCACACTTCCATTTTCAACGTTATTGGGGGGGTCATACTTTTATTTTCGATGGGACTGGGGGGGGGGGGGGGGGCGTCGGAGTTTGAAATTGAGTTATTTTTGGAAAATCTGAATGGTAAAATAGGTAAATAATTAGGTGGAAACAATCCACTCAATATCAGTACATGGACTCATTGGAGTAAGCCATGGAGTTTCATAACATTTTCAGTCAAAACCAAAATCTCACCGAAACCGGATCCTGCAGAGGACCATCCATGAACACTAACATCAAGAGATGCCGCAATCCGTGTGCATCAGGGCTCAGAATTTATAATTTTATCCAGGAGCCAAAGGCTCCTATTTCGCTCCCATTCAACAATTTTCAGGAGCCAATTTGCTCATAGAAGCATATTCCAATATCACTTCACAGATTTTCATCAGCTAATTGGCTCGTGAGCTGTATTGCCTCGGAGCAAATCTGAAATGTTATGAGCCTATGGCTACCCACAAGTGGCAATTCTGAGCCCTGATGTGCATTGATCAATGCTCATCACTCAGATTGAAACATTGTCACCAAGAATCAACTTTGGACCTAACGGAGCAGCACTACAGCTGAACACGGTGCCAGCAAGGACGAACCCAGATCAGCAGGGTCCTGTCACAAACAAACCATGGATCAACCAGTCCATACCACCCTGAGCAACATATCATCCCTTCCGATGAACTCGAACTAGCATGTCAGAACCACGGACCGGTTTTCCACTCAAATTTTTTTCAACACATGGCCCCACTGAGGATATTCCCCAAAGACCTCAGAACTATCACAAACCACCATGTAAAAGACATGGACCTTTCCACACAGAATGGCAAAATAGTCCTGGATCGCCTCGGATGACCCGGATAGTGAATCTGACTCACATGAATTGGATGGTGGCAGAACATTATGAGCCCATCATAGAGCCAACACAGTCCTGATTCAAGATTAGAAAAAAACACAGTTCTGAATGGCCTGATTCACCAATTCTTCCCTGCTCATCAATGATATGTGGAAGAGCCCTGTATTTTTTGTGAGCTCGCTATGGTGTCCAGTAAAAATCCAGTGAAAATCCGTAAGGGTTTTCATACATTTTTCCCATTCCATCAAAAATTTTGGAGTCGAGGAATCAACTGAATGATCTTTGACCTAGGTCTCGAGTGTTTCAAGTGGGCTCCGAAACGATGGGCTGTTGAGTGCCCATATATACTATGCATACAAGTAATAATTGTTGTCATGGCATTCCCACTTGAAGCGAACGAATGGTGGATACAGGAAGAGCACAAATCATGATATTCACTGACCTTATAGTATCATACATTTGCGACAAAAGTCACAATTGTTTCACTGGGAATGGGTAATGGAGGGGGGGGGGGGGGGGGGTCATACTTTTATTTTGGATCTTGGTGGGGGGGGGGGGGGGGGTTCATAGATTGGTTTTCGATATCAGTGGGGGGTCAAACTCATTTCTCGGAAAAATCATCCACCCCCCCCCCCCCACCCAGTAAATAATGACCGGCCCCTTATGTTGACTCGAAGATTGCTATCGCTGATTTATTGTTTCTGAGAAAATGGTGTTAAAAGATGGATGTCAGTTTCTCCCCCCCCCCCCCCCACACACACAAAATGGACATTTCACTGATATTTTGACTTCAAATTTTCCTTATCACCAATCATCTTTTTCTTCAATTATAATAATATTGGTATCAAACGAAATACATTTACCATTCAGCTATGCAACAATCATATTGGAATTGTGTGAAATTATTTCTATGGACATGGGAGTAAGATATAAATATGCATTTTCGATGTTTTCAATAATTAATGTAAAATTTTGATTACAATCTAAAATATCAACTAAAATGTCAGAAATTTGGGTAGAAAATCAAATAGTTTTTATGTTCATTCCAAAGTAGACCCTTCTCCCAACAAAATGACAACAAAAAATCATTTTTGCCAAAAAAAAACATTTTTATGTTTTTGCCCCTGTACTATAGAATCAATATATACGACTT
The DNA here is from genome assembly GCA_949152475.1 of Terebella lapidaria. Taxonomy (NCBI): domain Eukaryota; kingdom Metazoa; phylum Annelida; class Polychaeta; order Terebellida; family Terebellidae; genus Terebella; species Terebella lapidaria. Next base: position 17,831,403 of record OX424555.1, on the reverse strand, counting down.
ATGCCTGATTTTGTAGTGCTGGATCACAAATGCATTGCTTTCTTACCACGCTGACCTCAAAGTTGATTGAAAAGTGCCCACTGAAATATCCACTGATTCGGTATCTTGTCTCACTAACGCCACAGCAGTTGACCTCTTCTTCTGCTGATTCTGTCACGAGGTTTAACAAAATTCTTTAAATGCTCCTGCATGCCCACTGGCGGTCTGCTGAAGAGTGTGTCAGGTACTGTCGTAGTACAGGGCATCCAGAGAAGAAATGAGACAGAAATATAACCTGAGTTCCAGAGCTTCAATCAGGATGGCAACACCAGACTGGATGTGTTTCTCAGTGCCACCATGAAAGACTGACAGTATGAAATGCTGTTTGCAGTCTTCTGTACTTCAGGCAGCTACTATCAACTCAGTAGCCTTTTGGCTTGTGATAAGGTACTTATGTACTTGTCATATATCAATTCCATGGGGTTTGTTTCGGATTTCTAAATTATTTTCATAGGTTGTTGGGCAGTTGTATACTAATTCCATCAGGTGTACAGTAGAAACAACTACACTTACCACACTGTCTGCCCCTGGTGACGCCAGTGTGTCTTTTGATAAAATATTGGGTCGGGCTTTGTTATTATTGCACAATGCTGTGTTTTACGTTTGTTTTTGGAATCATCAAAATTTGGCTGTATTGGTGGTAATAGATTGATACCTACATCAATAAGAAAATTCACTGATATTTTGACTACAAAGTCAGAAGGCTACTGAGTTGATGGTATCCTCGGGGACAGATTTAACGTCCGCCAGCAGTGACACCGACTCAGTGGTATGAATGTAGGTATCAATCTATTACCACAAATACAGTAGATTTTGATGATGCCAATAACAAACGTAAAATACAACATTTTGCAATAGAAACAAAGCCCGACCAAATAGTTTATCCAAAGACACACTGGCGTCATCAGGGGCAGACAGTGTGTTAAATGTAGTTGTTTCTATTGTACACCTGATGGAATTAGTATATAACTGCCCAACAACTTATGAAAATATTTTGTTATCATTTTTAATGATACAAAATATTTTTGTATCATTATTATCATAATGATATTATGATAATATCATTATTATGATAATATCATTGTGGGTATCACTGCCCAACAACTTATGAAAATATTTTGTTATCATTTTAAATGATACAAAATATTTTTGTATCATTATTATCATAATGATATTATGATAATATCATTGTGGAGTTTGCTGGTCGAATATTTCAGCAGACTATTGGTATTCCAATGGGTACAAACTGTGCACCGTTATTGGCAGTTTTTATACTCATAGGAGTCAGTTTTCATCCAACATCTACACAGAGGAGTATCAAAGGAGCAAACTAGTAGCTTTAATTTCACTTTCCGATACATAGATGATGTATTGTCACTAAATAATCCCAAGTTTGGTGATTATTTTGATGCTATAAATCCTAAGGAACTTGAATTTAAAGATACTACAGACTCCTCTAATTTCTCCAAATATTTAGATCTCAGGTTGGAGATTGATGAAAATTCTAACCTGTCAACTAGACTGTATTACAAACATGATGATTTAATTTTTCCATAGTCAATTTCCCGTTTCTAAGCAGCAACATTCCTATGTCGCCAGCATACGGCATGTTTGTCTCACAACCTATACGCTATTCCAGAGCTAGTTGCAGATATGGGACTGTGTTCACCGAAGTTCCCAGCTAGCCTCTAAACTGCTGCGACAAGGATATGTTTTACCAAGACTAATAGCTGCTTTCAAGAAATTCTATGGACGTCATCATGATCTGGTTGATAAGTACACAAAATATGTCACAAGTATGCGACAAGACCAGTTTGCATGCTTTGGAATTGATGACGGGGCCACATATGGGGCAAGAAATGCTCACTCTTTCCGGAACACTGGATTTCACCCCTTCATGATCATATATGGGGGTTCATGAAATTCCATAAAATATTCTCGATTTTGCCTAACACCGGACTTTGAGATTGGATGATGGATTTGGTTTTGTTTGCTCGGATACTATATACTTGGGTATTGTATCCATGTTTATGTCATCTTAATTCCACATCCGTATCATTGGTCGAATATGGAAATATCTGACACAGAAGGCATCCGAGACACTGGTTCACACTTTCACTGGTTCGCAGCGACTGCTACCCTATATTGGAATAGCCTACCTGTGCACATCCGACATAGCCCCAGCTTGCCCATCTTTAAACAGATACTAGAAACTCATCTCTTCACCAATGAATACCTGTAGAATATTCAGTCATAGACTCTAGTCATAGGCACTTGTCATAATTCAATAATAAACAAGTCATTTTTTATTCTCTTTCCAATCATTTGTTCTCATATGTATCATGTTCAGTGCATTTGCTCATTTAATACTTGTATTGGATTTTGCGCTATATGAATACCAATAAATAATAACAATAACTGTTGTTCGAAATGGTCCATCTGTGTGTAGCCAAAATAGGTTACAGTCTGATAACACATGCACTGATCTTCTGACAACTTTTTGTTCACCGAAAACATGTTATTTGATTTGTAAGTGCATCAAGCATGTATCAAACCTTGCAATCTGAATACAAAATGGTTGTTATTTTCATGTATTGGTTGATTATACAGTGCACCATTTCTGTTCCGGTAAATGGTCATAAAATATCGGGATTTGGTATCTTGATAATGTCAGACATATTATAACCCTAACCTTGTTTCCAGGCTTCTTGGAGTTTTCTTTCTGGTAATGGTATTAACTGATTTTAATCTTTCCCAGTTGTATATGTCTGGACAATATTTTCCATGTATATCTAGATGCTACTTACACCTTACAGTAGTCAATTCGCTATGATGTTACCAATCACTTTAGACGATTGAACTATAATTTTACAGCTGGACACACAACGAAATATCCTTTCACTAACCATTGAACTTGCACAAAAACTGCGGGAGTGATTGGCTTCATTTTGATACTGGCCAGACTTCAGCATTCGATCGTACAGAAGTATTCAACATTCTGCAAGACCATTGCAAAAGTCATGCTATTTGCCTTACATTGCTTTGTAAATACATTGTGCTTGACATTACAAACGAATATTTTGTCCTTGGCACCCTCTTTTCAAAATGGGTTACACATCCTCTTTTTAAAATTGGTTCCTTTCAAAATGGTTTCCTCCTTTTGGTGATGTTATGATTAGTTTTCCAAATTTGTATTTCTAAAACATTCTAAAATTCAAGATCAAAGTGATCCCAATAATTATCGCGGTATTAGTTTGATATCAACGACTTGTAAACTCATACTGGTATTCTAATTGCTCGTATTGTAGCATTGTGTTACAGTAGGAACCTATAGCAGACGAACGAATAGTTTTAGACGGCAACGGTCATGTACAGATTACATATTTACATCATCTACCATCAGTGGAAATAATATTTATTTTGCGTTTAAAACAAGGCAAAAGCTCATTGGTAGCTTTTCTAGATTTTAAAGAGGCGTTCGACAGGGTGAATAGAACACTGCTATTTTATTACAGCAATATAGCGCAAAGACACAAGCAACCGAATCAACTGCGGTCTATAGGGGCCTATACACTGCGGTCGGAATACAGAGTTTAGTTTGCACATAGAAATACCAAGAATAGATGTAGGATTTCTACTAGTCTTAGAAATACAGTTTCGATGTCACGAAGAAAGTACAACATGCCCCAGCGTTGATGGACTGATCCCGCAGGCGTCGATCGATTATTCAGGTGGAAGAAAAACCTCAGGGGGAGGGGGTAGTACAATGTTTACGGACACCTGCCCCAAGTACCTCCGCCATGGGGAGTTTTTTTAACAAAAAGAGAAAAGGTAAAGATGATATTTTATTCGCCGTTGTTAAAAGGTTACAACAATGAACATTGGTATCTGAAATACTATTCCCTGGTTTTATGAGTGAAATACATGGGCGGAGGGATTTTACATTTTATAAATTTTACATATAACACATGAACAATGTGTGCACTTTTTGCACTCCATATCAAAAATTTTCTTTTAAAACCTCTTGTGTCCAAAGATTTTTGAGAATTTGTCGTCTTGATAACAAAATGGTTGTTTCCGGTATTTAACAGTGCTGAATTTAGGCAATTTAATAGAATTATCATCCCTCGTTCCACACAAAGATTCTTTTCTCGTGGATTTTTTTTTTCATATATGCTGGACCAACGTTAAATGGACATTAATGTACTTCCAAAAGTATCGAGTCTTATTACATACATTAAAGGCCTACCAGATTTTGTCAACAGTTCAGAATATGATGATTTAGGATACATAATAAGATGTTCATCGTTATAATAGACCCGATATTGATGTGAAAAAGACATTTATAATTAACCATTGTTCATTTTGCAGGAACTGCAGCGACGATTGGACGCTATCACGAAGGACATCGTGGGATGCCGAAAAAAAGGAAAGGTCACCAGGTCTCTCAAGGTGGCCAACCTGTCATCAGAAAGCGAGAGAAGTTCCGGTGACGACGACGTGTAAATACAACCGCGTACCAAGTACCAACAAGAGTTAAACAAACCAAAAGGATGATTCCGGACGTTCGCAATTAGTTCATCGACCAAGTTAGTTGGGTGATCCAAAACCCACAAGTTCGGATTTGTCATGTATTTGTTTCTTGTACTCAGTGGATATGATTGTCTTACCAGGGTATGAACTTCTGGTTTAGAGCGAAAAGTGTTTTGTGCCAAGCCTTGCATTACAGACTGGGGTAAAGGCCAGTTCTAAATCTGTTACGTTTGATTGTATTTACATGTAACGTTCTTGGTCAATTTGGCTTTGGTTTTCAGGCAAATATACCAGGTTACCAATCATATCATTTGTTTAAACGTGGGATCTCATATATACATGTATTTTATTTATTCACTCAGTCTGTGATTCATATTATATTAGTGTATTTTTGTATTGTATATTTGTAGTGTTTTACTGACATGATATTATATGTCATGCTCACTCAACTGGTGTTCGGTTTAATATACTAATGATTTTCTCATTAAGAAAATGTTTACTGTAATCCATTGTGATACCTAATTGGTATTCTGTTCGTACAATTGTTTGTACTTATCTTCTAATGTTCTTAAGTTAGACAATTTCTTATTCGGTAAGACATTTCTAGTCCGGGTGAGTTCCCCTTATATATCTTTGATTTGATGCAACGTACCATAATACGGAAATAAATATACAATGATTAATATCATGCTTGTCATTTAATCAAAATTATTTACATACAAAACGTCCGAGTATAATAATGATTTGCCTTCGATTGTATGCAATATTTTTTTCAAAACCAATTTTTTGTTGAACACATCTAATGCAATATAAGAAAAAGTGTGCTCAATGATTTTGACGATTACAGTCCGTCCAAGTTGTCTTTTCATCCGTTTTAGTGCCCATTTTGTACCGGTTTTGTAAACAAACAAACGAAGTGTATCCATCAAACCCGAATGTAAACAAATGCTCAAATCGCGCTTAAAAGTCAACATCGAGTACATTTTCCAGTTCGTAATAATCAGAAAAATAATCAGTGATATACCAGTGATATACCATGATGTGCGTGAAATTGTCAGTCTATCCCGCACTTCTATGCTTTGTTTACATCTGCGTGTGATGGATTCACTTCCTGTATTTACGAGAGAACCGCCTGTTCAAATGAGCAAAATTTCCCTGAGGACTGGTTATTTTCATTATATTTGATGTGAGTATGTTTCATTCAGTTAGTTCAGCATATTTAATATGAAATATAGTTTTCAAAAAATATTGACTGGTTTCGAAGGCAGCTGCTTTAATTTCACAAAATCATCGCGCTACCATTTATACAATTATTTATTAACAAAACTTCCAAGTATAATTATGATTTACTTCAGGTTTAAGTTCACAAAACACGGGCTCATCATTTAATCACAAATATTTATACATAAAACTTCCGAGTATAAATATGATTTACTTCAGGTTTGAGTTAACAATACACGGGCTTATCATTTAATCACAAATATTTATACATAAAACTTCCGAGTATAATTATGATTTACTTCAGGTTTGAGTTAACAAAACACGGGCTCATCATTTAATCACAAATATTTATACATAAAACTTCCGAGTATAATTATGATTTACTTCAGGTTTGAGTTAACAAAACACGGGCTTATCATTTAATCACAAATATGTATACTTAAAACTTCCCAGTATTATTATGATTTACGTTGGGTTCAAGTTGGCTTACCAATTAATCAGAATTATTCATATATAAAACTTCCGAGTATAAGTATGGTTTAATTCCAGAAAACTAAGTTCAGAGTGATTTAATTTGAATTAAACCCTTGAAAACCTGGGGGTTTTCCCAAAGTTCACGTCAATTTAATTGAGTTAGACTTTCAGTATATTAAAATTATATTCCCGAAAACCTTCGCGTAACGTGTCACTAAACGTGACATATAATGGTAAATTTAAGCGCCCAAAACATCAACTAAAATTGCGTGTTTTGTGAAAAATTAAATCAGAAGTCAAAAGTCATTGAACCCCGAGTTTAGTGTGGATTTAATCGAAATTATACTATACAAAATATCAGGCATAAGTCGAATAATACGGGCGTTTAGTGAAAACTTAAATTCCACTTTTCGTGCAGTGAATATTGGTGGGAATAGTTTCCGTCCAATTAAAGCAATGTATGCAAACACTACATCTTGTGTTCGATTGTCACATACTATCTACACGGACTGGTTTGATAATACATATAATATCGGTGTTAGGCGATAATTCATCGCCTGTGGTATATGCTGATGATTTGATTTCTTTAAACACTGACAAAACTAAAATGATGCATGTTCACAAATGCAGAGTTAATCGTGGAGGTTTTCATTTCACCTTTGGGACCCGAATATTGAAATTGTTGAGAGCTACAAATTTCCTTTGGACGAGTACATGAATTTTTACTTGGGTTTATCGACCATGGCCGACCTAGCAGGTCGTGGTCAGGCATTTGGGAAAATTATCCATAAAACAAAATTTCTAGATGATATAGGTTACAGTACTTAAACTAGGATATGCGAAGCATGGGTGGTCACGGTGATGGATTACTCCTCGGAGGTGTGGGGCGGGAAATATTTCGATAAATATGATAGAATCCAGAACAGGGCATTGAGATTATATTTAGGATTACATATCTATGCTCCCAATCCAGCTATACAAAGAGAGATGGGCTGGGAACCCCCCCCCCCCCCCCCCCAAATACATGTATAGACACATGAGTAACTTGATTCGTTATTGGAACCGTCTGATAGGTCAGGTTGATACAAGAATAACAAAACAAGGTTTTTATTGGGACATGGACTCCAGATTTGCAACCTTGTCGTCCGATTTTAAACATATTATGAGCACATCGATCAGGTCTTAACGAATATTTTGGTTCAAGAACGCCTGTGGATTGGCATCTTGTGAATGGGAGAATTGACAATATCATTTATTCGGACTGGTATCACAATGTACATATGAAACCAAAGCTGAGCACCTATGTGTTATCTAAGCCAGATTTTACAACTGAAAGTTATGTTACGAAATACTAAAATAAACAGTCTAAATCACTTGTAGCTCAATTGAGAGTGGGGATATTACCTTAGAGGATAGGAACTGGATCGCAAGTAACAATAAAATGTGTGAATTATGTGATATAGAAAATGAAATTCATTTCGTTTGTGTATGCCCTGTATATGAAATGTACAGGAAATAATTGCATGATAGTAAAAGTTCCATTTTTCCTGATTTGTAAATTTATCCGCCGAACAGAAGTTTATATATTTCGCGTCACAATGCTCCAAATCATTTGTTATGTGTGTATCAAAATCTTGGCTGCTAAGGAAACAAACATATCTACGTTTAAATGACTGTACCCGCCTAATGAAGAAAATACTTACCATAAAGCTTCGAATAGACGCCGGGGATTCAGGTATACTGAAATTAATAGACGCCGCTTTCTAATAGACGCCGGGTCTACGTACATTGTGTGACATAGCATCGTATAGATTAATCGTTGACGAAAGGTGGACAATTTCATCAGTATAACGTCATGTGAACTGACCGGACGATATTTAAGTAAATAATGTATACATTTGGAGTATTTGTCGCACAATGAACCTCGAGCGCAAGGTGAAAATGTTCCGAGACGCCGAAGGCATTATGACCAGTCCCGAGAAGTTTATTTTGCAGACAATTACAACAAAGACATAATAGACATAATCTCTCTCTTAGCGTGTGCTGTCAACAAGTAAATAAATAGTGTGAAATTGGTTGGGTGGAGTCCAAAAAAAATTAAATGCCTTTTTTATCATTGGCTAAAACGAAAAGTTACTTGATTTAGGCCAAAAGATTTTTTTTTCTGCCGACTTGTCGAAAAATCAAAATGGCCGCCATATGCAGATCGGCGACGCAAGGGCAACAAAATTCGTACACATCATAAATTGAAGGTACATCAATACGTCATTGAAGGTCAAATTCAAGGTCATCACTGAAACCGCTATGTACGATTTTTCATTTGAATGTGACAATATTTAGGCCCCACTTGAAGTGTTCTAAGAGGTCAATCCATACAGCTCTCGTTATGAAGGAAAAAGTGGATGGAATTATGTTCAATGGCAAAAAAAATAGCAATGACATGATATGGGACGAAATTTGTGTTTTCGCCGACTCGACGAACACTGAAACGGCAATATATCAGTTTCTGTCAGTTTTAATTCATAAGGAACAATCTGTGCATTGCGTTTCAGCGCAAGACATGCAATAAGAAATCAAGATAATTGTCTCCCTGTGGGGGTACTGAATAATTGATAGTAACATGAGATAATAGTGTGAGTGGACATATTAGGAAGAAGAACCTGTAATGGAACTTGAGAACTGCGTGTATTGGTCCGGAAAAATGCAAGTATTGTGTATAGCATTAACAATAATCCGGAGTTCAAAACGGTTCTGTGACGAAACAAGAACTGGTCATAGTGTCACTTTAAATTGTCTGCTGTTTTTTTGCTGGTGTTGACATTATATTCGCTGCTCACTGCGTGGGTTTGGATTACGCAAAAAGCTATATTGTTTTTGTCCTGTACATTCGAGAGTAGAATAGAATGTATAGCAGGTGTTCAATGTCTACCAGTAGTAAAACATATGACAATGTGTGGCTTGTTTTTTTTTTCCATTCGAAGCATTATACTACTTCTTCACGCCCTCGGTAACAACTATGTGTGACGTAAGAAAGTCATAAGCAAGATGGCTTGTATGCAAGATTCCAGGCATATAACCCAAACAAATAAATGGTTCTTAGTGAAGATGTGGTTCACCCTCAATCAATTTGAAGACGGAGTCAATTTACCCAATTCGTGAATTGATCATATGAAAGATGTGTAGTTCGTTGCAATTCTCAGTCTAACTTTGGAGCATGTTGAACAATCTGTTGTAGTTCAATAATTCTTACCCTGGCTGAAATAAAGTAAACGTTCATCAGATATAACTTGTGAACCTGCTTGGCACCACATTCATATGTTTTCACATATATATTTCCGCTAGAGTACATACTTTCGTTTGCCAATATAACAGCTGAAGGAGCCATATACATATATGATGTCTGACAATAGTAAATTTTTTTCGTATCTGTGACTAAGAACTATATATTTCCTGATCTTTGCTTGGAAGATATGCTGAATTAGTTTGAACTTGGTGACTGCTTCAGAAGACTGATAAGTGGATGGACTTGGCAAATTACATTCAGGTAGATATGCCAGACAGATGTCATCCAAAAAGTGTATATAAGAAAGTTTTACTTCTCTCGCAGACCCTACTTGATAACGTGGAAACCTTTGAAGATGTTTTAATCCGCTTACGGTCTGCGCCCATGTCGATCGCATGACGTGGCATGAGGTTGGATGCACAGCTCGCCTGAGCCGACATTATTTCACTGCCGGTGCAACCTGTGTCTAGTCAGTCGAGGGAGTATTGAAAACCAACTGTCACATCATTCGGGAAATCAGTGCCATTTTCCATTGATTATCAAAGCACACGTGCGGTCGATTATAAAAACCAGGAAAAAACCTGGTTTTGAAGAGAAAATACTTTGAACGTGTGTTCTACAGAGCTCGACGTGAATAATTCAGTTATTCAATATAATCTACCGAATATTTTTGTTGAAGGGTGCAATTTGTTCGTCACTGTCGCCAACATTAGCGTCTCGACTGGATTTGAGAATTCATACATAACTACGGTGTGCATTCAGTCAACCTTGCATCACTATTGTCTCTACTGTCGAGTCATCGCTCACTTCTCACGCTTTTTCTTTATGTCAGTGCCAAATTTTCCTTGTTTTTGGAGCAGTAAAACTAGCACATTTGTTACGTTCCATTTTCTGACTGCATCTTCACTTCTAACAATCATACGCATTTATTTTTCGCTGTCCCACAACGAGCTAATTTTTCGCTCGCAAAGTGCGGAAGATTGATTATCGTGGTATTTATCGTTGGCAATGTGTAAAAGTCGGAATGGGTTCCGAGTTCAACACCACCGCCTTCAACATTGGTATTTCAGTGCTTATAAATATTCCGACGGTACTCAAATTTATTGGACACTTCTCATATGGCATATATTGTCGCATATTTGTACACTATTGACCAAAAACAACTTTACGAATATATTGAATTTTGGGCCGGATAGAAAACGGTGCTGAATTTTATGAACATCTTGCTATTTTTTGATGGGCGTACTCGATCAGTGTTCATACGAACTATACGGTACCAATTCCTTTCACATCGGTATATTCGTCCGGCATGGACATCGTAGGCCTATATAAGATGCGCACGGAATTAAATTGAAAACAGTGCTAGAAATGATCGCGCTATTCACTTCTGTCATCCGGGGAGATCTGGTGCTTTGCACCAGGTATGATTTTTGTGTTCATTATTTGACACCATTATCGATTGTCAGTTTTGTTGATTTTCAGAAGATGTATGGTACACCTATATGAGCCAATTTAAGGTTTCCAAGCATTTTTGTGGTGTCTCTTTCAAATTGTGTGTCTCTTTCAAATGTCCGGTGTCTACCCTATGTGAAACTGATATTTGTGAGCGTCAAGGTAGTTCTTTCGGAGAAGAGATTAACATAGACACTAGGAATCAATGTAGTATACTTATTCCGGTTGTAGTCGCTCAAAGTGTTCCATACTTGGCATTGTATTTGTTGTCTAGTGCTACAGCCGGATGATATTCAGAGCATAGAACTATATTTCCAAGACTCACATAAATTTTTGACATTAGAGCGTTGGGGGCGAAGCCCCCAACCCTCTACATGTCTATGTGCTGACTTTTTCATGGAGGTTTCATGCCAACTTATCGACGAACGTTTTGGCATGTAAACGTTTATATACCTACTTCAAATGAGGATTTTCTTCGTCCCTGACATAAAATCTCTCGAATTGATGGGAAATTTGGACTATTCCACAGATATATCAGGCATGAATCGATGTGCTAGGTTTGAGAAAATTACGTAAATGTTCAAATTATCCAAAAACGTCCCAAAATGGCGGAGCCGATGGAAATTGACGTTCCCAGAATGCAAAGCAAATTTTACCACAATCACGCGTATTTTGGAACACAATTTCTGTTCAGCAATTCGTGCATGCATACATGCATGGGAGCATCTGCGTGTGGACATTTTTGGCGTTATGAAGTAAACACAGCGATTCGTCTGCGATGCCACGGCTACATTTACCATAATTTCACGTATTTTATAACATGCCAATTAAGCTGGAGTTCTGTGCTGGATTGCGAAGTCTTTTTATTCTCAACTGGTATTTTAATTTGCCCAGTAAAGGCTATATCTGATGATATCAGATGCAAATATTCCTCATAGTTTCCAGTGTTTTGAGGATAAATGAGGTTCCATATCATTTTAGCAAGCGTATCTGTCCCATTGATCGATTTTAAAATAAATGTTTACTTATTAGTGATATGAATTAAGTAGGCCATGTATTTCATCCTAGTATACGGAAATGAATTGGAATCACATAGGGGATGAAACTATGGCTTCTTCTTTCTTTCTCCTTTTTTTTTGGGGGGGGGGGGTAACGTTGTGGAAGATATATTCAGTTGTCGTGGTGCTGATGATGTGCTCATTGCAAGCTCTAATGTCGTCTTCCGCAGTTTGCTGCATTTTCTTGTTGTTTTGCTGATCAGCCTACATGTTTGTTTAATAGATAGCCCGAAACACTGTAGTGTAAGAGTCAGTTGATGACGTATACAGTGAGCTGTGAATATATATGTTTCAATTTTATCCTCGCTGCTAATTTGACGCATATCCGGAGTAATGTCAGCATCAACCACACGAGAATGACATTATTTATTGAGTAACATCTAATGCGCAAAAATTCGACTGGACGTGGAAGATTGAGGAAGTGCATTACGTCTCACAGTCTGCCAGAATTACTCAGTATTTTCATTTGCTAGTCACTTCCAAATCATAAATTGTCTCAGCCGCCGGCCGCCCAGTTACTTAATAACATTGAACAAAAGCATGGTCTTGGGCAAATATATGCGGAGTTCACTTCACGTTATAACTCTGATCTGCGGAATCGATCTGCAAACAACATTCTGCCTGTTTTGAATCAGTGGGCAAATAAAAGTACATGGTGTTTGTATTCACGCCTGAGTTGGCATTCTGAAAAATGTTATGATCGAATGGAAATCAATCGTTCCCAATTCCAGTCCTGAAACAAGTGTTTGGTTTTGGGTCTTTCTATCATTACATAATGCTATTTTTTATTTCACTCTTTTATAGCAAAATTGCATAGAACAAAATTGTGCAAGAAGAGCCACAGTATAATAAACAATATAACTAGATTCATTTTTTGTCTTTCACAGCAAGTGATGTATTTCATTTGCCAAATTGTTCCTCATCCAAATGTTGCTGCATGCTTCCACAAATTGTGGAACGTAAATGGAAGAAGCCATAATAGGTGTCTGACGCTGAGCGGCGATCATGAGATACACGGATTCCTTTTGATACTGGTAATTGCTTTTAGGGTTTGTGATTAGTAGATAGATTTGACACGTCGGGTCCGGATAAATATATACCCTTTCCCAGGCAAAGGTTGTCAATCAGGTACATATACACCAGAAGATTTACTGCACCCACTGAGTGGAAACCTTGGATGATCGGACGTGCCTCGTCCAACTTATCCAGTCGAATTTTCATGTGCCACCAACAATCTACCGTACAATTGAGTTTCAGGAAGTTTTAGGTAGCATGTGATAATGTTACTTTGATAATATTACATTTTAAGAAATGAGAAACTCGTTAAACTGAACAATATTGTCGATTTTATTGTAAAGGACCATTTATAGTGCATCGCTTTCGCTTCGCCGGTGATTCGTGCGTAATTCACCCGACGTCTTGGTTTACTGTTGTTCTTTTAATAGTTTATTTCATCATGATGAGGATCTTTTGCATGTAAATATTTAAGTTCAAATGTGTTTGGTAAACAGATTTGATTTATTTGATGTTTCCCGACGATTGCGCCCGAAGATATTTAAAATAGGCAAAACAATAATAACATCTATTCTACACTACAATTGTGTAAGGAATAAGCACCGAAAAAACTCATACGGGACTGTTTCACTAAAAGGGACGAATTAGGAGAATACCGTACACTTGTAGATAACCTTGCAAAGGAAGACATAGATCACATCAGAAAATACACGAGAGTTTCTGAAGAATATTTCGAAGACCTGATAAACAGTTGTCGCACTTTATGTAGAAGATGCGGGACAATATCGATATCCTACACCACGCCGAATAAAATTGGGAAGCATACTGAGGTGGACATATACATTTTTAGAGAAAATACCTGTTACATTCTTTACTACATGTATTTAATACCCATTTTTCCATCTATTACTCACGCATATCTGCCCTATCAATTAAGCAGATCCGCTATGTAATACATCATTTATCATAATGCCACAAGCAATTAAAAAAAAACACCGTAAAGCGAGGCGCCGGCGAATCGCTAGCTTTTGAAAGCGAAGCAAAGGCAATGCAGTACTCCATCTCTCTAGAGGTTGATGATTCCGTGTAGTCTACTACGTGGTGTTACTGTCTCTCATTGGCTCGGTATCTTCCCATGGAGATCACTTAGGATTGTGTCTGTCATATCACAGTTGGCATCTTTGCCCAGGAATGGTCGTCGTGGAATTGTCACCTCGTCGCCTATACTTTATGGGTACGAAGACATCTCTCGCACTGAGCAAGGACACCGACTGTCACACGACTGAGGCGAGGGGAATCATTCACAGCTATTGTTCCTTCCTTATGTGATTATCCTCAGATTATCATTGTCGGTGATAACAGTCATTCTGTGACAGAATGATGACGAGAAGCTTAACCAAATCCAAGCCTAGCATTATCGAAGCGTGTGTTATGTCATCGTTTTTTTTTGACAATATTACTTAATACAGCAAGTTTACCTCCCGGTCATATATTTATCTCGCAAGAATTATTTCAAACACAAAACTTACCACTAGATCTAACACAGTATCAAAGGTAAATAATACGAAAATCATAAGTTGTTACTGAATTTTTCACTTAGCCCATTTGTATTTAACTCGTTCGACTGAACTGGTCACCTTGTTCCAGACATTAGGCGATTATCAGTGAGTGAATTTCAAGTTATGAAAGTTAAACCCACTTAAAACCAAACACTGAAAATTATATTCTTTGAACTATCAACATATGAACATCGATTCGTCAGCGGATATGGCTGTGTATATAAACACTTTCTCCCACAGCATACCATTTGTTTTATATATCAAGCTGTCATTATGTCTAAACACATTGAAAGATACTGAACCATATCTCCTAAAGTATTCAAATCTTTTGGGATATTGCCTGACAACTAATGATTTCGAGTTGTTAATCAGGAAAGGTTCTGACAAAAAATTATCAGCGATGACAGAGAACGTTGCGCTAGAATATTTAAATGTGATCCATTACTATTAATAAATTGATAGTATTTAGAAGTACTATATCTAATCGCATAGGAAAACAAAATATTATGATTATCTTGTTTTATCAACGCTCTTATGATACGAATGTTGCTTGAATTGGTTATACCTCATCTCACGAGCATACATGTACATTCAATGAAATAGAACTGCCCTATATCTCACAATAATATGTCCGATGACAGTGGAGTGTGCAGAAAATGATCAAATTCCCTAGGTGAAGGATTTGTTTACATCAGCATAATCAT
Organism: Terebella lapidaria; assembly: GCA_949152475.1. NCBI lineage: Eukaryota > Metazoa > Annelida > Polychaeta > Terebellida > Terebellidae > Terebella > Terebella lapidaria. Next base: position 17,816,066 of record OX424555.1, on the reverse strand, counting down.
CATAACCGATAAGTCTGGAGGTTTCATGTGCGTACATTCCATTGTTTTAATAATTTCATACGTTACTCATTTACTTCTTGTGTAGCCTGTAATGTACGTATCAACCTATACCGGTATATACTACCAATTCTGTTATTGAAGTTATCTGTTTCTGAATGACTTAATATCCAGTACTTTTCGTATATACACATAATCACATCATAATAATAAAATCGTTGTGTACAATATATTATATTATGGCAATGAATCATTTTAGACATTGTTCCTTCAGCATCAATATATATATTGGAATTGTGACATTTTGTGCATTTCCCTATTTGCTGCCACATCCAATGGGACATCTGTTGCCACCATAATGACAGATGGTGATATATCACATGTGACGTTATTTACTCTCCTGAACATAATTGATGTTTTTAGTTTTGTGCCACGATCATAATGACAACATATTTTAAGCATTGGTCGAAGATGGCATGGTGTAGGAATTCGGGGCACGCCAGTGTGTTTTTCCCATATTTTGGGAGCTCGAGATTCTTTTGAATTGGACATTTATTTAATGGACACAATTGGCATTATTCACTAAATCAGCAAATTGTTAAAGCGAGAAGAACTGAGCCATGAGAACATATTCTCGAAATGAATGGCAGTTATCACACTGTACTGATCCATGATGTATTGAATAAGAAGACTGCTGAAACACATATCTAGTGTTTCAGACATATCAGTATGCTAGTGTGTGGATGGATCGAATACAGATAGCTCGGATTGGTTGATGGGCTGTTGTTGTATGCCAGTTCCATCCAATATGCCGTAGAAACCAATATTTATTAGACACGATTTACTCCCAAATGACGCCAGCGAAAATCCATATTCGCGCTTTGTTTCTTTTCCAATTGTTATTAATTTTGAGCGTTTCTACTAATTCATCGCAATTGAATGCTAGTTGTGATATATCGATGTGTACATTCCACATTCATTTCATTGTTTCAATTTTGTATATATCTGGACATGCGAGTGCAATATTAATCATAAATTTACATGTAATAGACGTGGAATCAATACCCAGTATCAAGTATTCCGAGCAAACAAAACAGGGTCCGTTATCCAATCTCATAGTCCGGGGACAGAAAGTCATATCAGGCATACGAAGTGAGAGAAGGGCAGTCTAAATGACACGTTTCACAATCAATTATCGAGTGTCCACTAATTTGTCATATGTCAAGATCACAAGATGAATTAACCTCGGACCAACTACATGCACGAAGGTTGCTGCAGGAATAATTGCCACGAACTGCTTCATTCTGACATTGTCCAGAACAGATTCTAGTCCTTGCTGCCACCGGCATTGGCGGAGTGGACAACCTTAGTCGTGGAGCATCTCAGGCACGAAATTTCGACTGGAAGTGATCGAGGAAATGCATTAGGCCCCAACCTCTGTCCTCGCTAGTGATTCACATCTACCAGTGCTCACAGAACTGTAAACAAAACATTGTCGGTAGTGTTTCTATAAAATATATTCCAACACAGTGTGTTTTCAAATAACACAATGAACAAAAGCCCGGATGACGTTAACGATTCAATCTTGTCAGATCGCAGACCTAAGTCAGATGCAATGATAATGTATCAACATATAACCATATAAGCCACTCAAAATCAATTGCACACGAATTGTTTTTATGAATAAGTGGTTTGGTTTTTGACCCGAGGATGGGAAAATGTCCCCCATCAAAACATAATATAAACATAAAATAAACATTACATATAACATTACATAGAATGAAATGTGATCAATTTGTAATCAACACAATTACAGTCAAAACATTACATATAAACATTACATAGAATGAAATGTAATCAATTTGTAATCAACACAATGTAGCCAAAACGCAGATGAGGGAATATCATAATCTGTATTTTCATTTAAGATGCGGTGAGACCCTTCACTTGGAAGCCATTTTTTGCTCAGGGCAGAACCGCACCGAAAAGGAGTCATTTGTTATAAAATATTGAGTAATACTCGGTCTAAAATTTGATGTTGTGCTAGCAGATTAGTCAGTTCTGAACATTTAAAAAATATGTTGGTAACCCATGTGGGTCTGGATCCATCCGGATCAAAGCCAAATATTACGCGTAGCCGTTCTCAAACTGAGTGAAGACTGGTCCCTAGGCACCTCTGTGTTTAGAAAGTTATCTCTGTGTAATATTCGAGCCGAAGCCTTACATTTTTTACTTTCTTTATATGTACGTAAAAAGTTGTAATCGTTCTCACTGCATTTTCAAGAAAACCTCCATTTTTCATTTTCAGCACGTTTTGAGGGCAATATTGCAGTAACAAATCTGCATTGAAATACGCGACAATGCATAATTTGTGGCACTTGCTATTAATCCTTGGGATGTATTATTCATCTGTACATATCCAATACAATAGATGTTTCGTTATTCTGTTCTAAAAACACAATCCGATTGATAACATTTCGAAACAGTTTCGGCAAAACGGCATGTTTGTATTACTAAATCACGTGACCAAGATGATACGTCATTGTATCATTACACATCCCAACAGCTGATCGGTGCCTCATTATAAGAGAAATAATAATAGTATAAGAATTTCGAGTTGTAATAAAGATGTTCTAAGTAATACACAGATAAACAACATTTTTTCAATGCCGCAATACGGAAGAATATGGGACTACTTGCATTGTTGCCGCACACGTAATTGGGCAAGGAATGACCCGGGAGTTCCTCTCAACTTTATATTCGCCAGATGGCACGTTGAATGTTTCCAGGAATTTCGAAACAACAAAAACGTTTTGGCGCATTGTCGTCAATCGAAACACTTGAGCTAGTCCAAAATGACCGATTTAGTACAGGAATGTTATACGCCAATGACGTACAATGATGCAACAACTGCCAACGTCTGCAGCTAAATATATCACGTACTCAATGTATCGGAACCCAGATCAGGGCAACATGTGCTTTGCCCTTCGATCCGACTCAGCACCGATCGGAAGTAAACACTGGTAAACATTTGTCAACATAAAAATCACATGAAGGCCCAAGTGCATCAACAGCTGACCAACATATAAAAAACACTCGTGTGCAGGTCACGTGTGTGGTTTAAGCCTATCATTTGCCATGTCTGGCACATTGGAAGGCCCGATGCCAGGCATTTCTAAGATTTGGTCTGTCAACTCAAGGACATGCACACATTTTGGCCAGTGCAACAGGTTAGTATTTTTTTTTTAAATTTTTATACCAACAAACAGTGTTTGTTTATTATTGATACTAATTAGGACAGACGGTCTGTTTACACAGAAGTGCACAGGTACTGAATAAAGAACATGTTGCTGACAATTTAAATTGCCGGTAACGTACGGTATATGGGTATGTCTCAAAATTATTGCCAGAACTAATTCTTTGAGATCATTCGTTGATGCATCCAAAATTGCTATTACTGGGTTCCAATTTCACTATTTGAGCATTCGTTACCGACAAAAAATTTGGCCTCAAATGTGTCATGAAATATTGAGGCAGGAAATGCTCACTCTTTCCGGAACACCTGATTTCACCTCCTAATGGCCATTTTTGGGGGTTCATGAGTTTCCCTGTCATTTTTGTTTTCTCTCACTTCGTATGCCTGATATGACTTTCTGTCCCCGGACTATGAGATTGGATAACGGACCCTGTTTTGTTTGCTCGGAATACTTAATACTGGGTATTGATTCCACGTCCATTGACACTAAACTACATCTTCATCGACTCAATACAAAATGCTATTGAAAATACTGTACTTCTCCTTAATTCCAATACTTCATGCCTACAACTACATAGTACCAGCATAGAAAACAGCAAAAATACTCTAAATAATTATTTGAATATCACTGAGTGATGAAAATATTTGGTTCCTACTTCACTCATTCCACCACTACTTAAATTGTGTGTCAAGTTTTGTGTGTCAAAATTGTGTGTCAATATTCCGCTGGCGTGCCAGAGGTTGCAGGTTTCAATCCTTACTTATGAATCCTAGTAACTTATGAATATTTCACAAATTACATTTTCTCTTCACTTTTTTATTTGCAGGCCTCTACCACATCACAATTAGGGGGAGGGGGGCGTTCAGGTCGCCCGAGGACAATGAACCCCACCGACGTCTCTAAATCCTGGATCTTGCATCATGCCATGCGAACACATGCAATCACAAGATCACAATGACAAAATGGATATTATGGATGTGTTGCTGCGTGCTTTACCCGTGTTATTGATAATGTGGATAACAGCTAATCACTGTGATGTGGTTTGGCTGTTTGATTGGTGCCATATGAAGTGGATCCCCAGTGAGATATACTCACTGGCTGGATGAGTGTGTTCTGCTACAGGGTTGAAATTGTGGGTGTGACTAGCAACATCGTCTCCTAAGCGACGAATATAACTGTATCATGTGTATCTACCCGAAATTGGACATATCGCCGTATCAGCAAGTCGATATGTGATCAAATACCTACTCTGTGCTGCAGATATACTGTGAGTAAACAATTTACATACGAGTAAATACATTATATAATGTGGCTTGCATACCGAGATGTGAAAATTATTATCTGGTTTAAATATCATGTGAAGAGTTTGTATTTACATGTATTGTCGGACAACATCATGTTTGGACCTGGGATGCTATGCCTCCAGCAGTTGCATGAACGTTTGCAAACAGGCTCAATTGAAAGACAATGTTTTTTGTACAAACTTGGGTAAATTGATCCCTGTAATTTGGATGTACATATTTCCATGCATATTCAATGTCTGTGGTATGGTGGCCCAGTCATGGTGTTCCTTGAGTAAATTCATCATGATGGACAGTGACCATGGTGGCTGGGACATTCAGATATAGGCCAAAATAGTTCATACATTCAATTTTTTGGTGCGTGAACACCCTGCAACATATCTTAAGGCGGTGACTGACCTAGTTCTTTTGTCTAGGGGTCAGGTCATGTTATTGTCACCGACTTGTGCTCAGATTTTTTGGAAGGAAGATCAACACACGGTGAGAAAAATGCAATTTCTGCAACATAACGCATATATATAATAACTGAGGGGGATGATACGATGTCCGAGATACTACTACAAATTTATGTATCTCACAAATATTTGTAGGGGCTGAAATTCTCCAGAAATAAGGTTTCTTCCAACAATGTTTTCCCAAATTTTGACACGGTGATCACGTTCATGGTCATTTTCAATAAATTCTGCACATTGTATTTCGATAATCTGTACACGGGAGTTAAGATAATCATCTCATGTTTCATACATCCTGCGCATACGCACCAATATATTGTAATTTTCGACTTATTCCTAAATTACTACACACGCTTGTCGTGTCACCGATTTGAGTCAAGCGTCACCGACTTAAGATGTTAGTTGCCCAGAAAAGGACTGGTATCTCTCCACGAAAAACGCAGAAAGTATTAGCCACCGCCGATGTTCAATCAACGGTATGCATTGCAACATCATAATGCAAATTATTTTCTTCCCATATTCCTGTCTTCATATTTGGAAAATGAGCAAAATTAACATGTCCACTATACACACTCATAATACGTGGACATGCCTAATTTTGTTGCATAGTCCCATCCTAGTCCCATCGTTTGTTCATTCAGGAATCATGGCAAGAAAGCGATGACCACCTGCATGCACGAAATGTAGTGCAATAAACACTTTTGCAACACTTGCTGGTTACGACTGTTTTTATGATAATTTGTTACTTAGTCTTGAAAAAGGTCTTATAGGCAGGGACACTATGTCGTTCAAGCTATTCAATGAGTATCTGTCGTCCGTGTCATCCCGCGATACATTTCACTACAGTGATGACACTTTGATGTGGTGGACGGCGGGATTCAACCGCTGTAACCGTACACGAGAACACCTTTCCTGAGAACTCATTGTACAGTTCAACTCATTCAACCAGTGGGTATGTTATACCCAAAATGTAAACCTAAGTCGGTGACGCTTGACTCAAATCGGTGACACGACAAGCATGTGGAATAATTTAGGAATAACTGAAAAATTACAAGATATTTGTGCATATGCGCAGGATGTATGAAACGTGAGATGATTATCTTAACTCCCGTGTACAGATTATCGAAATACAATGTGCAGAAATTATTGAAAATGACCATGAACGTGATCACCGTGTCAAAATTGGGGTAAACATTGATGGAAGAAACCTTATTTCTGGGGAATTTCAGCCCCTACAAATATTTGTGAAATACATAAATTTGTAGTAGTATCTCGGACATCGTATCATCCCCCTCAGTTGTTATATATATGCGTTATGTTGCAGAAATTACATTTTTCTTACCTTGTGTTGATCTTCCTTCCAAAACATCTGAGCACAAGTCGGTGACAATAACATGACCTGACCCCTAGACAAAAGAACTAGGTCAGTCACCGCCTTAAGATATGTTGCAGGGTGTGAATGGCCAAAACAAATTGTGAAACATGTATAGTATGTTATTTATTATATGTCTGACCATGTTCATTTTACTTTTCCTGACCTTGGTAATTTATATGTTCTTCTTCCCATAGTATATAATTTTCATATGGGAGCATTTCAGTACTGTTTTTTAGTATACAGGAAACTATTGAAATATTTGACATATATGGTTGGTAAATATATTTATTGAAGAACAGCCTGATTGCATCATGACCGAATATACATCATTATGGTTATGTACAAATGCTGGTATTTTTTGTGTCAATTTTCAGTGGTTATTCTGAGCCACTTTCTTGGCAACTAATATAGAGCAAATGGATGAACTCACCAGTTGGATAAGTGTGTGTGCCTATGACAAAAATAAATCAATAAATGAAACTAATTTCAAAGAACTTGTAATCAATAATTAAATTAGCAATGATTTTATTACTTGTGTTTGATGCTGTGTATACATAATACTAGGTACATATAAATTTGCCATATTTTGTAAATAAACAAATATAATTAACCACATTTATAAATTTCACTTGTACATGTTCATGCATGTGTTGGCAGGGCAGAATTGAAACATTCACAATATTATTAATAGAAAATATTTTGTAAAAATATGTTGTGTAATCAGATATTTATCACTAGTATTTAACCTCACCACTGAAGATTTATCCAACTTGAGCAGTATAATATGACTTGCTCAAGACATGCACATCATGTACTAGTATTTGAGCTTCTATGAACATTCTATGGCACACAAGATTCCTGTAATCAAGTATATTTGCTTGTTCTCACCTATTCAACTTATTTGTCATACAGCTTCCCCTTCCAGACAATGAATGAATGTTCCATAGGTGTACAAGGGTTAATACAGTAGTCCCTTTGGAAGTGAACCTGTGGCCATGATGGATTTGTTGTTCAGTTCTCACAGCAGAGTCAACTTCAAAAATTCATTGCATGGTTTTGAGGGGGAAATCCAAAACAGTAAGGCTCGGCTCATAGATTTGGGGATGTGGCAATTGTTGGAAAAATAGTTAGCAAATATTTTAATGTATATTTTTATGTGGACGGTGACACGTAAAATTGTGTAACTTAACTTTGTCATTTTACATCCATAAAATTTGATAAAATACTTCAAAGTTCTTCTTCAACATAATATTGCTTGCTCAAATGCTATTTCTAGGCCTTTTTCCCCATATTGGGTTTGATGAAAATAATTTAGTAATATTCAATGCTGCAATATTTACTGTGCTACACAAAAAATGGTGGGTATTTCTGAATCTTAACTTGTCACGGCTATATTTTCGTGTAAAGTACAATATCGTCATGTGTAGAAGCCCAGGGTCAGTATTCATCTCTTGGATAATGAGATGAGTTCCCAGTATACCCTGTGGATATTTGGAGAGTGTACACGATTAAAAATATCGATTATGAAGCATGGCGATGAAAACAGTATAGACATAAGTATTTGTATCCAATATGTCTTCGTTTCATAAGTGTACATGACATAATTTGCAAAAATTATCCAAGTACATCCTCAGGCTTTTTTTGTAGGAATTGAGGTACAATGCAATACCATTTTTCCCAAATATGATTACAATTATGAATAATGTGGCAAACGCACTTAAATACATTTTTTTTTTTAAAAACTTACATGTTGTATATACGATAAGGGATCAATGACAAGAGAGTCAATGGTGTGTATAGATGAGTTGCATGTTGTCCAGTTCTACTTTTAAGAAACTACTAATGCCTGCACAAGAGAATTCGTCTTTTTTGGGTCGTATCTCTCACCGTAAGAAATGCCTTTTCCGGAAACTGTCCATCATCGAAATACCAATCCCAACCAAACAGGCTTTGTGGATGGGAAGACAGTGTCGAGCGTCTGATGCGAGGAGATTTGTTTGAGCTTGCGTTTCGTTATAATCTCTGGATAACTGGTGTTTCGTAAAAGAATAATCGGGATCTGGGCTTTACTTGTTTTTTTCTTGAAATCCAACCATGTACATGGCGTCATGATCGTGTGAGATAACGCCATTCTTTGTTGATGTGGTAGTAGTCGTGGTGACGACGAGGAGCAGAAGGTTTTCGGTATCCACACGCCTGACTCCAATGCACATCTAGTGTTATCAAGACCGACGTACATGTACATGTAATATTACTTTTGTAGAGTTTTTATTCTTAAAATATAATTACTGAAAAATGAGTACACCGCCCCATGTTCACAGCAAAAACTATATGACATGGGGCTTATGTTTTCGTTCAGTGTACATGTAGCATTCCAATTACATGTATGTAAAGTTGATAAATTTGGAAGTATGCTGAATCGATTCATTTCAACCAGTTATACAATTCGTGTTATTGATGTATCAACTTATTATCAACTTATTGTCGAATTGTTGCTCTATATGTGTTTGATCAAGACAAGCATACAATTAAGAGAAAAAAACAATTCCCGGGTTGTGGTAGGAAGATATTTCCGAATTATAATTTCAATTTAACTTTGCTGTGCCTACTCCTTGCGTAAAAGAGTCATGGGTTTTCGTGGAAGGAAGTGGGGATTTCTTCTTGGAGACAAATTCAGATATGGACCACACACACACACACTTTGAAATGAACAATCTAAAATTCCCACGTTGAGAGACACAAAACTCCACTGTATTTTACAAATTTGTTTGAACCCAAATGTTTGCACCAAAGCGTTTTGTTATATTAAACTTAACGACTTTGTTTTGTAATATGTCATTCCAACGAGGAGCGTTCAGACCATTATATCAGTTCCCTCGATCTAGTCATCACAAGTTGTAAAGCATGTATAAATAGGCAGTGACATGATATAGCACGTTGCTGGTAGAAATTATCATTCACGGGAAACTAAGCACCTCCGTATGTATTCAGATTAATAGTCAAGTTGACCACCACCGTGAATATTATCAGGTCGTAGGTCTCCCGTGAGCTGTTACCAGAATCATAAATCAGTCAAGATGTGTCGTTAAATTCGTTTGACCGCACTGTTTCCTATTTCCCAAACCATTAGCGACACTCATAAGAACAGTTCTGTGAATATAAATCATCAAAGAGTTGCACATCAAAAGTTAAAGGATTATTCTTCTTTGACATATATTAAACTCCACCGCGGAAGCAATATCAAATGTCTCCATGGGATCATGACACATATATGATCTATCTTATCCATGCGAATTAATTTTTATCACCGCGATAGACATTTTTTTTTGTATTCAGACATGACATTAAAATGTGAATTGTCTCTTTTTATATTTTGTCACTAAGGAAGTATGATTTAACGATATCTGTTGATGTGTATTCGATGTGTGTATAGCAATAAAAATCCTAGTTTTAATGCCTTGATATAGCCAATATCTTGGTGGAACCACGGCGTCACTAACTCGGATATTTCTCATTGAATTTATTGACAAAAATGAACAAAATGATAAATGAGAACACATCCAGAAATGAGGTTACACAGAGAAATACCCTCTCTATATGGTTTTGCATTCATGTATGACACCAGATTGCATTGTGACTTATTTCTTCTTGTTTTGTCACGAGTCTTATTGCCTGGATATATTCAATATCCAATGTTGAAAGCGTTATCACTAACACGAATATTTCTCAAGGAATTTATCGGAAAACCCCCCAGAAAACTTTCAGAGGTTACACAGCTAAATACCACTGGGGTGATAGTGTAGTTCCTAGTTAAATGTTATCAGAATGCTTCATATCCATGCATAACATCACTTGTTCATGGTAGGATATACAATGCCATGGTGTTTGCATGCGACATGTGATCTCTGAAAAATTTTCGGTGTCTATATTTTTGATGTTGATATATACGGAAGACATATATATCCAGGTGAGTGCCAGGTGTGGAAATATATTTAAGTGGCGGCCGCCACATAATTATCTGGCGGCCGCCACTTAATTATCTGGCAGCCGCCACTTAATTATGTGGAGGTCGCCACTTAATTATTATGTGGCGGCCGCCAGATAATTAAGTGTCGGCCGCCAGATAAATATATTCTCACACCTTGCAGTATCTGGCCTCAACGGGCTTCCTTATTGGAAGACTGTTAGTGCCAGTTGTGACAATATATTTAAGTGGCGGCCGCCACTTTGTTATCTAGCTGCCACATAATTATCTGGCGGCCGTCATATAATTAAGTGGCGGCCGCCAGATAAATATATTTTTACACCTTGCAGTATCTGTCCTCAACGGCTTTCGTAGGTATATAATGTTGCTGTATCACAAAAAGAATCAAACTTGTACATTTGACGAAACCAACAATTTTATGAGCAAAGGAAAACTCCATCTTCGAAACAAATAACATCTCTATCGCAAGCAGGGTGTTACACGTGATGATTTAATCCCGACATGAATAAGTGTCATAGTGTCAGAGATTGTGTTTTTTCTCCATATAATTTTGTGTGTTGCGATGTCATGGAGTTGCGAGACTAAGGTCGGACTTGCAAGAGAAAAAATCCTTGTCTGATGTCATCCTTCTGATGCAAGTAGGACCACAAAACCAAAATAGTTTTGGAACAAGACAAGCAACATACAAACTGGATAACAAAGAAGCAGTATACCTTTGATATAAATGAAAGCATTTCTTTGCAATTAGAGTTATTTGTATTCATAGTTGATCCGTAAGGTTTAATTGGGTAAATCAGTAGGTATGTAGGTAAGTAGTGTATGGATCAATGTCAAACAAAATCGTGTTATATGTCAACACCGAAATATAACTCATTACAATATTCATTTCTAGCGAATAAATTTTCTCAGATATTGCTACATTCAATGCTAAACACCATTCGAATGACTGCTGAGAGATCAGTCCAATAGTTAAGATCACTTTCGATATAAACTGATGAATAACTCTGGCAAATTTTGCCAAGAATTTTGTTACATCGAATATAAATCAACTATTGGTGTCCTTAATTCCTTCCTACCCATAGGGTTACGGTATCACCAGATATGACCCCAATGAATTACTTTCTATCTCATTGATACAGTGGCTGATAAGTGACACTAAAAAAAACTTATTAATTTTCCGAGTAATCTTGACTTGTTATAATTAACATAATTTGTGCAGAAATTTGTGCAGAAAGTTATTTCCGTGTGATGTGAAGCGTTAGTGAAGTTATTTCTGCATAAGTAACGTTTTTCTGCCTAAATAATGTAAATTGTTTTACACGGAAATAATATCGTTTATGCAGAAATAACGTTATTTATCCCAACGATAAAGGGAAAGATAAAAGCACGTGTAGGCAGTGTTTGGTGAGTATATCACACACGGCAGGAGTAAATAATGTTATTTCCATGTAAATAACATTATTTCCGTGTAAAAAACTGATGGGCCAGGCAAACATGCAGGTATGTGAAGTTATTTGCAGCAACACTTCGGGTAGCTCGTTTGATATGCAGAGGCAATCGTTGTTAGACTGGTTTTGATATATATTTCACCAGCTTCAAAGGGTACTGATATTCAGACATCCGTATATATCCAGATACCGATTGGAATTTTGCGGTCTATTCACATTCGATATCAAAGGTGGAGATAAATTGAATACATGACCCTCTCGGTGTTTTGCGCAATCTTGGCACGTTCAATGGGTGATCTGTTACATCATTATGACGGATGATGATACATCGCACTTAATGTTTCTTTGAACCGCCCTCAATTGTGGCTGAATAGATTTTTGGTTCTCTGATTCCAGGTTGTGTGCATCGTGATATCCCTATTTTGTATCAGTTGGTCAACAGCTTAGTGACCCGAAGCATGGTTCTGGGGCCAAAACCTCCTGGATCTCACGACGACACCTTGATAAGTCATTTCTGTTCGAATGTTGATCCACTGCGAAGGTAGAAGTTGAATAACGGGTGACTTGTTTCCGTTGCATAATCACCACTCTTTTATATTGCCTGTTCAGGGAATCATTACTGGTGATTACGCGAGTTATTATCCTAATAAATTTGTAATAGGCTGTTGAATAGCCTGCTGTTGTACATGCAGTGACCTACAAATGTACTTCCACCCAGATAATCAATATAATTTTGTTTTGCAGCAGTTACTTTAATTTTTTCATTTAGCTTTAAATGCCCGAAATCACAACAGCTGACACCACCATGGTGTCGAATAGTCCTTGTGGTCTATCAATACCTCACGCCGAGACGCTGGGGGTGTTTATATAGGAAACTCTAACAGCCTCTTATCACGTAAGGGACCCAGGATATTGGATTCTCCAATTTACCCTTGACTGTGTTTGGAAGTGTCTGTGTATTACCTACGAAATGAAAAGAAAAATACTGAATCAATACTCCTGCCATTGGAGTATTTACATGACGTTGAATGTAAGTACCAAGACGCCGATATGGAAAGTATATGTTTATATTTTATCAGTTTATATGTGTAATGTGTTGGTAGAGAACGATCATTATGAATGTGTAATTATTATTAGGAACCAGACACCAGTAATATACATTTAATTTTTATTGTTTTCACCTTTATTGCAAAAATTTCTATGAAATCAAATCAAATGATTTCATGATTTCATTGTGCAAGGAATAATTGTACAATGGGGTATATATCGTGGCTTCCCATCTATAATCGTGGCCAGTTGTCACAAAATCATCCATAGCTTGGTGGTTTCTGCCAAGGTCTTTGGTAGAAAAATCCAAGAGGGGTGAACATTCATTTTTCCGAAATTTACTTCGCGGTTAGATGCCACCATACAATATCTAGTAACATGTCTGAATTCTCATCCACAGATCTTTTGACCGATAACAAAATACAGTAGTTGCTGTAACCGAATGTGCGTCGAATTGATCATCGAATTTACTTGTCTACAATGCAATGTCTAGGCGTCCTCGAGGCTGACCCTTTAACCATCCCTTTGTCGGCCATAATTGAACCCATAGAAATCGTAATTTGTAAGTGCATTCCCCATGTAACAAACATTCGATGACAGGTACTATACAGACAGTTATTCAATGTGGTTTCAGTTCAGCTAAAATAAGATTACTCAAGATGCGAATCAACCCTCCATTTCATGGCACAACATTGATTATTGCCTGTTCTAAATATATGTAATAAGATGAACATTATTCTTATTTTTCTCATTCTCATATCAACAATAGTATGTGCACAATATCTTCAGACATATGACCAGTTTATAGTGATTCTTAAATTATCATGTTCAAATATACAACTACATTTTACACTTGACGTACGTTCAGCTAGTGTTGCTCAGTCATTTGAAATCTGAATGGAGTTCTACTCATACTGACACTGGACTTTGAGATTGGATAACGGACTCGGTTTTGCTCGCTCGGAATACTTTGTGCTTGGGTATTGGTTCCATGTTTATTTAGACTAGTAACACATGGACTCTCATCACCAATACATAAGCTGTAATTGAAATCATAAATCGGTCTGGTTAGAAAGTTTCGTACAAGACCATTAAGTGACTAACCTTCTGCTGACATCAAAAATTTGATTTAATGACAGGTAATTTAGCTTTGGAATTGATGTTGTGTGGCAACTCTTGTTACCTCCAGTAATATTTAATATTATTTAGTACGCAGCTTTAATTGTCTACCTACGTAAACAAGCAATGAAAGAAGTCTAAAAATGCGAACAGATATGGGACTTTGTCTGCAAATCTATTCATGCCTTCTGGGATAACTAGCTATGAATCAGGAAGTTTTCTGATACACAATTTCATCGATGACTGAATATGTTCAAGCTGGACCAAACCAAAATAATTCTTTGATATATGAGTTTACCATTCATATATGAAAAAAAAATTGATTATCCAAACCAACTGTGTTGGTTCATTAGATTATAGGTCGTTTGACCAGCATGATCCGTGATGATCCGCCTTAAAATTAACGGCGCGGATCACTGCAAGGGAACAAAGCTATCGAACACTGCATGACTTAGATTATTGTTGTAAAAAAAATATTATATGTGCGTGAATTCGTGGGTGTAATTCATTTTATATGTTTCGCTATGTAATTATAGGACCTTTCGCATATTAGCATTGTTCTTTTTGTGTCAAACTAGGACCATTTCCAGCATTAATGTATTTGATTGGATTACTGACTCTCGGTATTTTGCTTTTTCAATGTCAGTTTGTCATTTATTGCCATCATAATGACATATGATATACATATTCCCTACTGGCCACTGGATATTATCCCTTTTTGACTGCTGATTTCTATCGCCTCCATCATGATGCTATGATATCAGTGCCAATATATACGATTTACATTTATTTCATTGCTTGAATGTCATAAATATTCAATAACGCTGGTGCGATATTAATCATGAATATGAGTTTATATGAATTGCTGAGTCACATATATAACATATTCACTAATTTGTCAAGAGCACGATTCAAAACAACCATTGAACGACCATATGCTTAATGATCAATGGAGTAATTGCATCGACCCCTTCATTCTGCTACTGTCTTGAACATATTTCATCCCTTGTACACACATAAAATGTTGGAATGGGCATGAATTTCCGTGTTGCATCTCATGCACAAAAGTTTGAGTTTGAGTGATCGAGGACCAGCATTTGGCCATGCTTCTGTGCCGGCCAGTTACTCACATCCAACAGACCGTTCTCGAATTAAAGTAGCAGTCTTAAATTCTATTACAAACACTGTGTGTTTTCAAATTACCTATAAACAACTCTGGCCATGTCAGTTCTCTGCCTGAAATCAGCTGCAACGATTAGGTATCAACCAATTGCTATGCAAGTCACTCGCAAGCAATTGCTCACAAATTCTTTTGAGTCTTTCTTCTCGTTCGGGCTTTTTGATCCAGGGTTAGGTCCCAACCACTACGAATGTAGGTATCAATCTATTACCACAAATACAGTAGAGTTTGATGATGCCAATAACAAACGTAAAATACAACATTTTGCAATAGAAACAAAGCCCGACCAAAAAGTTAATCCAAAGACACACTGGCTTCATCAGGGGCAGACAGTGTGTTAAATGTAGTTGTTTCTACTGTACACCTGATGGAATTAGTATACAACTGCCCAACAACCTATGAAAATATTTTAGAAATCCGAAACAAACCCCATGGAACAGATATATGACAAGTACATAAGTACCTAATCAATAGCCAGAAGGCTACTGAGTTGATGGTATCCTCGGGGACAGATTTAACGTCCGCCAGCAGTGACACCGACTCAGTGGTATGAATGTAGGTATCAATCTATTACCACAAATACAGTAGAGTTTGATGATGCCAATAACAAACGTAAAATACAACATTTTGCAATAGAAACAAAGCCCGACCAAAAAGTTAATCCGAAGACACACTGGCTTCATCAGGGGCAGACAGTGTGTTAAATGTAGTTGTTTCTACTGTACACCTGATGGAATCAGTATACAACTGCCCAACAACCTATGAAAATATTTTAGAAATCCGAAACAAACCCCATGGAACAGATATATGACAAGTACATAAGTACCTAATCAATAGCCAGAAGGCTACTGAGTTGATGGTATCCTCGGGGACAGATTTAACGTCCGCCAGCAGTGACACCGACTCAGTGGTATGAATGTAGGTATCAATCTATTACCACAAATACAGTAGAGTTTGATGATGCCAATAACAAACGTAAAATACAACATTTTGCAATAGAAACAAAGCCCGACCAAAAAGTTAATCCAAAGACACACTGGCTTCATCAGGGGCAGACAGTGTGTTAAATGTAGTTGTTTCTACTGTACACCTGATGGAATTAGTATACAACTGCCCAACAACCTATGAAAATATTTTAGAAATCCGAAACAAACCCCATGGAACAGATATATGACAAGTACATAAGTACCTAATCAATAGCCAGAAGGCTACTGAGTTGATGGTATCCTCGGGGACAGATTTAACGTCCGCCAGCAGTGACACCGACTCAGTGGTATGAATGTAGGTATCAATCTATTACCACAAATACAGTAGAGTTTGATGATGCCAATAACAAACGTAAAATACAACATTTTGCAATAGAAACAAAGCCCGACCAAAAAGTTAATCCAAAGACACACTGGCTTCATCAGGGGCAGACAGTGTGTTAAATGTAGTTGTTTCTACTGTACACCTGATGGAATTAGTATACAACTGCCCAACAACCTATGAAAATATTTTAGAAATCCGAAACAAACCCCATGGAACAGATATATGACAAGTACATAAGTACCTAATCAATAGCCAGAAGGCTACTGAGTTGATGGTATCCTCGGGGACAGATTTAACGTCCGCCAGCAGTGACACCGACTCAGTGGTATGAATGTAGGTATCAATCTATTACCACAAATACAGTAGAGTTTGATGATGCCAATAACAAACGTAAAATACAACATTTTGCAATAGAAACAAAGCCCGACCAAAAAGTTAATCCAAAGACACACTGGCTTCATCAGGGGCAGACAGTGTGTTAAATGTAGTTGTTTCTACTGTACACCTGATGGAATCAGTATACAACTGCCCAACAACCTATGAAAATATTTTAGAAATCCGAAACAAACCCCATGGAACAGATATATGACAAGTACATAAGTACCTAATCAATAGCCAGAAGGCTACTGAGTTGATGGTATCCTCGGGGACAGATTTAACGTCCGCCAGCAGTGACACCGACTCAGTGGTATGAATGTAGGTATCAATCTATTACCACAAATACAGTAGAGTTTGATGATGCCAATAACAAACGTAAAATACAACATTTTGCAATAGAAACAAAGCCCGACCAAAAAGTTAATCCAAAGACACACTGGCTTCATCAGGGGCAGACAGTGTGTTAAATGTAGTTGTTTCTACTGTACACCTGATGGAATTAGTATACAACTGCCCAACAACCTATGAAAATATTTTAGAAATCCGAAACAAACCCCATGGAACAGATATATGACAAGTACATAAGTACCTAATCAATAGCCAGAAGGCTACTGAGTTGATGGTATCCTCGGGGACAGATTTAACGTCCGCCAGCAGTGACACCGACTCAGTGGTATGAATGTAGGTATCAATCTATTACCACAAATACAGTAGAGTTTGATGATGCCAATAACAAACGTAAAATACAACATTTTGCAATAGAAACAAAGCCCGACCGAAAAGTTAATCCAAAGACACACTGGCTTCATCAGGGGCAGACAGTGTGTTAAATGTAGTTGTTTCTACTGTACACCTGATGGAATTAGTATACAACTGCCCAACAACCTATGAAAATATTTTAGAAATCCGAAACAAACCCCATGGAACAGATATATGACAAGTACATAAGTACCTAATCAATAGCCAGAAGGCTACTGAGTTGATGGTATCCTCGGGGACAGATTTAACGTCCGCCAGCAGTGACACCGACTCAGTGGTATGAATGTAGGTATCAATCTATTACCACAAATACAGTAGAGTTTGATGATGCCAATAACAAACGTAAAATACAACATTTTGCAATAGAAACAAAGCCCGACCAAAAAGTTAATC
Organism: Terebella lapidaria; assembly: GCA_949152475.1. NCBI lineage: Eukaryota > Metazoa > Annelida > Polychaeta > Terebellida > Terebellidae > Terebella > Terebella lapidaria. The sequence continues at coordinate 17,798,064 of OX424555.1, read as the reverse complement.
CAAAGACACACTGGCTTCATCAGGGGCAGACAGTGTGTTAAATGTAGTTGTTTCTACTGTACACCTGATGGAATTAGTATACAACTGCCCAACAACCTATGAAAATATTTTAGAAATCCGAAACAAACCCCATGGAACAGATATATGACAAGTACATAAGTACCTAATCAATAGCCAGAAGGCTACTGAGTTGATGGTATCCTCGGGGACAGATTTAACGTCCGCCAGCAGTGACACCGACTCAGTGGTATGAATGTAGGTATCAATCTATTACCACAAATACAGTAGAGTTTGATGATGCCAATAACAAACGTAAAATACAACATTTTGCAATAGAAACAAAGCCCGACCAAAAAGTTAATCCAAAGACACACTGGCTTCATCAGGGGCAGACAGTGTGTTAAATGTAGTTGTTTCTACTGTACACCTGATGGAATTAGTATACAACTGCCCAACAACCTATGAAAATATTTTAGAAATCCGAAACAAACCCCATGGAACAGATATATGACAAGTACATAAGTACCTAATCAATAGCCAGAAGGCTACTGAGTTGATGGTATCCTCGGGGACAGATTTAACGTCCGCCAGCAGTGACACCGACTCAGTGGTATGAATGTAGGTATCAATCTATTACCACAAATACAGTAGAGTTTGATGATGCCAATAACAAACGTAAAATACAACATTTTGCAATAGAAACAAAGCCCGACCAAAAAGTTAATCCAAAGACACACTGGCTTCATCAGGGGCAGACAGTGTGTTAAATGTAGTTGTTTCTACTGTACACCTGATGGAATTAGTATACAACTGCCCAACAACCTATGAAAATATTTTAGAAATCCGAAACAAACCCCATGGAACAGATATATGACAAGTACATAAGTACCTAATCAATAGCCAGAAGGCTACTGAGTTGATGGTATCCTCGGGGACAGATTTAACGTCCGCCAGCAGTGACACCGACTCAGTGGTATGAATGTAGGTATCAATCTATTACCACAAATACAGTAGAGTTTGATGATGCCAATAACAAACGTAAAATACAACATTTTGCAATAGAAACAAAGCCCGACCAAAAAGTTAATCCAAAGACACACTGGCTTCATCAGGGGCAGACAGTGTGTTAAATGTAGTTGTTTCTACTGTACACCTGATGGAATCAGTATACAACTGCCCAACAACCTATGAAAATATTTTAGAAATCCGAAACAAACCCCATGGAACAGATATATGACAAGTACATAAGTACCTAATCAATAGCCAGAAGGCTACTGAGTTGATGGTATCCTCGGGGACAGATTTAACGTCCGCCAGCAGTGACACCGACTCAGTGGTATGAATGTAGGTATCAATCTATTACCACAAATACAGTAGAGTTTGATGATGCCAATAACAAACGTAAAATACAACATTTTGCAATAGAAACAAAGCCCGACCAAAAAGTTAATCCAAAGACACACTGGCTTCATCAGGGGCAGACAGTGTGTTAAATGTAGTTGTTTCTACTGTACACCTGATGGAATTAGTATACAACTGCCCAACAACCTATGAAAATATTTTAGAAATCCGAAACAAACCCCATGGAACAGATATATGACAAGTACATAAGTACCTAATCAATAGCCAGAAGGCTACTGAGTTGATGGTATCCTCGGGGACAGATTTAACGTCCGCCAGCAGTGACACCGACTCAGTGGTATGAATGTAGGTATCAATCTATTACCACAAATACAGTAGAGTTTGATGATGCCAATAACAAACGTAAAATACAACATTTTGCAATAGAAACAAAGCCCGACCGAAAAGTTAATCCAAAGACACACTGGCTTCATCAGGGGCAGACAGTGTGTTAAATGTAGTTGTTTCTACTGTACACCTGATGGAATTAGTATACAACTGCCCAACAACCTATGAAAATATTTTAGAAATCCGAAACAAACCCCATGGAACAGATATATGACAAGTACATAAGTACCTAATCAATAGCCAGAAGGCTACTGAGTTGATGGTATCCTCGGGGACAGATTTAACGTCCGCCAGCAGTGACACCGACTCAGTGGTATGAATGTAGGTATCAATCTATTACCACAAATACAGTAGAGTTTGATGATGCCAATAACAAACGTAAAATACAACATTTTGCAATAGAAACAAAGCCCGACCAAAAAGTTAATCCAAAGACACACTGGCTTCATCAGGGGCAGACAGTGTGTTAAATGTAGTTGTTTCTACTGTACACCTGATGGAATTAGTATACAACTGCCCAACAACCTATGAAAATATTTTAGAAATCCGAAACAAACCCCATGGAACAGATATATGACAAGTACATAAGTACCTAATCAATAGCCAGAAGGCTACTGAGTTGATGGTATCCTCGGGGACAGATTTAACGTCCGCCAGCAGTGACACCGACTCAGTGGTATGAATGTAGGTATCAATCTATTACCACAAATACAGTAGAGTTTGATGATGCCAATAACAAACGTAAAATACAACATTTTGCAATAGAAACAAAGCCCGACCAAAAAGTTAATCCAAAGACACACTGGCTTCATCAGGGGCAGACAGTGTGTTAAATGTAGTTGTTTCTACTGTACACCTGATGGAATTAGTATACAACTGCCCAACAACCTATGAAAATATTTTAGAAATCCGAAACAAACCCCATGGAACAGATATATGACAAGTACATAAGTACCTAATCAATAGCCAGAAGGCTACTGAGTTGATGGTATCCTCGGGGACAGATTTAACGTCCGCCAGCAGTGACACCGACTCAGTGGTATGAATGTAGGTATCAATCTATTACCACAAATACAGTAGAGTTTGATGATGCCAATAACAAACGTAAAATACAACATTTTGCAATAGAAACAAAGCCCGACCAAAAAGTTAATCCAAAGACACACTGGCTTCATCAGGGGCAGACAGTGTGTTAAATGTAGTTGTTTCTACTGTACACCTGATGGAATTAGTATACAACTGCCCAACAACCTATGAAAATATTTTAGAAATCCGAAACAAACCCCATGGAACAGATATATGACAAGTACATAAGTACCTAATCAATAGCCAGAAGGCTACTGAGTTGATGGTATCCTCGGGGACAGATTTAACGTCCGCCAGCAGTGACACCGACTCAGTGGTATGAATGTAGGTATCAATCTATTACCACAAATACAGTAAAGTTTGATGATGCCAATAACAAACGTAAAATACAACATTTTGCAATAGAAACAAAGCCCGACCAAAAAGTTAATCCAAAGACACACTGGCTTCATCAGGGGCAGACAGTGTGTTAAATGTAGTTGTTTTAAATGTAGTCACATTTATATTCATGTATACACTTAAGGGTCTTCAATTCAATATATTTCTGGTTTAAACATATGATGCGTCTGATGCAAGGGACATTTTGAGACTGGGAACTACTAATTTCATGAGCGTCGCTGACAAGATACTCCGACTGTGTGGTTGCTCTCAGGCGCAGTGATAAGGAAGTGAACAACATAAATATGCATCCGCTACAGCCAAAATCCATCCACCAGGAAGATAAAAATCATCGGCTTTGGTATGCCGAGCCAATACCTGATAATGGGGAAACCTTTGATGACCGATTGAGCTTCATCAAGATTCAAAGCGCAAAGGCTGATCCCAGGTCAGGGGATAGTCTGAATGTATGTTCATTTACTTGAACAATTTTTTTAGAAGAAATAGGCTATATTTTGATGTTAAATACAATATGACCGAAGAGAAAAGCCCAGGGTCAGTATTCATTGTTCAGCTAATGTAGATGGATATTCAGTATACCATTCGTATATTTCGAAAGTGAATACATTATTGAAAATATGGATTATCGAGTTCTGTGACAAAAACCGCTTATAAAGTAGTATTTGACTACTTTGTTTTAGACAATGGATTATACAGTACCATTTTCCTTGATATATTTATTGCAAACGATATGGGGAGGTGTGTAGATGTCCATGTTGGGAACGTATTTCTTGAGCACACAATTATTTACATGTACATATATAATACCCCTGTACTACTTACATAGCTTCCATGGTGACGAGAGAGTTAAATGTCCATATTGATGAATCACAGGATATTGAGACTGAACTACATAATATGGAATGCCAGACGAAGAAGCGTCGTTTGTCTGGGGGTATTTCTTCGTCATACGATATTGAATTTGGCATGATATATTCTGACTTTGGATAGTATCTGCCACCACAAGAAATTCTTTGCCAGACACTGTCTATTATCGAGGGAAGATTTGTCGTAGTTCTTGTTTCATTAGCCTGAGATAATCGCTGGATAACTGTACATGACGATGTCATCAATGGAAAGAATGGTCGATACTAACTCCAAGCTTTACCAAATCCAAGCTTTATCCTTGTAATCGAACAATGTACCTGACGTCATGATCTTCCGGGATATTGCGATTGCGTCGTGATGTAGTAGTATTCTTGATGACGAAAAATAATCACAATTTTATGAAATCATTAAACTCATCGCTGGAAATCCAACCATACTATATTTTGGATTATGATTTGATATCTTCCCCACCCTCCCCATTGCAAAAAAACAAATTTAGTTAAATATTCAACTATAGCTAAGATATTTGAAATATAAAAAATATTGAATATTGATGTACTTTTTACATGAAAATAGTTAAAATATAAAAATAGTTAAAACTTCTATTCCAAAATTTTGTATTTTAGCTTTGTCATCATCGAAATATGGTTATATTGGTGGTAATATATTGACACTTACATTAGTATTGCTAACAGTCATGTTGTGTTTGATCTATTTCTTACAAATAAGTTTTAGCTAATTGGTTCTATTTCAAGCATTGTGTTATGAAGTATAATTGCATTTTTTTACACGTTTATACACGATCGAACTTGCACACATAGACTATCTAAAACACAACACCAAAACATCCTCCTCGTGTAATAAGCTTGCTCCGCTGAACTATTCTTTTCGTTCCGAATAATTAGTGACAGAAATCCTGCTGCTATCAATTATTGAATTTTATGACAGGTAATTCCATGTGTTGCTTCATGGTGTGACGCAATGCTTCTACGACTGTTTTGTAACACGATCTTCCTACTCATGTGCCAGGCAAATTGAATGCGGAAGAAACCCTCAGAATTGAACTTACCTGGTGTATAGTTTGTTTTTGAATATTGAGTTACCGTCATGTTGAATAATACCTGACAAATATTGCATTGAAGCAATAAATAAGGAAAAATAAGAATTTCTCTGACACACAATGTCATTAATGAGTGAATATGTTTAACTCTTATGATGTTCAAGATGGATCATTTTTTGAATATTGAGTTACCGTCATGTTGAATAATACCTGACAAATATTGCATTGAAGCAATAAATAAGGAAAAATAAGAATTTCTCTGACACACAATGTCATTAATGAGTGAATATGTTTAACTCTTATGATGTTCAAGATGGATCATTGAAAAAGATCATTATTGTCCACAATTATCAATTATATTTGAACATAATTCAATATGATTTATCAGTAGCCTTAGCACGTGGTTTACTGGTTGAATTGAGTATATTATCTGCCAGCATATATTCAAGGATATATAGTTGTTATATCTTCCAAAAATTCGCTCAAATGCCACTGCAGTGTGGTATGACCATACTGTAATCTGAATAACATCATGTTAAAGTTCTTGCATAGTACACTTGTATTTGGTATCTCTGTTTACTGATTTTCTGACCTGCACATATTAGACATTCTTTATTGTGTGTCATATTATCTACATCTCTATATATTAGACATTGATGGATATATCGATTATGCGACTATTTCAGTGTTTTGCTCTCCCCCGGTCAGATCCAATGGCACACCTATTGCTACTATAATGACAGATAATGATATATATCCCCTACTGGCCATTGGATATACATGAATAGTGCACGACTTGAACACACACCATTACTATCTCTCAATCTGACGGGAGCTCGAATTCCTTTGGAATGAGGAGAGACAATTTACTAGCAAGACCTTCAAACAAGAATAGGAGCCATATGTACTACTGACTCAAAATCAATAGTAGGTAAACAGTATGCTCTTCCCCGAGGTACTGACTGGAATACTGGTTATAAACAGGTCGAGTGTTCCTGACATACCAGTATACAAATGGTTCAATTACATCAAATCGGTTGCTGGGTTGATGTATGCTAATTCCATCCAGTACACAATAAAAACAAATATGATTACAAACTGTGTATCCCTGATGACACCAGCTGTTAATATCTATTGGCCTCATCATATAATTTATGATATTGGTAAAAGACTGATATATACATTTATTTCATTTTTCCACGCCAGTGTATCACTAATCATGACTGACTTATCATGTTGGAGTTATTGCCGCAACTTGCCTCATTCTAACATTATCCAGGGCACATTCTTGCTCTTGCTGCTACAGGAAATGTCGAAATGGACAACCTTAGTCGTGGAACATCTCATGCACGAAATTTCAGCTGAGAGTGATCGAAGTAATGCATTAGGCCCAACCTCTGTCCTCGCTAGTTATTCACATCTACCAGTATTCACAGAATTGTAAACATTGTCGGTAGTGTTCGTTTTCTGTAAAATCTCTTACAAGTACTATGTGTTTTCAAATCACTCAAAGAACAAATTATGGCGTAAACGCATCAGTCTTGAAACAGCTGCCTCGTGATGTATCGACCTATTACCATATAGGCTACCGAAAATCAATTGCGCACAAGTTCCATCGTGAATCAGCGGTCTCGCTTTGATCCGGGGATTTCAGAATGTCTTCCATTGAAGTACAATGTTGAGGCTGTATGTAAGGCGATAAAGCTCCCACCATAAAAAGATAATTGTATACCCCGAACAAAGGTCGGCAAAAACATAAGAAAAATGTATAAAAATCATTATGTATAAACATCTTTTTTTATCAAAAAAGTCTTCGTTCCATAATTCTGAGATTGTACAAAACTATACCAGGTAGATCGTCCGTCATTGTTGTATTGTACAGTACAAAGTTTATCAGCAATGTGAAATATGCACTTGTATAACACTTACTGGTGACGTGCCTATTTCCGAGCAAGGACTTTAACCCGAGCACCCCCTAGTGCACATTGTGTAATTAATGACAACAATTCTGTTAGAGGTGCTGGGGTTTAAGTCCCCGCTCGGGAATAGGCACGTCACCTGTATACCAGGTACATCCCCCCCCCCCCCTCATTGTTGTAAGATGTTGTAATTAGTCATGTGAAAATGCATTTATGCAAACATTTATTTTGAATACCTACATGTTATGGTAATGGCCGCAATGTTTAGCCAATGTTTCAATGGTGATCAAAGATAAGAGTCAATGGTTAGTATGGATCAATTACGAATGCCAATTGCTACTTTCATCTTTCATCAAAATACTTATAAAATAAGAATGCTTCCACAAGAGGAAAGGCTTTTCTCTTGGGTTACCGGTCGAGTTGCATTGATGTATTGAATGGGCATAATATATTATCGCATTGAGTTGTATCTGTCACCGTAAGAAATCCCTTCCCGGAAACTGTCCATCATCGAAATGCCAATCCCAACCAAACAGGCTTTGTGGATGGGAAGGCGAGGGCATCTGAGGCATCTGAGGCGAGGGGATTTGTTTGAGCTCAGGTTTCGTTAGTCAGATATAATCCCTTGATAACTGATGTCCATAAACGGTTAAAAGAATACTTGTTGACTAGATTATCGGAATCCAGGCTTTACTTGTTTTTTCTTGAAATCCAACCATGACGTCATCGTCTCTTGAATATCATGCTCTGATAATAGTGGTCGTGGTGACGACGTAGTGAACAGAAGGTTGTCGGTATCCACACACTTCACTCTGTGATGCACATATATGTACATGTAGTATTACTAACACCGACGTTGCATTAACTTAGACAATTTGATTATTGGTTCGACTATTAGGAGTAGATTGGGCATATTAGGATTTTGCGTTCAGTGTGAGCGATGTTCAGTTTAGGTTAGTGTCTCACAGTGCCTTTGTAACTAATATCATTTCGTCCATCCAAATATACATGTATATTACAACGTGATAGACATGTGCCATGAAAAGTCTTTTCTTCTCGGCATGAAAGTGGTGTGGTGAGAAAGTACTTATCATCAAAATTATTATATTGTTATTGCTGTATATACACATGTACATGCAAAGCGTGATTACTGTGATTGTAAGGATATTATTCTTAATATATATGTACTAAAAATTTATATGACTTTGTTTTGGAATATGTCATTCCAACGAGGAGCGTTCAGACCATTATATCTATTCCCTCGATTTAGTCATTACAAGTTGTAAAGCATGTATAAATAGGCAGTGACATGATATATGTCTACATTGCTGGTAGAAATTATCTTTCACGGGAAACTAAATATATCCGTGTATATACAGATTGATAATCAAGTTGACCACCACCGTGAATATTATGAGGTCGTAGGTCTCCCGTGAGCTGTTACCAGAATCATAAATCAGTCAAGATGTGTCGTTAAATTCGTTTGACCGCACTGTTTCCTATTTCCCAAACTATTAGCGAAACTCATAAGAACAGTTCTGTGAATATAAATCAGCAAAGAGTTGCACATCAAAAGTTAGAGGTTTATTCTTCTTTGACATATATTGAACTCCACAATGGAAGCAATATCATATGTTTCCATGTGATCATGACACATATACGATCTATCTTTTCCCTGTGAATTAATGTTTATTACCACTATAGAATTCTTTATATATATTTGTGCTTTCAAGTATGACATCAGATTGCATTGTGACTCGTTTCTTATTGATTTGTCACTAACGAAATATGATTGAAATGTATGATATGTTGATGTATTTTCGATATATGCACAGTGGTAATCTCTCTCTCAGACAGAAGTTATTGCCACACTACAAAAAAACCAAAACCAGAACACATGAGGTTACACAGAGAAACACCACTGGGTTGATACTGTATTTTCAGGGTACATATTATCACAACGCTTCACATCCATGTATAGCATAACCTGTTCATGATGGGATATCTCTATCAGCTAATGACTCAAGAGTTACCAATCACAATAAAGATTTTCTAACATTGCGTTTGCCTGCAACATGAGATATCTGAATAATTGTTTGTGTCTATATTAAGGAAGTTCATATATTGTTGATGTATCACAAAAAAGAATCAAACTCTTTGATTTGACGAAGCCAACCTTTTTTTCAGCAAATGAAATTTTCACCTTCGCAAACAAATAACTTCTGTGTTTTGAACAGGGGGTAATACATGCATACACGTAATGATTCAAACTTGACATCAATAATAGTGTCACGGTGTCAGATTTCATGGAGGTGTGTAACCCATTGTCGGACTAGTATCTAAAAGAAGACAACAACATGCAAACTGAATAACAAACAGGCAGTATCTCTGATGTATATGAATTGAGATAATTCACAATAATTTCAAATCGAGTTATTTGTATTTGTGGCTGATCTGCATATACGTATATTATTGGGTATGTCGGTAAGTATGTATATGGATCAATGTCATCCAAAAACGTTTTATATATCTACACCAAACTAGATTAATTACAATTTATTAGGCAGTGACTGGTTGTACCTCGCAAGTTAATTTCTAGTGAACGATTTTTTCTCAGGTTATACTACATACATCTACAATGTTCAACACCGTCAAGTGAATTGTTCAAATGATTATTAGTGTTCAGCACAATAATTTCTATTGGTGTACAATAGCAACTATTGGTGTCCTCATTTCCTTACTACCAGTAGGATTACGGTGTCATCTGATGTGGCCCCAGCAGATTACTTTCGATCTGATGGGTCAAAGTGATTATTATTACAGGTTGAACATCTTTTGCCCATACAAATCTTAGCAACTGATGGCGTCAGTCAGCTGAGACAACATACAAAATGCAAACGTTATTTGCAGCAACACTTCGGATAGCTCACTTATGTTTGATATGTACAGGAAATATTCGTTAGACATGCTTTGGTATATATTTCATCATACTCAAAATGGTATTAATACTCAGACATTCGTATGTATCCAGATACTGATTAGAATTTTGCGGTCTATTCAGATTCGTTACCAAAGGTGGAGATAAATTGAATACATGACTCTCTCGTTGTTTTGCGCAATCTTGGCACGTTCAATGGGTGATCTGTTACATCATTATGACGGATGATGATACATCGCACTTAGTGGTTCTTTTAATTGCCCCCAATTGTGGCTGAATAGGTGTTTGGTCCTCTGATTCCAGGGTATGTGTATCGTGATCTCCCTATTTTGTATCGGTTGGTAAACAGCTTAATGTCCCGAACCATGGTTCTGGAGCAAAACCTCCTGGATCTCAAGACGACACCTTGACAGGTCATTCTGTTTGAATGTTGATCCACTGTGAAGGTAGAAGGTGGAGACCGGCTGACCCATTTCCGTTGCATAATCACTACTCTTTCATATTGCCTGTTCAAGGAATTGTTACTGGTGATAAAGCGAGCTTTGATAACCTAATAAATATTTGTAATAGGCTGTTGTTGTACATACAGTTACCTACAAATGTACTTCCTACAAATGTACTTTGCAGCAGTTACTTAACTTTTTTCAACTAGCTTTAAATGAAATCAAAAACAGCTGACATCCCCGTGGTGTCCAATAGTCCTATGTTCTATCAATACCCACGCCGAGACGCTCGGGTGTTTATATTGGAAACTCAAAGAGGCCCTTATCACGTAAGGGACCCAGGATATTGGATTCTCCAATTTACCCTTGATTGTGTTTAGAAGTCTCTGCGTGTTACTCATGAAAAGAAAAATACCAAAATCAACACTCCTGCCGTTGGACTATTTACATGACGTTGAATGTGAGTATCAAGAAGTTGATATGGAAAGTGTATGTATATATTTTATCAGTTTATATTTGGAATTGTTGGTAGAGGACAATCGCAGTCATATCAAATAATTTCATGATATCATTGTTCAAGGAATAATTGTACAATGGGGTATATATCGTGGCTTCCCATCTATATTCGTGGCCAGTTGTCACAAAATCATCCATAGCTCGGTGGTTTCTGCCAAGGTATTTGGTACAAAACTCCGAAAAGGGTGGACATTCATTTTTATGAAACTTATTCCGCGGTTCGATGCCACCATATAATATCTAGTAACATGATTGAATTCTCAACCACATATGTTTCGACCGATAACAAAACACGGTAGTTGCTGTAACCGAATGTACGTCCAATTGATTATCTATTTTACTTGCCTACTATGCAATGTCTACGGGGAATCCTCCAGGCTGTCCTCTAACTAACCATCCCTTTGTCGGCCACAATTGGACCCATAGAAATCGTTAGTTGTGAGTGCATTCCCCATGTAACAATCATTCAATGACAGGTCCTATACAGACAGTAATTCAATGTGGTTTCAGTTAATGTGCTAAGATAAGATTACTTAAGATGCGAATCCACCCTCCATTTCAAGGCACAACATTGATTATTGCCTGCTCTAAATATCTCTAATAACATTATTCTTATTCTTCTTATTCTTATATCAACAATAGTATGTGCACAAAATCTTCAGACATATGATCAGTTTATAGTGATTCCTAAATGTTCAAATATACAACTAAATTTTACACTTGAAGTACGTTCAGCTAGTGTTACTCGAGTCGTTTGAAATCTAAATTGAGTTCTATTCTTACTGATCAGAAGACTATATTTGTAAAACCATACATTCATCTGGTCCAATTCTATATATGTCTGGACGGTATTTAACGAATATATGGATGCTGTTCACAGCATGTAGTAATCAATTCGCTATGATGGTGCTAATTACTTTACCTGATTGACCCAAAAGTTCACATCTGGGTACACTATTGATCATGATGATACTTAACCTTGGAACTAGCATATGCACAAAGACTGCTGGAGTAATTGGTTTCATTCTCATATTGTTCAGTCTCTGCAGATGCAGCCACTACAGGATGACATTTACAGCAAAACATCTCAGACAAGACGACAGTATAGAACAGAGGAATTGCACTGAGTCTGCAAGTCTAGACCCGTTTGAGACTTCCACAAGAACATTAGTCATTGTTTTCATTTACCAGTCACCTAAAGGTCATGCATTTTTCTCTTACTTATCCGTGTCAATTTATGAACAACCCTAAATACAATTAGTCACGATGCTCCGGAATCGTCAGATCCTCTACAAAAAGGTATTCCCAGTTTCAAAACCAATAACAAGCGTTTATCCCGTCCTTGACCATAAGTTTTCAACTTTGAGTATCATTAAGATATTATCAGGTATTATTATATTTATATAATTATTTATTTTATATTGTTGAAACGACAATGTGTAGGCAAAACTGTGTCAGGAGGGTCACAGTATAATGAACACTGATACTGAAGTATGTTTATTTCGGGCTTCCACACTAATAAATTGATACATTTCATCTTACCAAATTGCTCCCCAACAAAATTCCGTATGCATATTTCAATTATTGGTCTACAGTGGTTTACTTTACGAATTCAAATGGAAGAGGCCATGATATGTGTCTGACGCTGGTCGAGCAGTGATCAGAAGATACATGGATGTGAAATCTCTTTGAAACTAGTGATGGCTCCCAGAGTCTGTGATAAGTAAATGGAATCGTGGATGGAACACGTCACTTCCAGATAATAATATCTCGTTCTCAGACATAAGTTATCATCCAGTTACACACTAAACTGCACTCATCTGGACAGTACCCATCTAAAACCTCCTCTGTGGAAACCTTTGAAGATTGCTAAGCTGCTTTTACTAAACGAAAATAGGTTGGGTGTGATTCGCCTGACCCAAAAACGTCTCTTAATCGATGTGCCACACAGCGTCTACATTTGAGAGTCAGGAAATATTGTGTTGTGCATGCAAAACATGTTTGATGTATCAAATAAAGACAGAATATCGCCGAAAATACTAACATAATAAATTCCACCCTTAGGTGGATGTAGATGGTAGGTGGATTTAACACTTGTGCTAATTTAAAGACCACTAGGGGATAATGCTAGGATTGATTTTGGGTGTTTTGCCATGCGCCTTTCTGGCATCTGGGAACACTTTGTCTGCCGTCACTGATATCTTTTTTCAGAACCTTTGTCTTTGAAATACCATTCCCTCGCATACTGCATAGGTATGAAAATACGTTTCTCACTGGGTAAGGACAGGAACTGTCGCACGTCTGAGGCGAGGATCCAAGCTTCGTACCATTTGTGGCCCGATTTTGTTCGTCTCTTTAGAAATTATATCTGACATAGTCTACAACATGGCTATGTGCACACAATCTATCAACGCTGAATCGACATTGCTATCAGAATCTGTTGTTTCAGACTAGTAAATCCCATGTTTTGGGTGCAATTGAAGTGGATTGCCACTTTTCTCTGATTTGAAGGTAGTAGTTGACATGTAGTGAAAAAAATGTGGTCACATGCTGATTGGGAACATGAAATTCCAAATTGATCCAAAGCAAATTTAAATGCAAAAATTATTTGAGGTTTTGTGCTGAACTTGACAGAACACCATTTGAGGTTTTGTGCTGAACGTGCTGAACACCAAGGTCAATTAGGCCACTACCAAGATTCGACCTCCTTCATATAATGGAGGTTTATTTTGAAAATATGCAAAATTTGTTGTGATGATTTGTGAACGTCAGGTTGCCCAGTTAGCTCAGTTCGTATGTGTGCTGACTTCTCACCAATGCAGTCGATTTAGGCACGGGTTCGATCCCTGGCCTCGGCAGTATGTGAGGTGGTATGTGGCCAAATCGGGCAAGTGGGTTGTCATCTGGTTCTCTGGTTTCCTTCCACACTAATGACCACCCTTATAACAATATCCGAGCCAACAAGAGATATTAATATAAGTTGATGCTTGTTCAATTCAAAATTGTTGTAAAATACATAAAGTTTTTTTTAAAATGGAGGTTCATGAAGTTCCATATATTCTTATCGATTTTGCCTGACACTGGACTTCGAGAATTGGATAACGGACTCGGTTTTGTTCGCTTGGAATACTTTGTACTTGGGTATTGGTTCCATGTTTATGTAGACTAGTAACATATAGACTCTCATGACCAATACGTTACTTGTAATTGAAATAATAAATTGGTCTGGATGAAAAGTTTCATAAAAAACATTAGTGATTAACCTTCTGCTGATATCAAAAATATAATTTAATGACAGGTAATTTAGCTTGGGATTCGATGTTGTATTGCAACTCTTCTGATCTCCAGTAATATCTAATATTATTCAGTACGCAGCTTTAGTTGTCCACCTACGTATCCAACGGCTGCGACTTCGCATGGTTCTTGTTCCATGGCGTATTGTTTGTGTTATATATTTAGCTGCCATCGTGTCCTAAAAATGCGACCAGATATTGGACTATATCTGCAAAACTATTCGTGCCTTCTTGGATAACTCAGAGCTATAAATCAGGAAGCTTTCTGATACACAGTTTCATTGATGATGTGGAAGCTGGACCAAACCAAAACAATTCATTGATATCTAAATTTACCAATTATACATGAAAAAAAAACTAATTTGATTATCGACAAACTAAGCAGACTGTGATTATTTATAAGATTATAGGTCGTTTGCCCAGCATACAGTCGGAAGATATACAGCTAATCCATCCTCATGAATACACTCCGATGATCCCCCTTAAAAATAAAAACACTGCATAACTTATCGAACACTGCATAACTTAAAAAATGGTTGTAAGAATGCTGTTGAATTCGTGGGTGTTATTCAATTTATATCTCTCGTTATGCAATTATAGGCACTCTCGCATATTAGACATTGTTCTTTTTGTGTCAAACTATGCCCATTTCCAGCAATAATGTACATGACTAAGTACTGACTCTCGGTATTTTGCTTTTTCAATGTCAATTTATCATTTGTTGCCATCAAAATGACATATGATATACATATCCCCTACTTGCCACTGTATATGATCACTGTTCACTGCTGATTTCTACCGGCTTCATCAAGATGCTATGATATCAGTGATAGGCCAATATATACGATTCACATTTACTTCATTGCTTGAATTTCATTAAAATTAATTACCGCTGGTGCAATATTAATCATGCATATGAGTTTGAATGATTTGCTGAGTCACACATATAACATATTCACTAGTTTGCCGAAAGCACGATTCAAAACAACTATGGAACGACTTTATGCTCAATGATCAATGGAGTAATTCCCTCGACTGCTTCATCCTTACACTGTCCTGAACACATTTCAGCCCTGTCCACACACAAAATGATGGAATGGGCAACAATTTTCTTGCATCTCATGCACAAAAGTTTGAATGTAAGTGTTCGAGGACCAGCATTTGATCCATGCTTCTGTGCCGGCCAGTGACTCACGTCTAGCAGACCGTTCTCGAATCAATTTAAAGGTAAACATGCTCAGTAGTGTTTGATTTGGTTCTCTTAAATTTTATTGCAAACATTGTGTGTTTCCAAGTTACTTATGAACAAAAGTCTGGCCATGTCAGGTCGCTGCCTGAAATCAGCTGCAATGATTAGGTATCGACCAATTACTATGCACGTCACTCGAAAGCAATTGCTCACAAATTCTTTTGAGTAGTCTCTTCTCGTTCTGCCTTTTTGATCCAGGGTTATGTCCCAGCCACTACGAAGTAAAATTTATATTCCTGTAATCAATTTTGTGGGCCTTTCAATTTTTGGTTTAAACTTATGATGCGTTTGATGGTGGGACATTTTTAGACACTGGGAACTAGTAATAAGATATTCCGACGTTGTGGTTGCTCTCAGGCACAGGGATAAGGAATTGAAGTAACATAATTATACATCCTCTACAGACAAGAATCAGAAACCGGGGAGATATAAATCATCCGCTTTAGTGTGTCGAGCCAATACCCGCTTATGTGGGTGACGATGACGATCGAGCTTCATCAAGATTCAAAGCCCAGAAGCTATTCCCGTGTCAGGGGATATTCTAAACTGTATGTTCATCTATTTGAAAATGTTTATTAAAAGAAATATGAATGGTGCAAAATGAATCATGAATATGAGTTTATATGATTTGCTGAGTCACACATATAACATATTCACTAATTTGCCGAAAGCACGATTCAAAACAACTATGGAACGACTTTATCATGTTTATGCTCAATGATTAATGGAGTAATTCCCTCGACCGCTTCATCCTTACACTGTCCCGAACACATTTCAGCCCTGTCCACACACAAAATGATAGAATGGGCAACAATTTTCTTGCATCTCATGCACAAAAGTTTGAATGTAAGTGTTCGAGGACCAGCATTTGATCCATGCTTCTGTGCCGGCCAGTGACTCACATCTAGCAGACCGTTCTCGAATTAAATCAAAGGAAAACATGCTCAGTGGTGGTCGATTTGGTTCTCTTAAATTTTATTGCCAACATTGTGTGTTTCCAAGTTACTTATGTGAAGAATATCGTTCACGGCCGATATCAAGCCGAATTAACCTAGATCGTCGTGTGATTTAGAAGGCCGGCAGATCAGTTCAATGATTTATTCCGATGATAATTGTTCAATGTCACATATACTCCACAATATAGAGGCCGTTCACACCTATGTCGGTGATACTCCCAGTCAAGCTATATATTCCGTATACTCAGTTCTTCTTATAACACAGTTTATATATCCAATTCATACATCACAGTTTGTATTTAACTTATAGAAACTCTAATAAAGTCACTAGACAATTCTCTCCATACGTCTTCTCACCGGGAAATCTTTACTCTAGTGCGCGGGGCCGATGGGGAAGCACATGGAAGTTTTCCCGCCTCGTGTATGCGGTGTTGTGATTGGTTGGTGTATGCTGATCTCACCGGGAAAGTGGGATTCCCCGGTGCATGTCCTGACATGTTTGCCTCGTGATCTGGGTCCGGTTTATGCATGTTCCGTGTATTTATGTTAAGGTCAAGGCCGGTGTACTGAGGTCGAATATTCCGATTGGCCGGGGCCGAAGTGCGCGTGAACTGACCTGTGTGTATACATTGTTCTGGGAATGTTGATGTCTGTGATCGTATAGTGGATATGTGCTGGATGTAAGTCATGTAAATAATGTGTGTGTTGCTATGGAAATGTTGTGCGAGGGAGGGACGGGCGGTTACAGTCGCTAAAATCACTACACTTATAAACAAAAGTCTGGCCATGTCATGTCGCTGCCTGAAATCAGCTGCAATGATTAGGTATCGACCAATCACTATGCACGTCACTCGAAAGCAATTGCTCATAAATTCTTTTGAGTAGTCTCTTCTCGTTCTGCCTTTTTGATCCAGGGTTAGTCCCAGCCACTACGAAGTAAAATTTATATTCCTGTAGTCAATTTTGTGGGCCTTTCAATTTTTGGTTTAAACTTATGATGCGTTTGATGGTGGGACATTTTTAGACACTGGGAACTACTAATAAGATATTCCGACGTTGTGGTTGCTCTCAGGCACAGGGATAAGCAATTGAAGTAACATAATTATACATCCTCTACAGACAAAAATCAGAAACCGGGGAGATATAAATCATCCGCTTTAGTGTGTCGAGCCAATACCCGCTAATGTGGGTGACGATGACGATTGAGCTACATCAAGATTCAAAGCCCAGGAGCTAATCCCGGGTCAGGGGATATTCTTAACTGTATGTTCATTTACTTGAAAATGTTTATTAAAAGAAATAGGCTATACTTCGATGTAAAATACAATATCACCAGAGAAAAAAGCCCAGGATCAGTATTTATTGTTCAGCTGATATGGATGAATTTTCAGTATACCTTTCGGATATGTTGAAAGTGAGTAAATCATTGAAAATATGGATTATGCAGTACTGTGACAAAAACAGTTTGTAAATTAGTATTTAGACTATTTTGTTTTAGACAAAGGATTATACAGTACCAGTTTCCCTGATATAAGTATTGCAAGCGATAGTAGGAGGTGCGTAGATGTCCTTAATGAGAACGTGTTCCGTTTACAAATGCATGTATATGTGCCCCTGTATTACTTACATTGCTTTCATGGTGATCAAAGGTGAGCGAGTTAAATGTTCATATTGATGAATAACAGGATATTGTGTGTCTTTCCAAAGAGCTACAAAATATGGAATGCTCCCAGATAAAGAAGCGTCGTTTGTCTGGAGGGTTTTTTCTTTTGTTTTACGGTTTTGAATTGATATGATATGTTCTGGCTTTGGGTGGTATCTGCCACTATAAGAAATCCCATGCCAGAAATGGTCCATTATCGGAATTCCAATCTCAACCGAACAACCCTTGTAGATAAGGAGATGTTGTCGAACGTCTGAGGCGAGGGCAGATTTGTCGTGGTGCTTGTTTCATCAGTCTGGGATAATCCCTGGGTAACTGTACATGGCGATGTCATCAATGAAAAGAATAGTCACGACTAACTTATCCAAATCCTAGCTTTATGTTCTCTCTCGAAATCGAACAATGTACCTGACGTCGTCATCGGTAGTATCCTTGATGACGAAGAAATAGTCACAGTTCTTTTACACCATTAAATTCATCGCTGGATATCCATCCACATTAACATGAACGGATATTGTACCTCGCAAATTACATACGGAAAAAAAACTCTGCAAAAATATAATATATTGTGCTAACAATCGTGTGCAAATCGGTAAATGTTATTCCAATTATATCTCGTCGTATACATATAGAAACCTGCACATGTTAGACATTATTTATGTTGTGTCGTACCTATGTATATTTCAGGCATTGATAGAAAAACAACGTGACCGCCCCAGTGTTCTGCTCTCGCCCGGTCAGATTCAATGGCACACCTATTGCTACCATAATGACAGATGATGATATATATCCTCTACGTGCCATTGGATATACGCGTATAGCACTACTTAAACACACAGTACAATTCTCATTCTGATGGGAGCTCGAATTCCGTCAGAATGAGGAGCGACAATTTACTACATCAGCAAGATCTTCAAACGATAATAACTGAGCCATCGATACTACAGACTCAAAATCAATAGTAAATGCAGGTAACACAGTGGGCTGTTCCCTGTATAACCAGTACTGTCAGTCAGTACTTTTAAAGTACTGACTGACCGTACTGGTTACTAAGTATACACAGATTGAGTGTTCCTGACACACCAGTATACAAATGGGTCAAGTACATCAAATCGGCTGATGTATGCTAATTTCATTTAGTATACAATAAAAGCAAATATTATTACAAACTGTGTATCCCAGATGACACCAGATGTTACTTTGTATTGGCGCCATCATGATTTATGGTATTGGTGATAGACTGATCTATGCATTTCTCATTTATTTTCTTACATGCCAGTGTATTACTAATCATGACTGACTATAAGATCAAACAAATAATAAATTAACGAGTGTCCATTAATTTGTCATGTCAATAGCACGAGGTAGAAAAACCTTGAAAAGACCGTATGCACAAAGACTCTTGGAGTAATTGCCACAACCTGCTCCATTCTGACATTGTCCAGAACAGATTCTGGCTCTTGCTGCCACAGGAAATGGCAGAATGGACAACCTTAGTCGTGGAGCATCTCATGCACGAAATTTCGACCAGGAATGATTGAAGTAATGCAATCCCGGCCAGTGATTCACATTCACCAGTCCATTCTCGCATAATAGTAAATGAAAACATGTTTGGGTGGTGTTCGATTCAGTTTTCTATATATTCGTTCAACAATAGTGCGTGTTTTCAGATTACTCAATGAACAGAAGTCCGGATGGCGTTGACACTTCACCGTCGGGTCAGATCGCAACTTGATATCAGCTGCTGTGGCGTTGTAACGACCTCTTACCGTGCAAGTCACGCAAAATCAATCACTCACAAAATCGTGTATGGATGAGTGTGCTTTTTTCTGGCTTTTTGATACATGGATGTAGGTCCCCACTAGAATAATAATTAAAGGCGTGTGTGGAACGAAACAATTCCCATCGTACGAACATTAATGAACATACAATCCGATCAATTCTTTTGCACACTTTTATTTCAACATAGATTTTTACCAATGCTCTGATTTCTTTTCTCACTTGGATAAAAGAGGAGGACTGGGACTGGGAGCTACATATTTTTCTGAGCCTGACTGAAAATCAGTATCAACTTTGCGATCTCGATCAGAACCGTGATAAGAAAGTGAAAAATATAAATATACAAACTCCAGACAGGATATTTTGAAAATGAAAACATTATTGAAAGTACAGATTATATTTGACGTACGGTGATTAAACAGGTCAGGACTAGATCAGATATATTTTAATTTCATAGATTCAAGTATGTATGAAGCAGATATTTAGAAACTTATTAGCAGGTAGAATTCCAAAATATAATTATTGTTGTAAATTACATTCAAATACCATTTGTCCCTGGTGATATGTTAGCAAAATAGCATACGGTATGCATATACACCTATTGCACTCGTTCCTTGTCGTATTTTTGTTTTATATATGAGTTACCATCGCATCTAAAACTGTGTCAAAATTTGGGGTCATATATTCAGATTTCTTGCGCATTCTGGGATATTTACTGGAAATTAATGATTGAGCTATAAATCAGGAAATATTCTGCCAAAACAAAATCTGGTTGGCATCATGATATGTAGCATGATTATCATGATACATATCCCCAGTGAATATCAGATATGATCACTCCGGGAATGTGACAACATGCCCCCTTTTTTAGAAAAGAAAATGTGCACACTCATTTACTATATGTCTACAATTAACATTGTAACAAAATTATGTATTTCAGCTTTGCGCCATGATCATACCGACAACATATTTGAATCATCCTAGGATGGTATGGTTATTTGGCGCCAATAGGTATCTTTCTCAAAATATATTTGGAAATGGGCTATTCTACGGAAATAGGCGTGTGATATGAGAAAAACAGTCAGAGACATGCTCAAAATCAAGAGTAGATATAACAGAAGGCTATTCCATGAAATGTCAATTGACAACACATGATATGCACATGTTCAGGTCTTCTGACACATAAGGATACGAATGGGTCAAATAGATAAAATTTATTGTTGGTTTGCTGTATACTAGTTCCATCCTGCATACCGCAGACAAAAATGCTCGCACCGGCATGGGTTTTGATACGTTTGTCGGCCTTTGCTTCTACGTCGAACGTATCCATCTAGTTTCTGTTGGCTTCATCATAATTTATGGCATATGTGATTGGATGATATATACATTTCTCAGTTATTCCCTTATCTGAATCTGAACGCCAATACAGTATTAATTTTTCCTATTGATCCATCTGATTCGGTACATTAAACTAACGATTGTCCACTAGCTTATCACAAGTCAAATGCACTAGTCGAGATAGCCTTAGGACAATCATATGCACAAAGGTTGCTGGAGTAATTGCCTCCACTTGCTTCATTCTGACATTGTCCAGAACACACTTCAGCCCCTCACATCCGCAGGAAATGACGGAATGGACAACATTAGTCGTAGAACATCTCACGCATGAAATTTCGACTGGAAGTGACCAAGGAAATGCATTAGGTCTTTGCTTCTGTCCCCGCTGGTGACTCACATTTGCCCGTCCTTTCCCGAAATGAAAGTTAACTAGACAATGACGGTAGTGGTTTTCGGTTTAGTTTTACCTAAATTGTATTGCAAACCCTGTGAACTTCCGATTACTCTATGAGCAGAAACTTTTGATGGCGTTATCGAATCATTGTCACAGCAGGTCGCAGTCTGGAATCGGCTGCAATGATTGTATGTCGACCTATTCACAATTTCGTTTGTGCATAAATATGGAAAATCAATTCTGGTCAAATCCTTTTTGTCCATAAATGTATTCTGCCAACACTATTGGTTGTTCAATGCGATATTTTTTGTGCTATGAAATTATTTCACTTTATGTTTACCTTGATTTCGAAGAAATGCATGTAGAAGCCATAATATGCAACTGGTCCTGATTACGTCCTCTCCTGGACTGTGAGCTACATATTTCGTGAGCGTCGCTGACCAGATATTAATGAGTCTCAGAGGCAATGATAAGAAAGTGAGAAATATAAATATACACTCTCCAGACAGACGCCTGCCACCAGGAAGATATAAATAATTGGCTTTAGTAGGCCGAGCTAATACCCGCTAATGTAGAAACCTTTGATGATGTTTAAGCTCCTTAACGTCTGTGGCAAAAGAGCTGATCCCAGGTCAGGGGATATTCCAAACTGTATTTTCATTTACTTGAGACGTGGTTATCAAACGAACCAAGCCTTTATTTTTGTGTCAAATACAATATCGTCAGAAAGCGAAGCTCTCTTATCTCTTAGACGATGTTGATGGATTTCCAGCACAGCCCTGGGATATTCCGGACGGTGAATTATTATTGAAAGTGTGGCTCAGAAATTAGTTTTTGCAGGAAACAGGTATTAGTGTACATGGCGAAAACAGGAAAATGATAAAATCATCGGCAGGTAGTTTCCCGGGTCAAAACAAAAAATTGGTAGCACAATGAAAAATCATGTGTTCTTGATATAATAGTGGAGGGTGTCCAATTGTACTTAAGACGCACTTATTAACGTCTGAAATTATTTATTAAAACTGAAATGATTTACTCGACGCTGTTTCCATGGTGATCCAGGGGCCAATGGGTTGGCCTGCTCCCCCCCCCCCCCCCTCCCGAAAAGAATGTTGGGATATTTTCTAAAATAAGTTACTAGTAATTAGAGCGAGTGTGTGAGAAATTCATACTCAGAAGAGACCAAAAATCTAAAAATGAGTAAAGGCTCTAGCTTCAGGGGTCCGCCCAAGACCCCCTCCACACTGGGCTCGTTTCACTTGTTTGGATTCTTCGCCCCTCCCCTGGTGCTTCCAGGAGAGGTTCATTTCCCTGCAGTAATTCGTCATTTTACAGTATCGGAACGAGATATCCTGGCTTTGAATTGTATCTGTCACCGTGAGAAATACCTTCCCAGAAATTGTCCATCATCGAAATGCCAATCCCAACCACACAGGCTTTGTGGGTGGGAACGTCTAAGGCGAGGAGATTCGTCTTAGCTCTTGTTTTTTTTTCAGTCCAGGATAATCCCTGTATAACTAATGTGAAAATAGCCATCCATGGAAAAATGGCTAAGACAAGTTTATCCAAATCCAAGCTTTACATCTTATCTTTAAAATCCTCCCGGGCACATGACGTCATCTTCCTCCCAGACAAGTGCTTTTCGTCGATGTGAATTTGCATGAAACTTCTGTATGCAAAAGATTTATGCTGTGAAAAAAATAAAAATTTCTAGATCATGCACAGTGCAGAGTCACTTAATCAATGGGACGTATGGAAATGTTGTCTGGACATATTGTGATACAACTAATGTACAATAGAGAGAAAATATTATTTGTGTTGCCAGCGGAAATATTTCGAAAAAAGATGTGACATTGTGTGACATTTCTACCGGCCTTATACACATGGGGTGTTCATGACACAATAGAAACTACAATATGTCTAGAATGTTACGAAATATACTACCCACAATACGATATAACCAGGTACTACAGGCTATACATTGTAGGAAATATCATGTTTGAATATTCAACCACAAACTATTTGAATTAGAAAGGATCAGAAGTTTATTGTAAATAAACTAATTTTAAAACAGTGCTTAAACATGAAATATAGGATGAAGTGTTCTGTACATGTCAGGTTTTGAGATGTCAAATTTCTCCAATCGATATGAAATGTGATGCTCCTGTTCTCCCACAGGAACATATGCCATACGAACGGGAGCTAGTAGAGCTAAGTATCTTTTCAATGCTCCATTTTCAAACGCCACAGTTGTGGCATAAAAACGCGACAACGTAGTACATTCCCCGTACCGGATATGGTACCAATCCCCAAGCTTACCCCGTCACGTGACCTTCCAGGGGTGTCATTTTGGCCGATTACAATAGACGCTGGCTAGCCCCATCAGTGGCTTTCTCCAACCTATAAATCGATGGGGTGTTCTATACGGAGGCGGAGCCTAGCCCAACGCTCTCATTCCGAAGCTTTCAGAGCGCTTCTGAAGTATACATCAGTCTTATCATGGTATAGTTTCTGTAGCTCCATGAAAAATCTAGACACGATAATATATTTGAAGCGATTATTTGTATGATTGCACTGGATCCTTGGATTTTTTTTTAAAATGGGGATTTGAGGGGGGGGGGGGTCCTTACCCAGTAACTCTGCCCCTTCTCTACTGAATACGTCACTCAATATTATACTTATTCCGTCAATATAGAATAAAAACTCTGGAAACTTTGAAGGGATCACTCCGTTCAATTCTTCAGTTTATGTGATTATGAGCTTACTCATGAGTTAGACATAGGAAATGTACAGATTTGTTTATTTTCAATTTGAACTTGATTCATTTTGTAAACAATTGATTAAGAAGCAACTCGTTGTGCATTCATTGAGATGAAGCCACAAAACCTGTCGAATGCCCAAATATTCCAGTTTCGTCAGTCACAAAACCTGTCGAATGCCCAAATTTTCCAGTTTCATCAGTAATACAGGTATCATGAGCACAAAGCCAAGAATATCAATATCACGCAGAACTTAATCATAATCGTAATCCAACAGTTTCATCGCTGCAGTATATATCATGTATAATCACAAATAATAAAAACAACATTACAGATAACGTACAATATAAACTCAACAGATTTGTAAGTAGAAGTTATGTATTATAATCCTACAGTTTCATCGCTGCAGTATATATCATGTATAATCACAAATAAAAAAATCTACATCACGAATAACGTACAATATAAACTTAGCAGATTTGTAAGAAAAAGTTGTCTATTATAATCCTACAGTTTCATCGCCATAGTGTACATGTATATCATGTTTAATAATTACAAAACAAAAAAATAAACATTAAGATTGACATACTATACAATTATTGACTTTTGCTGAGGATGATACCCGATTATCTTCATTTATTGGAATGTTGTATTCATTGAGCTTGCGAGACGATACAATTTTCCAAGAAGTGAATATAACCACGCAACAAGCGAAAGATAAAAGTCAATATTCGCTTCATAATTACGTGTCTACCGATGCGCACCATCTGGCGAGGTCGGAATAGAATAAACTAAAACTTATCTTTACATCGGATTCGAAACTATCACATTCCCAGTTGCTCTCGGACATGATATAGCAGTATCGTCTTAGACACGTGGCCAATCAGAGATGAATCATACAGAGTTGATAATAAAACATGAACTTAAACAGATTTGTACGAAGCTGTGAATTACTTCAAATCTTCCCCATAACCACCTCGCGACCGAATTTAAGGAAAGTGGATGTATGGACATATCCGAAAACTACGGTGGCTCATATTCGCCAAATTGAGGCATACAAACAATATATTCACATCGTTATTACCCTCACCCCCATAGAGGGAGAGGGTAGTGCATTTGGGTCTGTCTGTTTGTCTGTCTGTCCTTCCGCGCACATAACTCGACAACATATGATTCTAGAAGACTTCAAACTTATAGGGATGAAGCGGTATAGCAGTGGCTCGGTCCTCCTCGAATTTTGTGGGAATCGGATAAAAACTGTTGCCATGGTAACGGAAAACGTGAAAATTACATAAATGGCCATAACTCCAGTTCTACTTGATATTAATTTTTCCAACTAGTATTGTATTTTTCTTTGGCCAATTCTCAATCGTATGGTGTACGGCCAATGGTCGTACGACGAAAATTCTCCATTATCGACCGATGTCGAAAAATTGGGGGTCACGCTTTCGGTTATTTTTTGCCAGCGACTTCTCAGTGCAAATGCCTGCGCTCATAACTCAAAGGCAATCAATTTGATCGATCTGAAACTTACAGCGCCTATGGCAGTGGTTCAGTTCTCCTGAAATTTTGTCGGAATTGAATGAAACGGTTGCCATGGCAACGGAAAACGTGAAAATCACATAATTGGCTATAACTCCAGTTTTACTTGATATTATTTTTTTATAACTATTTTTGTATTTTTTCTTTGGCCAATTCCCAATCGTATGGTGTACGACCGATGATCGTAGGATGAAACTCTCTATTATCGACCGATGTCAAAAATTGGGGGTCACGACATTGGTTATTTTTCACAGCGACTTTTCAGTGTATGCCTGCGCTCATAACTCGTTGACACCCAATCCAATCAATCTGAAATTTTCAGGGATGTTAGTCCCCTACAAATTTTGTCAAAATCGGATGAAATAGGTTGCAACGGAAAAAGTGAAAATCACATAATTGTCTATAACTCCGGTTCTACTTAGCATTAATTTTTTCGAAATATTTTTGCATTTATCTTTGACCTGAATTTACAATCAGAACACCATAGCGGTGTCAAAATACATCACGGTGATTGCGTTAACAAGTATTGCAAGACAGTCGATACTTGTATATTCAACTCCGGATTTTCATCGCTTCAATTTGTTTGGTTTACGGGCGACCTTGGGTCCTTTTGGCACGGTGTTGAGTACGAGAGCATCCAATAGTTCACTGAGGATCTTGGAGAGTTCTGTGAACGTGGGTCTCTGTGATGGATCCGCATCCCAACAACTCAACATCAGGCAGTACCTATTGGTTTGCAATGAAAAGAAAAAAAATACATATTGATCATCTACGTCAAAATATTTGACGAAGAAATCACGAAATACAATAATCGTCTAAAACTATCTTCGATGCGCCTAAAATGTGTTGGACACGTCTAAAATATTTTCGATGCAGATAAAATATTTTCGCTGCATTTCGCTGCATCAAAAACTTTTTTATGCGTCCAATTTTCGATGCATCTAAGATATTTTCGCATATTTTCGATGCATCTTAAACTATTTTCGATGGGCCGGAAACATGTTCTGTATTTTATAATTTCGACTTAGAACTTCTGCCCGGGAGCAAAGCTCGAAATTGTGGCAGATCAAAACCACCGTAACTATTAATACGATTTATTCTGTATTAAATTTATTACATGGTTCTTTACATGTTCCTCTTACATGGCATCTCCGGCGATTGGCGGTTTTTGCAGTCTGTTGCCATTAGCAATGTAAGTGAAAAGCATGCCGTTGGTCACATTCTCATAAGGCCATTGTCCGAAAGTGAACAGTTCCCACAAAGTCACACCAAAGGCCCACTGTCAGGTACAGAGAACAGTGTGATTTGGTACAGAACAGTACCTACCTAATACTCTTGCATATACACAAAAATCATATAATTCTACATCAGTGTCGATATATACTTGTATAACACAGCTGATAGAGTCGTAGACTAACAATAACGAGATGATTCGTGTAAAATCATAATTCAACAAGTACAAATATTACTGGTTTCATCTTGTTTGTTTTCATTTAGATTATTCCTCACCACATCAGATGACGAGCTGAAGGTGAGAGTGTTGCTGACTTCAGGGGCCATCCAGCGGATCGGCAGGTCCCTCTCTTTGGCCAGCATTACGTAATCGTGCTTGAGGATGTCTCGAGCCAGGCCAAAGTCAGAAATCTTCACAACCAGATGATCATCCAACCTGCCAGACAATTATTATCGATGAAGTTTGTAAACGAGATTATACTGGTGGCCATTGTCGTACGGTAATAGTGTGCCCCAATGATAGGTAGGTGGTACACATCATTTTGCTCAATACGATCATTACGGAACTTTCGTGTAGACTAATTGTTCCCAATGATTGTAGTTTGAGCTTACATGTAGATTCATGGTTCCAATATTCACACCCACTGACCAAGTTTATGGCGATATATTATAACTAATAAATATTCCAACCCATTTGTAAATAAACTAATCTATTAATATCTACATGCAATTCCGAGCTGCCAAGTCCCTGTGTATAATCTTCAGGCCGGCGATATGTTCCATTCCTTTGGCGATGTTGAGTGCAAACCCCAAAAGTACGTTCACACCAAGTGCCTGCAAACATTTCACATAAAATTATTACACCTCACTATTATAATTATAATATTTTGTTATCACAGTGACTAAAAATATCAGTCATTGGTTGGAATAAATGATAAGTGTTAATACATTTAAAGGAATGTACGAATGAGCATCACCTTATTGTGGTTTCTCACATAATTACGCAGATTCCCGTTCGGCAAAAGCGGCATTATGATAAAAGGGGAACCTTTATGAATAACAACGGCCAGCAATTCCAGGATATTCTCGTGTTTGAACTTCTTCATCAGAATAGGTTCATTCAGAAAATCGACCAGTAAATCTTGATTGACAGAACTCGGTCTTCGATCTGTTCGATGAATAAACCTTTAAATCAAGTAGATATAACCCGTCGATGCGCATTGACACATGGCGTGTGTTTGAATCCGCCACTGTACCTTTGAGACCTTTAGCAGCTACCAGTTTACTACCAGTCACGTCATCAGTGTACCTCGCCTCCCATACAGCCCCATACTGACCTGTCAAATATGTAATCAACATTTGAACGCTTGAGCAATCACAATATTTTTTTCATATCATAATAAATAAATGTATGTAGCATACATTCAGTGTGGACAGGACTCCTCTGATCCTTACCCTCTCCGATAATGCGTCCTAGTTCAAACGCAACACCTTCTTTAATGCAAGGAATCAAATCTGCTTTCATATCTGGCGATAAGTACTGCAGTATCTCTAGAAATAATTGAACGATCAATTACTCCAAACTTTGATCCGATACAAATAGACATATGTGAAAACAATATAAAAAAATACTGAGTTGATTTATCGGCCTTGATGCATGCACACCGGCGTTATTGAGCACCTCCCCTGTATCCAGCTGGTCACGTGAGGTCGTGACATAATCATCCCACACGTCAGGAAGTGATGGCCTCCTCCCACGCTTGGGATGGTCAAACGGTGAAAAGGAGACAGTTGACGACATATTCTTGGGTGAAAAATTTGGGGAGACTGGCGATGCTGGGTGTGATGTTGGGGAAGACATTGGTGAGTGCTCAGAGGAAGAGCTCCCCAAACTACCGGAGGCTGTCAGGGACGACTCTGAAGTTCTGGATGAACTACTACGAACCATTACCTGTTTTGATATGAAACGTTAAGCAGTTGTGATATTCATTCAAGGTTTTAAAGTGAAATTACGCCTGTTATACTGGCACGCACGTGATTCTTTGTCTAGAGACTTCAGATGTTCAAACATATAGAACCTAACGTACCATAAAATATGTATACATGGTATGTACACGTTTCCATAATTTTAGTTTTTGGGCCCACCATAAGCTTTAATACATTCCTGAAATGCACGTTACCTTGAAGGGGCTTCCGGCCACATTGACCCCCTTGAATATGACGAATATGGTGTGTGGGCCTGGAGTTTGGGGAGTGTACATACACTCGTGTATGCATTTCCTGACCTCGCAGATATCGACGTGCAATCTCTGGGAACGTGGGTCCACTACACTTGCGATGACGTCACCGGGACCCATATGAAGCGTGGACACCGTGAAGCCAGCTCGCTCATGCACGGTGATATCATTACCGTGTATACCAGTGCCGGATATCCTCACCTGGTTGCAACATTGATGTACCAGTATACATATTTTTTTGTACCAATATACATCAAATCTCTATCAACTAAGTTTTTACCAGTATACTAATTTCTATCAAACTAAGACTTTACAAAGTTCTATATCAACTCAAATTGAATTAGTGTCAAAGTTTTCAGATTATATCCGTACCTCTTTAATCCGCCTCAAAGTTTCACTGTAGTCGTCTCCGAGGCTTGTCCCCAGGGTGACGGTCGGATGCGTTGTCTCTACCTCGGGGAAATGTACACGCTTAGGCGACGACGGTGTAATCGGTATGTTCGTTGTCTGGGAAAAAGGTTGTTACGAAACTACATAAAGAGTGTCATGATGGCTTAAAGGGCCATGGACACGAAAAAGTGACTTGTTTTAATAATGAAGTTAAGCATCTACTGAGTAAGTAGACAACAGAAATGGTATCAATTAGGGCTCGGGTTGTCCAGCAATTGACCTGAGAGCCGTTGCGAGAGATGATTGGCATTTTACGTTCTTTGTGATCTGTGACGTCACGGGGGAACGACCGCGCTGGTAAAGACGTGTCTTTGCAGGTGGTTGTTTTATAATTGCGGGTTTTTGGAGGGATTCCATTCACCACTCCTATACTATTTATATCATATCAATAGGTATGGGAATTTTATAATTATATGCAGCATGGGTAACCGTAGTGTCGGCGAAGGTTCTACACATATCGGAAAGGTGTCAGCCTTTTCTACTTTCCGAATGATCCATGGCATAGCCAGTTTACACAGGCCTACATACGCTCAATAACTTTTGTCTGTAGTTCAGCGATATACTGAAACGTATCGTGATGAAACTTGACAAACGTATGCCAATATTTTTGACAGGCCTACTTCACCTGGGAAGCAAACGGCGATTTAATTCTTTCAGCTAAAAAAAAAAGCATTATCAGAGCCGTAGGCCTATTACCGCACAGGCCAACTAGGCCCAGGCCTAGGGCGCGGAATTTTAGGCGGGCGCCATTTTCCAGAGAACTTTTTGACGCAGATTATCGCTGTCGTTGAATCGGAATACGATCACACATACGATGATATTCTGCCAATAATTCCCCCACCTCTCTCCCATGGACATGGACCGAATCTTGAGTGGGCGTGTACGGGAATGGGGGTGGGGGTAGACGCGGGTTATTCTTGAAAAAAATATCAATTGTTGCGGTAAAACAAACATATCCAATACGTTACAGTATATTGAACAGCGTGATTTTCCTGTTAAAAAAAACATTGCAAATATATATCTAGACATAAATCCCCATATACTTCTGCTGCCCGCCACCTAAGAAGAAATCCCTTGAAATGAATGATCTAAAAATCAAGTTGACAGTGTCTAAATCTGGAACCTTTTCTTGAATAAAGATAATTTGCATAAAAAACGCATCGTCTGAGAAGTTCAAAATTTAAATCGGGAGCGTCACAGAATGCTCCTGCGCATTCAACGAATGAGGCTTCAGCTGCTTTTGGGGCCCCTGGGCGGGCCCCAAATCACCGGCCCTGAGTCCACACTCGATTTTCTGCTTGATTTGGGTTAAATGGTGCATTCCTTTGAGAGCAGCATTTTTGTGTGGAAAGGGCTATACCCAACGTCTTCTTATGCTTCTAGTACACAGTATGCTTCTAAACGGGAATCGACCCCTGAGCTTTCAGTTTTTGGCTGACATATTGTGGAAAAACGGTGTGACAGAATTTCAACAATATGAGTAGCGTACGTGTATTGTGTATATCGAAACGAACACCAGAAACTACGGACATGGCCCTAAATCTCAATGAGGGGTTAGCGGGTCGATCCAGAAGGGGAAGGAGGGGGTGCGTTGTCCTAAACGCACAATATCAGAGTTCTTACTGTCATGAATTCGAGTTAATATGCAAAAGAATCGATATTTGAGCGTTTGTTTCAGTAGAGGTCGAAACTGTGATTTGGTGAAAATATTGCCATTATCATTCCCACTATATAGGTGTATTGTATACAACACACCTATATCCTTATTTGGAGGTTGGTAGCTCCTGTTATATATAGGTAATGCGTATGAACTAAATATATATTGATATTGAAATGCTTTCCAATATATAAATGTAGAAGAAAGCAAATATTTAATTTATAGGCCTCACGACGAGATTTCTCGAAACTGTGTGGCATATAATGCCTGATCACAGAGTAGGCCTAGCATTCCATGTATATTTGTAAAGTTATTGACTACCGTCCGCTCTTCGGGATCCTCGAGGATAGTCCTCTCTCATCCGAGTCCTTGCGGACGCGCATCCGCTATTCCGGATCCTCGCGGCAGGGCCGCTCACCGGAGGTCGCGGCGGACACGGTAACTACTTCATCATTAACGGTAACCAGGTAACAGCCCACCCGACACTCCCAGGCCTACGGACACCGTTCAGAAACTGGTTCATCACCACGGTGTTACCTGGCGGGGCCTGGCGAGCCGCGGTCTGCCTCGGGGACGGAACCCCGTACAGTCCGACATGCTGGCCAGAGCCTCTGTCACATGTCCCGGGAAGGGAGAGAGCTGGCGATCCACAGGGCCGAAGGCCCCCGAGTCAGCAACTCGTCTCTCCCAGCCCGGGCCTCCCCACGGAAATCGTCCCCAGGGCTCTAGGAGCCCACTACTCAGACCCAGGGAACACAAAGCTCATGGCGAGCCTCGTGTGCGTCCTAGTCTCGATCTTGGACAATCTCCTCGAACGAGTCGCTTCCAGTGTATATATAATACACCAGAAACTGCAGGGCGCACGCGAGGTTAAATCGATCCATTGTTATAGTTTACTGGAACGTAAATTACAATACGTCGCCGTGGCAACGCACGCTCGAACGGAGCATGTCAAAACAAGGCCAAGTACGTAAAGGCCACATAAATGGCTTTTATGTTTACAATCACCTGCCGCGTGCTTAGGGCAAAATCGCCACATTACCCCCTTCTTACAATGTTGGTCCCCAACATGTTCCGCCCGCGCCCAAAATGCTCGAAACCCGACGAAGGCTTCGCATGGCGGGGGCCGGAAGAAGGCACGATGGCAACGCCCGGAAGTCACGGCGCAAACACTAGGACTTTAAGAGTCCCTTTTGGAAGAATGGGGAACTACCCCCGGACTTATGGAGTAAACTATAACGCGCTTTGCAATTTTGAATAAATCCTCATAAACAAGCTAAAATTTTGACCGAGGTGGTCCAAAACCGTGTGATGACCTTGAAAGGTCATCCATTATAAAAGGACGGTGTGTCGAGTCTTTGGAATATCTTTAAGGTTAGACTTTAAATTTAGAAATTTTGTAAAACGACACACCGAGTGATCAAAAGTGATAGTACCTCTAAAATGTTGCCGACCGCCCTGCCGGCCGGCTCCTCAGATCCGCAGAACGGGTCTGAGGCAGGGCGGAGCCGCGGGAGCGACTCCGGCACGCCGCCGCACACGTGCAGCGACGAGGCTAGCACCCTAGCCTTCCTCCGTTGCCATCGGCTCCTCATCCGTGCCGCCTGTCTTGGGGTCTGGCGGCGGTGACGGGTCCCTACGCCGCGGACGCAGCGGAGCCGGCATAACGAAAGCCGGCTGCACGGGCGGATGAGGCAGGCCCGGTGGAGCTTGCACGGGCTTTTGTGGTGAGCCCTGCAATCCGGGTCCTGACGGAGCCATCACAACGGAGGCCGGTAGAGATGTCGCGCCGAGATCTGCTATGGCGCGGAACATCTCCACCGTATCGCGGGTGCGCTGTGGACCGGCCGTCCGTTCTCCCCACACCTGGACTAGGTATGGGTAGATGGCCAGCTCCAAAGCGGCATCCGCGCGCCGGAGAGCCGCCTGGTTCAGGGCGGACGACTCGGGGTCATCGACGCCCTGGATTAGGCGAGTCCGAGCGGCCTCGGCTTCGTCAAGACGACGCCGTAGCTGCTCATTCTCAGCCTCCAGGTGCTCCATCCGTGCGGCCACCTCTGGGGCGGGGGCGGACGCCCCGGACTGCTCGGCAAGAGCGGCGGTCCGACCCTGGTCGAACGCGCGCCGCTCAATGACAGCCGACAAAGTCCGGTAGCTCTCTAGGCTCCGCCGGGTGCCTTCCATGAGGCCCTGGTCGTATGCGAGATCGCATGCGACACGGGAGGCCTCGGCGCGGCACCGGCTGAACCGATCCAGAGAGCTGTCCATCTCCGCCACAAGGTACTCCGCCGCTCGGGTGAGTCGACCACGCTGGGGGTGATCCCAGGGGTGCTCCTCCCGAGCGCGGACCAACGCGGCTACACCTGCGGACCCCAAGTCACAAATGGCTCGAGGCACCGGCAGGTTCACCAACGCCGGATCACCGGGGATCCGGTCCATACCATCGCGACGATGGCCGACCGCCTGGCCTACAGACTCGCGGAAAGTCTCGTAGACGCTGGCGGTCGTGGGACCGAGCCTCCGGCGTACGTCCGCCGTGGCGTCCAGGGGGTCCAAGTCCAGGGAGGCGGTGCTTTGCCACCCTGCGGACGTCCCCTCAACCACCAACGAGGACGCGGACGCCGACCTCGTGAGAGGTACCGCACGTCCGCTACTGCTCGCAACCGAGGGAGTCACGCGTGGAGTCCTTGGCGGGACCGCCGACGCGGTACTCGAGGAGGCGGAGGTGTCTGCCACCACCCGTCCCTCAGACGGACCCGCGGGTACCGTCACCTTGAGCAAGCCCGGGTAGTCCTCCTGAGTCAGCGCACCCGGAGACTGCAGGGGCGTCGTCCCGGCCGGAGTCTTTCCGGCGGACGAGCTCTTCCCCTGAGTCTTTGGCTGGGGGCGCGGCTTAGGAGTAGCCACTCGTGTCTTGGCCGCGATCTGCGGCATCTCCGACACGATCATGGTCACCCGGTGCCGTTCTTCACCGGCCTGGATCACCGGCGGTTCACGGACAGCCTCTGCTGCTGTCCGGGCGGCTTCCGCCGCCTGGAACTCCGCCGGGGTCTGGCCCATTGTAGCCGTCAGGCGAGCGGTGTAGCTCGAGCCCGCGGACACAACGCCAGACTGCTTCCAGGCATCGTCCATGATGCGCTGTGCAAAGCGCCATGGACCCCAGTGAAAGAACCGGTGATTCGCCGTCCCTGACGTAGTCATGAACGACGCCACCCTCGGTGGTATGTATCCATAATTGAATACAGGCCCCACTTCATTTCCAACGATATGAAGTCCCTCACCGCGGTGTGCACCCGAGCGGTGATCATTTAGGGCCTCTAAACTGGCGAAATATCGTTGCTGAGGGGTGCCGGAGTAGCACCTCTTGCAAACGAACATTTGCATCCAGGGGTAGTGGTACCCCGCAATGTGTCGACTCAAATGGTCGTAGGTAGGGTACCTACGATCCCGATTGAGCGCACGGTGCGGGTCCTCATACCCGTCCAGGGATTCCGGACAGAGTTGGCATATCACGCCCGCCTCTGTCTCGGGCGGCAACCCGACACGCTCCTCGTCCGTGAGTGGACAAGGCCGTGTGAAAGGCGTGTCGGCCGCCGCGCTGGCCGCCGCGGTGCGGCGTCCCTGCGGATCCCTGCCATAGCGCGGAAGGAACATGTGTCCCTGACGGACTCCAGGGAGTTCGGGGCCCATTTCGGCCCGCAGCCTCTGGATAGAGGGCTGCTCCGAGGACGACCGTTTCTTCTTTTTGGCCGCCCCCGAACGATTCTCCGACCTGGTTTGTCGGGGCACACTCTTCCCGCGTGGGGGCGCGGCCCTCTGTTGCTGCGCAACGAAGGCCCGCGCTCCCGCTTCCAGTGCGGCGTCAGACAGGTGGACCCCGTCTTGCTCCGCGCGCTTCCGGAGGAGTTCTAAACGGAGATCTCCCTCCTTCGGCACGGGACGCCCTCTGTCCACTGGACTTGACCCCACCTCCGCAGCTCCGGTAGGTTTCTTAGTACCGGAGGAAGAGGAAGAGGAGGTTCCTTTCGGTGCCTGGATAGGCACCCGCTTACAAGAACCTCCCGCGCCTGGGCCGGATCCCGCGGAGGCGCCGCCCGCACCAGATCCCGAGGGATTAGGCGTCTTGGCGACTCCGGGTTTGGCGGAGGACCCTTTCTGGCCGCCCGGCTTAGGCGCCAGTGGCTTAGGTCCTCCGGACTTCGATCCGGCTTGAGGCGAGGGGCCGCCGGACTTCTTTTTCCGGTGCGGCCGCTTCTTCTTCTTCTTCTTCGGAGGCGAGGAGGCCGGGTCCGGGTCGGATCCGGCCTCAGATTGCCCATGCTCAGCGGCTTCCAGCTCTTGCTGGGCTCTCCACTGCTTTTGAGCAATCTCCCGGGCTCGACGGCGAGTACGCCTAGAGACGGGCGATGTAAACCCGTCATCTCGGTTCTCGGTCTCCTTCGAGCCAGACTCCTGTTCCTGAGGCGGCGCTTGGGATGCGGCTTCCTCAGCCGCGTCGACCTGCTCCGCCCAAGTCCCAGGGGCCTTCTGGTCGTGCGGACCAGACTCCGCAGGTGCGGACACCGAGGAGTTCTCGGCGGAACCGGTGTCCGGACGGCTACGGCCATCCGGACGGGTTTCCGCACGAGTACTCTCATCCGGGCCCAGAGACGCAAGCATCTCCGAGGACGGGTGCAACTCAATGTCCACACTAGCAAGTCCCGCACCACCGCAGTCCATCACCTCTTCCATACAGGAAAAAGTGGACGGATCTAGGAGTAACTCGGCGCCTGCCGTGGCCGAGTCACTCTCTGCGGGGCGGTCCTCCGCGACCTCGCTCTCAGACTCGGTTCCTGAGTAAGAACCGGAGCTGGAGCTGGATTCCTCAGAACCCACATAGGCTCCCCGAGGGATGTCCTCGCGGTCATCCTCCTCGGGCCTAGACTGGGGTCTCGAGTACGAATTACCGCGCTCAAGAGACCCCTCTTCCCTCCCTTCATCACCTCCCCAGCCGTCGCTACTTTCCGACATGTCAAGCGCTCTAATCGCTGGGAGTCAGATCCGCAGATCCGTCTCCACCAGTGCCGAGCGCTTGAATGACGAGAAGGTGTCGAGTTACATCGATTATAGGCATCAAGTGTTGGCAGTTATACTGCACACGCATCGTATGACGCGTTCCCGTGGAAACGTCTATTCACTGCATCTACCCGATCGACAGACAAAAGGACGTTTTACATTCCCGCATTCCCATACACGCATCTCCCCCCGGTGACTCCTATCGTGCCATGTATACGGGTGGCTTGTGTACACAAGCCATCCCGGGGGAACCCGCTAAAATACTACAGTAATTAACAGCAGTCATTAGCAATAGCTTTCGCACTGGCGATCAATGACGTGAAGTTAATCACCCTCGCAGGTTAAAGATTGTATACAATGTATCAAAAAGCCAAACTACTTGTGGGTGTTACGATTATGTCACCCTATCAGCAGCGATAAATAAAAATTTAACACCGCTCAAGCAGCAATGAAAATAAATCCACCACCGCTTGCATGCTTTTCATAGATCACGGCATACAGCCTTCGATACAATGTACACAATCTCCTACACCCCTCTCGCGAAAGCAGAAATCTCCCGATTTCTTACTCTCTATTGCACCAGGGAAAAGATATATCACTAAACTTTCTCATATATGGGATAAATGAGTAAGAATAGCATTTCCACGGGAAACACGCACACACTTGTGGCTTATAATCCTCCCATAAATAATAAATGAGATGGAAAATAAACAAAATCACTCCCCATAGCCGCTGGCACGCTTACAGGGCGATCGGACATACCCATGACGTCCGGACAGACAATCGGGCGCCCTATGGGCGTTTGCAAAGCGCCCACTAGCATCCCCGACGTACTGCCCGGCCGCGGAGCGGTGCCCGGTCCAGCCCAGAGCCTCCTCAAACGACTACCGGAGCGCGGAGCCAATAGATTTAGACGCGGAGCCGGCATGGTCCATAACCGCACTGGTTAGGGGGCGAACCCTTCATACCGGCGCCCAATCTAGAGGCGCCCAAAGATGGTGAAAGCAATAGCCGGCGGACGTCCGGGGCTGCCCGCGGACGGAGTCCAGGCCGGACGTCTACCATTGTACGGCGTATTGCCCTTATCCAATGAAGATGAAATTGGAATTAGAAGCCACCACAAGTGTTGCGCATGTAATATACGACCCCCTTCTTAGAAGGAGGCCGGGGTTCCGGTCATTCCGGCCGGACCGCGTATTGTAAGGTACGATCCGGACGAGAACGAGCGTCACCCGCTGCCGCGGCTGGTCCGCACACGCGGACTTAACAACCGCTCCATTATCACAATGGATAGTCGGTTTCCTGCCGTAAGAAACCTTAATCTACTATAACCGCAATTACAGTAGTGGCTCACGGGGGATAACTACACCGAAGTGCGTCATCTTAAAGCGCCGCGGACGCCGGACGAGTCACGCGGACGAACCGCGGACATCAGTCCTCATCTGCGGACACTATCCCCGCGTCCAGAGCCAGTTCCCCAAATCCGTGGGAAGACGCTTCTCCCGTAGCGGACGTAAATCCCAACCTCAGTCTGGCCATATAAGAGGTTGTCCCGGGACCAGGGGCGTCCGGCCGAATCAGTAAATTCGTCCGGCCAGCGTAACCGTTGTGCGGAATACGCCGGACAGCCGTCCATAAGGTGCGGACAGGCCATCCGCACGTCCCTGGCGCTAGAAACTACAGGAGGGCGGATGCGGAGCGGCGGCGTTACGACATGAAAGTCTCCGCGGACCTCAACTCCGAAGATGGCCACAAAGTAGCCACCCGCGGAGGTAAGTCGTGCGGACTCTCACGGAACGACCTAAAACCCATCCATAGTATGACAGACGGGTACCGCAGACGCATCCGCATGGGCTGAAGGTTATTCCCACCCATACCGGGCTGGCGCACGTGGTTTCCGGCGTGGCCGCCCGTCATCCGCAGGTACTGGAGGGAGTGGAGGTACCTGCGGATCGCCGTCATCTGGCTGATAGCCACCCAGTCCATCATCTGACGGGTCAGAGAGGTCCGGGAGGCCCACCATACGGCGCACACGCTCGTCCGGAGTCCGCGGATGCTGACCGGACGGATCCCAAACGGGAGCATCATCCGGTTCCGCATCTTGAATTAGCGGATCCATGACCAGCGGGCCCTCGTACTTCTTCAGATTATCGATATGGACAACCAGAACCCTGTCCGGATCGGAATCCCTCCGGATCCGATAGTCCACATCTGTCACCTGTTTCAGTACGGTAAACGGGCCTATCCACGGCTTAGCAAATTTATTGCCTTGCTTAAGCGGCGGATAATAGTAGCGCACCTTGTCGCCTTCCGCAAAAGCTGGCCTACCCTTAGCATGGGCGTCATAGCCTCGCTTCTGCCGGAGGGCAGACTTGTCCAGGCGCGCGCGCGCGAAATCATGGGCGTTCGCCAGGGCGCGGCGAATCCACTCCACGTACTCCGGACCGCACTGGGGTACTGCGCCGGTCTCTGCCGCAGTTGGATACATAATATCCACGGGCAAATTTAACTCCCGGCCGTACAACATCGCGTGCGGAGTAACTCCGGTCGAAGAGTGGACCGACGACCTGTACGCCATTAAGACATACGGGAGGTGGTCATCCCAATCATTCGCACGATCATTCACAAAGGCCGCCAGCATGTTGAGGACCGATCGATTAAAGCGTTCGACCTGGCCATCAGACTGGGGCCTGTAGGGGGTGGTCCGCACCTTGGTACTCCCTAGCATCTGTGCTAGGTTCCGGAACAGGTTGCTCTCAAATTGCGTGCCCTGATCCGAATGTACCTGTTTAGGTACCCCATGGTACACCACCCATCTATTCACCAATAACCGAGCTACCTCGTCCGCAGTCTGGCGGCGCAGTGGGTAGGCGTCGGTATACTTGGTAAAATAGTCGGATATCACCAGGATGTACCGGAAACCGCGCGGGGTGACCCGGTGGGTATCCAGTATATCCAAAGCTATCCGATCAAACGGCGCGCCCGCCTTAACCGTGGTTAAGGGGTGGCGGCCAGGAGTCGGGACTCCTTTGCGAGCTTGACACCGAGGGCAGGCTGCGCACCACCGTTGCACGTCCAAGCCGCTACCAGGCCAATGAAAGCGCTGTTGTAGCCTATGGACGGTCCTCCGGATTCCCAAGTGACCGGTCACCCGGAGGTCATGCAACTGGTGGAGTACTTCTTTCCGCAGCTCCGCCGGAAGCACCAACTGCCATATTGGAGGCAGTGGGGTCGGTGGCTCATAGCGCCGGTACAGGAGGCCATCCCTCAAGGAGAGTCGTTCCCACTGAGATACTAGAGACAAGGTCTCCTCCCTGTAGGTCTTTCGCTCATCCTTCGAGGGCTTCTGGCCGGCCTCAAGGGCTGTGATTACCGGTGCCAGAGCTCTGTCAGCTCTCTGCGCCGCAGCTATCTGCGCCGGAGAGTAGCCACCCAAGTAATTAGGCTCCTCATCCGTCGCGTCCGGCTGCGCCGCAGCGGCCATCACCACAGGGGGCAAGGACCGCTCATACTCAGACTCTCCAGAGGACGAGGGTACCCACGAGGAGTACACCGCCGGACTCGAGGAAGACTCGCTGGAGCTGAGCCGCACCTCCGCTTCATATGCGGGACGCCCTCGCCGATATCGGCGGGTCCGCGCGCGGAGATGAGCCCTAGACGCTCCGGCCGCCGTGTTGTTAGAGGGGGCGGCGGCCTGCGGTCTCCCCGGAACGTCCAATTCCGAGTCTGAGGACGAATCCGCGGCTTGCTGGAATGGTGCCATCCCTGCACAACCCGGATTCTTGCACTTATGACAACGGGACAGGCCGTCCGCGTTGCCGTGCAACTTACCAGCGCGATGCTCTATCTGCATGTCATACTCTTGGAGTTTGACGAGCCACCGCGCCACCAAGCCATCGGCCTCACTATAGTTGAGGAGCCATCTCAGCGAACTATGATCAGTCCGCAAGCGGAAATGGCGTCCCAACAAATAGTGCCGGAAGCGCTTGGTCATCGTAACCACCGCGAGCAACTCGCGATGAGTGGTACAGTAGTTCATTTGAGAGCGGCTCAAGGCCACACTCGCATAAGCTACTACCCGCTCTTGCCCGTCCACGATCTGCGAGAGGACACCGCCGAGCGCGAAGTTACTCGCGTCGGTGTCCAAGATGAACTCGCAGTCCGGACGAGGGTGCCGCAGCACCGGGGCCACTACCAAGGCCTGCCGGAGTCCCGAGAAGGCGTTAGCCTGCTCGGCGGACCAAACAAAATCGGCGCCCTTTTCCGTGAGGATAGTAAGGGGACGCGCGATCTCCGCAAAGCCGCGAATAAACCTGCGGTGGTAGCTCGCGAAGCCCAAGAAGGACCTCACGTCCGCCACGTTACATGGCGGAGGCCATTTCTGCACGGCCGCCACCTTTGCGGGGTCTGGTCTCACTCCGGTGCCCGTTACCATGAAGCCCAAGTACAGGATTTCCTGCGCGAATAGCTCGCACTTACTTGGCTTCAATTTAAGCCCTGCTCCGCGGATGCGATGGAGCACCATCTGGAGGTTGGTGAGGGTTTCCTCGAACGACCGGCCATACACGACGACATCGTCGATGTAGACCATACATCGCTTCCAGAGGAACCCTTTGAGTACCATCTCCATGAGGCGCTCGAACGTCGCTGGTGCGTTACAGAGCCCGAACGGCATTACCTTGAATTGGTAGAGCCCGTTCTTGGTAACGAAGGCAGTCTTCGCCCGATCACTCTCCTCCATCTCCACCTGCCAATACCCGGAGGCCAGATCCAGAGCACAGAAATAGTGCGACCCGGCCAGGGCATCGAAGGTATCCTCAATGTGCGGGAGAGGATATGAGTCCTTCCGCGTGGCATCGTTGAGTTTCCGATAGTCCACGCAGAACCTCCACGAGCCGTCCTTCTTCTTCACCATAACCACCGGACTGGCCCAAGGGCTGTCACTGGGTTCGATGATGTCCAAGTCGAGCATCTTTTGCACCTCCTGGTCTATGACCTCTTGGTGCACTATTGCTGCCCGACGAAGACGCTGCTTGAGAGGCCGCTCGTCCACGAGGTCGATGCGGTGCTTGGCGACGTCAGTCTTGCCAACCGCACCATCAGGACCCATGAACACATCCGCATACTGCCGTAGCAGTCTGCGGAGCGCTTGGCGCTGCTCTTCATCCAACCGGTCCTTCGGAACCCGGGATTCCAAATGGTCCGGCAGGGTGAACGGATCATCTCCGGCGGCCGCCGTCGCGCACGCAGCGCGGCAGACCGGATCGTCGGGGATGACACGACTCGAAGCCGCGGGAATAGCAGTAGCGGCTATGCATCCGCGCTTCAGTACAATCGGAGCATCCGTAGGATTCACCACGAGGATGGGCATCGCGCGGGGGTTGGACATGACCAGGGCCCCACCCAGCACGAGCCCAGTTCCTGCGGCGAAACTGCTCACGGGTTGCACTATACACGGACGACCATCGAGGGGCATGCGGGGACGCCGCGGCCTCGTCTCGATGATCATCTCACTCATTGGCGGCACTACTACAGTGCGCGATGTCCGCATCTGGAATGAATGCATCGGGCCCGAGCGGAAGAGGAAGTGTGTGTCCTCTCCCATCCGGAACTCGCCAGCGCTAAAGTTGGCAATCACCCGGTGGACCCGTAGGAAATTCATCCCAATTATCCCGGCCGCTCCGATATCCGCCACGATCGCCTCTGTCAGATACACCTTGTCCCCAAGGGTAATAGGCAGATCGATGATGCCATGGATACGGATGCGGTTGTCTCCCGCTCCGTAGAGCTTGTACGGTCCGGGATCTCGCAACTCGAGGTTGCGGAGTGCGGGCTCCTTCCTAAACGTTCCGGCGGCCACGAGGGTCACCTCCGAGCCTGAGTCTATGAGGAACCGGACCGGCTCCCGTCCGAAGGACAGGGGCAGGTACCAGCAGGGGTCCCTCACCAGCGCGCAGGTCGGGCGATACCTTTCGCACGCGCTGGGCTCATCTACGGAGTCCTCGCCATCCGCCTCAGCCGCGGAGGAGCTAGACTGGTCTCCAAGGACTACTTCCGGAGAAGTCATATCCACTTGGGGTCCGTCCTGCTCATCAGCGGGTGGGGCGGCATCGTTTGCCACCGAACAACTATCCCCGGACGCAGTGTTGGTCGCCACCACGTCCGGATCCGCATGCGACCGGTGCCGCATGTGCGGGCGCCCCTGTAGAGGGTGCCGGCGCACTAACCCACTGCTGGGTAGGTTCCCTGGCGGGTTCCCGGACGACCGGGTCCTGCCACGGGGTTACCTGCGATGCCTTGACCGGAGGAGGAGTCGCCACCTGCGCGGGTACAGCCGGGGCCGGAGCCGAGGCTGGAGGCAACTGTCTAGGACGGACAGCCATCTCAAGCGCAAGCGCGGAGTCTATCGCCTCCTCCATCGATCGCTTTTCATGGGTGGCCAGCCCGTACGCTAGGTGGTAAGGCTGGCCATCGATGAACTGATCGATCAGCATCGTCTCAAACCGTCTGGAGTCCATGTCCGGAAAGGCTCTCCGGCCGAGTATGCGTAAGCTGTACGCATAGTCTGTCACGGACTCAGTCGGCTGGCGGATACGCGCCTTGAACTCTCGTTCAGACTGCCGCCGATTGGTCGTCGGCGGGAACAGCAGGCGGAGTTGACGAGCAACCTCGCCGAACGTCACTGTTCCTACCGGCAGACACGGCATCACGCGGGGAGCTTTCCCTTCCAGGCTCCCCGCGAGGACGTGTCCAGCCTCAGGCTGGGACCATCCTTCGTACACGGCGGTACGCCATACCTGGAGCAAGTAGTCCTCCAAGTCGGCGTTATCCCCGTTGAACCGTTTCCGCCACGAAGAGTGGTCGGGCCCGTCATCGCGTTTGCTACGCGCCCGACGTGCGGTCCCGGCTCCGGGGTCGTCCGTGTACTGCGGCAAGTTCCGCGCACTTCCCGCGCCTGCGGCGGAGTCTGCCGGAGCAAACATCGACGCCGCGGACATAGGAGCAGGGAAGCTCACGTTTGCCGCCGGGATCATTCCCGCTGAAAACCCACTCTGGCTAGGTGCGGCCGGGGCTCCCATCGAACCTACTGGGTAGGCTCCAGAATGGGCGGCAAAGCTTGGGGCCGAAGCCGCCTGTTGCCACTGCCCGTCCGACACACTGTACGTGCCAGGGTAAGTTGACCACGCGGCTTGCGCTCCAACCGTCGGAACGGTCGAGGCGGTCGCCAACATGGTGCCTCCGAGCCGCGGAGCAGGCGCGGGTCCCATTGCGGGGGCCACTGGCGCCTGCGGACTCGGCAGGACTTGGGGAGGGGCTACTGGCCCAGACATCCCCGGACTTAGGGTGACCGACGGGTCAACGCTCGAATGCAGCTGATTCCGCTTGAACAGTACAAGCGCCTCGGATATCAGCCACCTCTCCCTCTCCGTCAAAGGCCCCGAGTTGCCTTGTGACAGCGGAGAAGGGGAGCGGTTCCGCCGGTCTGATCGTCCCTGATGGGGCGACCGGGCGCGATCATAGCGCCCAAGGGGGGCCAGCTCGCCAAGTGCGTCGGTGAGCTGATCCACCACACTGCCCGGTGCGGACCGACCAGAACCCATGCCGGAGGCTCGCGAGGGAGCCCACCCGGCCGGGTGCGGCATCTGGTATGACTGGTCCGCTCGTCCAGAAGGACCCGCATGCATTGGCGCTCGATTCCGGACGCTAGAAGGCGTCTTAGGGAAGGGTGCCATTTGCCACGGATCTGTTCTGGGCACGGGCGGGCGCGGCGTAGAGCCGTTGCCAGCTCCACCCACCGCGCCTAACACGTCAAGGTCCGGCCTTGACGGCAACTCCTGCTGCGGCCCCGCGGGGCCCGACTCTACGTCCGAAGACGGAGCCAGGGACGCCGGAGTCGTCTCCGCGGACGGGGTCTTGTCCACGGAGGTTTCCGCGCGTTCCTTCCGGCCGCCGGAGTCGTCCGGAGACGTCTCACGGGGGCTGTCGCGCGACCGGGTGTGGTCCGCGACATTTCCACCCTTATCCCTCCCCTTGGATTCATCGGCCTTATCTTTGGCCTTCTCTTTCGCTCTTGTCATTCTTTGAGACGTCCTTGAGGAGCGGGCGATCCCCAGGGACTAAGGAGGCTACAACACTGTGACGGTAGGCTGCGATGGAACACTGTCGGACTGATCCTGGTCACGGCACCAATGTAAAGTTATTGACTACCGTC
Source organism: Terebella lapidaria (assembly GCA_949152475.1). Lineage (NCBI taxonomy): Eukaryota > Metazoa > Annelida > Polychaeta > Terebellida > Terebellidae > Terebella > Terebella lapidaria. The sequence goes on along the minus strand of OX424555.1, from coordinate 17,753,270 downwards.
CGCTCTTCGGGATCCTCGAGGATAGTCCTCTCTCATCCGAGTCCTTGCAGACGCGCATCCGCTATTCCGGATCCTCGCGGCAGGGCCGCTCACCGGAGGTCGCGGCGGACACGGTAACTACTTCATCATTAACGGTAACCAGGTAACAGCCCACCCGACACTCCCAGGCCTACGGACACCGTTCAGAAACTGGTTCATCACCACGGTGTTACCTGGCGGGGCCTGGCGAGCCGCGGTCTGCCTCAGGGACGGAACCCCGTACAGTCCGACATGCTGGCCAGAGCCTCTGTCACATGTCCCGGGAAGGGAGAGAGCTGGCGATCCACAGGGCCGAAGGCCCCCGAGTCAGCAACTCGTCTCTCCCAGCCCGGGCCTCCCCACGGAAATCGTCCCCAGGGCTCTAGGAGCCCACTACTCAGACCCAGGGAACACAAAGCTCATGGCGAGCCTCGTGTGCGTCCTAGTCTCGATCTTGGACAATCTCCTCGAACGAGTCGCTTCCAGTGTATATATAATACACCAGAAACTGCAGGGCGCACGCGAGGTTAAATCGATCCATTGTTATAGTTTACTGGAACGTAAATTACAATACGTCGCCGTGGCAACGCACGCTCGAACGGAGCATGTCAAAACAAGGCCAAGTACAGAAAGGCCACATAAATGGCTTTTATGTTTACAATCACCTGCCGCGTGCTTAGGGCAAAATCGCCACATATTTCCACCAGCGAACAAGTCAATCATTTATCTACGCTGGCACATCGAAAAAATAATGTAATTATACCAGTGTTAAAATAATATCGGACACATTCATTTGAATATATCTATCTACCACACCCACCACACCTCCTCCCCTCCCGCAAGATCACATCACGGTTTATCCTGTCTGCTTTTTCACCTCCCGGGGAGAAGGGTGTATGTGTGTGCGCGGGGGGGGGGGGGGGAACGGTAGAGGTATTGGATGTATGTGTGATAGTTTACCGTATCATATCCATAATTTCTACTTTGTATTTTGTCTTTCATTTGTAGGCCTACGACTGTACCTGATGTGCATGTTCAGCTCTAGCGAAACATTGTACAACTGGTGTGAACTAGATCCTGATTAAATCTTGTGTCTTGTGCCTCTCCGCCCCCATCTCAGCCTGAAACACATCTTCGTGATACATACCCACCCCCCCCCCCTCACCCCCGCCCTAACTCCGTTCTTCAGTGCTTTGCCCCATACAAAATTGCAACCGCTCCCCAGCGTCAAAGATTCTGTACAGAGAATCTTTTCCCCCGTGACGTCAGAAACGTCATTTTACGTAAAAATATGCTGACCGCTCTCCACGTGGAATATCGGTCTTCGGACCGCTGTAGATCTCATCTGTGTGTTTAGAATGGCTCTATTTCCATCTGTATGCATATATATATATGAATGCTATTGCATGTAGAACAATTTAATAACCACATCGAATATCATGTCCATGGCCCTTTAAGGTAGTCCGCTCCAAACAGTGAGGGAAGGGGGTCAAAGGATTTTTGAAAAGTAAATACCTGTATCAACATAATCTAGAGCTTCAAAATGATATATTTTATGGAGTAACTGCTCAGCATCCTAAAACTGAAAAGAAAATAGGGGGTCACCGTATCCGTTCGCATGGAAAACACGATGCAAGATGTGAATATGGACAAAAAAATGTGCAAAAATGCCAGAAATCATGTCATTTTAGGTAATTATGTGGGATTTTGATCGAATATGTAGAAAAAATGAGCACGGTGACGCCCTATTTTCTTTTCAGTATTAGGATGCTGATCATTTACTCTATAAAATAATGTCATTTTGAAGAGATAATATTCAAGAAATGACTTTTAAATTTTGACTCTCCGTTACCTCACTGTTTGTAGCGGACAACGTTAAAAAATCACAATAACACGATGTTGCTTTTGATGACTTTACAGGGTGCCTCTTGTGGAATATTATTTACCCAACAATTGTCATGTTTTTGTAATAATTCAAAAGACAAATGTAATGTGAGAACGGGTCTTCGGTCGCACAGTAGTACAATACTAAGCACCGAGACCCAGTTCAGAATATGTTGAACTTGCCCCATACCACCTCCTACGTATGATTTGGGCAATATGCTGCATTCCTCAGTTGTACATTTTCATTCCTTCGTGCTCAGTTAAACCTTCAACCAATTTTTTTTTTCTCGTCAATGTAGCTGCCATCATCCCCATTACATGTACTTTTTTTCGTAATTTTATTTGAATCAATCACCACTGTATTAACATTGCTCAGTTCCTATTTTTTACTCGTATCATTTTCTATTAATCATACCCACTTGTGAGGTGCCCATATAATTTTATTTATGAAAATTATTTCATCATGAGCCATCAGGTGAAAATATATGTTTGCCATTGTTATAAACATTTTCAACTACATGTACTTTAAAACTTGTAAGACTTCCCCCATTAGGTTTGGCAAAATTTGTTGGAAACGGTCCAATGTTTGTTTGTAGTAGTTTTCTTTTACCAAGGCACTCGCGGTGAAAACCAAAACACGTGAAGATTTTTATACGACATACTTTCTGTGTGACATAAATGACGCACAAACGAATTTTTACTATTAAAATATAATACACGTTTCACGTAGAGTGTGGATTACATAGTTACCTAGTACATTACCCTCTCAACTACGTGTGAAGATAGTACCTGAAAATGGTGATTAAATATAAGTGTAGAATTTATATACATAAAGAAAAAACGACCAAATACAAAAGACATGAAAGAAATAGTGTCCGTGTTTTAATTGTGCTACTAATGTGAACACTTTTTCCCATTGGTCAGGAGTGTCTTTTAAATATTGAGTTGCTTTGAGTATTTGTCCACACTCTGTTACCCATTGAGGTCACTAATTGAGGATATTAGGTTGGAAATTGATGAACATTGATCTTTTTGACCGCGGCCAGTGGATACTTCTGACATACACGCTGGGCCTGTAAGCATCCTGTCGGCAGTAGAAACCCGTTTCAGTGCAATTTTCGCATAATATTAATTGATGCATCTTCCGCCCAACCGTAGAAAATGTAGTTACGTTGACATTTTTTTTCGTTATGGAGCCTTTTCCACAAAACATCTTTAGTGTTTATATTCTTCATTAAATATGCCCATGGTGGTATCTGCATTATGGTGTGTTCAAGACTTACCAGAACGGGGACGATAGTCACATGTTTTCCCCGTGACTGTTGTAACGGGGACCAGCGTCCTTGTGGTGGGGACCCGCGTCCTTGCTGATACTGCAAATGATACTTGTGCTGTAGCTTGGACCCCGATGTCGGTTGGTGCTGCTGTTGCGGGGACCCGGATCCCTGTTGGTTGCCCTTTTGCTTCTTCGGTCCCATGTTTAAAGTACTACCTCAGTGGTGTGCATTCTTCCTCATTAGTATGTATGAACTCCGAAGTTTAGTGGAACTTCAAAACAACATGTTCAACCCATTCTCCCAACACATGTATGTAAAGATTGGATCCTACGTGTTCCACAACTGGTCGTCTATGGCGGTACAAAGTCAATGTGATTCGTGACCTTTATTTTCATTCTGATACAGTTGATAAGAGTAAACGCCCACTTCATAAGCTAGTTTCTGTGCCAAACTCCCCATCGAGCTGAATCACTCGGGCATGATGAGACAAGATAAGGGGCCACCATCATGTCGACCGATGAGTTTCTAACCTGGAGAATAAAAAGACAGCACGTGCATGTTCATGAACTAACCAGGAAGTTTGTATCAGTGTGCCACTGTTGAAGGGTAACAGTGATTCATTGCCAGAGACAACGAATGAACATCATCATCGCGAGAGTAACATGTGTAGATATCATGTTTTGGTGTATGTAAGTATCATTACATGCTGTATACGGGTAAGGTATATATGATGCATTTATGCTATATTCTTTCTTACTTTCGTCAGTATCAATTCTTATGCCAGAAAAGGATGATATCGGATCAGGAACAAAATTCATTTATCATAATTTTCGAAAAGAAGATTTGCATATTTTTTTTATTAATGCGTACATCTGCAGTGCGTGGTTTAAAAACATATCTAATAATGTACATAATACACAGTTTTGACATGTCAACATGTTTATCAAATAATTTTTCGACTTTTCCATTTGCTGGGTTACTGGAGAAAATCCAAATATACGTTTTTTCCAGCACTGAGCAATACCATTTGAGCCACTCGTATGAAATCTTGGGTTGATGTATTCGGGCGAGAAATCAAATCAAGAAGTTTTCGACTTTATCCGGAAATGCGCCGTGCAAATTAGTTCTCGTTAAAATTAAATCTTGCTCAGACGGAAGTAGTTAGAGGTTTGATCTCTCGGCCTCTGGATGTCTTTTGGAATCCATTCGTGATGCTATTTCACACCTCGGTGATTTGCTCGCGTCTGTGATTGTTCCGCTGTATTACATGGAAATCGGCTTGATATGCGCATCGGGATAACGTGTAACGTTATGAATATGCAAACTCAGTTCCGTTACCGGTAAGACATTTTGTCAAATGCGACTTGAAATATTAAACGGATATATCAGATTTAGCTGTGCATATTTCTCAACGAAGTGGACTTCAACAGAACATATGGTGTCCGACTTCACTAAGCAGAGTGTAAGGGATTTTAGTGTCTGAGTGGACAAGACACAGTCCACATTAGATAACACATGTATGTTATGCCAAAATTTAATAATGTGTATATCCGTTTTATATATCAAGTGTCAGTTGACATAACAATTTCCAACATGTCATGTTGGTGACATAACTAAGTGTATATAATGGCTTAGTGTATGTAGCATTCCACACTATTGATTCGATAACAATAATTATATGTGAGTGTAGAATGCTTTGATATGCACGCGACTTCATCTTAATTTGATTTCATGTGCCGGACAGTGCTGTATTACGATCTCGGTGGCCAATCATTTTAAATTGTTTGGGTTCCTGATATGAGAATGTGAAATTTGTATATGTGGATCATATCGACAACTTACATACACTTCTATATGATTGATGATTGGGAGTGATTTTGCATCAAAGATATAGTCACTTTTATATTGGATACATAGAAGACATATTCCGAGATGGAGCACTTTTCACAACACGACATCTGGCACAAATAATATTGGGGCTCTTAGGGTTTCTTTTTTCAAAGCAGAAAGAACATGTTTGTTTGCTGCTAAGTTTCTATCCATTTGAAAGGTACCAAATGATGGATCACGCGAGAGATATAGCATCCAATTTCAAGCCCCAGATGAAAGCCCATCAACGCTCATTCTGACACCATACACGGAATATCACTTGACGATATATCATTCCGTACGCTGTTGGAGGCATCATTACAAATGAGTAACTGATAAACATCACTTTCTTGTTCATTTCAGTGCGTGGAACCGATGAAACATTCCTTCAGTGTCATAAACACGCAATATATTCGTCACATTTATTTGTCTCTCTGTGATCGTTCGTCCGATATGGGTCGTTTCACAGCTGATATGGAATCAATTTTGACGGGCGAGTTAGTTCTTTATGTTTCAAATTGCACCATATGTAAATCCGGGAATTTCAAGGAAATCCAAGAACACAAATAGGGATTGTACAGGGAAAAAAATGCTCACATCCTCCCCATATTTATTCTCGTGCAGGTAGAACAATAAGTCATGACCAGCAGCATAAGTTATATGGGATAGGCCCAGACGTGAGCAATAGGTTTTGTCATCCTTCACACTTTTTGACACTGTGCAATCAAAACGGTCTTATAATTAGCTGATGGCAGGTGGTAAGTACTAAAAGCTACAGGGTGGGTCTGTGTTACTGATACCAGAAATACATAACGAAATATGCTGAAACGTAACTCTTATGTAACCATACCTTTGATTACGCATTGCAAAGAGCCATTTGTAACCTACCATTGCAGGAGCCAAGGTAGTATATATGGGGTCGTTTCCACCAAAGAAAGTAGACAGACTCTGAGTAGATAAATATGCGATGGTACTTTCGACACATAAATCATGGAACCTACATTACATTCTGTATAGGATAATGCCCTAGGCTGAGTATTTCTCACGAATAGAGACCGAGGCCGAAGGCCGAGGTTTCTATTCGTGAGGAATACGAAGCCGTAGGCATTATCCGACATAGTGCATGACCCCCCCCCCCCCCCCTCACACACACATTTCTGACACAAGCCACTACCCCACTACGACACACGACACGACACAAGCCACTAAGCCACTACGAAAAGTTGATGTCACGTAGCTTGCTGTTTCAAAGTGAGCGCGCCTTTTGCCGCGTTTGTTTTTATAGGGTTCCATCTGAGCAATACTCACAAACGCGTTACTAGGGGGAGAAAACAGCTCAAAGCACATTGGGAGTCCACCAGAAACACACTCAATTGGAACCATGTATACTGTAGCCATAACAACAGAATGCGGGCTAGGGTTGACATGTACAAATCTATGAGCTGAGTCATGTGGTGAAGCAGTTCCTGTAGCGAGTAATAGATCCAAAGCTTTCCTGACGGATACACTTGATTGGGCAAGGACTGTGCGTTGCAATTGCAGTTTTGTTCTTCATATAGTGAATTACGTAAAGTGTATATGATTGTTTATGAAGTGTGTGGAAGGGTGGCGGGGGGGGGGGGGGGAGGGTTGTGGCTTGTGCCAGAAATGTGTGCGTGTGGGGTGGGGGGTGCATGCACTATGTCGGATAATGCCTACGGCTTCGTATTCCTCACGTACATGCAGTACATGAACAACATACCAGATTTGTAAACCGGTGAGTATATCACTTATTTCTTTGAATTCAAAGCAAAAGTAGCATTTTCTCCTTCTGCAATATCCAACGGGCTATACCCGTGTACAAAGAATTGAATCATAATTTATGCCCGAACAAATATCTTTATCCTGCGTTCTTTCAATCCTTATAAGAAAATTAAAAACGATTTGTACACATGTATTTACAGAATTCCTCGTAAAACCACTACGGCGATTATAAAGTTTAATCCATGACTTCCCTGACTTCAACGTACGACTGGTAAGTAAAAAAAAATTTTTGTATGCTATTCGTGCATTTAATTTATATGGCGGAGTGAAAGTTCTGTTCAAACTGTTCCCATAAGACATATGCTGAATAGCTATAAACTAGATTTGAAGAGGAAAAATCAAACATCCGACATAGTGCATGACCCCCCCCCCCCTCCCCCCTCACACACACATTTCTGACACAAGCCACTACCCCACTATGACACACGACACGACACAAGCCACTAAGCCACTACGAAAAGTTGATGTCACGTAGCTTGCTGTTTCAAAGTGAGCGCGCCTTTTGCCGCGTTTGTTTTTATAGGGTTCCATCTGAGCAATACTCACAAACGCGTTACTAGGGGGAGAAAACAGCTCAAAGCACATTGGGAGTCCACCAGAAACACACTCAATTGGAACCATGTATACTGTAGCCATAACAACAGAATGCGGGCTAGGGTTGACATGTACAAATCTATGAGCTGAGTCATGTGGTGAAGCAGTTCCTGTAGCGAGTAATAGATCCAAAGCTTTCCTGACGGATACACTTGATTGGGCAAGGACTGTGCGTTGCAATTGCAGTTTTGTTCTTCATATAGTGAATTACGTAAAGTGTATATGATTGTTTATGAAGTGTGTGGAAGGGTGGCGGGGGGGGGAGGGTTGCGGCTTGTGCCAGAAATGTGTGCGTGTGGGGTGGGGGGTGCATGCACTATGTCGGATAATGCCTACGGCTTCGTATTCCTCACGTACATGCAGTACATGAACAACATACCAGATTTGTAAACCGGTGAGTATATCACTTATTTCTTTGAATTCAAAACAAAAGTAGCATTTTCTCCTTCTGCAATATCCAACGGGCTATACCCGTGTACAAAGAATTGAATCATAATTTATGCCCGAACAAATATCTTTATCCTGCGTTCTTTCAATCCTTATAAGAAAATTAAAAACGATTTGTACACATGTATTTACAGAATTCCTCGTAAAACCACTACGGCGATTATAAAGTTTAATCCATGACTTCCCTGACTTCAACGTACGACTGGTAAGTAAAAAAAAATTTTTGTATGCTATTCGTGCATTTAATTTATATGGCGGAGTGAAAGTTCTGTTCAAACTGTTCCCATAAGACATATGCTGAATAGCTATAAACTAGATTTGAAGAGGAAAAATCAAACATTCACGCTTGTATTTTTCATTCATGTTTGCAGGAAAATTACGTTAAATGCGTGATCTCTGGAGGCTTCCCTGGGATTCCTGTACATTTGCGGATGTGGAATATCGCAGGATTATTATCAAAACCTCCGGAATTCCAAGGATATTGTGGATATATACGTTTTCACTGGATTTCTGCAGAAGGCGGATGATTTCATGAACCAAATGTCAAAAAATTAACAACTGTTGTGACCCATGGATTAAAATCACACACCGTAGCGATTATTTGTTTATGTACATCGAGTAATACAAGTCTGATACATGTATATGCTCGGCAATAAAAAATACAATCCCGGTGTGTTTATTGTGTCCACCAGTATTGATTTATTTTCATTCAATACCTGGGACAGGTATTTATTGGAAATAGATACCTCTGTGGGAGGTATTTATTACAAATAGATACCTGCTCGAGACAATGGAATCATGCACTATGTATAGGATAATGCCCTAGGCTGAGTATTTCTCACGAATAGAGACCGAGGCCGAAGCCATAACAACAGAATGCGGGCTAGGGTTGACATGTACAAATCTATGAGCTGAGTCATGTGGTGAAGCAGTTCCTGTAGCGAGTAATAGATCCAAAGCTTTCCTGACGGATACACTTGATTGGGCAAGGACTGTGCGTTGCAATTGCAGTTTTGTTCTTCATATAGTGAATTACGTAAAGTGTATATGATTGTTTATGAAGTGTGTGGAAGGGTGGCGGGGGGGGGGGAGGGTTGTGGCTTGTGCCAGAAATGTGTGCATGTGGGGTGGGGGGTGCATGCACTATGTCGGATAATGCCTACGGCTTCGTATTCCTCACGTACATGCAGTACATGAACAACATACCAGATTTGTAAACCGGTGAGTATATCACTTATTTCTTTGAATTCAAAACAAAAGTAGCATTTTCTCCTTCTGCAATATCCAACGGGCTATACCCGTGTACAAAGAATTGAATCATAATTTATGCCCGAACAAATATCTTTATCCTGCGTTCTTTCAATCCTTATAAGAAAATTAAAAACGATTTGTACACATGTATTTACAGAATTCCTCGTAAAACCACTACGGCGATTATAAAGTTTAATCCATGACTTCCCTGATTTCAACGTACGACTGGTAAGTAAAAAAAAAATTTTGTATGCTATTCGTGCATTTAATTTATATGGCGGAGTGAAAGTTCTGTTCAAACTGTTCCCATAAGACATATGCTGAATAGCTATAAACTAGATTTGAAGAGGAAAAATCAAACATCCGACATAGTGCATGAGCCCCCCCCCCCCCCCCTCACACACACATTTCTGACACAAGCCACTACCCCACTACGACACACGACACGACACAAGCCACTAAGCCACTACGAAAAGTTGATGTCACGTAGCTTGCTGTTTCAAAGTGAGCGCGCCTTTTGCCGCGTTTGTTTTTATAGGGTTCCATCTGAGCAATACTCACAAACGCGTTACTAGGGGGAGAAAACAGCTCAAAGCACATTGGGAGTCCACCAGAAACACACTCAATTGGAACCATGTATACTGTAGCCATAACAACAGAATGCGGGCTAGGGTTGACATGTACAAATCTATGAGCTGAGTCATGTGGTGAAGCAGTTCCTGTAGCGAGTAATAGATCCAAAGCTTTCCTGACGGATACACTTGATTGGGCAAGGACTGTGCGTTGCAATTGCAGTTTTGTTCTTCATATAGTGAATTACGTAAAGTGTATATGATTGTTTATGAAGTGTGTGGAAGGGTGGCGCGGGGGGGAGGGTTGTGGCTTGTGCCAGAAATGTGTGCGTGTGGGGTGGGGGGTGCATGCACTATGTCGGATAATGCCTACGGCTTCGTATTCCTCACGTACATGCAGTACATGAACAACATACCAGATTTGTAAACCGGTGAGTATATCACTTATTTCTTTGAATTCAAAGCAAAAGTAGCATTTTCTCCTTCTGCAATATCCAACGGGCTATACCGTGTACAAAGAATTGAATCATAATTTATGCCCGAACAAATATCTTTATCCTGCGTTCTTTCAATCCTTATAAGAAAATTAAAAACGATTTGTACACATGTATTTACAGAATTCCTCGTAAAACCACTACGGCGATTATAAAGTTTAATCCATGACTTCCCTGACTTCAACGTACGACTGGTAAGTAAAAAAAAATTTTTGTATGCTATTCGTGCATTTAATTTATATGGCGGAGTGAAAGTTCTGTTCAAACTGTTCCCATAAGACATATGCTGAATAGCTATAAACTAGATTGAAGAGGAAAAATCAAACATCCGACATAGTGCATGACCCCCCCCCCCTCCCCCCTCACACACACATTTCTGACACAAGCCACTACCCCACTACGACACACGACACGACACAAGCCACTAAGCCACTACGAAAAGTTGATGTCACGTAGCTTGCTGTTTCAAAGTGAGCGCGCCTTTTGCCGCGTTTGTTTTTATAGGGTTCCATCTGAGCAATACTCACAAACGCGTTACTAGGGGGAGAAAACAGCTCAAAGCACATTGGGAGTCCACCAGAAACACACTCAATTGGAACCATGTATACTGTAGCCATAACAACAGAATGCGGGCTAGGGTTGACATGTACAAATCTATGAGCTGAGTCATGTGGTGAAGCAGTTCCTGTAGCGAGTAATAGATCCAAAGCTTTCCTGACGGATACACTTGATTGGGCAAGGACTGTGCGTTGCAATTGCAGTTTTGTTCTTCATATAGTGAATTACGTAAAGTGTATATGATTGTTTATGAAGTGTGTGGAAGGGTGGCGGGGGGGGGGGGGGGAGGGTTGTGGCTTGTGCCAGAAATGTGTGCGTGTGGGGTGGGGGGTGCATGCACTATGTCGGATAATGCCTACGGCTTCGTATTCCTCACGTACATGCAGTACATGAACAACATACCAGATTTGTAAACCGGTGAGTATATCACTTATTTCTTTGAATTCAAAACAAAAGTAGCATTTTTCTCCTTCTGCAATATCCAACGGGCTATACCCGTGTACAAAGAATTGAATCATAATTTATGCCCAAACAAATATCTTTATCCTGCGTTCTTTCAATCCTTATAAGAAAATTAAAAACGATTTGTACACATGTATTTACAGAATTCCTCGTAAAACCACTACGGCGATTATAAAGTTTAATCCATGACTTCCCTGACTTCAACGTACGACTGGTAAGTAAAAAAAAATTTTTGTATGCTATTCGTGCATTTAATTTATATGGCGGAGTGAAAGTTCTGTTCAAACTGTTCCCATAAGACATATGCTGAATAGCTATAAACTAGATTTGAAGAGGAAAAATCAAACATTCACGCTTGTATTTTTCATTCATGTTTGCAGGAAAATTACGTTAAATGCGTGATCTCTGGAGGCTTCCCTGGGATTCCTGTACATTTGCGGATGTGGAATATCGCAGGGTTATTATCAAAACCTCCGGAATTCCAAGGATATTGTGGATATATACGTTTTCACTGGATTTCTGCAGAAGGCGGATGATTTCATGAACCAAATGTCAAAAAATTAACAACTGTTGTGACCCATGGATTAAAATCACACACCGTAGCGATTATTTGTTTATGTACATCGAGTAATACAAGTCTGATACATGTATATGCTCGGCAATAAAAAATACAATCCCGGTGTGTTTATTGTGTCCACCAGTATTGATTTATTTTCATTCAATACCTGGGACAGGTATTTATTGGAAATAGATACCTCTGTGGGAGGTATTTATTACAAATAGATACCTGCTCGAGACAATGGAATCATGCACTATGTATAGGATAATGCCCTAGGCTGAGTATTTCTCACGAATAGAGACCGAGGCCGAAGCCATAACAACAGAATGCGGGCTAGGGTTGACATGTACAAATCTATGAGCTGAGTCATGTGGTGAAGCAGTTCCTGTAGCGAGTAATAGATCCAAAGCTTTCCTGACGGATACACTTGATTGGGCAAGGACTGTGCGTTGCAATTGCAGTTTTGTTCTTCATATAGTGAATTACGTAAAGTGTATATGATTGTTTATGAAGTGTGTGGAAGGGTGGCGGGGGGGGGGGGAGGGTTGTGGCTTGTGCCAGAAATGTGTGCATGTGGGGTGGGGGGTGCATGCACTATGTCGGATAATGCCTACGGCTTCGTATTCCTCACGTACATGCAGTACATGAACAACATACCAGATTTGTAAACCGGTGAGTATATCACTTATTTCTTTGAATTCAAAACAAAAGTAGCATTTTCTCCTTCTGCAATATCCAACGGGCTATACCCGTGTACAAAGAATTGAATCATAATTTATGCCCGAACAAATATCTTTATCCTGCGTTCTTTCAATCCTTATAAGAAAATTAAAAACGATTTGTACACATGTATTTACAGAATTCCTCGTAAAACCACTACGGCGATTATAAAGTTTAATCCATGACTTCCCTGACTTCAACGTACGACTGGTAAGTAAAAAAAAAATTTTGTATGCTCTTCGTGCATTTAATTTATATGGCGGAGTGAAAGTTCTGTTCAAACTGTTCCCATAAGACATATGCTGAATAGCTATAAACTAGATTTGAAGAGGAAAAATCAAACATCCGACATAGTGCATGAGCCCCCCCCCCCCCCCCCCCCTCACACACACATTTCTGACACAAGCCACTACCCCACTACGACACACGACACGACACAAGCCACTAAGCCACTACGAAAAGTTGATGTCACGTAGCTTGCTGTTTCAAAGTGAGCGCGCCTTTTGCCGCGTTTGTTTTTATAGGGTTCCATCTGAGCAATACTCACAAACGCGTTACTAGGGGGAGAAAACAGCTCAAAGCACATTGGGAGTCCACCAGAAACACACTCAATTGGAACCATGTATACTGTAGCCATAACAACAGAATGCGGGCTAGGGTTGACATGTACAAATCTATGAGCTGAGTCATGTGGTGAAGCAGTTCCTGTAGCGAGTAATAGATCCAAAGCTTTCCTGACGGATACACTTGATTGGGCAAGGACTGTGCGTTGCAATTGCAGTTTTGTTCTTCATATAGTGAATTACGTAAAGTGTATATGATTGTTTATGAAGTGTGTGGAAGGGTGGCGGGGGGGGGAGGGTTGTGGCTTGTGCCAGAAATGTGTGCGTGTGGGGTGGGGGGTGCATGCACTATGTCGGATAATGCCTACGGCTTCGTATTCCTCACGTACATGCAGTACATGAACAACATACCAGATTTGTAAACCGGTGAGTATATCACTTATTTCTTTGAATTCAAAACAAAAGTAGCATTTTCTCCTTCTGCAATATCCAACGGGCTATACCCGTGTACAAAGAATTGAATCATAATTTATGCCCGAACAAATATATTTATCCTGCGTTCTTTCAATCCTTATAAGAAAATTAAAAACGATTTGTACACATGTATTTACAGAATTCCTCGTAAAACCACTACGGCGATTATAAAGTTTAATCCATGACTTCCCTGACTTCAACGTACGACTGGTAAGTAAAAAAAAATTTGTGTATGCTATTCGTGCATTTAATTTATATGGCGGAGTGAAAGTTCTGTTCAAACTGTTCCCATAAGACATATGCTGAATAGCTATAAACTAGATTTGAAGAGGAAAAATCAAACATCCGACATAGTGCATGAGCCCCCCCCCCCCCCCCCCCCCCCTCACACACACATTTCTGACACAAGCCACTACCCCACTACGACACACGACACGACACAAGCCACTAAGCCACTACGAAAAGTTGATGTCACGTAGCTTGCTGTTTCAAAGTGAGCGCGCCTTTTGCCGCGTTTGTTTTTATAGGGTTCCATCTGAGCAATACTCACAAACGCGTTACTAGGGGGAGAAAACAGCTCAAAGCACATTGGGAGTCCACCAGAAACACACTCAATTGGAACCATGTATACTGTAGCCATAACAACAGAATGCGGGCTAGGGTTGACATGTACAAATCTATGAGCTGAGTCATGTGGTGAAGCAGTTCCTGTAGCGAGTAATAGATCCAAAGCTTTCCTGACGGATACACTTGATTGGGCAAGGACTGTGCGTTGCAATTGCAGTTTTGTTCTTCATATAGTGAATTACGTAAAGTGTATATGATTGTTTATGAAGTGTGTGGAAGGGTGGCGGGGGGGGGGGGGGGAGGGTTGTGGCTTGTGCCAGAAATGTGTGCGTGTGGGGTGGGGGGTGCATGCACTATGTCGGATAATGCCTACGGCTTCGTATTCCTCACGTACATGCAGTACATGAACAACATACCAGATTTGTAAACCGGTGAGTATATCACTTATTTCTTTGAATTCAAAACAAAAGTAGCATTTTCTCCTTCTGCAATATCCAACGGGCTATACCCGTGTACAAAGAATTGAATCATAATTTATGCCCGAACAAATATATTTATCCTGCGTTCTTTCAATCCTTATAAGAAAATTAAAAACGATTTGTACACATGTATTTACAGAATTCCTCGTAAAACCACTACGGCGATTATAAAGTTTAATCCATGACTTCCCTGACTTCAACGTACGACTGGTAAGTAAAAAAAAATTTGTGTATGCTATTCGTGCATTTAATTTATATGGCGGAGTGAAAGTTCTGTTCAAACTGTTCCCATAAGACATATGCTGAATAGCTATAAACTAGATTTGAAGAGGAAAAATCAAACATTCACGCTTGTATTTTTCATTCATGTTTGCAGGAAAATTACGTTAAATGCGTGATCTCTGGAGGCTTCCCTGGGATTCCTGTACATTTGCGGATGTGGAATATCGCAGGATTATTATCAAAACCTCCGGAATTCCAAGGATATTGTGGATATATACGTTTTCACTGGATTTCTGCAGAAGGCGGATGATTTCATGAACCAAATGTCAAAAAATTAACAACTGTTGTGACCCATGGATTAAAATCACACACCGTAGCGATTATTTGTTTATGTACATCGAGTAATACAAGTCTGATACATGTATATGCTCGGCAATAAAAAATACAATCCCGGTGTGTTTATTGTGTCCACCAGTATTGATTTATTTTCATTCAATACCTGGGACAGGTATTTATTGGAAATAGATACCTCTGTGGGAGGTATTTATTACAAATAGATACCTGCTCGAGACAATGGAATCATGCACTATGTATAGGATAATGCCCTAGGCTGAGTATTTCTCACGAATAGAGACCGAGGCCGAAGGCCGAGGTTTCTATTCGTGAGGAATACGAAGCCGTAGGCATTATCCGACATAGTGCATGACCCCCCCCCCCCCCCCCCCCCTCACACACACATTTCTGACACAAGCCACTACCCTACTACGACACACGACACGACACAAGCCACTAAGCCACTACGAAAAGTTGATGTCACGTAGCTTGCTGTTTCAAAGTGAGCGCGCCTTTTGCCGCGTTTGTTTTTATAGGGTTCCATCTGAGCAATACTCACAAACGCGTTACTAGGGGGAGAAAACAGCTCAAAGCACATTGGGAGTCCAACAGAAACACACTCAATTGGAACCATGTATACTGTAGCCATAACAACAGAATGCGGGCTAGGGTTGACATGTACAAATCTATGAGCTGAGTCATGTGGTGAAGCAGTTCCTGTAGCGAGTAATAGATCCAAAGCTTTCCTGACGGATACACTTGATTGGGCAAGGACTGTGCGTTGCAATTGCAGTTTTGTCCTTCATATAGTGAATTACGTAAAGTGTATATGATTGTTTATGAAGTGTGTGGAAGGGTGGCGGGGGGGGGGGAGGGTTGTGGCTTGTGCCAGAAATGTGTGCGTGTGGGGTGGGGGGTGCATGCACTATGTCGGATAATGCCTACGGCTTCGTATTCCTCACGAATAGAAACCTCGGCCTCCGGCCTCGGTCTCTATTCGTGAGAAATACTCAGCCTAGGGCATTATCCTATACATAGCAAATTACGTAAAGTGTAAGTTACATGTTGTTCATGAACTGAAAGAGTGTGTGAAGGGGGGGGGGGGTAGCTTGTGTCAGAAATGTGTGTGTGGGGGGGGGGTGCATGCACTATGTGGGATAATGCCTACGGCTTCGTATTCCTCACGAATAGAAACCTCGGCCTTCGGCATCGGTCTCTATTCGTGAGAAATACTCAGCCTAGGGCAGTATCCTATACATAGTTGCATTGGAATCGAGCTATGCACTGCTAAGAGGCGACATATGTCTTTTACTACATTTCCTGACGCTTACTTGTATATATTTTCCTATCCAACTACAGTTCCAAGGCTCAATGAATGATCAATTCCTTACTTCTATGTTATGTGTCACCAATGATTTGTAGGAATTGAGCTATGAGCTCGGTATCGTGTTAGGAAAGAATCGATGGGATGACGCAATTACACATGAAATGTCAAAAGCATAATACCAGCATAACGAAGACATATTACCTGCGTGTTTGTCCGCCGTATTATCTGCCCTAGGAGGTAGTTTGCAAAGGGATCATTGATTCTCATTATACCATTTTTACATGACTGAAACCGGAAATGTAAATAATGTATACTGATGTAAAGGCGACTGTATGTGGGAAGTGCAATGTGACAGGTCATATTTGTCTATCAAATCCCTGTGTAGGACTGAACCTGATTCTCCAACATTTACGTCAATCCGTATGTATCATCACAAATATGTCACAATTATGTTCTCACGCAACAATATTGTCACAGCAAGATGTAATAAACGTAAAGATTGAGCTTGTTTTGATGCAGCAAAAAGTTTTGCCATTATATCAACATTCCCCAAAGCGGGGATTTCCCACACTTGTGCATATGATTTGTACACATTGTAGACGGAATGATTTACTGATAGATTCATTGTTCTATTTTCTGTGTTGATGCTTCTCAATGTCAGCAAGAACACAATGTGAAGGTCCGCATACAGATTTCAGTTACTGAAATGCAAGTGGAAATTATGTTGGCTCACTTTAATAGTCCTTTCAAACAGCCGGCAACATATTCACCTACAGAGTTTCAAGCAAATGATCAAGTGAATACTCAATTCGTCATGAAGTATACTACTTCAAAATTACTCGAGGTTTGGAACGCAATTTGGAACGTTGAATTGTATGTGGTCATCACGCACAAGTTTCGGAGGCAATAGCCGATTTTATTACATTCCAGAAATTTTTTGCTCCACTGCTCCAAAATAGACTTATGTATGTAATTTTGACTAGCACATAAATCACCAAGAACACAAACAAATCATACTTTTGTGTGCATATGTCTGTGTGTTGTGTTTTGTCAACTCTGCCATATATTTATCAACAAATATGAATATGTATCATCACAATATCAAATAAACTCAGAAGCCTTTCGTGTTTATGTTCTTGTCGCACATCTATTCCATGGGGTTTGTTTCGGATTTCTAAATTAGCTTTATATGTTGTTGGGCAGTTGTATAATAATTCCATCAAGTTTGCAGTAGGAACAACTACATTTCACACACTGGTTGCCCCTGATGACGCCATTGTGTCTTTGGATAAACTAATTGGCCGGTCTTTGTTTCTACTGCAATATGTTGTATTTTACGTTTTATATTGACATAAGCAAAATCTGGTTGTATTGGCGGTAATAGATTGATGCTTACAATCACACCAATAACATGGTTTCGGTAGCCATTGGACATTTAGATGTGTATTTAAATAATAGTAATTGTTTATCAACAGTATATTGTCAGTTGTCCATTATCAGAACTGAGGACTGCTATTATTCCAGCAGGTATACAGTATTCACAATTATATATCACACAAGTTCTGCCTATATCACACAAATTCTGCCAGGCTTGGGCATCAATATTTTATTTGGTTTCAATTTTTGTTTCATCAGTTGTCTTGTGTCTCTATCATAGTCATCAGCAATGGGTCGACAGATATAATTCTGTGACTTGCCTCATGCGAAATAATTCACCAGATACTAGTAAGAGGTCAAAACTTAACATCCAACATGCATCATACAAAAACGAAAGCAATAGGATATATATATCATTCGACCATATATTTGCTTAGTAAATGTTATCAAGTTATTATTCGGTAATTATCAAACTAACATTGAATTATTCATCATACTTTGATGCGAATCCGGAATTTTTGTAACAAGAGAAATCCTAAGATAGAATACGTAACCAGTATTTATCACATAAAATCCGACCCCTCACTTCAGCAATTTCCACAGGGATCGCTCGGAAAGAGATGTGACCATAACCCCCCAATATATGATTCCCCGAGGGAGTGCTCACTTCACAAAGCGACACGTGTCTGAATGTGTATTACCATTCATTTAAATAATTAAAGGTAGCCTACATGAACTCCATGCTTTCTCCGTTATCAGACAAAACGGCATTCGACAATATATCTGATTATACTTAGCATATTCCCAATGTTTTTTTTCTTCTGACCAATGTATTTTGTTGGCAGATGATACTACTGTTTTTAACCATTCAGACAATGTTGAAAACTTATACAAATATGGAGTTACAAATCTTATGTGATTGATTCAAAGCAAACAAATTATCCTTGAATACAAGTAAAACATACAGTATGCTTTTTTCTAGGGACAAAGAGGTAACATCAGAATTTAAATTAATGATGGAAAACGATATCATAAAAGAAGTTGATAAAACAACACTTTCTTGGGTAGCATTATAGATAAGCTTGTCGAATGGGATCAATATGTGTAAAAAGAAAATAACTTCTAGTTTGTATGTTATGAATTCTTTAAAAAGGTTCTTCTCTCGCGATTTACTCACTGATATATAGACGTGGAATCAATACCCAGTATTAAGTATTCCGAGCAAACAAAACAGGGTCCGTTATCCAATCTCATAGTCCGGGGACAGAAAGTCATATCAGGCATACGAAGTGAGAGAGAACAAAAATGACAGGGAAACTCATGAACCCCCGTAAATGGCCATTAGGAGGTGAAATCAAGTGTTCCGGAAAGAGTGAGCATTTCCTGCCCCACTAGTGGCACCCGTCATGAATTCCCCAAAATTAACATGAAAATAGATCTAGTTGCATGGCAGACATGGATTTGCTGTATTTATCAACCATTACTGTATGATTCATTCAGATCTCACATATGGCAAAGTATTATGGGGCTCGGCAAACAAAAAACACACAAAAGCAATAGATATCTCACAAAAGAAAGCAATTCGAATCATACACAAGACTTCATAACACACACACACGTTACCGTTATTCAAAGAAAGTAATATTCTGAAACTTGACGATGTATTCATTTCTCAGGCCTTACAATTCATGCATGAATCATATATGAATAGTTTACCACCTCCTCTTCAATCCATTCACATTTCAAATTCATTTATCCATAATCACGCTACTAGACAATCTGCAAATCCACGTCATGTATTATATAAAACAAGTACAATGGGGGGAAGTTTTATTGTTAGAGGACCAGAACTGTGGCAAAATTTACCAAATATGTACAAACAATTGAACAGTAAACTGCATTTAAAATGAAGCTAAAGAGGTACATTATATGCAAATATGGTGAATAATTATATTTCATGGCTAGTCTCCACGGTCAGGTCAGATGGCATCTTGGATTACGTTTTGAGGGTGTACAGTATACTATATTGCCAACCACATAAATAAAGGGCTTATTGTTGGGGTTAACATCATTTTCAGGGTTTCATCGGAAACGGGATCAAGGGGTTAATACTGTAGTTGGGATATAAGGGGCAAGTGAATCATGGCCATTGTTTCGTCTGTCCAAATTTGGGCAGCTGTACAGCCAAGGCTTAAACAATGGCCAAGATTCACAACAATCTCTTCATGTGTAAAAATGTGTTTATCTTGAAATCATCCCAAACTCACTATGCTGTACTATTTGTATTAGGTGCCTATTGAGAGAGGGCATGTATTGTTTGACTGAATGAACGATTGTCGTGAATCTGAAATAAAATACTACTACTACTACTGCTACATATTTTTATTTAATCGTGTCTCCTTGCGTGTATTGCTGCTGCCTCTTTTTGATTGGAACATAATTTAAATATATTTTCCAATGCTAACGGCATCGATTTGACCAGATCACATATCCAGCTGGAGCTTTGCAAAATGTTTGAGCATGCATCCATTGATATCACGGCGCGATTGACGCAGCGCTGGAGTCTTTCACTGATAAATGCACAACCAGAAATAAAACACAAGGTTCGGAATCAGTACTGAGAATAAATGGATTTACAGTATCCCACCAACCTCTTTTCTTTCAGAGATTCCCCGATCAGCCCATGTCAAGGATTACATACTATTCCCACCAAACAGATAACTGATGACGGGATCAGATCGCTGATGATAGGATTTTATGAAGATTACAATGCCTTCATCAGCCATTCAGAGTGGGTGGTGTTTTTTGTATTTAATAGGGCGATCTTCGGGGTATATTGGTGCTTCATGCAAGACATTATACAAAATCGTACATTGCAATTGATCCTATTACATTTATTAGTATACTAGTTAGATAGCAAGTCACACTACTCTACAAATTGTACGCAAACGGAATATTTGCATCTATTGTCGATATTTCACACTGAGTGTATATCTGAACATCACACTGAACTTCTAATGTTGTAAAATGTATCAGTTCGGTTGAAAGTTGACACATATAAGTAATTGAGTTCCGTCGAAAACTGTTTCACCAGGATACACCACGAAAGTAACACCGGTTACATAGCCAGTCATTGCAAGTACTCCGCGAGAGTCAAGTGTCCATAAATAGCAATAAACCATGTTTATCGTTGGTCTGCAGCGTGGTTCATTAGTAGAAACTGGACGTAACTGTGAGATGGCAGTCACTCGGGCAGCTGGCGGAGATGTGGAGGCTATGGAGTGATCCACAACCTGGTGGAGAGAGCTACTGCCGAAGAGGTCAGTCGTGTCACCAAAGTGTGGCACGAGTTATGTGCAACGTGCTCTCATCGGGATAATTGCATGCGTTGAATGTAATCAAAGCACCAATGAACTTATTTTGTATGCGAATTGGTGAATTTATAATATGATTTTACTGGCGGAAAATGGTCAATGTAGGCATGGAACAATGCCAGATTACTTTTTGTACCCGATTACTTGAGTCAATCATGTTGTTTCAGTATTTCAACATTCTGTAGCACATACATCAAAATATAATTATATTATTCATGATCTTGTATTCATGATCTCTTAGTATCATATGTTACTAACAATATCCATCGCCATTGGAGAGTTCCATCACAAGACCCTCAGCAGATTTTGCTGGCAATATGACAATCACATCGTGCCAACAAAATTGAAGAAAACACCAGACAATATTGCAAGACGCGAATGTATGAGAGCAGATGATGAGAGGCGACATGGGACAGCATACCCAGCAGGTTGGTTCAGCCCACCAGATCTGATTGCGTAAGCAAAACGTCGATGCCCAGAAAACACACCTGCACCTTCAAAATCATCTGACAAAAACACTTGATTTTGAAGGTATAGGTGCCAACTTCAGCAAGTACCAGGTGCGATATAAAATACAACGTATGCATTTACGAGCCCCCATCCTGACAACTTTCTAGGCAGCGTTGCTCCTCTACTTGAAGGAGCGTTTTGTTGAAGGTATAGGTGCCAACTTCACCAGCAAGTACCAGGTGCGATATAGAATACAACGTATGCATTTACCAGCCTCCCATCCTGACAACCTTCTAGACAGCGTTGCTCCTCTACTTGAAGGAGCGTTTTGTTTCTTTTGGATTATATCTGGTCAGTTTGATATTCTGTGATGATAAAGCCAAACTTCCGATTGGCGAGCCGGTTCATGTACTCAGCACATGGCACACCACGCAGAGTACAAGGAGCTCCGTAATCTGTATTGAATGTCGCAAGGTACACTTTGACACGACGTCTTGACAGGATATCAGAACCTGGTATTGGTTCTGCAGCTTTTCGATATGGAATACTCCTGTGGATCGCCCATTAGTGAACCGGGGAGCATTCTCCATGACGTATTCGTTGATACTATTGAATAGGCATACTACAGAGGTCCATATGATGCTCTAGATCTAAGCTGATTCCGCCTGGAGAATGGGGCTGAAGTCGACCAAGACCTCCTCAAGCGATTGAGAACTCTACTGCCAATCTGTGGGAATTGCAGGGACAAAGGCAAAGAGCCTGTTCATCACCACCCATACTAGTATACTAGTATACCTCTGGCAACCTAAGTCATGCATTTGTGTTGTGCATATTGAAACAATAAGAAATACTTCGTACCTCTATGACTCTGTTTTCTGCCATTATTCTCTCATTAGCTTACCGGCCCATATGTTTTTAGATTACCGAACCTTTTGTCCGTTAACATATTGCCGTGGCGTTGCGTCCTTGATCATTTATACCTTCTTTGGTAAATATAACCTATCGATCTTATGTTGTAAATGTTGTATTTTGAGTTTGCTGTTGTCATCATCGAAATTAGGTTGTTTAGGGGGGTTCATGTTAAAATACTTCATAATTACTCCGATATACCGATGGACATACATGTAGATGGACACGTTATCATGGTTTAATTTTCTTTCTACACATTTGAGTGACAACAAATAACAATTATCTGACAAAGTTGGTCATTCAGTCCCTCTATATGATTAATTATAGGATCGTAGCTGGTTCAATGTAGGTTCAGCAAACTTAATGGCGGCCGTGTGCTAACACAAGTTTTACAGCTCCGGCTCTTGTCGTCAAACACACCGATACAGAACGATGTAACACCTAACTTTTCATGTAGAATTGCCAATAAGGATATCGTGCAAAGAAATGTGATTTGTTTGAGATGTTGCACATGGATACAGACTCAGGATTTGCGAAACATATTTAGGAATACTTTGTTACAATACGATTGGGTCAAGCTTCATACACCCGACATAACAGTTCGATCAATCAACCGTAGAGAATCTTACGAACTTGTTAGAACATACTACTTGTGAACGTGTGAACAACACACTACAAAATGGGTCACGGCAATAGAAGCCAACGGCAGAAAAACGTTTAAGGTGCGCTATGAGCACATTAGTGAGCTATGGTATGTTTGAGTTGGTGCTAGGGGCCTATCTAGCCAATGAGGGGGGTTAGATCACCATGGTGAAAGTCGAATACCGCACCTTACTCAGAAAAACGAGCCTACATCGAACAGCGGCTCTAAGGAGGCCCTAGATGCACCTGAAGGGGTCTCCCCTGAATTGTGGGACGCTATTACATCTATCAGAGACAGTATGAAGGCCACGCTCGCATGTTTGATGGAACGTACTGACGCCATTGAAAAGAGGACAAGTGAACTCGAATCGCAGGGGAACGACTTCACCACAGCCATTGATGATCTGTCATCAGATATGACGACATTGAAACGTACTGTCGCCACCCTCAGCGGACGAGTTGTTCGAGCTGAATCATTAAACATCAAGCTTCAAAATGAATTAATAGAATTAAAGACCCACACGATGAAGTACAACATCATCATCAATTTCGATAAATCGTCCAAAACATACAAAGAAAAAGAAGATGAAAATTCTGTAGCCGTGGCAAAAAAATTCTTCAAAGAAGTAATGAATATCCAACCTGCTGACAAATTCTACATCCCTGTCGCACATCGCCTGGGTCCGAACCCGAACGGAGGACCAAGCTCAATGCTCGTCAAGCTACCGAACGCAATAGAACTGGATTTGATAATAAGCAAGGCAAAAATACTGAAAGACACAAATCACTCCGTCACAAAACAGCTGCCACCGGCCAAGCGAGAGCGCAAGCAATTTGTCTTCCCAACATTCAAGGAACAGAGAAAGGATAAGGAACTAAAAGTCAAACTACAAGACGACCATCTGTATATCAACGGCTCCCTCCAGCGACAGTTCTTGGCTCCCACCCTACCTGACACTCTGACATCTGGCACAGAGGACCGACTAGTGATGGAAGGTGGAACGACCGAGGACAGTGGAAGCACTTTCACGGGATACGCCACGAAGGTCAGCTCGCTGGACGACGTCCGCGCATCGCTGAACACGCTGCTGCAGAGACCAGAGGTGGCATCCTCCACACACGTGATCTATGCCTACCGTATCAACTGTCCACGCGGCGGAGTGCTGGAAAATTTCGACTCGGACATGGATTACGGCGTCGGGATGGAACTGCTGAAGGACATGCAGACGAAGTCGATTACAGACGCACTCTTTGTCGCAACACGGACGTGCAGACCTGACTTCGAACACATCGGGAGGCGACGCTTCCAGCATGTCCAAAAGCTGTGTGCCGATGCTTACCAGCAAGATAAGTAATTTCGAATCTATCATTAAAAGCCAACCCTGATAAGTATATGTCTAGAATTTATACATTACAGCCCTACATGTGTAAATGCTTTGACATACCGTCTGCATGCATAGGCCTACATGTACACGCTCAACTCACAGTTTACTACGTTGTGACTGAATATCATTCCGCACCCATATATATAAGTAATATTATGTTACACACTCTTTTGTCTGATATCGAAAAAATCGCCCCGTGCAATGATTACTTGTGTTGTTCTGAAGCTTTTCTGATGTTACACGCATTAATTTGTACCTTAAATCATAGATTTCTCAACATACCACGTTGTGAACAAAATATATATACTGTCTTCTTAACGTCAAATATTGTTCTGTACATAATATTTAAAATTTAATGAGCCTAGAGTCGTATATCACATCACTATGTATAATCACCTCACCATGTTCTCTTGTATTTGTTTTTACCCTATTTATGTTCCTGTTCCAGTTTTCTCCACGTCGGCGAGGTGTTTTCAATGTGACCAGGAGGCGTCGGTGGACCTGGGGGCTGCCCCGTGGCCGGTGGTAGGCGTGTTGGTGACGGTCTCGGGTGTTGGTGCATCTCCGGTGGGTGCTCGGTCTATGACAGGTAGGATTCTGTTTGACTACTTTCCCCCATAACGTCATGATGGCTTCAATGAATTTGACTACTGATCCCACGAACGCAGACTTGGATTTCAATCGCATATATGAAATGTATGTATACGAGAAGGACATTGGGCTTAACCCCCTCCAATCGATGTCCATCGATTCACAATATGTTGAGCCAAAAAATATAAACTCTCAGGAGCGTAAAGCCTCTGATTATAAAATAAAGGTATTGCATATCAATATACAGGGACTGGCTTCCAAATATGAAAAACTTAGAATATTCTTAACACATTTGCAATCAGAAAATGTGATCATGGATTGTATATTGTTATGCGAGATATTCCTCACTGATCATAATATGCATTTATATACTATACCTGGGTACAAGCTCGTTTGTAAGAATCGCCAAAATATGTCTCGGGGAGGCGTGGCTATCTATGTACGTGAATCGCTAAATTTTACACTACGTGAAGAGCTCTCTACTTTTGTGGAAGGTGAATTTGAAAGTTTATTTATCGATATATCTGACCATGATATTTCCGCTGTTGTCGGTGAAATATATCGAGTCCCCAATACGAATCCAAATGTCTCGGTGGAACGATATGCTCACATTCTGGATAAATTACACAATACGAACATACCTGTTATCATAGGTGCCGATCAAAATTTTGATTTCCTAAAATTTGAAACACAAAAATTTACTGCCGAACTACTGGAAACATTCTTTGCCGTAAATGCCTTACCGACCATTACCAAACCGACACGAATTACCCACAGTACAGCAACACTGATTGATAACATATATGTCATGCAAAAAACAAGTAATATGTATTCTGGTATTGTTTATACTGACCTCTCAGACCATCTGCCTGTGTTTTGCTTTGTTGGAAAAAAAACTAGGAAATTACACTCCAAAGATCTCCAATTCAGGCACAGACCAATGTCACAAAACGCAATGAAGCTCATCGCTTCTGATATTCGAGACACCGACTGGTGCTTCTTAGAAAGGTTGAACACTCAAGATGCTTTTGATGCCTTTTATAATCGAATAAATGGCATTATTGATATATACGCCCCCGAAAGGAATATTAAAATTAAAAGTAAGTTCGTCATTCGAGAGGAATGGATGAGCACAGGTCTTTTGAATTCATCTATTCATTGTAATAAATTATACAAACAAGGTCTTGGGAAGCCCAGCACCGACCCCTTGTGGACTGACTATGTAACATATCGTAACTTATATAATAGGGTGAAAAACGCAGCAAAGCGTAGTCATTACGCTAAGATATTAACGGCAAATAAAAACGACACTAAAGAAACATGGAAAGTAATAAATTCACTGATTGGTAAATCTAGCATTAAGTCAACAATATCATCCTCATTTCAACACAATAACGGCACAATAGGCAACCCCTTACACATAGCAAATCATTTTTGTGACTTCTTCACTGATATTGGACCCACTTACGCAAATGCGATTCCATCGCCTAATCATAGCGCAACAGAGTACCTTTCTCATCACTATCAAGCGAACCCTAATTCCCTGTTTATGAATCCTACAAATCCAAATGAAATCATCCGCATTATCAACTCCTCCAAACCAAAGAAGAGCTGTGGTCATGACAACCTGAGTCCGAAGTTTCTTAAACAGATATGCAATGAAATAGCCGTCCCACTCTCTATATTAATAAATAAATCACTCTCAGAAGGAATAGTGCCCCAGAATCAGAAACTAGCTAAAATCATCCCTATCTACAAATCTAAATCGAAAACCAGTTTTTCAAACTATAGGCCTATATCACTGTTACCATCCATCTCTAAAGTTCTTGAAAAAATTGTACATAAACGTACTTATGCTTTTTTGAGCAACAGTCAGTTTGGCTTTCGCAGTCACCGATCCACAATAGATGCAGTAACTGAATTTAACATTGACACTATACATTCATTAGAAGCAAAAGACTCCGTACTCAGTGTTTTCCTTGACCTGAGCAAAGCATTCGACACTATTGATCATTCCATTCTTCTGAAGAAACTAGAATATTATGGGATCCGTGGTATCCCTCTATCATGGTTTACATCATACCTATCTAGCCGCCAACAATTTGTTACGTATCAAGGCAACGCGTCACATATGCGCAATATGATATGTGGTGTCCCACAGGGATCGGTGCTGGGCCCCTTATTATTCATAATATATGTAAACGACCTACCAAATTGTATGCATAATTGCAAATCCCTCCAGTTTGCGGACGACACTACCATATATTTATCTGGCAAAAACATACCCGACATGTTCCGAATAATGAACGATGATCTACTCATATTAAGGTTGTTCGATACACCGAACGCGTCATCAATGTGGCCCGTCTATGGTTGACCAAACGTGTCATAAACAGCGAATGTAACGGCGGGGTGAAATAGGGATCGGCGGGGTATGAATGTTGCCGTGCAATGGGAGTACTGGAAAATCCGGCGGTCTGTAATCAGTACGGCGAAGTCTCGACTTGAACACACAAAGTACTGGAAGCATCACAGCATATGTCTAGTATCTTTCAGTGGGCCAGCCTCGGTTAAGAAGATAATACTACTAGAACATCCATTCGTGACATAGTTTAATATGTATATGAGTAAACGTTTGCACAACAAAACTAGTAGACCTAACAATTTCCAAATCTTCTGATTAACATAATCAAACAGATCGTAAAATTATTCAAAACACTGTTAAATAAATTGACAACACTTCTGTGGATCATGGCATAATTTTCAATACAACTCAAGCTTAGCGATAATAATATTTTGAAAGACTATTCATGGTATTGCAGATCTCGTAGGGCTAATAAGCATGAATGTACTAGTATGGCATAACACATGGAATTTGTTGCTACTTGACTTGAGTGGACCAAGGACAAAAGATAGAACGAATGCAAGAGCAAATTTGAGGGGTGGGGGGGGGGGGGGGTTGCTGGCGCAAGTGGTGCTCATTACTTTGTATATGATATCTGTGTAAGACCAATAAAACAAGTGTGAGGGTTTCTTCCGTTTCTTACCACATCCTCCCATCCGCCGAATCCTGCATTTTGTGCCCCTGTGGAGTGTTTTCTTCACAATTCCAATCTCTTAGAACTTCAAAGTTCACCACAAAATATCCAGAGGTCGTCACACACTCTTTTATAATAGTTTGTCCTATGCGCCCCTAAGTTTGTCCAAACACGCATATGCATTTCCAGTTCCACTAAGCAACATTCCATTGACATACATCAATTCCTCTATAGCCTGTCCATTATATAGCCTGAATATACCAAATGTTCACTCTTTAAGAGGAATACATCATAAGAAGAGCTCATGCAGCTTCATTGGGCCGCAACATTTAAAGCCCACCAGGCTCGATTTCGCGGGGCTCCGTTTTCGTTACAGTTGTCATTTTTGACACGTTTCGTCTACCATACCAGTTCTGCTATGTAAGCCGAATGGGGCTAACTTTTTTGTTTCCGCAGCTTATCTGCCCAGAAATTTACACTATGTTAGGCGATTTTCTGCCAAAATACATCGAGATGCATGAAATAGACCTATAGACGAAATAATCTCCAAAATTCACCGCGCACAGATCAGCGCTACCCTCTCAGTCAAATCCGTTATCAACCATTTATATATAATAAGCTATGTCCTCACGTTGGTCCGTATGTATAGGCCTACAAGTTATCGCAAAATCCTGTGCCAAATGTGGCGGTCATCTTGCTCAAGCTAATTGGGTGAAATTTATTCCCAAAGTTCTACTGACTTGTCAAATTTGATGGGGATATTTCAACTATTAGGCCTACTGAGTTGGCGACCGGAGAGAATCTCATCTGAGCCAATTGACCAGTCAACATCTAGTGGTTCATTCTAGCAGCCATACCGTTCATGCTAATGATCACATCTACCATGCCAGCCTTTTATACATTTCTGATTCAAGTCAGAACATACAATATATGAAATATATGATTTTTTTTTCAATTCATACTCACAAAAACTTGAATAATTTGACATAGTATGCACTCCAAATTCATGAAATTATTGATTTTTTGTTTCCATAAAATGACACTTTTCATGTTTTAACGCTTATATCGCGAAAAGTAACCTGGATAGGTATATTTTTTACATTATTTTTACAAACCCAAAATATCATTGAAGAAATATGTGTAAAAAAATTAGAAAAAAATACTGTATTACTGACCGAGCAGTGATACTCAACGTTGTATGGATTATCAGAAGTTACTCTTTTTCTGTAAAATTTCAGTGCTGAAATATATACACATGTTCTTACTCTTGCCACGAAACATATCAAACTCAGTGCTAGCGAATTTTGTTTCATCAGTTTAATGAACCTTTGCATATACAACAGTTCTGTACTGAAAAATCCTATAAATATATAGTTTTAGGCAAAAATATGCAGTTAGATTGCATGTCATGATGTAATGGATTGTGGCTATTGCTGAGGTACTTTCAAGACTGATAGGAGGTCAACAAAATGCATCATAGCAAAAAATATCATACGGTGACCTACTATTTTTTTCTGCTTTTTGTAACCATCACATATCTAGCTATCAAGAAATATAACTTTTTACTCAATAAAAACACCTTTCCGGGTGTTTCGAACAACCTTAAGCGATTGGTTTAACGCCAACAAACTCTCGCTCAACGTTTCCAAATCCAATAACATGTTTTTTTCCAAGAAGGTTACCAAACTGGACACTAATTTAAACCTGCAAATATTGAGTGATGTAATAAATCGCGCCAACACATTCAAATTTCTTGGAATCCATCTTGACGACAATTTAACATGGAAAGAACATATTGATGCCTGTCGTGGTAAGTTAACGAGTGGACGCTTTGCAATAAATAAAGTAAAAAACCTACTTCCCATTGATACTCTAAAATGTATGTACTATGCGCTTGTTTACCCGCATCTACAGTATGGTATAGCTTTGTGGGGTTCAACTTTCCAGAAATATATCAATGGCTTGCTCATTGCACAGAAAAAAACTCCTGCGCTCAATACTAAACCGTCCAAGTCACGCCCCGTCACAACCCCTTTTTATGGAACTGAACACCCTAAAATATATATCGCATCGAACTCAGCAAAGTGATGTTCAAATACACTAACAACTCACTGCCCGCCTCATTGTCAAATAAATTTGCTTACAATGACATTTGTCACTCTTACGTCACAAGACAACAAGGTTATATTAGACCGTATCAGCCACGTACAGCTACTGCTTATAATAGCATACTTTGCAATGGACCCAAAATCTGGAATGAGATTCAAGTGGATATGAAAAACAAACGTACTATCACCAGCTTCACTGCTTCCATGAGATCTCGCATCCTTCGGGAGTACCAGGGCCTGGGTTCGGTCCCGTAACTGCTAATACCACCGACCCCGGGGTGTTTTCCTTCCACCGGCGTTTTTGTTTCTGTTTGAACTTACTGCGTTCTAAACAAACATACACGTATTCTGAACCACCTAAACCACACCGAACACTGACCATATCTATAATCTATAACAATGCCTCGCCTACGTTGTGCCCACGTTGTGCTTAGCTTTCCTCGCCTCTTCTGTTTTTCGTTTCTTGTTTTGTTTTTTGTGTGTGTTTTGGGGTTTTTTTTTCTTCTCTCTTTCCTTCTGTCATTCCTCGGCTTTCCGAGACATCTTGTATATATGTTCATAACCGTCAAAGATGCAAATGTTTATCCACACTGCCTTTGTAGACCTGTAGCGTTTTTTATCTTTCCTCCTAATTTGTTTCAAAATTTACCATTGCATCAATCATAAACAATTGACTTATACGGGCGTCCAACAACCTTATGTAACGTATCTAACTATACCAAATATATCGTAATTTAAGGTCACAGCCTTTTGGCTCTGTTGTTCACCCTGCACTGTGTTGTACATACTTTTTTTGAACAAACATCAAGTACAGTGTATATATATATGTTGTACCACAGTTCAAAAATAAATCTCTCTCTCTCTCTCTCTCCCTTTAATGTATAAAAGTCCCCTCGAACTGGCCTAGGTAATTTCACTCCAACAAGTTGTCCAGGTCAAAGCATGCCTGGTTTCTGCTCCGAAAATGAAACCGAACATGAACACGCGAACAAGTAACAGTGTGTAACACGATGGTTAAATCTGATTAAATTTAATTACTAAGAAAACAGTCCTTGTGTACTGGCCTAGGTAGAATACTATATACTGGAAATTTTGAAAAATCGACGTTTTTTTTTCGACATCGGCACAGTGACACGACACGTTCATCGTGAATAATTCAAGGAACGATCAATGCCTGTAAATAATATTGCCACACCAACTGTGCAATTCGCGATAGTAATCTGTCATCATTTCTCATTAATATGTCGTGCTGTTTATAATTCTGACGCAAAAATGGACCATGCTAGTTCAAAAGACGAGAGGTCCATTGATAGCACATTCATGAATAAGTACTCTTCTGCATACGAAAATATATTGCAGCCCGTTTGGCCTCATGCGTAAAAGTATACACGCGCCTTTGCATTGCGATTCATTGATGTGCCATGGAATAACGTGACTAAACACCAGTAGCGCTACATGTAATGCACGGGAATGCTGGTTTTGAAATAAATTAACGAATGTGGATTTAAACTGCATGTATATTTTCGTTATTTGTATTCAGCTTAAATAATTACACCACATCTACTCACTTGATGAGAAAACATGGACCATTTCTACAGTCACTTTGTGATTTAATGAATCCCTTTTAGTGAGACTCCTCTGGAGACTCCACTTGCTCTCGCAATACTGAAAAGAATTGATGTTTTTGTATCAGGCACTGTTTGCACTACATACTGTACAGAATGGCGTATTATGAATTAAGAGGTTCGATTTTATGATTTCAAACGAATATTCGACGAAAAATGAACAGTATCTCGAATTATCATGTTGATTATCATTGTCATTGTCAAGAGCAATCGACAAAAAGCAGTACACTGACAGGGTAAGATCATAAAACGTGATTGCCACGAACGTGGTTGTCGAAATGATATTGTTTCATGT
The DNA here is from genome assembly GCA_949152475.1 of Terebella lapidaria. Classification (NCBI taxonomy): domain Eukaryota; kingdom Metazoa; phylum Annelida; class Polychaeta; order Terebellida; family Terebellidae; genus Terebella; species Terebella lapidaria. The sequence goes on along the minus strand of OX424555.1, from coordinate 17,721,003 downwards.
TCATTCTCACTGTATAGTACATGTAATGAAATGAACAACTTTTTTCACGTCAGATGGTTTTCTGTACTTTTACTCTACGTGACATTACTGGCGAAACAATACAAACAAAAGTCCCTGTAGGTTACATTTGATACCTTAACCCATTGTGCTGATGACCTTTGACATTTCAATGTCATTCAAGGTCACGTTCAAATCAACAAAAGAAGCCAGTAGATGGTTCTATCTATGTTACCAATGAAATCTTCTGCCCTAACTGGCATTGTTTTCTATCAATGAGGTGTCCCTTTAACATGGAAAATGTTCCGTAAGTCCGTTTCATTAAAAGAACTGTCATTTCTGCAGTAATGAAGTTCAATAAACCAGCCTGAATAGGCCTACACCATGGCTATATAATATATAGGCATACATATCTGTTTGGAAAAACAACGCATCTGGAAAATAAGAACACGAACGATATATATTCATCCAACCAGTTTACCATATACTGGAAGTTTGTTTTGTAACCATTTTTTCTGAGGCCATCGCGCATATTTGTATTTGATTGCGAACAAATAGTTATTCCCAGTGTCACTTTGAGTTAGAAGGAAACACATTCAGGAAAGTTTTTAACCATGATGACGACTGTGTCTAAATGTGGTCTAATATCCGTTCCAGGGCAGACCGGGCTGTTACATGCTAAGAGTTGCAAATGCTTAGATTACGTAAAAGGTTTATACCACAAGAAGTACTGCCCTTACTCTGGCAGATTTCCTCAGAGAGCACTCAGAGAGATATTTGATCATAGCCCCGGAAATGTCTGATTCCCCAAGAGGGTTACTAATTACTTATTAAATTACATTATACTAGTTACTATTAGCCGGTATTGTGTGGTAATATGTATGGTTGTATTTGTATGTATTGCGTGTGTTTTGATTCAACCTTATTTAATTGGAAACTACTTAAATAAGTATCGGTTAGCAGGCCGAACTGGGTTCCAAGACCTCTGCTAGGAAATTTTGTGTTTTGCTCTTTCGTTTGATAAAAGTAATTATATGAATTCATATTATAGTATTGATTTCCGAGAAACACGGGTCACTTCAAACATTAGATATCCAATACATTGAGATATATCATGACATTGAGATATATCCACAATGAAATACGAATTTCGAAATCAGCTCTGGGATATAATAGATTTAGGGTTCCCCAAGTATTCTGTTCGCTGTTTCATTTAGTTTCCCTGCTGACATCGGACGGTTCAAGCCAAGGTCATACAGCTTTCCAACACTCCTTCAGGTCACTTACGGCCCCATCAAACGGTGAAATAGCCCTCTCTGACAGTGTGTACTGAATAGGAGAAATACCGATAGTGTTGGATTCGTAGATATCCCATAGCGAACGATCCATCCTGAAGTATGCAATACATCGTCATCAGTACTCAAAAACCTACTTTAGTTTACAATGACTACTTGGTTGTTTGATACCGCACCGAGGACAAAGAAAACTTCCTGGGCACATACGTCTCAACCAGAAAACTTCAATATCTCATGTAAACAAAATACTGTATACACTTTCGATGTGTTCAAATGTGGTTGCTTTTTGATGTTCAAATAATAATAAACCTTATATAACATGTAAATTTGAACTTATTCTTTGTGAACTTTAGATTTTATTTCTGTTTTTATTTCCATCTTCTCTATATCTGTTTCAAATTATGTACATGGAACTGCACGATCGAAATCGATGTAACAAAAAAAACTACATACTGCACAATAAGAACGCACAAATTGATAACAACAAACACATCCACATTCCAAGTCCGGATCTATTAAGAAGTTTACAAAATCAATATGAATCCAAGTGATACTATTAATATAAACGTAAAAAAACATGTTAATATCACGGAGAAATAAATCACTTATGAATGTTGAGTTAATTATACATATTATGCAGTCAAAGGCGCTGTACAGTTGTGGCAACAATAGTTTTGATTGGATATTGACTGCCACGTGCTGTTAAACCTAGTTTACATGATCAAACTGCTTCCAACTTTTACTTCAAATTAATTCAAATTTTAGAATTCGCCGTCAAGTTTGAACGTGTGAACCAAGACTTCAAACTACTTCCAACTTCATTACAAAGGTTGATATAACTCAGACAAACTATTTCAAACTCGTGTGCACATCCGATTAAGGAAAGCGTTATTTTCATTTTGAAACTCGTGACATTGAAGTATATAACAGAGCCGCTCACTTTTAATGCAAAATTCGTCAAAGGAAGAAATTAACGTGAAGTGAAATTTTGATGAGTCTGAAGGAGTTTGAAGCGAGAAGTTTGACCTTGTCAGCCGGAATTTGAAAGAGTTTGATGTAGTTTGAAGTAGTTCGACGTGAGGAATTTGAATTTGATAACACCCACCATCAAACCACATCAAACTCACTTTGTTTGGAGTAGAAAGTTTGATCGTAGTTTGATTGTGTAAACCAACCGTTATAATAAAAAAACATGATAACTTCGCTCCTGCATTCATCAATGTCATTCATATTTTCCAATTAGAATTGTTTCTGGTTTGTCGATTTCATGACTTTCATTGTCTGAGGGTGGTTCTCTTGGCTTCTATTTCGCACATTGGAAGCTGGTAATTATGTAAAAAAAAAAAAAAATCGAATAGTATTGTTGGACACTCATGTGTCATGTGGTCAAATTTGTGTTGGTCTTCACACTGTAACGGGTTCTTCACCCTTCTGTGACGTCTTGATGAACCGGTTTTCTAGGGAGGTGGGTGAGTTGTTATTTAACCGGAGCTGAAACGGTAAAACTCCGGGAAACTGCTACTGCTGTACGGTTGAACTCCGGCTAGAAGTCTCTGAAGGTTGGTAGCGTGGTCTGGAATGGACCTCTTAACCGTTGTCCGACTGCCAATCTGCAACTGCTCTTGTGAAGTAAGAATCCGGAGGCGTTTCCGTCACTGGATCACCCTAAGACGTCGTTACAACTTGGTCTTAACCGACTGTGGACTTATCTCCCTTTTCTCCGTATTACTTTCTTTTCCGGTGAACTAACTTTATCATAAATTCCAGTTCCCTAACCAACACGGAAAAACAACTCGGTTGAAGTTTTCATGTTTATTTTCCAAGTGCACAGTCAGAAGACTTAACTGCTATCATCTGGTATGACACAAGCCGGAGCAAGGGAGTACTCTGCTATGGGAGAAGGGGTCTGCACAGGTCGACGTCAGGACACCAACTCCGCCGTCCGCTGTGAAGCGGGGGCTTTTATAGACCTGAGACCCACGTCACGTGACCAACCTATTGTGACGTCATAGTCCGCCAAAACACTGATTTTTTCGTAATTTCTAAAAATACTCTAGAACCAATCAGTGGCTGACACGTCACCTTTTAAACCGAAAACGAGGCTGATCACATGACCTTCCGGAAATAACGTCATTACGTTTTTGTACTCCATTGTTCCGTCTCCGGTTCCGTCTCCGGCTTTACCAACATCACAAATATACCAAGTTCCGAGACGGAAAACCTTTTAAATATTACCAATACGGAACCGAATGAACCTTTAAACACATATACATTTTAATAAACGGTTATTTAACCATCATATCACAAAACACTAATAGAATTACCTAGGGGAAACTTTTGGGTACGCCCCAAAACCGTTACAACACGTTAAAACATTACTGTGCAATATTCATATGTTGTTATAAGAGATGTGAACATTATGACGTATGATATGGTTCAGGACTCAACAGGAATCATTATTCTCTTGGTACTATAACAATGATATGCTAACTATACATATGGTATTGGGTATAGACATTTATCGTGACTGTTTCTATTCCAAAAATGTTTATGGTAAATTTCCATCATTTCATCACCCTACACAGTCACACCATATGACTGGTGATATGCAGATACATACAATCATAACTAAATCCATACACAAATATACGAGGACCAGGAACGTGTCATCATCGGCTTTATTTATACAAGTCATTTTTATCATGAATGGAATTTAAACACAAAACAGGTCTTCTTTCGGTTTGTTTAGTTTGATAAGTGAGTGGTTAACATCTCACACAGTTATGGTAGTTGTATCAATTTTTCCACACCTTTTCGGGTTGGCATCCTAAACGGCGGATTTAGGAACCAAATTTCTCGGTTTGACATGTTGGGTGTTTGGATGCCGAAAGTAGTGAAAGTATGAGATTGCTGATGTTTATATGCTGGAATGTGACAAAAGCGGGTTGTTGAAAACAAAATAGTAGCACCTGTTTTCTGAACACCAGTAAGTGCCTGGTCATATTGACAGATTAGTCAATGTGACCAGGCACTTACTGGTTATGACTACTTTCAGCCAGTGGGAATAATCATTCAAAATAGCATATTTTGTTCTGGTGGTCCTTGTGAAAAGTCGGTCCAGACAGCCTATGACGGATACAACATTATTTTGTTCAAAATGATTTATTTGTCAACTGATACAAAACACACATCTTCCCCTTAGGGGGTGCTATGAGCTTTCATCGATGTAAATGATAGGGCAATTTCTTTTTAATGTCCACCCTTGAGCAACAAAGTAATTTACAATAACAAAGCCACGTGGGGCCCACTATTGTCTTTTATTGGGCAGCAAGTCGCATCAGAGACCACTATCACATGGCATCAGTCCTCATTAACCAACAGTCTGCCATATTTTTCTTGGGGAGGGGGGATACCTTACCAGTCCGTGTTATAAACGGTTATTAACGACAGAATGATTGACATAACACACAATTTTCTGAGCAGCTAAGGCTGATATACTGATATACCAATTTTCCAACATTAACCTTTTCTAATATAACATTTCCCATTCGATTCGGGGAACACAAAAGTAATCAGTGAGATGATTCATGTTGTTGATTATTTAGTGGATGTAAGTATCAATCTATTACCACCAATACAGCCAGATTTTGATGATTCCAATAACAAACGTAAAATACAACATTTTGCAATAGAAACAAAGCCCGACCAAATATTCGAACAAACACATCAGAAAAAAATCGAAATATCCTTTTCGTTTATCATTTCTTCTTCAATTTGAACGAGTAAGTCATTGAGTACAAAACATGATGTATCATGTTGCCGTAAGGGCTAAATAGGTTTTCCTAAAGGGACCAGTCACATGCACTGATTTAAAGGCCATGTTCGTAACACTCTTTTACTTTTCATTCGTGGAAAATGTCAAGCTCCATATATGTTGTCCTATAAACTGTGGCGTGTGATTGGCCACTCGAAAAATTGCCGGGTCCGACGACACGGCTTGCACCATTTTGACTTGGTGACCTATTTGTATATCTTTTTTCAGTCATCCGACAACTCAATCAGGTGATGTGATGTGATTGTCATCTTGCACTTCTGCTGAGTGTCTCGTGATGGAACTCTCCAAACGAAGATAAAAACCCAGTTTATGACGCTCTCTGATCTCAGAAGTGCCTAGAGTTTTTCATGTACAGAACTTTGATCAATAATTCAACCGTCATCTATATCAAGGTAAAGGCATTTTCATTTTACACGACAAAACAGCTAGTGCACTGTATAAGATCTACCAGACAAACGAACAAATAAGTAGACGCTTTCCGGTCGCCTACGACGACTGGGGTGTATCCCCAATAGCCCTATCATCCCTGTCGCCCCCCCCCCCCCCCCGCAACTATTAATAGACCCAACTAGCAAAAATTGGTGTTAACTTATTTTCTAACATAACCAATATACTACAACCATCAAATTTATATGACCTTTTTACCTTGAGCCCAATAATAAATGTTACTTGTCTGAACTATCTTTATTGTGGTCAATAATAGACTTAACTAGTAAAACTAATGTTGTTTACCTTCTTGATCCCAATAATAAATGTTCGTTGTCTTAACTATTGTTAAGACGGATATATTACAATTTATGCATCATACAAAAATCTAAACTCTGTTAACATGCAAGAGGAAAATATATTGCACACAGTTACTCTATCTACATGCCTATCATAGATATTCAAACACATCAGCACATGTCATATCATGTCTAAGTCACCTGACGTAGAATGATCAGAAACCGCCACTCCTCCAGCTGACCATGATGACAATACACAATACGACAAAAATGAACACAACACACTCCACACCTCCAACCAAGTTGTCCAGATTGAAGCACGCAGAGCTCGCTGTCAGTTCCGAAACTGAAACTGTGAAAAAGTGACTTGTGTATTTACATCTTTTTAACGATTGTACGATATTATCATCTACTTGCTTTTATAGCATGTGGATGTGATTTTGTAAATGATACTCAAAATGTAGTATATAGTTAACAAGGTGTTAGGTAAGCAAACTAAGGTTCTATCAGTACTCGAGATGGAAATGCTCAGACTGTTGACACGGACCTGAGATGCTCTGACAGAGCGCGGTGTATCGATCACTACAGTTTCTATCATCCCAGCCCGGCAAGTGTGAGGCCGTCACCAGACAACTGCCCCCCACCATCTTGGCATTGGGCTGACCAGGGTTCCACGCCGTCCAATCAAACACATCCTCATCCAGCCAGCGCCATGCATGATCCTCACAGATCTTGTCGGAGCCACCAAGCCAAGTCTCGGGACCAATCCTAGTTGTAAATAAGAGTCGAGTCATCACTGTGCAAATGATCCCGATTTCAAATTGGTGATATCATACGCATTGCTTGGCGTTGCTTAGACTATAAAATAGGTGTTGCATGTGTAACAAAGGAGGTGATATGAATCTCCGTGTTATGATATAATCAGTCCTGTACTAGTCGCCTTTGCATGTAACTCGACTGTACAACTCACACGTGTGCACTCCTGAGAAAGTCGTGGATGTGTCTGGACTTGATCATTGCCAAGGCTCCACCCATCTCCTCACACTTGAGGGCGGCCTCATGGTGCTTCATTCTTCCCTGGGTCAGTACCCAGTAGCAAGCACCTGTCGACAGGTCCGTGGTCGTCGTGCAGTGGATGTTTGTTTCAATGGCTGTTGCTTATCAGAGATAGGAATAACATTCATAGCAACATTCCCAATTATAAACCTCCTAATGCAAGAACACGATCAATACATTGTAATAGGAATAAAACAGGTGTCCGAACTTGAATAGGAACATATGACAAACATCACATGCACTGTTATAAACATTTTAAGAAAGAAACAACTAAAACACTAATATTTCAGTTATAGTCAATCTCACATGACAATAGGGTCTGTATGTCACGTGCCTATATGTTTGTTGGTCACCAGAGTCACAACGTCACGTGACTTACATGCCCTATAAAACATCATAATATTCTAGTTATACTTACTCATTGCAGTGAGTATAAATGCTAGAAGATTCCCGACAAACATATCCACAAAACATCCTATCCGGACATGACAAGGGGCATGTCATGACAGTGAGGTGAGGATATGGATATGAGAACGAAGAACGCTTTACAAAGGTACAGTGGCGTATAAACGCCAGGAATAATTCAAGGGGTGATTCGTATCTATCGTTAGAGCCCAGGACCCTGTGTGAATTCTTCCCTGAATTAATTCATATTTCATGATGCAATATTGAGTCGTGCTACATCGAATGATGCGAGTTTATACACGCATGCCTGCACTAGTGATCTCGCTTTGCATGTAGATGAACGAACTTGTCTTTGATGCAGCATCAAAAAGCAAATGAATAGTGTATGCCGCTTGATATGTGCCCCAGTATTGAACCCAACAAATATAGAACACCAAATATTGATTCATCTATGCCATGGCATGTACATCATTCTGTTTCTGTAATGTAAGTATCATATAGTGTGCTACAAATTTCAGTACTTCAAAATGTGCAAAATGACGAAATATATACATATATATCCAGTATAAAAAAGTTATAAAAACAAAACTAGTATCATCTGTCGAAAGTCAGGTATATTTTTCATATGTCATTGCTTGAATAACAAGACAGATCACTTGGATGCAGAGGTTCTGCTATGATTGAGGCCACGTGAATTGTTACTTATAACCAGGGTGATTCGGATAAATATGAATAAATAGAACCTGGATATCGGAAACACAGAAACAGAAGCACAAGAACATGAAATGGTTGTATATGTTTTCCAATTACCCAGAGAAATCGAATCCAGAGATACTTTTCCAGTACAGAAAGAGGCTGATACATCCTAACAACTAGAAATCGTAATGTGTAGAATTTGTGGTCATCTTGGGTATGATATTCGACTTCTTAAATTTTAGCTAAGACAGAAAGAGAAACAATTTTCCCGCTCAATGATCTTTTATTCCGGAAGAATAAGGCAAGGCAAAAAAACACATGCGCACAACCCTCTGCATTCTGAGAACGTTTCCGACGATCTGAGCATTTCAAGTATTTTTTTCAAATCTAACACAACGATTATCAGTGGCGTAGACACCACTCCGGCCACTCCGGCCATGGCCGGACCAATAATTTAGAGATTTTTTTACATATTTCAATAATTCATGAGAAATAAACTAGCAATTGCTATTGACAATATTGAAATAGCATTACTTATTTCTTCTGGGTATAACGTAAGTGTAGCGATGTGGATTTTGAGGGGGGGACGGGAGTAAGAGGTGCGCGCCTCTTTAATTTCAGGACCCTGAAGACAGCATCTAGGTCGATTTGTCTTTTGTTCCTGTTTCCCCCTGAAATATATTCATTTGCAAATTTGCATACGGAATATATTGCATGTGACAAAATCATCTATTTATAGGACATAATTATTCTAGATTTGCCCCTCTTCTACGTTGCTCAAGCTGTTTTTCGTTGGATCATTATTTAGCACCCTCGTGGAATTGCTTCACATTTCTTCACATTTCCAGTTCTGAGAGCCTAAAAGTTCGATACCGAGCATCGATAGGTAGTTGGTTTCTGGGGCCCTAGGCGGGCCCAGAGCCCACGCCTGCTTGTTGTATTAATCTAACACTTAAGATGGTGAAACCCTGCCGATTGTTGGCAGTAAATTTCACGACTTTAGTACCGCATACAAAATATGGGCATTTGTCACAAAACTTCTGGTAGTCCGAAGTGACTTTTTGCAGTTGGAGTGAATAGAGGAGTCATTTTCTTGTTTTAGAAAAATACAATCTTCGACCTGAAACGTCTGGATAATTCCGGATCATAACGATAAAGTTGGTACATCCGTTCTCAATATCAACCACGTAATCTTTAGAATACATCGACTTTTTACATAGTGGAGCAGTCAGTGTCTATGAGCCGAGAATTACTTTTTGAATTTACCGCCTACATTTGTCACAAAATGCCCGACTGTCTTTGACACATTTACGAAATGCGCCATTTTCAAAATATCACGTGGATTTGGACAACACACAGACTTGAAATATCATCCATTATTTTGATGATTTTCAAAGAATAGCTGACTTACTTGGGATTGGTACATCGTAGACTCCATAACGAGCTATCCACAGCCATGTGACATTGCGTTTTCCCCCGTAAAATTGAGTCCAAACATCGGCTACTTTCAACGTCAGGTGCCACGAAATCGTGTTTACATATATCCCAGGTCAAAGTTTAATGTATCCTTACGCGAGACTTATCTTTGGTCATGTCGATTCTGGTAATCTGTCTAATCCATTGATCACACCGAATAATCCACTTTCTGAATACTGAACGGGACTACGGCAGGAAATGTTCGCAGTACGACACATTACATGTGTTTTGTAATATCAATTGGTAGCGGTCATCCTCGGAATATTTCCTTCGGTTGTGAAGACCATATTTTGCGACTATGAGATTCGGTAGCTTCGTCTCCAAATGTTTTCCCGCGAGGCACCAACAGTCCCATGTGTTATGCATATATATCGGCATATGACGGAGGTAATCCCAGAATTATGTACATAATCGAAGACATATTAGTTCATAGACAAAGAATTGTTGTAGATCGGGGAATGACAAACACTGAAAACCATGTTTCCAGACGATAACTGACATATCGCTCACGACGTGAGTTTGTATTCGCTCCGGTGAGAAAGCCGTTGAAATCCGTGCACGGAGTTTTGAGTTCAATGTGAAGAGCAATACTCACTAGCTGCTCAAGTCCAGTCTCGGTCAGTGATCGCATACAACCACACGGAAAATCGTCGAGCACATGTCCTGGGGCGGATTATTAACCCTCTTTCGACCCTTCTTGCACATTGGGAGTTCATTTTCACAAATAGGTAATATAATATTATATTTGTTCAGGTACGTACATGTAATTTAAGCATTCTGTATATTGGAGCCCCGTCTCTATCAACACTGATCAAGTATCTATGAGTACCTATTCCATAAGTTCGTGGTTAAATACGGTACATTTCGATAACAAAATGAAACTGTTTGTAGATGTATATCTATATGTATGTCAAGAAATTTAAATCAGGTGCCCTGATTGGCACAAGTATATAAGGTTATTATCAATAAGCAGCTATATGAGTTATTCATATCACCAACATATATATATTTCTCTAAATCAAGAAGTTTACTTGTTTGTAATATTCCAATGATCAATTCAAGGCAATGTGATTGGTATCAGCAACAGAATAGAGTGCCATGTGACAAATCCATCATCTCATATTTTTATGACTCCAGATGACTCCAGATGTTGCTGACAACTCCACACCACTTTCCTGATAGCTCAGCCAGAAGACAACACAACCAGAAGCTCCATAAATCCTGGTTCAAGTCTCAATCAGAAGACAGGCAATAGCAGCTCCACACCACTTGACTGATCCCCCAATGACAGACACCCAGGAGCAATCATTCAGTTGGCCAACAATATAGATGTCAAAGCATAACAACAACTTGTGTTTTGAAGTTTGCACCAATATATACATGTATATTAAAACAATATATATATATATATATAAATTCAAATTAAGTGCATGTTGGATCTGTAATTCTGAAACACCTGTAGAGAATTGCACACCACCATTTTGGGTATTGTAATGTCACTATAAGGCAATTGGATATCTTATACAACAGCAATTTGGGGATTCAATGGCCAATTAATAATATTTTCATATTTTATATTTTAATGGATAAAGTGGCCATGTGACAACCATCATATTTTCAGCATATGATATAGGTAAGTATTAGTATACATTATGATGGATGTCATAATGTCATCATGGTTTAGTTTAAATATTCACTAGGTGTCAGTACTATAGGTTTTGGCCTCTGGTGGTCACTCCAGTGACTGGCCACTCCCTGTGAACCAATGAGGTTGGGGCATATGTAATTATGACCAGTTGTGTCACAGCCATTGACAGGGAAAGGTCACATCCATAGAAATTTAGTTTATGCTGTTTATCATGAATATTGAATCATTGCTTTGAGCATCACAAGGAGTTGGATTCAACACAGCTTGTAAGTACTATTATATGTTCTAACCCTAACAAATATTGAGATGTATTTGTGTTCATGACTGGATTCTGAATGGTAGTAATTTGTCTTTGGTGACCTTCAAAGCACATGGTGTGGCTGCCATCTTGTATTTTCTCAGTTGGTTAATTTCTAAGTATTTTTCTAGTACACATTTAGTACTGTGTGAATAACAAAAGTATACTTGTTCCTGGTTTAGGAATAGATGACAACAGCATAACTTAAGTGACTGAATCTAGAGGAACCTCAAGTCAAAACACTTGGGTGAGAATGATTGTGTATCCTGTACTGGTATACTTAAAAGTATATGGAATATTTGAATTTGTTTGCAATTGCATTGTAATTGTACAATTTATTGTTTCGCCTAATTTAGAATGACCAAGCCAGTTGTTCTGAAACTTTTATCTGTGATATTATTTTTGTTATGTTGTTGTTTCAGGGTTTATTGTATCGGAAATAAAATATTAAAAAACACCGAGTGGCTCGTCATTTCGCCACCCGGCGACATTTGGTGCCCAGACCCGTTCCCGAGGGGGAGAGGCGAGAGGAGAGTTGGCCGTGTGAGTCCCATGCTGCGTCTACCGCCGAGCCGCGAGTGTACAGTGGATTCCCCGGGCCAGTCAGCCGCAGCGCGACGTCTCCTCGCTTCGTATAGCCGACCAGCGACCGCTGGTATTGACCGCCGGTGATATTGAACACAGTGCAGAGACACTCGTATTGCCGACAGCTCGCCACGCTTCGCTGGATCAAGCTTCGAGTGCTCCTCGAGGACAAGACGAAGCAGTGACAACAGTGATTACAGGTTACGTGCACAGACTATTGGTTTGCATTGTTTGTAAACACAGACTCTGTTTATTTCGTGAATGCAATAGCTGTGTAGATTGGTGGACATTAACTTTTCGTGGCATTTGATTCTGATAACGCCACCGGCTAGTAACGCCACAGTGACATTTGAACATTGCTCATTTTTACAGCCAGAAGATGGGTATGATTAACGTATTACATGTATGTTAGTTAAGGTTGACAGTTGTGTTTGACCGTTGATATTTGATCATTGATATATGTTTGTATTGCTCTAAATAGTTTGGAAATCAAGGATACTCTTGTTGGTAATAATTATTCCGTACGTATACAGCTGAGACAGTTCAATTTGAGAGCTACAACTAGCTTTAGTAAGGTTTTAAAGTTGTCTGTTGCCGTTCTGAGTTCAAGGTTCATGAAGTTTGTTACCTTACCTCTGTTTTGTTTGTTTCTTTTACTGACGCTAACTAACACCGTTACAAGCACCATGTCTCAGGAGGAAGGGAAACTCTCTGCATCTGAACGCCAAGAGTTGATCAAGGTATTTGAGGAGATGGATGTGAAACCTGATTCATCAGATCCGGAGTCTATGGCCCAGTGGATGAAGTCTTACCTTCAACAAAAGGGTAAGATTAGTGATCCTCAGAGTGCGGGTGGTGCCGAAAGGGGTACTCAGTTGGTACACGAGCCTAAGGTAATGAAATTTTCAGGCGACCAGTCAAAGGATGATGTGTATGAACTTTGGCGATATCAGGTAATGGCCATGGTAAAAGATAGAACTTATTCTGTCCCAGTGATCTTCAATGCAGCCAGAAAATCACTCAGGGGCGAAGCTGCGCGTGTCGTCATGAGACTGGGAGAGAGTGTGACACTGGACGATATGATGTATAAACTTGACTCTATCTACGGGGAAGTGGAATCCGCCGAGATGATGCTGGCAAAGTACTACAGTGCCAAGCAAGAGGAAGGTGAGTCTGTTACAAGTTGGGCTTGCCGACTAGAAGACCTCTATATGCATATCAGCAAACGACGCACCAGTAGCATGGGTAGAGGTGACCCCAGAGACGAAACCCTCAAGGCCAAATTCTGGTCTGGATTGCTGGATCCACTCATGGAGGCCTCTCGTCATAAGTTTGATACGGTGGCATCATATGATGATTTTGTTGTCCAGGTACGTTGCATAGAAGCCGAAAAGAAGCGACGCTCAAGTGACAAGCAAGGTAAGCCGAAAGCACAGGTCAAGATGTCGCAGGAGGTGGAAACACCTAGCCCTGAATATGAGGAGTTACATGGCGTGGTCAAGGCCATTAATGCAAAGTTAGAAAATTTGGAGAAGATGACTGGTAAGTCCCAAGGTTCTAGCTCCCAACAACAGGAAAACTCCGGTTCTAGGGGCTCCGGAAATAATCGTCGGAGGTTCGGCTACCGGGGTCGGGGCCGAGGACGCGGCCGAGCTGGTTACTGGAGACCACCCAACTATGGCAGAAATGACTCCGAGCAAGCACCTGAAGGCCAGCCAGATCAGCAAGAGTCATCTGAGCAGAGTGAAGAACCTCAATGTTGGCGGTGTGGACAAGTAGGTCACATAGCAGTAGGGTGCAGGTCCAAAGTACCTTTAAACTAGCTTCAGCTTGCTCTGGTGGGAAGGGAGCAGGCTGGAATATTAGCTTCCCAATGTCTAGCACAGGAGGTAAGTGTTGTGGAAAAGTCACGGGTTATGCAAATGAGGCAGAGATTATGGTAAACGACAACAAGGTTCTGGCACTTTTGGACACTGGTTCAACTGTGTCAACAATAAGTAAAAGTAAGTACCACGAGCTATTTGAGGGTGTGCCTATCCAATCCTTGGATCATATCCTGCAGATAGAGGGTGCTAGTGGCCACCCTTTGCCCTATGATGGCTACATTGAAACTGATGTTTCACTCCCAGGTATGTCAGAAACTGTAAAAGGACTGTTTTTGGTAACGCCAGACACCAGGTATGGAAGTAGAGTTCCGGTCATAGTGGGAACGAACGTGCTGTCTCCACTGATGGACCTTCTACAAGGTAAATATGGTGTACGGTACATACAAGTGGCTAAAGTTCATACGAGCTTTGAACTAGCATTCAGATCCATGAATCTCACGTCGAAGGAGTTATCTCGTTCGGACGGTAAGCTGTGTGTGCTGAAGTCCATGTTCAGCAAGGTAGTTGTACCAAGCAACACCTCGGTAATGCTGACCTGTAAGGTTGGTAAGAAGTTGGTCGAGCAGACGTGCTGTGCAATCATTCAGGAGGAGTCGAGTTCTGTATTACCAGCAGACGTGGAGGTAACTCCGGCCTTAGTAAAGTATAGCAAAGACATGGATGGTGTGCCAGTTCAGGTGTCCAACCACACAGCGAGCACGGTCGTCATTCCTTCACATGCCGTGGTGTGCCAGCTGCAAGCATGCTCCATGGATGTGTCTGAGCCACAGGAGCCAGTGAGTATTTCAGCTGATGTATCTTTCCTAGAGAAGATTTCCTGGGATGACAATGACTTGGATGGTGATCAGGTACGTGAGCTCAAGGATTTTATATCGCAGTGGCCAGATATTTTCTCGCAGAATGACCTTGACATAGGGTTGACGAGTTTGGTGAAACACGAGATCAAACTGGAGGACAACCGCCCATTCAAGCAGAAACACAGGTATATCCCAAGGGGTGTTTACGATGAGTTACGTGCTCATCTCAAGGAACTATTGGATGCAAAGGTAATAAAGAAGTCGCACAGTCCATGGTCGTCCAACATTGTCTTGGTACGTAAAAAAGACAAGAGTCTTAGGCTGTGTGTCGATTTCCGGGAATTAAACGCCAAGACGGTAAAAGATGCGTATGCATTGCCCAGAGTTGAAGAGTTATTGGAAGGTCTGGCTGGCAATAGTTATTTTAGCGTGCTGGACATGAAAAGTGGGTATCACCAGGTGGAGATCACAGAGCAGGATAAACCCAAGACGGCTTTCACGGTAGGTCCTATTGGTTTCTTCGAGTACAACAGGCTACCCTTTGGGCTAAGCAATGCACCAAGCACCTACCAGCGTCTTATGGAGGAAGCATTGGGAGACCTGAATCATCGTATTTGTGAGATTTTCCTCGACGACGTGATTGTATTCTCAACTACATTCGAAGAACACATGAGTAGGTTGAGTGAGGTATTTGCCAGATTTAGAGAGGCTGGGATGAAGCTTTCACCTAAGAAATGTAACTTCTGCAGAAGCAAGGTAAGATATGTTGGGCATATCGTGTCCTCAGCAGGAATCGGTACGGATCCTGAAAAAACCATGAAAATTGTGAACTGGCCGGTGCCGCACGACGTTGACAGCCTGAGAAGTTTTCTCGGCTTTGCGGGATATTATAGGAGGTATGTGCCAAACTTTGCTCAGGTTGCAAAGCCTTTGAATGAGCTGTTGACCGGTATTGTCAACCACCCGAAGAAACGGGGTCGTAAGAAAATTCAGGTAAGTACCAGCTGGAGATGGGAACAAGAACAACAGGATGCGTTTGACAAGCTGAGGGATCTGTTGACCTCGCCTCCAGTGCTCTGCTATCCAGATTTTGCTAAACCCTATGAGCTGCACATAGACGCCAGTGGTGATGGCCTTGGTGCCGTACTCTACCAGCAACACGGTGGTAAGAACAGAGTGGTTGCGTACGCCAGTAGAGGGTTGTCGAAGTCAGAAAAGAGGTACAGTGCATTCAAACTCGAGTTCTTGGCTTTGAAGTGGTCAGTGTGTCAGAAATTCCATGACTATTTGTATGGGTGTAAGTCTTTCAAGGTGTTTACAGACAACAACCCCCTCACGTACGTGTTGTCCACGGCTAAGTTAGACGCGACTGGACAGAGGTGGGTAGCCGCTCTGTCAGAGTACAATTTTACGCTGCACTATCGCCCTGGACCTAGGAACAGGGATGCGGATGCTTTGTCACGTCTGAACGGTGAGTACGAAGAAGTGTCCGAAAAGATTCTCGAGGAAATCTGGAAATGTGGAAGTATGGTAGGTTATAGTAGCACAGTGTGTATGAGCGTGAATGTGTGCGTGGATGAAATTGGAGATGATGGAGAACTGATCGATGTACGGTTATGGAGGACACGTCAGAGACAGGATCCAGTCGTAAGTATATTTCACAGAGCTGTAACCAACAAATCTACTGTTGACTCGAACTTGATTACTACACCTGAGACCAGATCCCTGCAGAAAGAGATGAAGAATTTGGTTGTGCAACGTGGAGTTCTCTTTCGAAAGGTAACGATAAATGGTTCAGAGATACTACAACTGGTTCTGCCTTCAGCATATAGAAAGATTGCGCTAAAGGGAGCCCATGATGACGTTGGCCATTTGGGCCAGGCTCGAGGTAATGTAATCTTGAGAGACCGGTTCTATTGGCCTAACATGTCCAAGGACTTGGAGGAGTATGTCGGTAAGTGTGTCAGATGTATCATGAGGAAGCGCACACCGGATAAAGCCCCACTTGTAAATATAACCACGTCGCAGCCGTTAGAACTAGTATGTCTTGATTACTTGACCCTAGAGGCATCGAAAGGTGGGTATCAGTACGTCTTAGTCGTAACTGATCATTTTACGAAATATGCACAGGCTATACCGACTCGCAACATGACGGCAAAAACTACAGCTCAGGTATTTTTCCAGGAATTTGTATGTCACTACGGTTTCCCCAAAAGGCTGCACTCGGATCAAGGTAAGACTTTTGAGGGTAATATCGTGAGAGAACTATGTCGACTTGCTGGGATGTCGGAAGTCCAGGACGAGTATTTATCATCCGTCCGGGAATGGGGTAACAGAAAGGTTTAATCAGACGCTAATCTCCATGCTAGGTACCCTGG
The DNA here is from genome assembly GCA_949152475.1 of Terebella lapidaria. Lineage (NCBI taxonomy): Eukaryota > Metazoa > Annelida > Polychaeta > Terebellida > Terebellidae > Terebella > Terebella lapidaria. Next base: position 17,703,926 of record OX424555.1, on the reverse strand, counting down.
GACCTGCACAGAAACATGCTTGGAAGGACCATATAGCACCAATTGTACATGCCTACAATTGTACCAGGCATGACACAACAGGTGAGTCTCCGTTTTATCTAATGTTTGGACGCGCTCCGCGGATCGCAATAGACTTTGCTCTTGGCTTGGGTAATGAAACTACCAATCACAGAGACTATGGTGAGTACGTCCAGGATCTTAGGGACAGACTGCAGAGCAGTTACGAGTTAGCATCAGAAACAACAGGCAAAGCCCAAGGTAAGCAGAAGCGATATTATGACCTGAGGTCCAAAGGTGCGGTCCTAGAAACTGGTGATCGCGTGCTGGTTAGAATTCTTGCATTTACCGGGAAGCACAAGCTGGCCAATAAATATGAAGACCACCCATATGAAGTCATCAGGCAGGTGAGTCCCGACATTCCAGTGTATGTTGTTAGGCGAGAAGATGGCCAGGGTGCAGAACGCACGCTGCACAGGAACAAACTTCTGCCCATAGGAAGTCTGCCCATTGAGACATCCAGTGACTCCCACCAAAAGGTGAGTGTTGAGGATCAGTTTAGTCCTGAGGATGCTTCTCAAGCGGGGGTGGAGAGTGATGACTCAACTTCTGGAGAGTCGTCTAGTGACGAGAGCGGTGGCGATTACGCAGTGGAAGTCGAGAGTGGGGTCATGGTCGACCCAGTGGAGCCGGAGCTGGATGTCGGACCTCCCGAGTCGCCAGAAGTGGTAAGACCACAGACGCCAGTGCTGGCAAGACCTGAGATGCCGCCAGTGCCACTGCAGGAAGTAGCAGCAGCACCAGTGCCTGCCCCTCGAAGGTCGGGTAGGTCACGTAAACCACCGGCACGGTACAACATGGAGGAATATGTGATGAGCCATCAGCCAGACTGGTTAAACAAGGTTCAAGTGTTAAAACAGCTTGCCAGCGAGGACATATTCCCAGGTATGAAGCCAGAAATAGGACAGGCAGTCCTTAAAATATTGGCTCCAGAATAGCCAGGTATGTATGTATATATGTTATTAAGAAGTATTTTGCCAGTTTGGAGTTCACACTCGCAAATTGTAAGTATACTTTCGTTTTGTCATTTTCGTTTCGGGATGTCGGGACGACATTTTCCCGAGGGAGGGAGTATGTGACAACCATCATATTTTCAGCATATGATATAGGTAAGTATTAGTATACATTATGATGGATGTCATAATGTCATCATGGTTTAGTTTAAATATTCACTAGGTGTCAGTACTATAGGTTTTGGCCTCTGGTGGTCACTCCAGTGACTGGCCACTCCCTGTGAACCAATGAGGTTGGGGCATATGTAATTATGACCAGTTGTGTCACAGCCATTGACAGGGAAAGGTCACATCCATAGAAATTTAGTTTATGCTGTTTATCATGAATATTGAATCATTGCTTTGAGCATCACAAGGAGTTGGATTCAACACAGCTTGTAAGTACTATTATATGTTCTAACCCTAACAAATATTGAGATGTATTTGTGTTCATGACTGGATTCTGAATGGTAGTAATTTGTCTTTGGTGACCTTCAAAGCACATGGTGTGGCTGCCATCTTGTATTTTCTCAGTTGGTTAATTTCTAAGTATTTTTCTAGTACACATTTAGTACTGTGTGAATAACAAAAGTATACTTGTTCCTGGTTTAGGAATAGATGACAACAGCATAACTTAAGTGACTGAATCTAGAGGAACCTCAAGTCAAAACACTTGGGTGAGAATGATTGTGTATCCTGTACTGGTATACTTAAAAGTATATGGAATATTTGAATTTGTTTGCAATTGCATTGTAATTGTACAATTTATTGTTTCGCCTAATTTAGAATGACCAAGCCAGTTGTTCTGAAACTTTTATCTGTGATATTATTTTTGTTATGTTGTTGTTTCAGGGTTTATTGTATCGGAAATAAAATATTAAAAAACACCGAGTGGCTCGTCATTTCGCCACCCGGCGACAGCCAACACATTGTATGTATCAAAAAATTGTTATTGATACACATGTGTAGGTCAGAAATACATTATGAAGATTTGAATGGCAGTGTATCAAGTGGCCATGTGCAATATTGTTTGCCAATTATGATAAATTCATAATCTTTTTGATTGGTATTATATTTGATTTATTTTGTTCTTGTCTACCTTCCATGTACAAACTTTGTAAGATAAACATATGGATAAGGAGTATACTACCAAATACACTATTTATTCATGACATTTCTTGTCTGGTATGTTTGATATCATACCTGTGATCCATGTATGTCAAGAGATGAATTGTACTAATAAAATGCTACCACTGTGTGAATTTCACATCAACTATGTTGACACAACCAATGTGCAATAATGATACTTTAATGTCACATGTAATCATGATGACAATGAATCAAAAGCCTGGTGATATCTACATTTACATGTTATTGGGATCAGGATGTATCTAGCTTGGGGTTTGTGTTCTTTGTATGCATAGACCGAGCATTATGCACAATAGGGTCAGTGAAGACATACATGTACTGTTAGTTATTCGATGAACACAGAGTGTTATGAATTATGCCAAATGCAAGAAGATGTTACTTCCCAAGAAGTTTTAAACTTATAACTGTCACTTTGGAAATACGGGTTATTATTTGCATTGATCAGGTGAATAGAGTAGTGTCATGGCCCAATGCACACAGAAGCCCTAGCATGTAGCAGTCTACATGTAAGGGCCAGTGTGAATTGTGCACAGTGGAGCATATGATATTGAAGTCTCCCTCTCACTGTGGCAGTGTCTTGAAGGGTTAAAAAATAGTGCCTGTGCTGGCTACTTGTGAAAATTTTGTAGTTGTCCATAAATGTCTGAACTTCAAAAATCATTTGTGATGCAATGGATTTGAATTTCAAAAAAAAAATTTCTCGGCTCATAAACTAGCATATGTAGTAATGCTCAGAAAAATACTAGGAACATTCGTAATCGACTTTTTCCACAAGAACGGATGTCCCGAAATTTTGGTAGTCAATTTCACCAATTTTAACATAAGATGCATAATAACTGCGCGTAAAATGCTTTAAATTAGTTATTAACATGATAATATAACATTTATGTGAAATATGTGTTCATTTCTTCAAGAAAAACCATTTTCAAAAATATTCAGTGCGCATCACTGACTAAAATATGGCGAGGGTAACAACCCCTTAATTCTTCTGTCAATTGAATTACAAAGTGTGAAATAAAGTTGGAAAATAAAACAAGCTGGGACATATTGAGTGAACGGGTGAAGTAACTTATAAATATTTTGTTGTTGTTCTTTATCCCACTTATGATGTCAGAATGGGCATTAGCCTATGATTGACATGCCTGTATATTGACTTAGAGAAATACATGCCAATTATTATCAACCTGGAAATAATTGTATATTTTTAATTGCAGAAAGGCTATTGAACTCATAAACATCAACGGCATAATTAAAAATATAAGAAGTACAGTCAAACCTCTTATTATTGAACATTCAAGGGACCAGGCCAAAATGTTCACTAACTGGAGGTGTTCACTAATCGGAAGAATGAGTCTGGGGGACTCTGAACGAGATTTTGTACCGAAGGAACACTAGTTTGTGTGATGCATTCATTAACAATATCACATGTGATAACCATGGCAATGCAAGTACATGGGTTATACATCACGTACACATGGTAACATTTATTAACATCATCAACAATATGAAATGTACTAATGTACCAGTGACTGATCAATGGAAATATATGCACCATTTTGTCAAATGTCACTTGAAGAGATCTGTCACTATTGACTGTTTTAGTGCCAGTTTACGTTCAAGAAGTATCCCATGGAAACCAGTCTGGGCCAGCATGACAATGTTCAGAAGACCACTAGTCACCAGGAGACATGCCTAATATGCTGAACAGAACCAGTAGAATATCAGTGAATGAAATAGTGCATGGGTATTTGCTTTATCTATCAGGGGGTTTCTTCATTGTTTATCCACTATAATCAATTTAATCTACTCAAGTTCAAACTGTCATTCTTGGTGCATGAGGTGAAATCTTTATAGGCATGAGTCTATTTTCTACTTGACATGACTGTTCACATTGGGTCAGGCATAATCAATTGTGCCCAGTGAATCCCCTTGCTTTAGACTGTAATAGCAGAGAAGCTGGGAAGGTGAGGCTGGCGGTCAATGTGGTGTGACAATGCTGGTCACAGATACTATAATAACCGACAGCTGGCTTAGAGGCATTAGGAGAGGCAAGGGGGCTGGTAGAGTCAATGGTGTTTGGCAGTTACGGTCAATGATACCCTGGTAATTGGTTAACACTGAATTGCCTATGTTCACTAAATAGAGGTCTGATAACATTGAAATGCCCCCTTTGGGACCCAAAAAGGTGTTCACTGTTCACAGTAGAGAGGTGTTCACTAATCGGAAGAAAGCTCTAATGTTAAAGGATAGGCATTCATTTGGGTCCGGGAAAAGCTGTTCACTAATACGAGTTGTTCACTGATCGGAGGTGTTCACTAATAGAGGTTTGACTGTATATGCACAGAAACGGGTTTGTTATGGGTTACTCATATGGCAATAGACAATCATCACACTTGTTACTGTGTTGAGTATCTAGCTGTGAATATTATTTTGATAGTTATTTTTCACTTTAATGATTATGAGAATATTGTTGATTTGAACGTATTATAATAATAAAAAAAGTGTCTGTTTGATAGCAGCACATTTTCGAGCTCTGAGAGCTTCATAATATATTTCACCACGAGCATCTAGAAGTCGTTGGTTTCTGGGGCCCTATGTGGGCCCCAGACCCCACGCCTGTTGCATTCGTTAGTTTACCCAACTGTCCCATCCTCTGGGACGTTTTGTGTCCGCCTCTGTGTAGTACTAGGTTGCATGCGCAATGCAGGGCTATTTTGTGTCGATCTGTCTATTCTATAATCTTTTGCTAATTGCAAGCTGGGGGATTATTATGTGTCAAAAAAGTATTATTTGCCATGCAGTTTTTTAGGCATAAATACTATGGCATAAAAAGATACCAGCTGTGAAAGTGTCTAGAAATCAGTAGTTACTCTCCCAGACATACACCAGAGAGCACCTTACAGAGAGTAGATTTCATTTCTTTTCTCGGGGGGCTTACGGCGCCCCCAGACCGTTATATGCTGTGTCACTAGGGCCGGACCAGTAATTATATGGTGTCTACGCCTCTGACGATTATGTATTATGGACTCATTGAACACATTGAAGTGCGCCAGTTATTCGAGAGATTTCATGTCGAAGGACGAAGAAAATCCTGAGGCAGGTGTCTGAAGGTTTACAAGCCAAAACGGACGTCGATAGGTTGGCACCAGACTTCATTGTGAAAAAAACTAACACATAGACATCTACATAATTATGCTATAATGTAAAAAAAATAGTCAATACAAACCCAACCTTGTGTACAGGTCTCTGTCAAGACAACATATATCTGAACATATGCAAGAAATGTGCATGGCATAAAGTGTTTTTGGAATTCGTTTTAGATCATTTGGCTTGCATCAAAAAACCATAAGAGATACATTTTTATGCAGAAAGTTTTTATAGAAACCTTACACCCTCCCCTCTCTGTCGGTATCTGCTACACAAAAGATTCAAATTTAATGTTTTTGGTTTAATCACTATTCGTGCAACTGAACTGCTTATTGTTCTATATGTCTGTATGACTACATAAAAACTACAAATTTACACAAAATTTGATATAGTTGAATATTTTTCACTGCTCAATAGTCATGGGCAACTATTGACCAGTTTCGTACGGAATGTCAACAACCGATTATGCCATTCTAGTTTTGTATTACCTTGCTTTTTCAATAAAAACAATATTCATAAAAACATTGAAAATAACAGTGTTTCAACAGATCCTTGATATGGATGAACCTTTGATGAACGTTCTGGTAAACATCCAATAATAATCATGACACCAATGATAGACACACCTGGAGTCATGAGAAATGCACAGAATGAAAGACCAGTTTCGAAACCAGCAATCGTCCCATCAACCGCTCTGTTGACTGATGATTCATTTAGAGATTCCCTGGATAGCTCGTGTCAAGGTCAGACAGATATCCAGCCCTCACTTCTGGTCACCCGGATAACCACTAATGATGTTAAATAGTCATCTGTTAGTTAATATTGGACACTCTGGAGTATGCAAATATACCTTCATCAGCCACGCGAAGTGACTTTTGATTCTTGACCTCAGAAGGGCAACCTGGTCGAAAATGCTCGAACCAGTCACTCTCAGTACCAGAACGTATACAGTACACTTTGAATGTTAATTAATACACAGCTTGATGGAACAATGTCAACTTATTTATTCTAAATATATTTTCGTGCTGGTTTTCTATGCTGGCCAATTTATGACATCATTAATATTGATTCAATATTATATTATTTAAATAACCCTAACCCAGACGGGAAAATAATAAATCGAACAATTTTGTATCTCACATGGCTCATTCTCTTACCCACATGGTTGATTAGTCACTACAAGGCGAGCATTCATTCATTCATACGTTTTTGTTGCACTACCCCCATATAGGTCTCGATTTTGATTACACATGCCACATAAATAATAAATATAGACACAGCAGGATAAAGTATTGATTGTACGAAGGAGTCTTCAATACCATACAACTGCTTCTCCATGGTAACTCAGAGATCGAGAATGTCCAGTAATAACCATCAATAACGTTTATCTTAATTAACTGGACATAAATGAGATGAAAATCGCTCTGGTAGCTGACGGAACTGTGTAGGTACTGTCGAAATTTACGGCCGACGCGACTGCCAAAGGGGTCACTCGTGCTGCAGTCAGCTCGTCGTTATGTGCAATTAACTTTTCCCATTCTTTTATTGACAGGTGTTCATCTTACACCGAATGTACCACAAGGTCCACATCACACAAAATACTTATATATAGTGCAAAGTATTTATATGCATGTAATCATTCAAATATATAACATTAAGTACTTAACATGCATTTGATACGTATTATTGAGTGACAGGGATAACTCAGAACAATGACCATATGTAGTATCGAGATGTATCAAAACGTTAGTTTCCATATATTGCGATATATTGACGTTTTTTGGTTTTGTAGTACATGTGGATGTCCATAAAAAATTTTTGCTTTCAGGGTCTAAAACGGCTTGAAAATGTCAGCATTTGTAATCATATCTCTCCCGAGGGGTATGCATATCATGATGAGGCATATAATAATAAGTTATTCGACTGGATACAGTGTTTGAGGCCCTCGGTCGTGTCTGTGCCGCGGACGCACTCACAAGCTCGTGCGTGCTACGGCCCAGACACGACCTCGGGCCTCAAACACTGTATCCAGTCAATTACCTGTAAATATAGCAGTTCGATATTGGTGGTGACAATATAATTGGTTTTTCGTCATTTATTTTTCATAGTATTCCACATAGAGCAAACACTATTGTTTTATGGCCATTCATCTTTATTCAAAGACCTATACCCATGATACGTTTTAGGAACTATTGGTCAGAATTAAGATATGCTGTGCAATTGTTGCTCATGAGATGTGTATGATATATAGCTATCCATATGCATCTCCATCCTGCATGTAGTACTTCTGTAGAACGCATAGCACAACCCGCACTCCATGCTTCAGGAAGCGTTTGCTTGCCAGTAAAATAAACACTTTGAGAGTAGTGTGCATAGTGAGGACGTTTGGGAGCAGTGTGGCGAAAGGGGTGTAATGACTTGGACATCAACTGGAAAATGTTATGACCCTGAATGGGCCTCAAATCTTCAAAATACTATGCACAAAGAGAAATTAGCGGAACTGTATCGGATCTTCACTCTACAACTATTCACACATTCCCACCACTATCAAAGAACTGAATGTATTCTTCCATGAATAATATTCTGGGAAATGAGGCCATGACCTGGCAGGAATGAAAACGAGGCATAAAATGAGGCATTGAAACTAAGTAAGCAGTATACTTTCTATCCGTGGTTCGAGTAACTACATATGATGAGACAAGTATTTGGTCCGAGCTTTGGTGTAACATCACAGACATAATTTTGTTTTAGTTGAATATATGCCCCAAAAACGCACTCTCAAACACAACGTGGATTGGGATAAATTTCAGTGTAGAAAAATTAGGCCAAGGGCCAAAGATAGGTTACCGGACAATGTTTATTTTAGATGTTAGACAGGTCACTGGTTAAATTCGAGGTCAAGAGAATATTCAGCATATATAATATTAAGCATATATCATGTCTACAGTTGATGGCTAAGTTGTAAATTCAATAATCAGTGTGATATTAGCAATTTTGTGCTGTGGCCTTCAAAATGAAGGCAAAGGTCAAATTCAAGGTCATCAAAATATTCGGTGTATATCATTTTTTATATGTCCACAATTGATGCCAAAGCCATACAATCAATAGAGGAGCAAGATATTAGCCATTTTGTCCTGTAACCTTGAAAATGAGGTCAAAGGTCAAATTCAAGGTCACGAGAATATTCAGCCTATATCATTTCCTATATGTTCAATTACTGCTTCCTAAGCTGTAAAGTCGATAACAAGCGAGTTATTAGCCATTTTGTCCTATGACCTTGAAATGGGGTTAAAAGTCAAATTCAAGATCATCAAAATATTCAACATATATCATTTCCCATATGTCCACAATTGATTCCTAAGCGGTAGATTCGATAATAAGCGAGATATGAGCCATTTTGTCCTATGACCTTGAAAATGGGGTCAAAGGTCATATTCTATGGTCATCAGAATATTCAGCTTATATCATTTCCTATATGTCCACAATTGACTCCTAAGCTGTGGAGTCGATAATGAGCGAGATATAAGCCATTTTGTGCTCTGACCTTGAAACTGAGGTCAGAGGTCAAATTCAAGGTCACGAGAATATTCAGCATATATCATTTCCTATATGTCCACAATTGATTCCTAGTCTCTGATCTCAATATTAAGTGAGATATTAGGCATAATGTGTCCCATTATAAAGCATAGGAGAATTTAACATAGGAAAGTCCCATTTGGGCCGACTTTGGGCCAAAAATGGCCCACTTCGAGCGATTCAAGCGCAACGAAATTTATAGACATCATAGGAGTACATATGAGGAGTGTTATGTATCAAAAAGAAAAAAAGTTACTGAACAGATTTCGAGAAAATGGCCGCCAAAGTCCAAAATCATGCATTTTTCGTCGAAAACGGCCGCTATTTTGAAAAAATGCGAAAATCAAAAAACTAAAAAATACCTCCTTCTTGAATTATTTTTAAGTATTTTTGTGCAAAATTTCAGAAAAATTCGCCCGTAAACAAAAAAGATAAAAATGTGGACGACGGACGACAGACGGACGCAACGCCATGCCAATAGGTTATCGGACCATAGGTCCGGTAACCTAAAATATACTTCCAGTATATAATATATACAGTATATAATATTGTCAGTATATAATAATAATATATACAGTATATAATATTGTCAGTATAATTATAGATGGGGTGGAAATTATAAACGCGGTGATAATTCTGACGTGGTAATAATGGACGGGGTGGAAATTATTAACGAGGTGAAAATTATGAGGTGATAATTATTATAATTATTATAAACGAGGTGAAAATTATGAGGTGATAATTATAGACGGGGTGGGAATTATAAACGCGGTGATAATTCTGAGGTGATAATTATAGACGGGGTGGATATTATAAACGAGGTGAATCTTATAAGGTGCTAATTATAGAGGGGGTGAAAATTCTGAGGTGATAATTATAGAGGGGGTGGATATTATGAACGACGTGAAAATTATGAGGTGGTAAATTATAGATGGGGTGAGAAATGCACGAACATAATTGGCGGTAATCAGCCACCGTAGTGGACAGTGTACTCAGATTAAAAACGCAACGACATTTTACAAGGTTCCAAGGTCGGACGTTGACTGAACATCATTCCATAAACATGAAAGCGTTATATATCACACGAACATATCATATATGGTCAAGTGATATTCCGTGTCTTGTGTCAAAATGATGGGCTTTTATTTAAAGCTGGAAAAACTACGTATATACCTCTTATGAATATCTTGCATGATCAATCATTTCATGGCTCTAGCACAGATCAAACATATCCGTATATCTATTTTGCTTACTGCATTGAAGGAGATTTCGTTCTTTAAAAAGACAATCTCCACGCGTATATACCATATTTATTAAGGTGAACATTCCCCCCCCCCCCAAAAAAAAGCTTCAAATAGCACTTTGAATGGCTTTATATCGATAGATACTTTAGACTGTCCCATCGGCTATCTGGGGTCTATTTCACAGAGAAAAATCAACTTTAGCCGACTGAAATAGGATTTAGCCTATTATCTACCATGCTAAATGCCGAACTTTAGATTCTTCGTGAAATAGGCCCCTGATGACTTTGAATTTAGCATGATCAGTGTTATCATGGTCAGTATTCACTGAAGTGAGTGCTAGAAAGCTGTATGACCTTGGCGAGAACCATCCGATGTCACCAAGGAATCTAAAAGAAGCATCAGTAGACAGAATAGTTGGTGGGTCCTCCTAACTCGATTTGATCCCAGAACTGGTTTTTAAAACTGGTGTTTCATTGCCGAGTCTACAATTTTTTATGTGGATACGTAAATATTCCAATAATGTGATCTGGTAAGGGCCTTTAAAATGATCATTTAAGCATGGTCGAGTTCATTTATGCCCAAGCTAAAAATTTACTATTTTTATCAATATGTAAGTCACAATGACCAAAGTAGGATACTAGTAACCAACAATCAGTTTCACCTCAATGAATGCATCTTCTGATTCTCATTCCTTGTACTCTATAAAACTTTTCGCTCTAAACTGTCGAATGAAAGTTTCCATTACCAGAACGACCGACGAGCAAATCAGAGCTGTCAGTTAATCACGCAAAACGAAGTTTGCGGGCTTAAATGAGATATTTATACACGGTGTGTCATTGTTTATTTCTCATAGTCCTGTCGTTTATATGTTGTTAATATTCAACAAATCATTACAATAATGATAAAAATGAACATTACTCTGTGCATGTACACATTTAATAACGATGTATATATTTATGTCGTTATGTTCATCAATCGATATCTTTGATTAATTCTTTGCGTTTTCATTTGCATGTATTCGTAATTAAAAAACACAGAATAACATCATGTTTTTCTGATTAAGGCATTTCGGTAGAAATGCCTTTATGGTTTTAGCAGAATTTCTTCTTCTTGAAATGCCTTCTCGAAATGCCTCCAAGGCATCTTTAGGCCTTGACGTCTAGTTGATGTCCAATTTCGATCACGATTCATGTTCGTGCATGAGATTAAGTTTGATTTCTATATATCATTACAATAACCGATACATATAAATATTTCAGATGAAAGCTGATAGCTTTTTGTCGGATTATTATTGACTATATTAACCACATTTGCCTCTTACATAATAGAAACGATCATGAATACTAATAGTCTGTTCAAACAGTGTACGGCTGGTCACAAAACGCAAACTAAAACAGTTGTTCGGTATCGCCAGAGCAAGTTGACTTTGGCACTCTCGTGTTACAATGGAATGTGAGATGCAGTTTCCTTACTTCTCTCTCTTAATAAGATTCATTAAGTCAGCAAAGTGACTGTAGCAATGGCCCATGTTTTCTCATTAGGTGAGTAGATGTTGTGTAATTATTTAAGCTGGCTACAATTCAGGACAGACCACCTGCAGTTTCACGTCACATTTGTTCATTTATTTTAAAACCAGCACGAGTCTTGTGCAATGAATACTGAAATAACGATGTTCAGTCACACGTCCTCTATATGAGATGACTATATTGTTGAAATGTCCATGATGTATGTGTCGTATGTAGGTGTGCCGATGTTTAACGTTCATTGCTGAATTTTAGAATGTGATGTATATGATCAAATGGGGATTAACCAGGTTTTTTCTTCTGGGGTCATGAATATTCCTCCCTGGAGGAGTGGAAGTATCGGTTATTGTGTTTTGTAGAGAACTTTGGCTCACTTATTGAACGACATGCAGGTGACAGTTTTAATCCTCTCAATAACTCATTCATTTAACTCACCCAGTCAGCACAACACGACTAAAAAAACAGAACAGAAATGACATTCTCATGAAAATCTTACAGAAACGGACATTAAGCGAAAACCTTCCAGGAAAAAAAATATCAAGAAATGTGTGTGCTTCCCTTGAATCAGTTATGTCACCGAAATATCATACTTGTATCGGCCGATTTTCATATGTACATCTACTTGCATGATACTTACATGCGTCAACCCTCATATAATATTGGGGCATGTCTCGTTTTTGTGTTAATAAGAGTGTTATCTTATGTTTCCATCAGAATCTTGAATGTCTTTGTAGTAATGGGTAGGTAATCATATTTGTTGGGCAACTTTGCTGGGACAACCAAGGTCGAATATATTTCAATATATTGAAATAATTTTTTCATTATATACAGGAAGTAAACTGTTTTTTCGCACATTTTCTTCTATGCTGAACTACTGATCATGCAAAAGATTCATAAAAGTTCTGTATGTAGTGTGTCAAGCCCCAGATGAAAACCCATAATTCTGTCACAATACACAGAACACCACTCTGCTATATCAATCCGTATGTTGGTGGAGCCATGAGAACAAATCTGGTAGGCCTAATTGATATGCACCAATTTAATGTTGATGGAATGGTGCAAGTATATTGTCTTTCAACTTTGTCCTTGTGTTGGATATAAGTAGCATTCTTTCCATTTCGTTGTACATTAATTTTACCTTTTGGATTACTGTCCCTGGTGTGGCTTTGGATATATAACTTCCGTTTATATCACAAAAATGCAGTACTATAGTTTTGTTTTTGTCATCATCACAATTTGGTTCTATTGTTGCTATTATATATTACATACATTGATTCTGTTATGATACCATAAATGAGCTGTAGTTATTCTCACCTGTTGCATGGTAAGACACTGTACAACCATTGTATCAATGAAAACTGATGGTGATCTTCAACTTGACGTTTGACCACAACATGACCCACCAATTGAGTAGTTGAAGCATTGTCTACGTGACCAGGTCTTCATACTTGGAACTGGTTCTCTTGTATTTTGCATATTGAATCTGAGAATTATGTAAAAAAAATATATATATATAGTATAGAAATGTTGGATAATCGTAGATTCTACTCGTGTGTCTCATAATTAATTTTGTGTTGTTCTTCACACGTCAAAACACTGCTAGATTAACAGATAAAAATATTATGAAGTATGATATGTTTCAGGAATCGATAATTATCATTATTCACTCTGGGTGATATAAGCATTCATATGCTAATTATATGTCTGGTCTTGGGTATATATATTTGGTCGGACTGTGTTCCATTCCAAGAATGTTTATGGTAAGCTTTCATCATGTCATCACCCTACACAGTCACATCATATGACTGATGATAAGTATACACATACATGCATATCCCATACACAATATACACAACTCCACGTGGATCACGAGCATATCATCATCAGCTTTATTGCTACCAGTCATTTCATCCTGAAAGAGATTAAAACCTAAAACGAATCTTCCTTCGGTCGTGGGTTTGTTTAGTTTATTAATGAGTGTCTGGTGCACAGATAATTTCTTGCAGGTTTCTGTCAGTCTCAGAATATGAAATGAGATGACAAAATATAATACTGGCCCTTTAGGATTTGATGCTGGACAAGCGAGAACTGGCCCCAAGATAAATAACACCGGCATCAGACGATTCTACTTAAATGTTACATGTTTGGCTTTTACGAGGTCATCGATCAGTGTCCAAGTCAACAGAGATTGATTGACATAACAAGCAATTATCCCGGCAGTAAAGACTGAAATGTCAAGTTTTCCGGCATTAACCTTTTCTAACGCGTGTCATTTCATTCAGGGGAAAAGATAAGTAATCATTGAGAAAAAAATCAGTAAACAGTGAGCATTCCTATTATTCTGTGGATTTTCGAACATATGCAGAAATCGTTCATTATATATCGTATTATTTGGCTTATGAGTTGAACCAGTGACAAATCCATGGATTATTGTGTATTTAAAGCACTGAGAGGAGTCCAATTTGTATAATCTCATCACTTCTTTTTCAACTCGAACAAGTAAGTCATTCACATGAAGAACTGATGTATCGTGTTTTCTCAAGGGCCCTGTCACATGCATTGATTCAGAGACGATGTTGGTAATACTTTATGTGTCAAGGCCTAGAAGTTGTCCTCTAAACTGATAAGTGTGATGTTCCTTGGATTATTGCCTGGTCATCGACACGGCGTGCACCATTTTGACATGTAATGGTGATCTTTCCGCAGATCTTGTTCGGCTTTCTGACAACCCAATCAGCTGATGTGATGCGATTGTCATCTTGCACTTCTGCTGAGTGTCTCACTTTAATAATTTTGTACGTACAAAATTGCTCAATTTATTTATTCATTATTTTTTGCCTGATTTGAGGAGTGTTTCGAAAAATTATAATGATGGCATATATCAGCCGCGGTAGTCCATTGGATAAAATCTCCTAAAAACGTAGAAGAAAATACTATTGCAAATGAAAGTATATTCATATGTTATATATATGTAAATACGTACATATTTATCACAATTTATGTAAAGTGTAATAACCTTAATTCTGTTTACATATAACGTATGGGGAACATATAATACACATTCTTACTTATATCTACATGTTTGTCATCAATATTCGTTCACATAATCTCATATTACTTCATGGGATATAAATGGCAAAGTGAGTCACGTGACAATGAAGTGATCTTGCGTGGTCAGAAACTGCCACGCCTCCAGCTGACCATGATGACAATACACAATATTACAAAAATGAATACAACACACTCCACACCTCCAACCAAGTTGTCCAGGTTGAAGCACGCAGAGCTCGCTGTCAGTTCCGAAACTGAAACTGTGAAAAAGTAACTTGTCATGCATTTACATCATCATATCACATGTATGTTTTTATCATGTACTTGCATATGAACGTGATCATGTATATGGTACTCGATGATACTCGAACTAATGATATTACAATTAACAAGGTGTTGGGTATGGAAGCGCGTTGCTGCTAGGCCTGAAATTATTTATTTAAAAAATTCAGGACATGTAATCAAATTTATTAACTGAAAGATTTGACATAACGTATATCCCGAATGTTGAATTTAATATCTCAAATTTTTTACTTATTATTTATTTAGAATATTGAGTTAATATCTCAAAATGTTGAGTCTCGAAATTTTGAGGTTCCAGATATTATCTCAAAAATTTTAGTTGGAATGTAAAAAGTATGAGATCATATCTCCAAAGTTTCAGGTAATATCTCAAAATATCAAGATGGGAATTTTGACTTTTTTTTTAACTTTCTCAAATTTTGTAGTTATCACCTGGATATTTCGACTAATATTTCAAAATTTTGAGATATTTTATTATCTGGAAACTTTAACTCAAAATGTTTAGATATTATCTAAAAAGTAAGGTTCTATCACTACTCAAGCTGGAAATGCTCAGGCTGTTGACACGGACCTGAGATGCTCTGACAGAGCGCGGTGTATCGATCACTACAGTTTCTATCATCCCAGCCCGGCAAGTGTGAGGCTGTCACCAGACAACTGCTCCCCACCATCTTAGCATTGGGCTGGCCAGGGTTCCACGCCGTCCAATCAAACACATCCTCATCCAGCCAGCGCCATGCATGATCCTCACAGATCTTGTTGGAGCCACCAAGCCAAGTCTCGGGACCAATCCTAAAATTGAAAATCAACGCCGAGTCATCATTGTGAAAATATTCTCGATTTCAAATTAATTATTCCACATGTATTGTTTTTTGTTGCTTAGACTACATGACGGGTGCCACAGCGTAACAAGAAACTAAATGAAATGATAGGGATATGTCCTGGACTGACTGCCTTTAATTTGTCATATTTACATATAACATAACTCATAAGTCATTCCAGGACATATTATATTATCATATCTTACATCATGAAGATCTTTATCACTTCATTGAGTTTCTTGTTACGCTGTGGAACCTATCTTGTAGCCAATTTGTCAATTTCACTTTTTTTACAATCGAACGTTTTAGATTCAGTTGATTGTACAACTCACACGTGTGCGCTCCTGAGGAAGTCGTGGATGTGTTTGGACTTGACCATTGCCAGGGCTCCACCCATCTCCTCACACTGGATGGCGGCCTCATGGTGCTTCACTCTGCTCTGGGTCAGCGCCCAGTAACAAGCACCTGTCGTCAACTCACGGGGCGTTGTGCAGTGGATGTTTGCTTCAATGGCTGTTGCTCATCAGAAAAATAAAAAGTATTGATATCACCATATATAATACAACGTCTTGATTATCACAAACCTGATGTTCCAAAACGAGTCACACATTGTAATAGAACTAATACAGTTGTCCAAACTACAATATGAGCAATATAACACTCTTTATCTCCACTGTGGAGATATTAATGAAGGAACGATTGGATACTAATCCTTTTGTGGCCCAAGTATCATACACTGCGCCTTAATACTACTCGTCCACTAAATGAATACCATTTAATCCGTCTGTCACCTTTTTAATCCTTATTGAATATAGAGGAAGGCGCAGTGTATGATACTTGGGCCCCTTTTGTTATAGTCAAAGATATGCCAATGAAACCACATTCTAATTACAACTTACCCATTGCAATGAGTATAACTGCTACAAGACTTCTGACAAACATATCCCCTAAGCATCTGACAAGATTTCTTACAAACATATCCCCTAAACATCTGACAAGATTTATGACAAACATATCCGCTAAACATCCTATAATGTAGAGGTGACAAGAGGCATGTCATCACATTGAGATAAGGGTGCAGATGCGTGAACGAAGAATACCTGAGAGGGGCACTGTGGCGTAACACAGTTTATTCAGGGGTGATCGTTCTATCGTTAGTGCCAAAGACCCTGTGGGAATTCTTTTCTGACTAAAATTCATATTTCATGATGCAATATTGTGTCATGCTACGTCGAGTGGTTCGAATTTATAGACGCATGCTCGCACTGCTGCTCCCGGCGCGCAGGTAGATGAACTGACTTACCTTTTATCCAATGTCATGAAGCAAATGGATAGTGTATGCCGCTTGATTTATGCCACCACCGACAAATATAGTACACTCAGTATCGATATATATCTGCGGCAGCATCTTTGTTTCTGCAATGTAAGAATGTATGTATATGTGTTGCTTTATTCAGAACTTCTTCAAAATATGCAAACGGAAGAAATATGCGAAATTTGTACCCATCAATTTTTGGTACCCCTTCTTCTGAGATCGATTTCAAAAGACCGAGATCCCTCGGTCTTCTGAGAGAAGTGTCCAAAGTCATGTATCATTGTAGGTATCAAAACTTTATTTTCATTTTGCATCAGGAGATTACTTGAACAGCAAGACATAACTTGTTACATTACGAATCACCTGGATGCGAGTGGTGTGCTATAGGATCGCTCAGAATTATATTCGACCATGGCCAGGGAATTCTATGATTTCCCGAGAGCGTGATTGCTTGTGAAATTAAACATGTTTGCCTATGCTATAACATTCATTTCTAACATGTAGCCTATATGAACTCAACTTTTAACATATCTTTATCAAAACAACATACAGTGATAATATATCATGACACAAATCTGAGACACACCTGGATTCCCGACAATAGGCCTATTCTTACGCTTTCTATTCCTACCATGCTGTAGCTTGTAGCCGTTAATAATGACCACCTTAGTTAAATGGACATAACTGAGATGACAATCGCTCGGGCAGCTGGAGATTAACTGTTGATTTTACTGCCAAAGGGGTCACTCAAGTCACCAGTACATTGTCACTCTCTTGGATAGTACGATAGGCAGGTGTTATGTGGTACATAAAACAGCATACATGTATCACATTTCACGAAGTACATTAACTAATATAGGTATGTACAACAATCTTGTATACATGAGCTTGTCCAAATATACTTCATGAATACATATAATGTATTGTGCCACAATTGATTTGTGCCAGTGATTTGTGCCAGTAACAATATGTATGTCATGACATATTTGATTGGATCAAATCTTAAATGTGCAATTTAAGCTTCAGATCAAAAGCCCATCGATGCACATTCTAGCATCATACATAAAATATCACTTGTTTCTCGTGGTGGCACAGCGATGGATATTTATAAAGAGCATTCATGTATTATGTCACACACATATTCATGGAATGGTTTCAAAGTAAATTGTCTCATCACCTCTGGAATTGTAAGTCGTCGCTATGATAGATATGAGTAAGATTCATTCAATATCATGTCATTTTGCCCATTTGAACACCCAGTAAATTGATTGTAGGGCTCTCCACCTGACTCTGTATGACATGAAACAATGAAAAATGAACATCCACAATAACAAGTGATGTTTTCATCATTGGTTTTTCGTTGTATCCCAGCTGGAGTAAGCAAAACACTTGTTTCAGGAACATACAACAGTAACGTCCAGCAAAGACCTCGACGTAATCAAACCTACAGTGCTTGATTCGTTAATCCACTTCATCCATCACACGTTTTTGGGAACAATTTACCAAGGTGAGGATGCGTTCTGAGATTGTCGCTCATGGGAATACACTGTGTTTGACTGTGTTTGATGTATGATCTACATGTACTTGTTGTTGTTTATGTGTGTGATCTATAACTATCCATATTCACGTCCATCTTGCATGCAGTACTGTCGGAAATACATTGCACAATTAGGAGAATTGTGTATAGTGAGCAAGTTTGTGAGTACGACAGTCGGGATAGCATTATGACACTAAAGTGTCAATTGATCATCCTTTTAAGGGTTGATGCTTATAATGACCATGAACCTGGAATCAACCAGCTGTCCATTCACTTATAATGTAAATATAAAGGTAAGAAATTCATGAATTTACACACTTTCAATCAATGTGAAACTTTGCCTTTCTGATTGTTAGCCATCGATGATTACCAACCGAAACACTGTTTCTTACTAAACAATGTTAAATTTGTTAAATCATCGTTTTCCTATGTTTAATTTTCTGACCTATTTCTCAGTATACAAGATTACTCACGGGCGAAAGGATTATGCTGCACAGCAAATAGCCAGTGAGGCCAGTAAAACTCACAGGTGATATGCACTCGGGTGCACCGAGGTGTTTGGGATTATGAATGTTCAGCTGATTAGATATTCTCATCATTTTGACCACAATAAAGAATAAATATACGCAGCAACCAGTGTTTGTCAAGCGGAACACACGAATGCTTGTTTTGGCGAATTGTATAAAATGATTTATCTAATCATCAAATTGCACAGCTTCCTTGAAATCATTTATGAAAACATGTCTCGGTTCATGATCCATGAGTATCTGTGTGTGTGTTAGCCAAGTTTTAGGTCAGGGGATAGTATTGTCTTGGTGATTTTGTTACCTTTACCTTCACATTATAAGTCAATGGAAAAGGGCCTCAGTGCAGTCACTGGTATGTTACGTGCAATCAGTCCTTAATCACATATTTTTCTCGTCCTGCCATGTTTAGTATCACGCCTTTTCATGATAAATATCATGGGAAATTGCCATATTATGGAAAGTAAGGAAATCATCTTGACATGATGTGTTTGCATAAAATATATCACAAGAAGGCATTTTGCCGTGCAGAAATATCATGTGAACATGTCTTACCATGAAATTCATCATAAGAAGACGCTTTGTCGTGTTAAATATAACGGTAAGTCAGTCTTATCGTCATATGTTTTCACGATAGGACGTCTTGTCCTGATGAATTTTCAAAGTATGAATCTTTGACATTATAACTTTAGAGATTGTCATAACATGACAACTTTCCATGATATTTAACGTGACAAGGGGCCGGATTACTGTGATACTGAACAAACATGTTGTAATACATTATGTGGCTAAATGGATGATCGATTTGCACTGCTATATAAGACAAGTTGGAATCTAACTATAGTCAGGAACCGATTTACTGCAATCATTCCTTGAAGAAATGGTTATCATTTTTTACTTATCATCATTGGCGACTCGAGCGGCACGAAATGATATAGTGACACTTCATGTATAGGGCCAATACCTGCACTGATGGGGTTTCATTCGAATCTCGTTCACAGTAAACCTCCGGTGGCCTTGAATGGATAGTGATCCAACCACTGTTTTGATCATTCGTTTTGGCAGACTCACTCCACTCCACTTCAATCCGTTGCCGTACTCTCACTCGTGCAAGGCACCACATTTGATGAGATATTCGACGGTAGGGCTTTGTCAAGTGCTAATATCAAACAAAATGTAATTTTTCAATGAAAAAAACCAGCAATATTACAATTTGTGGTCAACGTTGTAATTGCGTAATTGAGTTGTCTCCTTTGGATATGACAAGCAACTCAGTGGCTTTATTCATAGCACGTCACTATCGTTCAGTTGCAATATTACAGTTTATGTTTTTTTGCTGTTATGAATACATGCTGTGATATAGATATGTAGCTATAATGTATAAAATAATGTTTACATAGAGCTCCTATATTGTGTAGTGTTCAATGTGGCGGTACATACCAAGCTCCATGTATTATTTACTTTACAACAATGTATCAAAGAAAAGTCAGTACAACCACATGCACAATCATAACTGTTACAATGCGCACTGAGTGCATCTAGGTCTGTTACTGACACTACTCACTCGAGGGAGCGTGAGACAATATCATGAAATATGAAGCAATTCACAACAGTCGATATGACGCTGTGCGCCACTAATAGACAGATATCATCCTCTGATTTATCCTGGTGTATGTGTTCTGATGCAGTGCCCGTGTCGAGTGTTATTTATTCACATATATAGAGTTATCATCTTGGTGTTGTCGTCTCCGCCATTCTCATGCCGGATATGACGTGTAGTGGATATGTTTGTTACGAATATTGTACCAGTTATATTTGTTGCAATGGGTAAGTGTAAATCGAACGTTTTGTTGAATATCTGAATACATGTATAACTGAAATATTAGGGCTTCAATTGAGAAAAGTGTTAGTTTCATCAATGCAGCCCTTCAGACGGGTATTGCTCCCGAGAATAACCAAAACAACATTTTTTTATCAAAGTTTCATTAATCTCACTTTTGAGCAAGAGCCATTGAAGCAAACATCCACTGCACAACGACCTTGGAGATGACGACAGGTGCTTGTTACTGGGCGCAGACCCAGAGCAGAGTGAAGCACCATGAGGCCGCCCTCAAATGTGAGGAGATGGGTGGAGCCCTGGTAATGATCCAGACACATCCACGACTTCCTCAGGAGCGCACACGTGTGAGTTGTATACACAGTCGAATCGAAGGTGTTCAGTCCACGACAGATGATGTATAATAACATTGGAATTCCTGACATTCTTGTCACAGATATGGCACCCACTAATTAGGGACAAACATTCCAGTATTTCACATTTTACACGCTATAAAATAGACCACAACAACAGCCAATTTATATGAAATTATTTTTATATAATGCAAAATATATGGAAAGGAAGGATTGGTCCCGAGACTTGGCTGGGTTGCTCCGACAAGATCTGTGAGGATCACGCATGGCGCTGGCTGGATGAGGACGTGTTTGATTGGACGGCCTGGAACCTTGGTCAGCCCAATGCCAAGATGGTGGGGAGAAGTTGTCTGGTGACGGCCTCACACTTGCCGGGCTGGGATGATAGGAACTGTAGTGACCGATACACTGCACTCTGTCAGAGCATCTCAGGTCCGTGTCAACAGTCAAAGCATCTACAGTCCGAATACCAATAGCACATGTGCCAACGTCTTGTTTAATATAACCAATTTGTGTCGAATCCATAGTATATTCTCATAATGGGGTACATTCGCCAATTGCATATTCATTGAAGTCTTTCAGTAAGACCCACGTTGCATTTAATGCCCTCTTCTGGGAAAACCTTCCATGCATAACAAAATCAGTATTGTTGACAAATTATACTCGCCTTACTGGTCAGCGCCGACCATGTCGTATGAATATCGATTGAATTTAGTCATGCATGATTAAACTTTGAAAATTGGAATGCCTTCATATGGCAACGTGGGTCTATTTACAGGAAAGCACAAACAATTTGTACCTTTCGATAATGTACCCCATTATTATTCAATATTAGTATTATATCCATTTAATACGTGATATAATGACCTATATACATGCCAAGTCTTTTTTTTTTACACTTTCAGTTACGGAACTGACACCGAGCTCAGCATGCTTCAATCTGGACAACTTTTTAGGGGGAGTTAAATGTGTTGTGTTGATTTTCGTCTTGTTGTGTATTGTCATCATGGTCAGCTGGAGACGCGGTAGCTTCTAACCTCACAGGATTTTCATTCGTACGTGACTTTGTTTCAGTGTCTTAATGGGAGTTTTCAGCGGTGTGACTCATGTTTCCACTTTGAAAAACATGGTTGTGAGCAAGTTTTATATTCCATGCTGTACACGTGTGATCATTTCAGATTGATGTCGATGATAGGTATAATTGTGCAATATGTGTTTTCATCTTTGTAGAATTGTGTTTTATAGTTTGCATACACTGTAATAGTTTGATAATATTTAAATGTAAATCATTGAACATTTTCTTTCCTGTTTTGTTTGTTTTGGGTGCAACCAGGTGAATACAGATGATATTCAATAAACTATTTTGTTGTATGACTTGCCGATGTCTTCGTCCTGATATAAAGGTTGATTTAGTGATCACAGTGCTTCACAAAAAGAGCTATGTTAAAGGCACTCGAGATCAGATAGCGCAGTAAACCACATTTCATCTCCGTTTGGAGAGTTCCGTCATGAGTCACTCAGCTGAAGGCTGCAAGATCACAATGGCATGACTTCAGCTGGTTGAGTTGTCAGGAAAGCTCTGAAAATCTGCACAAAGCTCATCGTGTCAAAATGGTCCAAGACATGTCGAGGAACAAGGCAATATTCCATGGGGCAAATCAAACTCAAAAGTTTATACAATAGCATATTACTCTAAGTATTCGTTTCCAATCAAATATGACATGGTCTGCGAGTCGATGCATGTGATTAGGGCTTTTAGAATATTGAAATTAAAGAAGTATATGTCGACCCATCACCTATACAAGATGATGAAAACGAAAGTGACATAGAATGGCGTAATCATCGAATTTATTTTTTGACCAATTACCCGGAACGTACACTGGATATTTGCAGAGAACTAGAAGCATGGAAATCGGATAAAATTCGGTATAATTTTATCATGATATTCGAGAAAAATAATCACCACATCCGAAGCTACAAAATTGTTGGATATGATGAACATGCTGCCTTTGTTTATGATTTCCCAATATGTGAGCGGTTCGTTCACATCGTAAATTTGTTTAGTAACTTAAGGTAGTCCGCTCCAAACAGTGAGGGGAGGGGGTCAAAGAGTTTCTCAAAATGAATGACTGTATTAACTAATCTAGAGCTTGAAAATGACATATTTTATAGAGTAACTGATCAGCATCCTGAAACTGAAAAGAAAATAGGGGGTCACCGTATCCGTTCTCTTGGAAAACAAGATGCAAGATGTGAATATGGAAAAAGTATGTGTAAAATACCATAATTTATGTAATTTTAGTAAATGTTTGTGATTTTTGATCGACTATGTCGAAGAAACCAGCACCGTGACCCCCTATTTTCTTTTCAGTATTAGAATGCTGATCAGTTACTCTATAAAATATGTTATTTTGAAGATATAATATTCAAGAAATAACTTTTAAATTTTTACAATTCATTACCTCCCTGTTTGTAGCGTACTACGTTAACTGCTATGGTATCACGGTGTATTATCTGGGATCTAGGTTTTGTGGGAATAAATATTCGAAAACCAGCAAAATAAAGTACAAGTTTTTGCATGTGATTGATTAATACCTAGCACATGACCAAATAATCTGTTGACAAGATGAAATGTACAACGAAAACTCTCATTCCTTCAAATACAAATGTCTCATGGATATGTCATTGGTTCCAAAGATGAACGGGAACCGTAATATGTACACACCCAACTGGTAATGTGGTTGAATATCCACAGAATAATTTATATTATGACTAGTCGTTAACGAAAGGTTATTGCTATAAAAGTTGACATTCTGTTGGTAATCACCAGGAAAAGCATTTGTTATGTCAACCACTCTCTTTCAATGACATTTCAACCACAACAAGGACTGGCAACGTATCAAAAATGGTGGACCTTTGTTTGACGGGACCAATGTCGACCTGCGTTAGTTTAAAGTACATGGTTACATCAGATGGATTGTCCGTTGAGCTTTTAATGAGTATTCTTTTGAACCTCTGTTCACCTCGACAATGATCGATGTTCTGATAGAAGCCAGATATAACATTTAATTAGCAATGTTTGATTCCTTCGTCATTCATCTTGGGTCTGTTCGCGTTCGTCATTCATCTTGGGTCTGTTCGCGTTATTACCCCGATATTTGCCTGTGACCACTTTCCTTCTCATCAAATAGAAGTCCATAGACAAACACCTTTATATGGCTGCCATTACGGCGCAGGGTGACTAGAATACACGTACAACTGCCAATACTGTCAATCAGGTACTTTTTATACGATTAAGTGAACCGAGACACAATGTGATACACATCTTGTCTTACCCAACGTGCTACCTGCAAACAGCAAATGATTATTGCCAACCAGTTTTCGAGGTGTGTAAAGCAGCACATAATACATGACACATGATTGTCCAGCAAATCTATATGATTCACTTGTGCATCATTTTCGGTGTTCATTGTGCAGAATAGGCCATAGTCAATGGAGCCAGTGCCAAGTATGGAGGATATGGCAAGAGTTCAATAATAAACCTCATAATTAATACCCGAATGTTACTATCAGGGGAACGTTGTTGGATTTTAAGGTAGCAACTCAAATCAACATAATTTCATATGAAAACTTCTATGTTGGATAATATAACACTCAATCTCATATTTGAGCAAAAAAACAAATCCATGAACTGCACAAAATGATACCCAAAACAAATAGTGTTTCAAATTTAATTGCACAACAACAATAAAAACGCCATTCCTCATCAACTGGTATTTTCACAAAAGAAGCATACAACATAAACGCAATCAAATGCACAGTGACATATCTCACTCTTTTTGGATCCTTCATGATGTAAGGTTCGGCTACCCCACGATAAAGAGGTATACCCCATTACTGAAGTGTCGCCGAATGTCTTATAAACCCGTCCACACTGCAGCATCATAACCGTGGTGTCACTACTCGCGCACACCACGTCGCGACGCTACAGTGATATTTAAGGAATGCTACTCAGACACACCACAATGATATTATACACACGCTACAAGGTCGGAAGTCAATCTACCTCACACCGTTCCAATATGAAGCATATATATGAAGCATTGTATATCAGTTACTATATTCCGTGTATGGTATCAGACTGGGCCTTGAAGAACTTATATATCTGAGGCCTGAAATACTACAGACGGGTATGTACCTGTATGAACGTCTCTGATTTTTATCATTGATATGTTATTTGATACTTCATCGAACATCGCTAGGAGCATATCGGTTCCTCTTCTGCTGAAGTCGTAATGTTTCCTCGTGATTATATATCCATGTCCTTGTGTTCATAAAGGAGCTTTCGTTCTAAGCTATCTGTGTTTAATGATCGAAAGAGCAGAGCAGTACATACGATTAAAACAATACAATACTCTCAACTATCAATAAATAGTTCATTCAGAGACGTTTTTCTATGGGAAGTAATCTCTCTTTTGGGGAATCAGACAATGCTGGGGTGTGATCAAATTTCTTTCTGAGGGTTCCCTGAGGAAATCCGCCAAAATAAAAGGGCTGCACTTTATGTGATAGATGATGCTAGATCCATAACCCAATCATCACCATCTCTTGTCATGCATCAGTACCTGGATATATTGGAACGGTTAGTTTATATCATGTTTCCTCTCAGACAATTTGGAAATGCATACCCTCTGAAGTGAAAAATAATGAATGTTCATATTTTCTTAGTATGTATTCTGAATTTCAGAAACAGAGAATAACAAAATATTGTTTCTGAATTGATATGCAACTTAATATTAACTGTTTACGTATCTCGTTCTTAACATTGTCAGTCTTTGTGACAATCGTGTTGCTGGTTGGGTAAATAAATCTCTAATAACTCGGTATACCTGAATCTGCTTATTGTGGATTTGCTACATTCGATATTTGATGAAATTTAATCTAGGGCGTTCATGATCAGATTGATTTGATCTGCTTGAGTTTGATCTCCTTGTATCATTACAATGATCGATACACAGAAATATTTCAGACGCAAGCTTACTGCCTTTTGTCTGATTATTCTTTAACAAAATAATCCCACATAATAAGCTGACATCATATTGTCTTTTATAAACAACATTGAAGTCTTGAAGATATAAAGTTCAACATGCCCCCAAATATCTGTTAAATATCGAGAATGAAACAAATCAAATCACTACATAAAAATATATGACAGTCTGTTTCATTGTTGAAAAATCTTCCCCTGGCACAAAACAAACACGTGAAACATTTTTGTTTCCTAGTTTTGAGTCATGAACATTTCCCCAGGCAAAGGAATGAAATTAAGAGACACCCGTCGTGAAAGTACATGATGCTATATATTTCTGACATTGACAATTTATGAGACCATTCAGAATTGTTCACCCTATGATTACGACACCATAAATTATCATCCATAATCATAGAACGACCGTTCTTGTTAGCTAGTTGTTATTTATCGTCACTGATTTTACCTGATGTTAACATTCTTACATCGTAGTTGATTAACTGAAGTGAGAATATGAGCAAGTTAAACCCATGCATATAAGACACGTTAAGATAAGATCAAACTTTATTTACCGTCGGTTGGAGAATGCAATAAAACGTTAGCTGGGAATCAACTATTTAATGACATAAAAAAGAAGAATTTCCATACGCATACATACACACTAGATTTATATGCACTGATTTTGTACAGATGCCCCTCTCTCGTTGATTTCATTGCGGTTTCATGTTGGAGACCGTTTGAATTTGTTGAAGTTTCCGCCATACAGATGATGTATTATAACATTGGAATTCCTCACATTCTTGTCACGAATATGGCAAACATAAGTAGGGACAAACATTCGAGTATGTTCACAATTTACACGCTAAAACCAATTTATGTAAAATTATTGTCATATAATGCGAAATATATGGGAAAGAAGGATTGGTCCCGAGACTTGGCTGGGTGGCTCTGACAAGATCTGTGAGGATCACACATGGCGCTGGCTGGATGAGGATGTGTTTGATTGGACGGCGTGGAACCCTGGCCAGCCCAATGCCAAGATGGTGGGGAGCAGTTGTCTGGTGACGGCCTCACACTTGCCGGGCTGGGATGATAGGAATTGTAGTGATCGATACACCGCTCTCTGTCAGAGCATCTCAGGTCCGTGTCAACAGTCAAAGCACCTACAGTCCGAATACCAATAGCACATGTGCCAACGTCTTGTTTAATATAACCAATTTGTGTCGAATCCATAGTATATTATCATAATTATTATTCAATAGTAGTATGATATCCATTTAATACGTGATATAATAACCTATATACATATAGGTCTCTCTTTTTTACACTTTCAGTTTCGGAACTGACACCGAGCTCAGCATGCTTCAATCTGGACAACTTTTTAGGGGGAGTTAAATGTGTTGTGTTGATTTTCGTTTTGTTGTGTATTGTCATCATGGTCAGCTGGAGACGCGGTAGCTTCTAACCTCACAGGATTTTCATTCGTACGTGACTTTCTTTCAGTGTCTTAATGGGAGTTTATAGCGATGTAACTCATGTTTCCACTTTGAAAAACATGATCGTGAGCAAGTTTTATATTCCATGCTGTAAACGTGTGATCATTTCAGATTGATGTCGATGATAGGTATAATTGTGCAATATGTGTTTCTTGTTTCATCTTTGTAGAATTGTGTTTTATATTTTGCATACAATGTAATAGTTTGATAATATTTAAAGGTAGATCATTGAACATTTTCTTTCCTGTTTTTTTTTTTTTTGGTGCAACCAGGTGGATACAGATGATATTCAATAAACTACTTTGTTGTATGACTTGCCGATGTCTTCGTCCTGATATAAAGGTTGAATTAGTGATCACAGTGCTTCACAAAAAGAGCTATGTTAAAGTCACTCGAGATCAGATATCGCAGTAAACCACATTTCATCTCCGTTTGGAGAGTTCCGTCATGAGTCACTCAGCTGAAGTGCAAGATCACAATGGCATGACTTCAGCTGGTTGAGTTGTCAGGAAAGCTCTGAAAATCTGCACAAAGCTCATCGTGTCAAAATGGTGCAAGACATGTCGAGGAACAAGGCAATATTCCATGGGGCAAATCAAACTCAAAAGTTTATACAATAGCATATTACTCTAAGTATTCGTTTCCAATCAAATATGATATGGTCTGCGAGTCGATGCATGTGATTAGGGCTTTTAGAATATTGAAATTAAAGAAGTATATGTCGACCCATCACCTATACAAGATGATGAAAACGAAAGTGACATAGAATGGCGTAATCATCGAATTTATTTTTTGACCAATTACCAGGAACTTACACTGGATATTTGCAGAGAACTAGAAGCATGGAAATCGAATAAAATTCGGTATAATTTTATCATGATATTCAAGAAAAATAATCACCACATCCGAATCTACAAAATTGTTGGATATGATGAACATGCTGCCTTTGTTTATGATTTCCCAATATGTGAGCGATTCGTTCACATCGTAAATTTGTTTAGTAACTTAACTGCTATGGTATCACGGTGTATTATCTGGGATCTAGGTTTTGTGGGAATAAATATTCGAAAACCAGCAAAAAAGGTACCAGTTTTTGCATGTGATTGATTAATACCTAGCACACGACCAAATAATCTGTTGACAAGATGAATTGTACAACGAAAAATTTCATTCCTTCAAATACAAATGTCTCATGGATATGTCATTGGTTCCAAAGATGAACGGGAACCGTAATATGTACACACCCAACTGGAAATGTGGTTGAATATCCACAGAATAATTTATATTATGACTAGTCGTTAACGAAAGGTTAATGCTATAAAAGTTGACATTCTGTTGGTAATCACCAGGAAAAGCATTTGTTATGTCAACCACTCTCTTTCAATGACATTTCAACCACAACAAGGACTGGCAACGTATCAAAAATGGTGGACCTTTGTTTGACGGGACCAATGTCGACCTGCGTTAGTTTAAAGTACATGGTTACATCAGATGGATTGTCCGTTGAGCTTTTAATGAGTATTCTTTTGAACCTCTGTTCACCTCGACAATGATCGATGTTCTGATAGAAGCCAGATATAACATTTAATTAGCAATGTTTGATTCCTTCGTCATTCATCTTGGGTCTGTTCGCGTCAGCCCAACGACGAATCTGGTAGAGCCAATATGATACTTATCAGCTAGCTCTTTTTGTGTTTTATAGAGACTGACATATACCTTCAAGAATTTACGTGTGCAAGACTAACGTATCAAACTAAACAAACCCACAACCCGTGAAAGGTTTGTTCTACATATTCATTATTTCAGGATAATAAACAGACATGGTTTAACACGTAAACAGACCAAAAAAACACGTTTTCGGTCGTGGTGTTTCTTTTTGTGTGGATATAGTTATGCGTGTATTTATCGACATACAATCAGTCTTATAACGCGATCGTGATGACGCGATAAGGGAGATGTACTATGTAACATAACACTCTTAGAATACAACATTCGATTAAAACCAAAACACAAGGTATACCCAAAACCATACGTGAAAGTTCCATATTGTTGCTCATATTGCCATAGGTGAAAAAAAATGATTGATTCACGAGACATGTCATGTTTGTTAATTATAGTTTTATATAGCGCTTTTTCATGCCTTGCATGCTCAAAGCGCCTTCCAATATTACCCCGATATTTGCCTGTGACCACTTTCCTACTCATCAAATAGAAGTCCATAGACAAGCACCTTTATATGGCTGCCATTACGGCGCAGGGTGACTAGAATACACGTACAACTGCCAATACTGTCAATCAGGTACTTTTTATACGATTAAGTGAACCGAGACACAATGTGATACACACCTTGTCTTACCCAACGTGCTACCTGCAAACAGCAAATGATTATTGCCAACCAGTTTTCGAGGTGTGTAAAGCAGCACATAATACATGACACATGATTGTCCAGCAAATCTATATGATTCACTTGTGCATCATTTTCGGTGTTCATTGTGCAGAATAGGCCATAGTCAATGGAGCCAGTGCCAAGTATGGAGGATATGGCAAGAGTTCAATAATAAACCTCATAATTAATACCCGAATGTTAATATCAGGGGAACGTTGTTGGATTTCAAGGTAGCAACTCAAATCAACATAATTTCATATGAAAACTTCTATGTTGGATAATATAACACTCAATCTCATATTTGAGCAAAAAAACAAATCCATGAACTGCACAAAATGATACCCAAAACAAATAGTGTTTCAAATTTAATTGCACAACAACAATAAAAACGCCATTCCTCATCAACTGGTATTTTCACAAAAGAAGCATACAACATAAACGCAATCAAATGCACAATGACATTGTAGTAATTTTAGCGACTGTAACCCCCGTCCCTCCCGCGCATACATATTTCACAACAAACATTCATTCTACATGACTTACATACAGGACAGGTACAGACTATACGATCACAAGCATAAACTCCATGTAGTCATGGTTACATACACAGGTCAATCCACATGCACTTGCGGCCCCATTCACTCGGTACATCGACCCAGTTAGTTTCGGCCTTGACCTTCACCAGCACCTACTTCTAAACATAGAACATGACACACCCACCGCTCACATCACGTGCACAGATATAAGCATAACAAGTCTCGTTCACGCGCCGGGGAAACCCACTTTCCCGGTGAGATCAGCACACATCAGCACATACATGACCAATCACAACACCGCATGCATTTAGCGGGAAAGTCTACACCACATGTTGCCGGCCCCACAGTTTTGCTAGGAGTTGAGTAGAATCGGTCATAGAGTATAGACGTGTTGTGAGAGAGTTGAGTAAATGGCCGCCACGAGCACAGACGTGTTGAAGTATTGTTAAGAAGTTTGGCCGTGCTCGTATGGAATACTTGGAATAATTGTGGACTATTTATACGTGAATTGTGATAAAGAAGGACCATAGTTTTCGGCTATCTTATTGACGGGGAATCACCGGACGTAGGTGTATTTGCGGCCTTGATGTGACTGTCTGGATCATTGGACATTGTCGCCCAAATAAATTATTGAACTGAACTGCCGGCCTTGTGATTTGCACAGCGATCGCAGACATTTCGGCCTAATATCGGCCATAGAACGATATTTATCACATTGGCGCCGTTCGACCAGGATCTGAGCTAGTCTCGGATTACCGACCCTAACTTACCGGCAGTGATGGCATTGACCCCGGGAGCGTTCCGAGGTGAGTCGGCCGACCAGACAGATGAAGAAGTCACGTTCAACCCGACCTTCCGACCTTCCGGCCCCCGCTCAGTTGTTATGAGCGACACAGTTCCGTTGTCACAGGAACAACAACCGACCGGCCTGTTCGACTCCATGGACGAACATTCGACCCTGAGATCGTCTTCGCCGCCCGTCGACCTGATACAGGAGTTCCTCGACGAAGACCCGCTCGCACCTCAACACACAGTAAGTGACATTTTGAGTGCACACGCTAGGGCGTATTCGGCAACGTCGGCCAGAACAATCCAGAGACTATTGAACTCTGCCGACAGAAACTATACGCGCTCACGTCAAAGAGCGAGCGTATATCGTGCTACCGACCCAGAACAGTTATCAGTGAACGTTCGGCCGGTAACCATAGACACATCAATGGTTACACACCCACCGAGTGACTCTCGGATACGACAGTGGGTTTGTCAGTCTGACAATGTTCCGGAATCGGTCCCGCCAAGCGCTTATTCGGTAGATCGGCCACTGGCGCCGTCAACGACGCCGAGACGACACGACCCTGCGACTGAGACGTACTCGCGCATACCGACCGAGCCAACGGTGGTAGAGTACACACAACCCGGCCAGGCGAGAGTAACGAAAGAGAACATCCCGGCGACGACCGATGCCCCGATCGTGACACCTCTACGACCGCAACGACCCAGCGACCCGACGACGGAATTTCGCGCCACCACACGGCAAGCGTGACTTCGGCAACCACCACCGACATCGAGTCGCCGACCTCACGACTCCGACATGCCGGCCTCCGACTCGCGCCCCCTCGCGCCGACCGCTTCCCGACCATCGCCGACCGACGGAGAACAGCCGCGCTTCGCTTCGCCGCAAGACCCAGTTGTGTCTGCTCCGGCAGAAAGTGTTGTGCCCATGATCGGACCTCCGATCTCTCAGCCAATCGGCTACACCACTGGATACGGTGTATCGCCAGTCGGATACCCTGGCGCAACAAGCGGTGCTTCAAATGGAGTAGCTGTCGGATACTACCAACCACCTGTCGGCTATATGAACCCACCACCCGGATACGGTGGCGTTCCAAGTGTGATGGCTGACACCGGCTATCATGGTGCACAAACCGGATTAGTGTACCATGGTGTAGGCCCAGACGGATCGACATACCGATATCCACCGCCGGCTGTAATCCCACCCTCAGTCGGGATACCATGGGTGACGCCACCATACAGTCAAACGGCCCCTGTCGCACCAATAGCGTACGACCCCAACAGCATTCCGGCACCACCCGCTACTTCGCCCGCCGTCTCCGCGACAACAGCACCGACCGCACCCGCTAACACGACCTCGGCAGCTCCGATTGTTACGACTTCAACTGCTCCGGCTGTCACGCCAACGACGGCTCCCGTCACAACAACGCCGACTGTGGTGAGCGTCGACACGCCCACGCCCCAGAGACTCACGTCTGAGCCCCAACCGTTAGCAATGGCTAAAACGGCTCAATGGCGTGCGACCTTCAAGGAGGGCAATCTCACACAGTACATACGGAGCTTCGAGCAATTCACTGCGGCCTTCACATATTCCGACCTCAATAAAACAACGACCTTCCGGAGTACGCTGCACGGCCGCGCCGAAGCGTTAGCTCTGAACATTCCGGTCGAGACTCCCTGGGAGGAGTTTCGTTGTCAGCTCTTGGAGGGCTGGGAACCCGCACCTCGTCGGCAGTCCAAACGGGACGATTTTCCGTTTCTAAAAAGAGAACGGAAGGAGAATGCGGAACATTACTTAGAGCGGCTTCAAGCTCTGGCTGAGCAAGTGTTTGACGATGTCACGCCAGAGTCCCGGCAACGAACAGTAATCTCCCAGTTCGTCAACGGCCAACCCGACCACATTGCCGACAAACTGTGCGTGTTCACTTTCCATAGTTACGGTGAAGCGCTGACGGCCGTCCTCAAAGCTGAAAGTCGTCAGCAACGGACCAACAGAGATCGTCAGAGGGGCACACGACGTGCCGACATCTCCGTGAGCGGATACCCGGATGATGATTGTGTCGACCAAGAACTGTCTTGTGCTATGGGACAGATCAATCAGGGAGGAACGCCGACCCCTGAACAGGTTGCGGCTTATTACGACCCTGCCGACAGTGACACGACCGGCCTTCAAGGATGTGAAGAACATTCTGTGCCAGCCTGTTCACGCGAATGGGTGGCGGAAGCTTTCCAGAGCGTCCTTAGCGACGAGAATGGACTCTGTGAGGAGACAGCTATCTATTCCGTCCTACGAACTACGGCCCCGACTAAAGGTGATCGGCCTCCACAGCCCGGACGACCAGCCGTATGCTTCTTCTGCAAGAAGCCCGGCCATCGCTGGATGCGGTGTTTCCGACTTAAAGACGTCTTAGTGCGCAATGGCATGAAGCCACTAACTTTTCGACCTAAAGGTGCTGGTACTGACCGAAGGACAGATCAAGTATTGTCAGTACCTAACCAAATCGGCAACCAAACCAAGTCGGCTCCGACAGAGCCAACGGCTCAGTCGTTAAACCAGTAGTGGAAGGTGCTGCGGAGCAAGGACCTTCCGGGCAACAGAACAATGTTACATGCTCCACACCTGCGGTTGTCGTAACTACCAAACCAACAGTACCAACAGTTACGATCCCACAGCCGGCCCAGCCCACACCTCAGCTCCTTGAAGGGGTGTGTACCAAGTGTCGAACTCCGACCCCAAAGCCGGCTCGCCCTCATGAAGGGGTGTCCGCGCCACTTCCACAACGGCCTCCACGGGAAAATCGTCGTCCTGAAGGGGTGTCGCCCCCGACCGCCAACGGCACCGGAACAGATAGTATGTCTGAGGTGGAGTGGATCTCCGATGACGGAGGGTTCTACGCGTTCCCATTTGGACCGGAATCCAGATTGCCGCCGCTGCACACACTCTTCAAGCCACCGCCGGACGACCCCGCAATTCCGGCCGTCATAGACAATTCGAGAGCGGCACATGAGTGCTGGAAGTTATCGGTACGCGTCGGGGATAAGACAATACAAGCTGTGCTCGACTCCGGAGCGCAAATCTCTTTGCTCCGACGCGATCAGCTCCGACACGTCCCCGCCGATCAACGACAGCTACAGCCTACTTCGGCCACGATTCGTGACGTCAACGGACAGTCGAGCCCAATCGATGGACTGATCGACCTCCCAATTCAGGTCGGGACCAACCACATGATTGTGACATTTTGTGTAGCTGACATCCACGACGCCATGATACTCGGCATGAACTTTTTCCGGCAAGCTCACGCTGTAGTGAATTACGGCGCAGGAACAATACAGGTACACAAAGAAATCCTGTTTGCGCACAAGGACATTGAAGCCAATGTTGTTAGAATGGCAGTGCGCCGAGCCGTCACCGTCCCCGCACGTAGCGAGGCGATCGTAGAGCTAATCCCGACCTCCAGAGTTCGAGTTCGGCAGCATCCACGGATGATTCAACCACTGACGGCTTTTCCCGAGGACACTGACCTCATCATGGGAAGAACATTAACGACCTTGGACCGACAATGTGTAAAGGTGTCTGTAGTCAACACGGCAGATACCGGTATCACACTTACTCGATCCGACCCTGTCGCCATAGCCAGTCCGATCGAGAGTGTTGTCGGAGCTCTACCAAGACCCGGAGAGGAGCCCGACCTGTCCACAGCCGACGCCAGTCACTACCGCGACCTGCCGCCACATCTACAAGAGATGGTGGATCGCGCCGGACTAGCGCCAGAACAACACCGGCGTTGCGCTAACCTGATCCATCAATATCAGGACACATTCATGCACCCGGACGGACAGTTGGGACGGACCCAAGTCGTCCAACACAAGATCGACACCGGCAATTCGGCCCCGATTCGGCAACGTCAACGACGCGTCCCTCAGGCGCAACAGAGCATCATAGACGAGGAGGTCGACAAGATGCTTCGCTTGGGGTGCATTGAGCCGTCAGATTCGCCCTGGAGCGCACAGGTGGTGCTCGTGCGTAAAAAGAACGGCCAAGTAAGATTTTGCGTCGATTATCGGCTCCTGAATGATGTCACCCGCAAGGATTCATATCCGTTGCCCAACATTCAGGACACTCATGACGCCCTGGCGGGCGCTACATACTTTTCGGCCTTGGACTTGGCTTCCGGCTACTGGCAAGTCGAAGTCGACCCTACAGACAGACCGAAAACTGCCTTTGCGACAAGGAAAGGACTATACCAGTTTAAGGTTATGCCATTCGGCCTCAGCAATGCACCGGCAACATTTGAACGGCTGATGGAAACCATACTCCGTGGATACTTGTGGACACGGTGTATGTGTTACCTGGATGACGTCATCGCTTACGGCAGAACATTCGATCAGGCACTCGCAAACCTGGAGGCGGTCCTGGATCGGATTAGATCGGCAGGCCTGAAGCTTCAACCCAAGAAGTGTGAACTGTTCCAGAGGGAAATTTTGTACTTGGGGTTTATAGTGAGCGGCCAAGGAATTCGTGTCGACCCCAACAAGGTCAAAGCCATCAGAGAATGGCCGACCCCGTGCGAGATCTCCGATGTCAGATCTTTCCTTGGTTTCGCCAATTACCACAGGCGATTCATCAAGGACTATGCTGAGATCGCCGAACCTCTCGTAGCACTCACCCGAGGTGAATGTCATTTCACTTGGGGACCGGCTCAGCGACGCGCTTTTCGGCGGCTCCGCGACGCTCTCATCCAGGCGCCTAAGCTCGCGCATCCGACCCAGAGTCCGGATGATTACTTCATCCTCGACACGGACGCTAGCGGCTACGCTGTGGGAGGCGCACTCTCACAGAGGGTCAACGGGAAAGAAATCCCCATCGGGTTTGCCAGCAAAACCCTATCCCGGACCCAACGGAACTATTGTACCACGTACCGAGAACTGCTGGCAGTGGTAGAAATGGTTCAACATTATCGGCATTATCTTTGGGGTAGGAAGTTCCTCCTCCGGACCGACCACAGCTCCTTGAGGTGGCTCAAGAACTACAGCGACGCGGACGGCATGCTCGCCAGGTGGCTCGCTAAGTTGCAGCAGTACGACTTCAAGATAGAGCATCGGCCCGGCAAACTCGACGGCAACGCAGACGGCTTGTCACGGTGTCACAGTTGCAAACACCAAGACTGTCCCGGACGACTCGACACACCTCCGACCGACCCAGAGACAAGTTCCGGAGAACTTCCAGTTCGTCGGATCACTGTTGTTTCGGCTAAGACAAGGGCAGACCTCCTGAACAGTGATTCCATAACATCACCGGTCTTGCCCCAACTAGTTTCGGCACGCCAAGTTGTTCGAGTCCGTGCTTTGGACGCCACACTTGACGGGCAAAAGTGGCTTTCGGACTATTCGGCTCAGGACATTGTCGCGGCACAGCAAGCCGACCCGAGCGTCGGAAAAGTGCGACAGTGGATGTTGATCGGCACTAAACCAGACTCTAAGGAGGTAGCGCGCCATGGGGAGGAGGTAAAAACACTTGTTTCCAGATGGAGCCTCCTGGCGCTACAAGACGGGGTACTAGTTCGGCACGTAAAACCCGACCCCGCTGGACGGCCTGTGGTGCAAATCGTGCTCCCCGTAGCACTCAGAACGCAGGTTTTGCACCAACTTCACGACCTGAAGATTGTCGGACATCTCGGCATTCAGCGAACCATCGAGAGAGTCAGGCGCCGATTCTACTGGCCCGGCCTGGCACTGGATGTCGCCCGCTGGTGTGCCCGCTGCTCGCAATGTGTCACCCGCAAAGGAAAACCGGTCCCAAAACGATCGCCTCTGACACAGTTGCCGACAGGAGCGCCTTTCGACCGGATCGCGATGGACATTCTCGACACCCACAAAGTCACGGGAAGAGGCCATCGGTATATCCTTGTTGTGTCGGACTATTTCACGAAATATACGGACGCCTTCCCGCTGCGGCGACATACCGCCAAAAATGTTGCCGACATCCTGGTAAACAGATGGATAGTTTATCATGGCGTCCCCAAGGCAATCCATAGCGACCAGGGCACCGAGTTCGAGTCGGCTCTATTTCGGCATGTCGTGCGTCTTCTGGGCGCTAAGAAGATTCGCACGGCCCCATATCGACCTCAGAGCGACGGCCAGGTTGAGCGATTCAACAGGACATTGCTCAACATGCTGAGTGCATTCGTCAGCGATCGTGCGAACGACTGGGACGTGCACCTGCCATATGTGTTAATGGCCTATCGAACCTCAGTACACTCGTCCACGGGATGCACCCCGCATCTGATGGTGTATGGACACGAGTGTAACTTGCCAGTCGACCTCATGTTCCCGACTTACGACCCCGAACCTCTACCTCCGTGTGGTCCGGAGTATGTGGAGTATTTACGGCAAGCGATCAGGACGGCTCACGGTTTCGCTCAGGACCATCTTGAGAAAGCGGCAATTCGGCAGAAGATGGGTTATGACGCCCACGCCAAGCCTCGACCACAGTTCCAACCAGGAGAACTGGTCCGATATTATTATCTGCCCCTCACGCAGAATAATAAGTTCGCTCGGCCTTGGACTGGTCCCTGGAGGATCGTCGACCGTGTGACTGAGGTAGATTACCGGATCGCCTTGGTTTCCAACCCTCGGAACACTCGTGTTGTTCATCTGGACGTACTCAAGCCGTACGAAGGTGACAGCCAAGCGGCTCACATCTATTCCGACCCTGTACGACCTTCGACGTCGTCAAGCAAATCCGGCTCAGAGCAATCGGCCGACCCCCTGGGGCTCCTCAAGGAGTTCTACTACCCCTGGGAGGTCACAGTGCAAGATCGGCATACAGATACAGACCAAACAGCTGAGTCTGACTCGTCAGCGGCCCAAGATCGTAAATCGCGATCTCCAACTTCATCCGGCTCAAGTCGTCATCGGCAACGGAAAAGGTCACGCAGATCAAGTTCCGACACACCAAAACCGGCACGCAAGACACGCAGGCAAAAGCCTGTGATATCATCCGACCCCGAGACAAGCGAGGCTACGCCCCCGCCTGCACGACCAAGTCGACCCAAACGCAACGCACGCAGACCGGCCCGCTACAGATAACCCCGGCCTTGTTATCTGATTGATGCCATTGATGATGAATTATGCATGTCTAATGGACTATGATATCATGTCTTTCCCATAATATTATAATATATTACAATAACAATATATATGCATTTAATATGTACAAGATGTCAGTGAGGCGAATTCGACATATATACACTTGATATGATTTCATAATTACGATGCTGGTGAAAAATTGATTGCATTATGATATGTGTTTCGACCCCGTATAACGTATGCTATTGTTCCGCGTGTGTTACGCACTAACTAAGATTATCATGTCAGATTCTATCCATGTGCCAGCCGAAGAGGATAATAATTCATGTCACGCCGTGAGTAAGGCCACTTAGTTGTCGAAGAGGTGGTAGTGTGATTCGTTCCGGGGTATGCGTCGACCGAGCCTCTACCCACTCCATGTAGTATTCGGAGGAACGGCCCAGTGGTACGGGAACCAGTCACTAACTAGCTATCATACCAAGATGCGGCCTGTCATCAAATCCATTCTGTAAATACCCAAAGCGCCACGGTGTGACCGACCCTGATCATTGCAATTTCGACCCCGACAATATTAGCGGCCCCGTTGTCTTGTGAACTGGCTGAAAATGAATGGAACGAAGTCCGCCCCTGTGAGTGATTGACATTAATGTCTCAGCCTTTAATAACTGTGTGTCGTCTGCTAGACAGCAATTCGGCCGTTAGTTTATTGTGCGCTAACTTAGGGAGAAAAGGAACGATCAAAGAATCAGTTCACAAGGTTCGCACGAGCGCAGATAAACATTTAAGCTGTTTACAGCACCCACATGAAATCTCCCCTGATAAAGACAATAGTGAGTCGTCGGGCAAAAAGAGCCCAGTAATTTGAACAGTCGATTAGCACAAATAGACAATGTATAGGAACGTGTAATCCAGGGGACGGCAGATGGACATTCGGAAAAATGGACAGTGTGAGGACCCCCCTACTGTCGTAATGGACTGACCCGGATAGGTCAGAGAGAGATCGTACTAGCGTTTCCCTGACGACGGCCCGCCTTGTTGCAGATACACTTGGAACAATGGGATACAGCGTAAAGACGTTTTTGTATATCGGCAGAGAGCGCCCCCCGGCCCGATTCGTGGAATTGGGATACAGATAAGTATCTCAGTGTACGGCAGTGGAAATTAACGGCAAGTAGGTCATTTGCGCCTGAACTTCTGAAGCAGCAGGAGCTCGATTAATACGGAGGAAAACTTTGTACTGATTCGGAACATTTATCGGATAATTACGTGGCATTTAATGACATTGAACTGATAAAGTTTGTGAGAAGTTGTCGGATATTTGGGATAGAAATTACAGTCGGCCCCGCTTTCGGCACCCACAGTGACGGCCGCGACGCAGAGCGACCCAGGTACAACCATTCCGGGCGACCTGCTCGCCACTATTGTGTCAATCTTGCCCCGTCTGCCACCAGAGGAGCAACAACAACTGATGCGGCAGGCGTCACCGGCACCACCACCACCTCCTGCCAGTAAGCGTGGCCAGAAGGAGTGAACATTTCGGCCCAGTGGTGACAAACGGACAATTGCCGGCCTCGGTTGTGTCGGCCCCTGGAAATCCTGGTCACGCAGGACTAGTGATGTATCGGCCTTTCATTGTGTCGGCCTGATGACAGAAAGTGACTCGGAGAAATCCTGGTCACGATGATCGTCCTGGTTATGTCGGCTTATTGTTCTGTCGGCCAAAATTTGTAAATAGTTATCTTAGTCACGGTATTTTATTCATGTAATTTAGTTAAGGTTAATCCAGACAATTCTTTTTCAGTTTATAGACTCTAAATTAGTTTCCGTTTCACTCTGAAGCGTCGAGGAGTTTTGTTCATACATTCCATTCATATCTCATCATTCGTTGTTGTGCATGTATGTGTAAATGTATCATCGTAGCGACTATTGACGGACTGACTGATGACGTTCATTTTGACGGTTAGAATTTTTATTGTATGAAGTGCTTTACCATTGTCGCGCGGCGTGTGTGTGTGAGTGTTGGGGTTTGACCTTGTAGGACTTTTTAGCTTTTTATTGTTAGTTTTTGGCGACGGTAGGGTCCGGGTAGGGTAATTCCGAGGGCGTAGAATTAATGAAGGGGTGTAATGTAGTAATTTTAGCGACTGTAACCCCCGTCCCTCCCGCGCATACATATTTCACAACAAACATTCATTCTACATGACTTACATACAGGACAGGTACAGACTATACGATCACAAGCATAAACTCCATGTAGTCATGGTTACATACACAGGTCAATCCACATGCACTTGCGGCCCCATTCACTCGGTACATCGACCCAGTTAGTTTCGGCCTTGACCTTCACCAGCACCTACTTCTAAACATAGAACATGACACACCCACCGCTCACATCACGTGCACAGATATAAGCATAACAAGTCTCGTTCACGCGCCGGGGAAACCCACTTTCCCGGTGAGATCAGCACACATCAGCACATACATGACCAATCACAACACCGCATGCATTTGGCGGGAAAGTCTACACCACATTTTGCCGGCCCCACAGTTTTGCTAGGAGTTGAGTAGAATCGGTCATAGAGTATAGACGTGTTGTGAGAGAGTTGAGTAAATGGCCGCCACGAGCACAGACGTGTTGAAGTATTGTTAAGAAGTTTGGCCGTGCTCGTATGGAATACTTGGAATAATTGTGGACTATTTATACGTGAATTGTGATAAAGAAGGACCATAGTTTTCGGCTATCTTATTGACGGGGAATCACCGGACGTAGGTGTATTTGCGGCCTTGATGTGACTGTCTGGATCATTGGACATTGTCGCCCAAATAAATTATTGAACTGAACTGCCGGCCTTGTGATTTGCACAGCGATCGCAGACATTTCGGCCTAATATCGGCCATAGAACGATATTTATCACAACATATCTCACTCTTTTTGGATCCTTCATGATGTAAGGTTCGGCTACCCCACGATAAAGAGGTATACCCCATTACTGAAGTGTCGCCGAATGTCTTATAAACCCTCCACACTGCAGCATCATAACCGTGGTGTCACTACTCGCGCACACCACGTCACGACGCTACAGTGCTTTCAGCTATATCCCCACTGTTGAGCACATCACAGGCCAGATCTGCACCCACAACCCGGCGGTGATGCGAGTCAACAGCGGGAGCCGACCCGGGAGCGACGCCGAGAGAAACCACTGTGGTTCGAAAGGTACGGCACCAATGTAAAGTTCGGCGACCCCACGATAAAGAGGTATACCCCATTACTGGAGTGTCGCCGAATGTCTTATAAACCCGTCCACACTGCAGCATCATAACCGTGGTGTCACTACTCGTCAACACATTGTCACGACGCTACAATGATATTTAAGGAATGCTACTCAGACCCACCACAATGATATTATACACACGCTACAAGGTCGGAAGTCAATCTACCTTACACCGTTCCAATATGAAGCATATATATGAAGAATATGAAGCATTGTATATCAGTTACTATATTCCGTGTATGGTATCAGACTGGGCCTTGAAGAACTTATATATCTGAGGCCTGAAATACTACAGACGGGTATGTACCTGTATGAACGTCTCTGATTTTTATCATTGATATGTTATTTGATACTTCATCGAACATCGCTAGGAGCATATCGGTTCCTCTTCTGCTGAAGTCGTAATGTTTCCTCGTGATTATATATCCATGTCCTTGTGTTCATAAGGGAGCTTTCGTTCTAAGCTATCTGTGTTTAATGATCGAAAGAGCAGAGCAGTACATACGATTAAAACAATACAATACTCTCAACTATCAATAAATAGTTCATTCAGAGACGTTTTTCTATGGGAAGTAATCTCTCTTTTGGGGAATCAGACAATGCTGGGGTGTGATCAAATTTCTTTCTGAGGGTTCCCTGAGGAAATCCGCCAAAATAAAAGGGCTGCACTTTATGTGATAGATGATGCATGTGCTAGATCCATAACCCAATCATCACCATCTCTTGTCATGCATCAGTACCTGGATATATTGGAACGGTTAGTTTATATCATGTTTCCTCTCAGACAATTTGGAAATGCATACCCTCTGAAGTGAAAAATAATGAATGTTCATATTTTCTTAGTATGTATTCTGAATTTCAGAAACAGAGAATAACAAAATATTGTTTCTGAATTTATATGCAACTTAATATAACTGTTTACGTATCTCGTTCTTAACATTGTCAGTCTTTGTGACAATCGTGTTGCTGGTTGGGTAAATAAATCTCTGATAACTCGGTATACCTGAATCTGCTTATGGTGGATTTGCTACATTCGATATTTGATGAAATTTGATCTAGGGCGTTCATGATCAGATTGATTTGATCTGCTTGAGTTTGATCTCCTTGTATCATTACAATGATCGATACACAGAAATATTTCAGACACAAGCTTAC
The DNA here is from genome assembly GCA_949152475.1 of Terebella lapidaria. Classification (NCBI taxonomy): domain Eukaryota; kingdom Metazoa; phylum Annelida; class Polychaeta; order Terebellida; family Terebellidae; genus Terebella; species Terebella lapidaria. The sequence continues at coordinate 17,660,745 of OX424555.1, read as the reverse complement.
TGCCTCTTGTCTGATTATTCTTTAACAAAATAATCCCACATAATAAGCTGACATCATATTGTCTTTTATAAACAACATTGAAGTCTTGAAGATATAAAGTTCCACATGCCCCCAAATATCTGTTAAATATCGAGAATGAAACAAATCAAATCACTACATAAAAATATATGACAGTCTGTTTCATTGTTGAAAAATCTTCCACTGGCACTAAACAAACACGTGTTCTCTCTCTTTCTCTCTCTCTTATCTCTCTCTCTCTCTCACTAATTTGGATTCGTTCCTTCGATATAGCGACTGTAGATAGTGTGTGAGGAAATACCACCTGCAGTTCCATGCCACAGTTGTTAATTTATTTTGGAAGGATCATGAGTCCTGTGCACTGCATGTAGAACTATTGATGTCCAATCGTACTAGACATCAATGATATCAAAGCAATGTGTGGCAAGAGAAATATATTGTTGAATTATCCATGATGTATGTGTTATGTCGTTGTGCCGATGCTAAACATTCAATATTAAACATTTTTAGAAAGCGGTGCATAGGATGAAATGGGGTATGAGCAATTTTTGTTTCCTAGTTTTGAGTCATGAACATTTCCCCAGGCAAAGGAATGAAATTAAGAGACACCCGTCGTGAAAGTACATGATGCTATATATTTCTGACATTGACAATTTATGAGACCATTCAGAATTGTTCACCCTATGATTACGACACCATAAATTATCATCCATAATCATAGAACGACCGTTCTTGTTAGCTAGTTGTTATTTATCGTCACTGATTTGACCTGATGTTAACATTCTTACATCGTAGTTGATTAACTGAAGTGAGAATATGAGCAAGTTAAACCCATGCATATAAGACACGTTAAGATAAGATCAAACTTTATTTACCGTCGGTTGGAGAATGCAATAAAACATTAGCTGGGAATCAACTATTTAATGACATAAAAAAGAAGAATTTCCATACGCATACATACACACTAGTTTTATATGCACTGGTTTTGTACAAATGCCCCTCTCTCGTTGATTTCATTGCGGTTTCATGTTGGAGACCGTTTGAATTTGTTGAAGTTACCGCCATTCTCGGTGCTTTGTATCCCTTGATGCAACGCGATTTCAAATTATTCGCATATGTTTGAATGTAAATTAAGATCAGAAGTAACTCGCCTGGTGGACAGAGCTATTACGAGGAGACCACTTGTGTCACCACAATGTATAGGGTCAGTTTTCGTTATGTGCAATCTGACTCTCTGCCACCGCGTTAGTGGTGGGCATACTTTACAAGTAAATTGCTTGTCATGTCAATCAATCTCTTTTATTGACATTCCTAACCACTGGGATTGTACCAAAAATGGTAGACCATTGGGTGATAAGAATCATTGTCGACCTTGGCTAGTTTAATCTACATGGTTAGATCAGATACGTTGTTTGCTGATTTTAATGAGTATTATTTGGAATCTCTATTGACTTGAACAATGATCGATGTCCTGGCGAGAGCCAGAGATGTACATCCATCTCAATGAGTCCAACATCGAATCCAGTGTGTAAGCCAATGTGTACTTGTTAGCTCTGTTTGTGTTTACTCAAACTGACAGATACGTTCAAAAATTCATACGTGCATGAATAATGACTTATCTAACACGACATAGCCACGACCCATGGCAGGTTTGTTTTGCATTATATTGTATACATTTCTGGTATCATTTTTGGTATAATTTGTATGATTTTTTTTACTGACCACCGGTCATGCAACACAATTGTGATGATGCGATGAGGAAGGTTTATTATATAACACTCTTAACAAAACGCTCGATCAAAACCAAAACACAGTGTAAGCCACACATGGTAATTGCACTTGTTTCTTATCCTACAAAAAGTGAGCAAACATGACACGATTGCTAAATGTGCATATGGGCAAAGGTCATTGGAGCCATTGTCATGACTGAAAAATACGGCAATAGTTCGATCTCAAAACTCCATGCTAAATATCTAAGATATCTGATGTGTGATATTTAGCACGATGTAGATATGAGATCGAACTATTGTCATATACTTCTCCATAATGTGTATCAATATACATGATTCCTGAAATACACATCAGATCACCACACAAGACTATTGTCATAATGCTAATATCATGGGCATGCTGTATTTCATGGTAGCAGGTCAAGTATGTGAAAATTATATATTGGATTGATCACGTGTCCTTCATACTTATATCTGCGCAAGAACATTACCTGGAGAATTCCAAGGACTGCTCAAAATGGTACTCAGTATAAAAAAACAATTATTTTGTTCCAAATCAACTTGTCAGCTCCACATGGCGACACACCCACATATACAAATGTCGGACGTCAAAGAACACACCAGTGGTGATAGTACGTGTTGATGTATATTTCTAACATGGACGAGTATTGGAACCATTAACACACGGTTTACGACACCATAAATAGACACCCTGGATGATCGAACGACCGTTCTTGTTAACTATTTATGGTCACTCAAATGTATAATAAATATACAAAACAATGACAGCATGTTCATACACGAGAAGTCGTCATTCCACAGTTGGTTCACCTTATGTCATCAATATTTCCATATCCTATCGTAATATTCTTGTGTGTGTGGCTCATGCTCAAGTGTGAATATTGAATAGTTATTTGATGATTACTCTTTAAATTAAGAGGACGAGAAAGATTATATTAATGAAGACAATGCAAAAAATGCAGGCCTTAATGTTCCTCAAGTTTTTGGCAGGAAAAACATTTCTTCAGCAACATAATTGTTGACAGACACGTATCTGTACTCGTGCATGGGATGTTGGAGGAGGGTGGGGTGCAAATTTCACTTTCTGATATATAGATGTTGTATTGACAGCGAATGGTCCAACTCAAAACTTCTGAATTGACCCAAGTAAAACAATTGTAAACATATATTTAACTAGCATCAAATGAATAAATTGTTTGTAACTCAGTCGATGCCCAATGTACCCACACATGAGACCCCATCGTGATTACGGCTGTGGTGAATCCTCCTGAAAGAAATGAATTTCAAATTCACATACTCAAAGTCATATAATATCCCATGAAAATTATCTCAGTTTGAAACCACCTAGTCATTCATGCAAATACTTACTGTAGTAGTATGTTCGAATGTAGGTACAAGATAAATAGATTGTTGTTTTTCTTCCCAGAAACCTTCAATAAGCTCATCATGAAACTGTCTCTCAGGGGTATTTCAGATATCACGTTTGACCGTAAAACCGCCATACACCATGTTTATCTTAGTTTAGCTGGATATTACTGTGATATGGCAGTCACTCGGGCAGCTGGGGGAGCTGTGGAGTCTATGGAGTGATTCACACCCTGGTGGGGAGAGCTACTACCAGAGATCATTCTGTCACCACAGTGTGAATAGTCAGTTTGTCGTTATGTGCAATCTGACTTGCTGCCATCGCGTTGATGGTGGGCATTCTTTTGACACCAGAATATGTCGCACTGCACAGTTATTGTATTAAACTTGGATTTACATGTATAGGACCATCATAGACCATATGTAATGTGAAGATGAATTCATAATGTGTAGGCATATATCACTTCTGCATTATACTTTACGAATAAATTATTTGTCATGTCAATCAATCTCTTTCATCGACATTTCTAACCACTGTCATTGTACCAAAAATGGTAGATCATTGGGTGATGAGGAGCATTGTCGACCTTGGTTAATTCAATCTACATGGTTAGATCAGATACGTTGTCTGCTGAGCTTTTAATGAGTATTATTTGGAATCTCTGTTGACTTGAACAATGATCGATGTCCTGGCGAGAGCCAGATATGTACATCCATCTTAATGAGCCCAACATCGAATCCGATTAAGCCAATGTGTACTTGTTAGCTTTGTGTTTTCTTCAAACTGACAGATACGTTCAAAAATTCATGAATAATGACTTATCTAACACGACAAACCCACGACCCATGGCAGGTTTGTTTTGCATTGTATTTTGTTCAAGATTTTATAAAAAAAAAACGAATTGGTCCTGGGATTGATACGTTTCTTGTTTTGGTATAATTTTTGTTTGAATTTTTTATGCGTAAATGTATCGACTTACCACCGGTCAGACAACCCAATTGTGATGATGTCATGAGGAAGGCTTACTATGTAACATTCTTAATAAAACGCTCTTATCGTACGAAAAGTGAGCAAACATGACACATGATTGCTCCATGTGCATATGGGCAAAGGCCATTGGAGCCAGTGCCAAGTTTGAAGAATATGGCGATAGTTCGATCTCAAAACTTCATGCTAAATATCGAAGAGATCTGATGTTTGATATTTAGCATGATGGAGATATGAGATCGAATTATCGCCATATTCTTCTCCAAAATGTATATCAATATACATGATTCCTGAAATACACATCAGCTCACCACACAAGACTATTGTCATAATGCTAATACATGTATCAGGGGCATGTTGTATTTCATGGTAGCAAGTCAAGTATGTGAAAATTCCAAGTTGGATTGATCATGTGTCCTTCAAACTTATATCTGCGCAAGAACATTACCTGTAGAATTCCAAGGACTGCTCAAAATGGTACTCATTATAAAATAAAATTATTTTGTTCCAAATCAAGTTGTCAGCTCCACATGGCGACACACCCACATATACAAATGTCCGACGTTAGAAAATCCCATTTTTTTCCAGAGTTATATTAGCAATGAATTTACACAAAATAATGGACGATGAAATTTCTCACGTTCTGGACATTGTACGGTTAAAGCGCAATACATTGAAGGAATACTACTGTACTTGAATTTAAGACAGCGACAGTTTACAAGGTCGAGAGGCAATCTACTTCACACCGGTCCATAAACATGAAAGCGTTGTATATCAATTACTTTTTTATGTTTCCCCCACCATACGAATATATTGTATATCGTCAAGTGATATTCCGTGTATGGTGTCAGAATGATGGGCTTTCATCTGAAGCTTGAAATAGTACATATATACCATTTATGAATCTCTTGGATGATCAATCATTTGGTACCTTCAGTAAATGAAACATCTGAAATATCCATTTGGTTCTTTACGGATCTTTGTTTCACCCAACTTGAATTTATATAATTGGTTTTCTTGGTGCGGATTTTAAAAACAAGAATTTAGGTATAAAAATTTGTTTGATAAATGTGAATCGCAAATTCGCTACATGCATTGCAAATTCACAAACAATTTGCGACGTGCAGAAAGACAATCTTCACGCGTACTTAGCATAGTTATTGAGGTAAATATGAGGTAAGAAATAGCTTCAAATAGCACTTTGAGTGGCCGATGTCGATAGATTACATACTCTAGACTGTCCCATCAGCTATCTGATGACTTTGAATTCAGCATGATCAGCGCTTATCCTGGTTAATAATCACTATCAGAGAGGGTTCGTCCACCATTTGATTGTGCGATAAGTGACCTGAAGTGAGTGATAGAAAGCCGTCCGACCTTGGCATGGACCGCATGGTATCACCAGGCAGTCTAAATAAAACATCAGTGAACAGAATGTTTGGTAGGACCCACTAAATCGATTTGATCCCAGAGCTGATTTCAAAATTCGTGTTTCATTTTGGTACCATGTGCACCGCAGGTCATGATTCTAGCCGCGTCTCTGATTATTGTCATTAATATATTAACCAATACATAATCGAACAGTACTTGGTGCATCCAGTTCTTCTTTTGCTGAAGTCGTAACCTTTACTTGTGTATGTTCATGTCGATATGCTCATCAGAGAGCTTTATTTCTAAGCTGTCTGTGTTTATTAATTGAAAGAGCAAAACACGAGTGACACATTACAAAAATGTAATATACCCTCAAGATTTCAATAAATGACATTACCCAGTCAGAAACATGTTTTGAAGTAAAACTCTCATTTTGAGGAATCAGAGAAATTCCGCGGCTATGATAAAATCTGTTTCTGAGAGTTTCCTGAGGAAATCCGCTGAAGTAAGGGGCGGGATTTCATGTAATATACGGGTTATATAACCCTACCATTTACAATAATTGGCATCAGCTACTAGCTATGTTGGACCGGTTAGTTTATGTTTCCTGTAGGGTAAATTGGGAATGCAGACAACGCTCTAACGGGAAAATGACAAATATATATCTATGTGACATTATTCGTAATTTTAAAAGCACAGAATAACCACATTATTTTTGTTATCCAAGTTGATATCTGATTACGTTTCATGTTCTTAGAATTCACAGTCTTTGTGCCAATTACATAACGGGATTTCATCTAAAATCTAAAAATTCGATGTGACTGAATTGCCTCATTGTATATTTGCTACAGTTGATATTCGATTTAGGATTTGATATAATTTGATATAGGATGTTCATCGTCAGATGGAATTTGATCTCCTCGAGTTTGATCTCTCTGTATCATCACAAGATCGATATATAGAAATATTTCAAACAAAATCTTAATGGTTTTTGTCTGATAATTGTCTGATTTTCATGTAATAACTTAATAACCCTGTAATAAGCTGACAACATAATAATTGTCTCTTTGAAACCATACAATGAAGCCTTGTACATATAGTTCTTTTAGTTATCAAGTATATGTTAAAAAATTGAAAACGAAACAACTCAAGTCATTATAATTCCTATACATCATACAAAATATAAACGATCAAGGATATTGACCAGTATGTTTTATTATTCAAACTGTGTCCGCTGCTACAAAACAAAAACGTTATCGGTTTCGTCTGAGCAAGTTGATTTTTGGCTGTGTTTTGAAGTGTGAGATGCAGTTTTCACACTTTCACACTGACATAGGTGTAGATCTACATGGCAAAATGGGCAAATAGGCAGTTTTGTCTCCTTGGACTGTGACACACCAGTGGTGATAGTACGTGTTGATGTATATTTCTGACATGGACGAGTATTGGAACCATTCACACACCATAAATAGACACCCTGGATGATCGAACGACCGTTCTTGTTAACTATTTATGGTCACTCAAATGTATAATAAGTATACACAAACAATGACATCATGTTACGAGAAGTCGTCGTTTCACAGTTGGTTTCACATTATGTCAACAATATTTCCATATTCTATCGAAACATTCTTGTGTGTGTAACATTATAATTATTTGGAATTCTGTTCTTGCTCAAGTGTCAATATTGAATAATTCTTTGATGATTACTGTTTCTATGCAAAATTGAGAGGACGAGAAAGATTATATCAATGGAGACAATGCATAAAATGCAGGCCTGGATGTTCCTCAAGGTTTTGGCAGGAAAAACATTTCTTCAGCAACATAAGGCAGTCAATTTATATTGATCCAAAATCGACATTTTATGTATTCATGACAAATACTGACATGCGAATAATTATGCTATATATGGTAATGTACTTTGTGAATTATTATGAACTAAACTATAATTGATATTTTGCGGAATTTTTCATCGGACAAACCGCTGGTTTTCGTATGATTGCAAACTTTGCACATTGTTGGCAGACCTGTCTCAGTACTCGTGCATGGAATGTTGGGGATGCACATTTCACATTCCGATATAAAGACGTTGTATTGACAGCTCAACTCAAAAGTTTTGAATTGACCCAAGTATAACCATTGGTAAAATATGTGTAACTAGCATCCAATTGAAGGATTGGTGCCCACTGTAAAAAAAAAAGATTTATAATGCATGAGTTGTTTATTGTTGTATATATACTCCTGTATACTTGTTGCACAGAGCATGCCTGAGACCCCAGCGTGGATACGGTTGTGGGGAACCTCCTTAAATGAATAAAATTTAAAATTCCATTTAACTCTTAATCATATAAAATCCCAAGAAAATTACCTCGGTTGAAACCACCCACTTAATGGGGTAAAAACTTATATAGGCCTACATTACTTTATGGATATATGCAAAACAGAAACAAATACGGATGTTTTCCCTGGAAACTTCCAAATAGACTGACCTGTATCATAAAAACTGTTTCTGGGGGCATTTCAGAGATCACGCTTGACCGTAAAAAAAGCCATACATCATCTTTATCTGAGTCAAACTGGACAGAACCGTGAGATGGCAATCACTCGGGCAGCTGGCGGAGCTGTGGAGAATGGAGTGATTCCCACCATGGTGGGAGACCTACTATCAAAAGAGGTCACTTGTGTCACCACAGTGTGTAGGGCCAGTTTGTCGTTACGTGCAAACTTGCTCACTGCCGCCACGTTAATGGTGGGCGTTCTCGTGATGTATTTTCATGTTGTTATGCTCATCAGGGAGCTTCTTGTCTAAGCTGTCTGTGTTTATCAATTGAGAGTGTAAAACACGAATGAAACCATTACAACAATACAATATACTCTCAAAATTTCAAAGAATGGCATTACTCATTAGTGCAATAAAGTAATTAGTAAAGTTTTCTCTTGGGGAATCAGACAAATTCCAGGGCTATGGTCAAATCTCTTTCTGAGAGTTCCCTGAGGAAATCCGCCAAAGTAAGGCGCCGAACTTCATGTGATAAATACCTGTCCTGTAACACAACCATGTACAATTATTGGCATGTATCAGCTCCTAGCTATACTGGAATGGTTAATGTCTGTTTCATGTGAGACAAATTGGAAATGCAGACAACGCTCTGACGGAAAATAACAAATGTGTATCTACCTGTGATTATTCGCATGTATTTTAGAATTAATAATTTTAGAAACACAGATTAACAACATTTTTTCAATTGATATCCAATCTGATATTAGAGTACGTTTAATGTTCTTAGAATTGCCATTTTGTGTGCCAATTGCGTAACTAGTTGGGTGCATAAATCTAATATTTCTGTATGACGGAATTTGCTTATTGTACATTTTGCTACATTTGATATTTGATCAAATTTGATAAAGGATGTTAATAATCAGTTTGATCTCCTTGTATCATCACAATGACCGATACATAGAATTATTTCAGACACAACCATACATTTTTGTCTAATTATTCCCTACTCTAATAACCTTAATCTAAGCTGACATCTTACTGTCTTTTTGAAACCATACAAAGAAACCTTGGGAGTTCCATTATAGCCATCATATATATGTTGAAAATTGTAAATGAAACAACTCACGACATTATGATTCATATGCATCATTACAAAATACAAACGATCAAGGATATTAAACAGTATGTTTTATTATTCAAACAGTGTCTGTTGCCACAAAACAAAAATGTTATCGGTTTTTGCCTGAGCAAGTTGACTTTGGCCGTGTTTTAAGTGCAAGACGCAGTTTCCTCACTTTTCTCTCTAAATAGGATTCATTGAGTCAGCAAAGTGACAGTAGTAATGGTCCATGCATTCTCATCAAGTGAGTAGATAATGTGTAATTATTTAGGCTGACTACGATTAAGGCCAGATCACCTGCAGTGCCACGCCACATTTGTCAGTCTATCTACAAAGCAAGTTTTCTGCATCGCGTGCTGAAGGGCTAATGTTTAGTCACATAGCAATGCATTGTATTACAAGAGCTCTAAGTTGTTGAATCATTCATGGCGTATGTGTGATGTCGGTGTGTCGATTTTTAGAAAAAAAAATCGTTGCATATGATGAAATGGGCAATAAGTATTTTTTTATCCCCTAAGACTGTGAGACACCAGTCGTGACAATACGTGATGATATTTATTTCTCATAATAAACAATTATTGGGACCATTCTGACATCTTCACCCACGATTAACGACACCATAAATAAATACCCTTGGTGATCGAACGACCGTTCTTGTTAGCTAGTTGTTATTTATGGTCACTCAAATGTATACTAAGTATGCACAAACAAAGACAGCATATTAGTACATGAGAGTATTCGTTCCACAGTTGGCTTGACCTTATATCCATAATCTTACATCGTAATTGGTTAATACCTAATAGAGATGTGATTTCCAGATGACACACATTGTATGTATTAAATTCATATTAATGCATTCAACAAAGAAAATCTTCTTGTATTTTTTTTAACATATAGTTATTGCTGAACAATGAGAAACGACAGTAACAAAACAAACCTTTCCATTTCCTTTTAAACACATTCATGTGTTTGTAGCATCAGAATCAACTGGAATTCTGTTCCTGTTCAAGCATGAATTTTTATTTCTTTCATTATCACGTTCTCAGTGCAAAGTTAAGTGGACGAGAGAATTTAAATTAAAGAAGACAATGCAGAATATAAATCAAATAAGCCAATCCATAAATTGCGAGATTGAAGGCTTCAGCGAAAAAAAAACCTATACAGCAATAAAATGCAATTAATTTAGATTGATACCAAAATGTATAAAATATTGGGATGCAAATAATTACATTGCATATTGATATGTACTTTGTGAATAATTATGATCAAATTTATAATTGATAATATTTTGTGGAATTTTTCATCTGAAATAAAACGTTGGTTTTCCTGTGGTTGCAAACTATGCACATTGTTGGTAGACCTGTCACTGTAATCGTGCATGGGGGGTGAAATATTCACCTTCCGATTTATAGGCATTGTATTGACATTGAAGAATCTAACTCAAAGCTTCTGAACTGACCCAAGTATAACCATAGTTATACATAACTAACATCCAATTAATTAAATTGTTTTGTGACTCCTGTACTATTTGTACATTGCATCCCTGAGACCACATTTTGGCTACGGCAGTGGGGAACCTCCTGAAATAAATAAGGTTTACAATTCCATTTAACTCTTAGTCAATCCTTCCCATGAAAATTGTCTGGGTTTGAAAACACCCAGTTAATGATGTAACACTTGTATAGTGTACTGGTTCGTTTGAACATATACACAACAGAAGCGAATATGGACTTTTTTCCAGGATATCTCCAATAGGCCTAATATGAAAACGGTTCCTCGGGGGTATTTCAGAAATCACGTTTGACCGTAAAACATCGGTTTGTCTTAGTTTAACTGGACATTACCGTGAGACGGCAATCAGTCGGGCAGCTGGCGGAGCTGTGGAGATTATATGGAGTGATTCACACCCTGGTTGGAGAGCTAGTACCAAAGCGGTCACTCGTGTAACCACAGTGTGGAGAGTCAGCTCGTCTTTATGCGCAATCTGACTCGCTGTCGTCGTGGTAATTGTCGGCGTTCTTTTGTCACCAAAATGTATCGCAATGCACAGTTGTTGTATCAATATTCAACAATCAATATTATTTGGTTCATATAGGATCTTTGACCATATGTGACGTGAATACCCATATATTATATCACTTCTGCACAAAAAAGTCAATCCATGCATTAACTATATTCGCAAATGACAGCAACTATTTTGACTATGTTATTCGGCTACATTCTTTTCCGTGTTTACTAAATCCAAGTTCAAGACAAAACCTCAAATGATTTTTGGCCATAACTTTGCTAACGATTATCGAATCAATTTGGAATTAAATTGTAAATTAATATTATTAATTTTTAGGTTGCCAGACCTTTGGGTTTCATAATGTTGTGTTGATAACCTTGACTCCAAGATACATTATATGGTCGTGGCACCAGTTCAAGCCATGGGTATTTTTTTGTACCAGACAAGGACACGTTCTGCTGAGAAATCATACCGCAACCATAAATACAAATATAGTCATTTTACTTGGGACCCATACCTTTTTTTGATAATCAATCTTACTCTGTATTTCAAATAAATACGTATTTCCTAACTGTTTTACACGACTGTTAATCAACGAATTCCAGTAGATAATATTTCAGAAGAGAGTGCGACCGTTGACGACCCTGTGTATAGAATCTGTATTTGAGTGCCCCCGTGTCCTCTCCCGCCACGTGGACGGCTTGTGTTTAGCAGTGATGCACACGTCCGGATTCCTCCACCAGTTATCACTGTCAGTGTACCACATGTGGGTGTCCGACAGGTGCGCCTCGTGTATCATAGCGCACACCCGGCACCAGAAGTGGGTGTTGATGGGCTCCCAGGACTGCTTCCAGTGGAAATACTCGTTATAGAGAGTGTCGTTCCTGTCGAGAAGGCGTAGGTAGTCGGCAAGTTTCTCCGGAGATTCAAAGTCATCAACATGGATGTAGCTGTGTGGAGGAGCTATAGCAGCATAATCCTCAGGCGCCGCCCCCATCACAACCGGCACCATGTCGTTACTACAGCACCACGGGAATATGATGTACAGAAAGATTACTCAATATCGTACAATAAATTAGACTTGGATTGCATTATATCTTAGTACTGCCATGACGAGGGTATGGAACTTCTTTGGCGGTGGCCTAACATCACTAGGTATGTAAACGGATATATCTAAATATATATATAAGGTATAAATATGATACTCACGAGAGGCCGAATTCGAAAAACTTCTCAGTGATATAATCCTTGCAGTTGGCATTCTCAAATGACAGGTAAAATTTGTAATTATTTCTGAGCATTTTCTGACACTTGGCATTGTTCTTTTTAGTACACGTGTACTTCCCACAAGATCCATAGATGTGGACATCGATATGTTTCCGAAGGTTCTTTGCATAGCGCAGTCGTCCGTTCGTCGACGCACAGTTCGATATGAAGGCAGCCACTAGTTCAGTCCTTCCTTCTGCATAGTTTATCTGGCTACGATCGTCCATGGGTGTCTTAAACTGGAAGTACTTGCCGTAGGGAGCTGTGATCGTGGAGTCCCGCCTGTAAGTGGCGGTCCAGTTGAGCACGGTACGGCCCGGGGACGGGTTCCTTGAGGCCGACTCCAGCTGGTACCACAGGATGACTTGGTCGTTGCGCCTGGTCGCTCCGTGCTGAGTCTCGTACGTCCGCAGACTGATGTCCCGAGCCACGATCACGTCGGCGTCAGCCACTAGCGACTTTTCCATCGTCACCCGGCAGTTTCTGACAGGACAGCCGGTGAACAATGTGTCTATGTTCTGGTATTTCACGTCGTTCAGTTTTGAGTATAGGAGTATCAGTTTCGGTTCACCCGGATGCTCGTTGTCGAGCAGTAACTGGTCCACGATACGGTCCTGAGTCTCGTTCACTGAGGGCCACACAGAGGCTGGAAAATATGTACTATCTGAGAGGGAAGCTACGCTCCTGATCCGGAGTATGTCCTCGGCTACTTCCTCTCCATTGTGACACATGTACTGTGAGCACCCTGTCCGTGGCACGTGACGGCTATGTCTGTGGTAATCATCCAGGTTGAATAGTATTACAGGTATGCTCAACATCCAACAGGCGAGAAAGCTTAGTATCACTATTGGCCATTGTGCCGTTCTTTGTTTCGACATGATATTTCAAAATTAACTTCATACACATATTCTACATGTATACGTATATGCGTACTTCTCCATGTGTTAAACTATCAAAACATATACCGTATAGAGCAGCGCTGTTCTCGGTGATAACTCACCTTCATGGAAAGTGAACAGCTGTGCTATTTGCAGGTATCTCGGTATATCAGATTCAGCAGTGATATAATTAATTGTGGATGTAGGAAGTTTAAGTCATGCAATCTCATACATCTGGGCATCAGTGGATTCCGATGTAGACCATATAGTACGTCACTGAGAAAATGATAACTCATTAAATATTCGTATTGAACGAAGAAAATGTAGGCCTACGCGTTTCATATTCAATGTCTGATAAACTCAACACATCTTTGTGAATATAATGATAATGCTCTGTCAATGTCTCAAGAGTAAAAAATGCATTTAATAGGTATATTGAAGTTGAATTGAACTATTTGTATGCATTCTCAATGCTTTGTATGCGTAGGCCTTTTTCAATAGTCAAAATACATACTCAGTTATTTTTCACGCATATTTAACACCTCTTTGCAACTATAATAATGCTTTGTCAGTGTTTCAAGAGTAAATAAATGCATTTATGCGTAGGCCTTTTTTCAATATAATTAGTCAAACGACATACTCAGATATTTTTTACGCATATTTTATATGCATATATATTATATTATACCTTGCATATTTGATATTTTTATATAGTACTAACTACTAAGTCTCCGTGTCAATGGTAGGCTGCAGATTATGGCTGCTTGCAGAGATGCCGTAAGTGATTATACCAGAGAGTGTTGTACACTCTGGTTATACTCTTTATTAATTTCTTTTTACTCTGCATCTCCAATTGCATAGAATATTGAAAATGCGTACAAAGTATTAAATATCCGAAATAAATTGTTTGATATGCGTAGGAATGTAGCTATATCAAATATGCGTGTAAAAAAAATGCGCGAATTATTGAATAGGCCTATAAATACTCAACTTCAACACAAACCGCATTGAATTTTTGGCCATAACTTCCTTTAGGATGGTCGGATCAACTTGAAATTTTATATGTTTCCATCTGGCACAAAACCATATTTGTTCAACAAACTTCATACGTCTATCTTGAAAACTAAAAAGATGGCAATTAATCTACCTCAATGTAAAATGTTGGACCCCAGGCGCGCCCGCAGATAGAAGCACTGGAAGCACGTGCTTCCAGTAAATTTTTTAGAAAAAAATTATGGTAAATATATTTATTATAAGAGCTCTGCTGTTTGGATTAATGAGATGGTGAAAACTGCTAAGCTTTCTGGAAATAACCGTGGTGCTATTATCAAATAATGAAATAAGTGGATAATAACTCGAGAGATTGTTTATTTTAATGGCACACCGGTAAAGCTCTTATTTATGAACCCTGAAGATGAAAACTCAATAATAATCACTTTATCAAATCATTTAAAGTAGTCCGCTCCAAACATTGAGGTAACGAAGGCTCAAAAATTAAAAGTTTTTTCTTGAATAGTATATCTTCAAAATGCCCTATTTTATAGAGTAACTGATCAGCATCCTAATACTGAAAAGAAAATAAGGGGTCCCCGTACTGGTTTCTTCCAATATATTCGATCAAAATGACCAACATATACCTACAATGACATATTTTGTTGGCATTTTTGCACATTTTTTGTCCATATTCACATTTTGCATCATGTTTTCCATGCGAACGGATATGGTGACCCCGTATTTTCTTTTCAGTTGCAGTATGCTGATCAGCTGCTCTATAAAATTTGTCATTTTGAAGCTCTAGATTATGTTCATACAGTTATTTATTTTTTGAAAAACTCTGACCCCTCCTTACCTGAACCGATCAGTGAACCGATAAAATTAAGGATCTGATAAATTTCCTGTTTAGATTTAGGTTTAAATATTGATGAGATTACCCAGGTTCTGGTGTATGTTATTAAAGCTCAATTATTTTATTATGGTAAAATTGTGGTAATCATGGCTTTACAACAATCTATCTACAATGATAATCTACAACTTTGTTTGACCGACTTCATATTTAAAATATGTTGTGGAAAAAAACCTATGGTTCAGACGACGTAACCAGGGTCCCAATATATGAACAGAGCCCATCACAGAGCACCTAGTAACCGCCAGCTTTGGTGCCCTGGGCGGGCCCCAGACCCCACGCCAACATATCCTGTCCCAATCGCGTTGGTCCTTTGTGCTTCCACTTTTTCAAATCCTGAGGGCGCGCCTGTTGGACCCAAATCGGATCACGGGAATGTAAGCACATTTAGGGAATTCATGATCTTTATTCCGCTAAGAAATGTAATATGAGGAAAGTTTTCGAGTTAGAAGACTCACACAGGTGTAGGCCTATTCTAATAAAATATCATTCTTACAAAGTACTGTGCAATGTGAACATCGAACAATATGCCAAATGCCAAATGGAAACAAACAAAATTTTCCTAAAGGAAGTTATGGCCAAAAATGATACAGTATCAGGGGCGGATCCAGGAATTTGAAAAGAGGGGGTCCATCATCATACGGCGTGGGGCCTGGGGCCCGCTGAAGGGCCCCAGAAACCAGAACCTTTTTTATGTCCTGTGGTAGCTTCCTGGCATCTCCTGGGTATAAATCCCACTTCATGCCCCTGGTATATAAAAAATTATGGAGTGAAGCGAGCCTGTCGCGGTGAGGGTCTGTGGCCGCTCAAGAGACCTCGAAGCAAGAGTCTTTTTCATGATCAGTGTTAAGTTGATGGCATCTCCTTGGTATGACTTCCACTTGGAAACCATGGATCGCCCTACTTTCATATTTAATGCTGAAAATAGAAACGAAGCGAGCTCGTCTCAGCTGGGGGTGCAATTTGGCTCTGACTTCTGGGCCCTTCAGCAGGCCCCAGAAGTCAGAGTCTTTTTTATGCTCTGTATTAATTTTGTGGCCTTTCCTGGGAATAAATTACACTTGAAAATTCATCAATGAGCATGTTCTGAAAAGTTTGTAAAAAATGTAGAAGGAAAGCTACACATTCGGACCAGGGTGCTGGGGCCCGTTGAAGATCCCCAGAAGTCATAGCTTTTTTATGTTCTGCATTAATTTTGTGGCCTTTCCAGGGAATAAAGTGCACTCAAAAGTTATTGATTTTCATGTACTGAAAAATTTGTTTTAAAAAAAATGTAAAAAAAGGAGCTGCATATTTGGGCCTGGGGTCTGGGTCCGCTGAAGGGCCACACAAGTCAGAGCCTTTTTATGTTCGGAATTATCTTAGTGGCCTTTCTTGAGAATAAATTGCACTAACAATTTATTTATTACCATTTTCTGAAAAAAGTTGTAAAAAAAACAAATGTAGAAGAGGAGTTGCACATTCGGGCGTGGGGTCTGGGGCCCGCTGAAGGGCTTAATATGTTCTGAATCAATTTCGTACCCTTTCCTGGGAATAAATTGCACTTAAATATTATTGGTTACCATGTTCTGAAAAGTTTGTAAAATGTAGAAGAGAAGCTGCACATTTGGGCCGGGGGTCTGGGGGCCCTCTGAAGGGCCCCATAAGCTAGAACTCTTTTTATGTTCTGTGGTAGCTGAGCATACTGGTCTCTCATGAGTATACATTTCAAACAAACTCACTATGATCAACCTGAACTCAAACATGATATTTCGACATAATTTTTTCGGGCAGGAGGCCTGAATCCGCCTATCGAAACTCTGATATATAAGGGGTATTTTTCGAAAAAGGGGGGTCCTGACCCCAGTAACCCCCCCCCCCCCCCCCCCTCTAAATCCGCTACTGAGTATGAGGTTTTGTGTTGAACTTTTTTTTTTTGTTCAGATCTATATATATATGCATGAATGTAAACTATCACACATGCGTGATAAATATCTATATATTTTCATATATTTACAAAAAAAAAGCGTGAAACTGATTATTTGCCAAAAAAAAGCATAGTGTTCGATCATAACGAACACGGAGCCCAGTGTTGCCACACCTGGCGATTGAATTTGGATTGTAATAACGGCTTCGCGTCTGCGTATCATGTCTGTGTTTTAGAATGTTCCCTCTAGCAACAGAATGTAAACAATTCTAAATTTCATATTTTTGGTGTTGTAATTTTTCAAATATCGACAGCAATCATGTCTCTGAACCCTTTAGCGAATCCTAAAAATGTTAAATTACTGTGCGAGTTGTGTCAGAAGCCAGCTTTCATTCAATGCACGAAGTGCCGGGTGACTTATTACTGGTAAGAATTTGTCTTCTTGAATTATCGCCCACGGCCGTTACTTGTCAGTCGATGTAAACTTCATTATATCAACATTGTATGCAAATGTCAGCAAGTGAGACAGTTGATTTCGAGTTGAGTTTGTGTATGTTTTGCATTGTTAAGTTGTGGAAGTTCTTTCTATAAAAACTAGAGTTTATACTTATTTAGATCTAAAATATACGGTAACCCAGAACAGTTGATGGAAATGCTTGCAGAAAACGGAGTGAATTGCATACTTATAATAAATCCTCATTGATGTATGCCTGTTTTTATGGTAGAAGAGACTCTTCTTATTCAGTGGGACCACATTTTTGCCCTATATAGCAAAAAATGTGGTCCCATTAAAGAATTGAATCTGGCCCGCTATACTATACTTTTACCACACTCCCGACAGTGAGTGGGCCTAAATTGGTCCCCAAACTTTGCCGGGCCAAACCGAGCCTAAGTCTAAGGCCAAGCCACTTTGTCAGTTTGTGTTTTCTCCAAGTTTGTGATTAAAGTTCATGCGTCACAAATTAGCTCACTGTTATATACCGGTAGGCTATATTATATGTTGTTTCAGTGGTGTCGAACATCAAAAAGCTGACTGGTTGGGGATACATGAAAAGATATGTCAGCTGTTGATACCTCTCAGAACTCCAGTACCTTTCCTCAGCTCAGAGGAAGAACGGGTTCATCGTGAGCAGCAGCTAAAAATTAGACAGGTATCGCATATTTATAATAATTTACACATGTGTGGTATTTCAGCAAAAGCCATCAGCAAGCTGTACAGTGGAAATTATTTTGAGCAATATGAAATTTGAGTAGATGTACACTCACTGACTCAGACTTCAGGCGTGCAATTCATTTAACAACATCCAAATTAAGCCCAGTTCCAAGTAGTAATATTGCTGAATGTTGTGTTCATTTTTAAAACAGACTCAAATGATAGAGCTATCAAGAACAACCGGGCAGAAACTTTTGTTTGAAGGCAAGCATGAACAGGCAGTGCCAGCAGCCATGCAATCTCTCAGATTCGCCATCGATGTCTACGGGCTTGCCAGTATAGAGCTCGTGCCATCATACCTCATACTTGGAGAAGCCAGCATTGGTAAGCAGTTGATCATCTTGTTGTTTTTGTATAATCTACTCCCCTTTTTAAAAACGAATGCTCACTTGATGATTTGTGACCATAATTTCTTTAAATCCAACTGCTATTAGTCCTGCCATATGGCCCATTTTATTCATAATTTGCTTCTTCGTTTAGTATCTTGTGATATTTTGATGTACAGGCCTTGGACGGTTGTCCCAAGCTGAGGAGTATCTCTCACAGGCACAGTGGACTGTCCTCAAAACCCCAGAGTGCTCGAATGCCATCAAGTCCAAACTCTATCGCAATCTTGGGCTGCTCTATGCCTCCAAGGGAGAATATGAGGAGGCGCTACGACAACTAGCTGATGACGTGAGTGACCAGTTTTAATCTGTGAACCTTTGTTTCACTGCATTGGAGCATATATGCAGTATACAGTGCATACAAAACTCATTTGTACCATGGCATCACAATTCTTACTAACTTTGTTTCAGATCTACCATGCCTCTGAGGAGTTTGGTACAGATGACATCAGAACATCTGGGGGATACTTCCACATGGCCAATGTCTTTTTCCGTCAAAACAAGAAGGATGTTGCGAACTCTTTGTACTCTCAGGTTTGTACACTGACAGATCTTGTAATAAAAACATAAATGTCCAATTTCACATCCATGAGTAGCTTGCCAATTCACAGAAGTATTTTGAGTGTCACATTGCATGGTTTTGTGATGCCAGGTGACAGAGATCTGGTTCGAGCACCTGTCATGTCTGGTGGAGGACAAGATGGCGGGACCATCAACCCCGCAGGGAGTCGGACCACTGGCTGAGCAAGCAGAGGATAATGAAGGACTGGGTAAGGATGGTTACAAGTTACAACAATGCTAAACTGATTCTAAGTACCACAGGTACAGCCGCACAAGGCATGCTCCTGGCTGTAACAAAGTACCACTGTATTTTACCAATCCTAATGCCATGACTCTATGGCTCATTTGAAACAACGAAGGTGCAGATTGAATGTCTCAGAGAAAAAATTGAATGCCAAATAAAGCAAATTCCTACCCGTGTTTGTTACAGACGAGGCACAAGAGGCAGAGGCCATACAGGTGCTCAACGCCATCTATGACATGTGGGAGCAGGGCAGTGGACAGTCTGACCTTCTGGCCAAAATCACCTACGCTCTCGCCATGCTGTACTACATGCTGCAAGACATCACAAAGGTTATATGAAGTATAATAATATATTAAAGGCGACGGACGGTGAAAAAATAATATTCAGGATTTTTTCCTTATATGATAGAGTCGTATGAGTTATAAATGATAGCAACAATATTTTCAATGAATATGCATCCTGTTGCCCTGTGGGCGCTCTGTAGTGGAGACTCCCTTCAAGAAGCTTCCAGCGAATGATGTGACGTCACGATAGGTAAACCTCTGACGTTTCGGTGGCACACGGGTGCACGATCCTAGTCCGACATACAACATTCAAATGCAGATTGCGAAAATTCTGCCGCAGTGACCCCCAATTTTTTTTTCATTTTTTACATGTGTACGATCCACTGGACATGTATACTAAATTTTATAAGTTTTTACCGTATGGATTTCTTTCTGGGGCTGTTAATTCAATTTGAAATTAATAATAAGGCGGATTTCGAAGGATAGCTAAACTCTTTCGAAAGTGTTTTGCAACAAATCCAACGCGGTGACCCCCAATTTTTATTCAACAATTTCAATCTACACATATCACTTGATAATCAGACAAATTTTGAGAAAATTCTGATGAGCACATATTTACCTGTGGGTTATAACTCATCACCCCTCTTGAAATATTTTCCGATTAGAGTCCATGTTAGGGCATGGACTGTGCATATTTTCCAGGTTAACAATATATTTCACCATAACAGTGTCATCTATATACTCTCCTGAACATGGTGGCAAATTTTCATATCCTTCTGCCCAAAAATGGGTGTGTCGCAAATATTTAATGAACTCCATCTCATCGCATGAAAATTCTTTGACCTCACCGCAGTGATCATAGCAGCGGCGGAAAACGTACAGGTATCTATACAGCGGTATGGAAAACGTAATGACCTATCGTGACGTCACGATTCTTTTACCTGAAACACACGGCATGGCTGGGGCACTGTGAACAGCATTTTGATCGTGCCAGACGCGCATTATATCGATGGAATTCGTACATTTATTTATTTCGTAGCATATCATATGAACATAAGCAGTATATTTGTGCAAGAAAAAATTTTTACTGTCCGTCGTCTTTAAACTCTTCAATTCATGCGTATGATATCCTATTTGAACAGTTTACTACTTCCCATTTATCTACAAGTAAAGTGTATTTTGCCAGAATAATTGTCAATGTTCTCTTGCAAACTAACTTAATCTTAAAGTTGATGTTTATTATTAATAATGTAGAAAGCATTTTCATCCCTAGGCCAAGGAGTTTGGAAGGAAGGCAGTGGTTGCCTCGGAAGGCGTGCAGGACGAAGAATTTTCCCGGAACCTGGTCGAGTTCCTCAAAGTCTGTGAAAGAGTCATCTAATTACCTGGTGTATTGTTATTGCTACATAACTCATTTCATGTAATTACTGCATATTTGGAAACCTGTCACAAAATGTTAATTAACAATACACAGTGGATTGCGAACATTTAAAATATGCTCCTGCTTCTGTGTGTCAAAAACTGCAGATCATAAATTACTTCTCAACTGTTTATACATACAAGTATACATTTCTGTATCGAATAAATGTGTGAATATGGAACTTGATGTTGGGTGTGTTTTGTGTCACTTTGTATAAACTGTTCATAACATGATAATATAATTCATATTTTATTTTTTCACATACAAAAATAGTATAAATCACAAGAAAATACAGTATCCGTCATATATTTGGCAGTAGAAATGTTAAATCATCTCAAATTCAACATGATAGGATTCTCATACCGAATTGTATGATTGAATCAACAACTGGAAAGCAATAAATGACATAAAATATAATCTAATAATTATATCATGTATATAAATATTATATACAAACAACACATTACGTATCAAATCTACCTACTTGATTTGTGAGTTTAAATCCCATGTAAGCTCATATATCATCCCAAAGCGATGATTACATTGAGCCCCTGCCTTTATAAACATAATTATCACCAGTAATTGTCCAAAGAATCAGTAATACTGTCAACTAAACAATATTGAGACTATGAAAACCATAAGTAACAATATTGGACTGCCGCCATTTCATATTACAGGGACAAGCCAACCCAATGTGAATTTAAAGAAGTCTTGATTTAAAAAGTGGAGCAACATGTAACAAACAAAGTTTTGAGGTAGACGAGCTGCAAAAGCTCTTTATAATATCAATTTGAATAAAACATGTAATAACATTTACTTTTTGGTTTTCATCAAAAGATAAAAGATTATAAGTGTTTACAAATATACCGGTATGTCAACAATAATATTGCCTTGGTCTCAATACTAGTATACAACTCAAGAATAAATCTATCGGTCAAAGCTTTTGGTGTCATCCAAGGACAATATGTACACATCTTTGAAACCATGAACAACTGCTACAACAACAAAGTACATGTAAATGCAAAATGCTTGTTACAGTTTGGTCCAAATCAATTACATGTATTGTATCCAAACTTGGGAACAAAGAAGTCATGGTCAACTTTCGCTTATGGTATGTCATGTAGATTGTACATAATGATCAGCACACACGAGCAAGTGTATACAGCAATAGTTAATAAGTACTTCTTGTCATATCATATTTCACCGTAATTATGAAACCTTTTCCGAAACACACCCTGTTCCCATTATAAGTCTCTCAGCACTATGGTTATGTGAAGCATAAATAAATGTATATGTGAATAATTACCAGGAATCAACACATAATATATACCAGTATATGAATATATACTCATTGCTGTATAAAATATTGTAACACTTTCATAACAAGCCAAAAGTAGTACAAAGCAATGACATTTTTTCAAAACATCTTTCAAAACATGAAGATGTATACATATATTATGTTTGTATTTCACTGGAATATCATCAAGCAGGAGTTAGTAAATCTATAATTCAGGCTAATGTGTCCCATCTAATATTTTCAGGGTCAGAGTATCACAAAGCGCTACTTGATGTATAGTAAATGTCACGATTCATAGACATAATCAACAAACAACAACAGTGGTACAATAATAAATGTAAATGTATATGAAAATATCTTTAACATTAAACGATCCATAATAAATCTATAATACATTTTATTGATAAGGGTGATTTGAAATTCATGATACATGTATTACCAGTAGCAGGTATATGTATTTCTGCCAGTAGAGCATTCAAGGCTGCCTGTTAGGCGAACATTCGCAGTCATTCCACCGATTCTAGTCATAGATATTGCATAATTTAGCGAACGTTCCAGAACATTTCATTGCATAGCACGTACTACAGCTATCAGTTTTCAAGCCGTTGGTTAAAATATTAAAATGCTGCATGTCTGCACCATCACAATTATTGCATCAACATTATTTTACAGCATATCACATAAATAATTGCCACTAACCTTACAACTCTATTGCAACATTTGCTCAGGGCCTCGAATTCATACAATGAAGGTACAATGTCATTATTATTATGAATCCTTGACTTGACACTGGCAAATACTTTGTACATACCCCCCGGTACACTGTTTGTCATTTGATATTGAGCAAGATACCTGGAAGCCTTGTCTCTACAAATTCCCTGGTATTTATCAAAAGATTGATTAAAGTACTAGTATAGTGAAAATATGATGTGAACTTATATGAAAGATCTCATTGATCTGAGCAAAATGGTTTTTACGGCATGTAAATATCACAATCCGTTCAAAAGTTATAGCACTTTAAAGACTTAAATCGGCAAATTTGCTTTTTCAAAACAATTTAGCTAATTAGTATGCAAATGAGATATTCATGACGTCATCGGGGGAAGTTGTTTTAATTAGGTACTTTGATATGTATTATTCATTCATTTAATTTTATGATTATTCATCAAAACTTATTCTATACAGATTTTAATATGAATAACCAGTGTTTTCACTTTTTCTGTTGTTGTCAAGGTAACCAGTGACCTGGTATGGCCCATAGCAACCATGGTTGCTAGGGCCAGAAACCCACTTAGAACAGGGTATGCACAAATAAAAATGGTGCCAACTTGAGCTCTATAATAATTCATTTCATAAATAATCGACAGAAAGTCTGTGGATAGACTGAATTGGCAGTGAATGGCCATGGCAACCATGGGTAACTACGGCTATAGGGAATGACTGGTAACCATAGCAACAGTACAGTTTGTGTGGATATTGACTATGTATGGTACATAATAATATGCACTAGTCAGATCGTCAGAACCTTCAATAAGAATCATTGTATCATGGCTTGAAATACCCTAATTAAAATTTGTTCCCCTCGTGACGTCATGAATTCTCATTAGCATCCAATTTGCATATTAATGAGTTGCTAGAACTTTTCAAGTGGCTTCTGTAATGTAGTGTCGGGATGGCAGTTTCAAATGGCTGTAACTTTTGAACGGATAGAGATAATGATATACCGTAAAGACCATTTTGCTCAGCTCAGTGAGGTTTTTCATTTAACAAAACATCATATTTTCACTTTACTAGTACTTTAAAACATTTTTTTTTCCAGTGAATAAACACACCTAGCTTTTTAATAGGTCATGACAAAGTGATATTTTTACAATGTATTTATGCATGAATAGAATACCACAAACATCGGTCTATAGGTCATCAGAATCTAAGAACCAATCAATGACAAACTTGACCATGAAGTTTGTCAATTCCTGGCTAACAATTGATTGCCAAAACATTAATTGTCATTCCATTGCTCTTTAACGTATTCGTGCCCACCCTCACATTTCATTAGGACAACTCGATGGGTGAGACTTCCGGGCTCCACCACACACGACTTCACCTCATTACTGGTTATCGTTTTCCTTGACCATGCCAAGCAGCATGCGGTAGTGCTGTCGCAGGTTCTTGGCACGGAGGTGGGCACTCTGTATCTCCACGGTAACGGTGGCTGGGAACCACCCCTTCTCCCCGTCCCTGATACGCTCTCCCTCGTACCAACCTGCCAGAAACACACTCAACTCAATAAACAATACAGCTTTTAACCCAGTAGAGGGGGGGGGGGGGTGGAATACTGGGTCGTCTGATAAAATATGTAACTGTGGTATTGTACTTATCCAATATCCATAAACAAGCAGTCGCAGGACTTTTGTAGAACCACACAGCAATAACGTGGTTATGATAGAAATCAAATTTCTCACCGTCCGAGACTTTGCGGGAGACGTTGATGACATCAGACTCCTCGAGAGACAATTCGTCCGGCTGCTCGGCCACGTACTGGTGAATGCACTGTACCTGGGGGCAATCTACAACAGACACACATCTTCTTATTTACTGTACAGTAGGTTTATCCATTTAGTTACATGAAATACAGGAGATCCTATTGTACATTTCTATCCTTGAACCAAAACAAGGACAGAGTGTGTGAAGTCTCATATTATTTGTAGTATAACTTTCCACTTCATGGAATGTGCTTGAATGAAAACACCACACGTCATTCAAATCTCTTGCGTCCCTTGAAAGGGTTTAGAGTCACAAAATATACCTGCCTGTGAGAATGTGTTCAAATCAGTAAATAGTTTGTGATTCGCAAGGAAGAACAGATTCTACATACCCCAGTCTTCGTAGATCCGTTCATCCTCACTGAGATGTTGTGGAGGAGTCACTGCCTCAACCCAGCGCATACGCTCGCTCCTAGATAACAAACACACAGGCACAGAATACATCAGGTGTTGTAAGTCAATCGTTGGTCAGTGGATACTACTCTCCTCAATAGTTTCGAGTTTTAATACTTTTTTAAACAAATTTTTCAATAAAACAATACATTAGATTTTTCAAGTACTTTTCATAGAAGATACAACTGCTATCAGCCATGAATCTCAATAGATCTGCCACCTTCAAACATGTTAACGACTCATGCTACGTACATGCTCTCGGCGGCCATGAAGAACTTGATGTCCTTCTCAAGGAGCACCATACAGAAGATGTTGGTACAGCTACTAGGGATGCCTTGGGGCAGGGCCTTGACCACGTCCTCCTGACTCAGGATATCAGCGTGGATGTGGATCCTAGGTGTGTGCTCAATCACCTGGTACTGGTCCTTGCTGGCAATGGGGAATCAAGGGAGACCAGATTGATGTACAGCGTGAGGGAGCAAAGGCAACATAGTCCTTTCTAATCTTTCCCCAGTACGACAGAAGAAGATTTGTCATTCGCTATTCAACAACTATGACTCCATGTGCACGTTTTTCGAAACAATGATGTTTCAGATAAGTAAAATTGAAAACCATTGTACCTACAATGTAAGTCAAATTTTAATTTTCACATGATAATACTCTACCTTTTTTTCCTGGTAATGAGCAACAAGTCATTGAAGAGAAAGAGATGAACGGGCTCCTTCTTCCTCGCGAAAAACCCTGAACTGTTCTGTAATACTCTCGTAACCTGGCCTTTCTTCACCAGTGACCTATGCTGCGACACTATCGGAATAGTCTGTGGAGGAAAAATTCTGTTTTACTGAAATAACAGTGTCAGCCTGCTGCTTTCTGTCAGTTATTCATCAGAACATGTACAGCACACAAACCTTGACATCCTTCTTGAACTCCAGCATTCTGCTGATCTCATTAACTTGTTCGATGTTGCTCATTTGCCTGGCTCCCTCATTACACTGCCTGACAATCTACAATCACATATACATGGTATATCATCAAACAATAGGAAAAAGAGAACTAAATACACACATTGCTTGTTTAACAGTCGTAGAGAGAAACAAGATGCTTCACAATTGACATATCCCAAATGCCCCCAAAAGTTGTCCGAGTTTCGCAAATTACGTCAGAAAATTTCTCTTTGGCCAATAGTAACGTTTTGCAGAATACAATTGAAAATGACGTAAAAAAAACTCGGACAAACTGGATTTGGGATAGGTCAATTACTGACATGCTCATTTCGTGATTCACAGCTGTAAATCCAACACCACTGCAGTTAGTTGGTTACTACATTGATTCTACCTTCTGTAGGGTTGTGAGGCAAGTGGTCAGGGCCTCGTAGCAGGGGTGGTGGTTGTTGACACGGTGACAGATGCTGTCCATTAGGAGGGGTAGTCTAGTGATCCGCTGCATGGGTAGCACCAGGAAGGACTGAAGGGTCAGGCCCTGGGCATTAGGGTCCATCTCCAGACGTGACAGGCCATCCACAAACTCAGAACTCGTCTCCCTGCACCAAAGAACACAGTAGCAGTCATCATATATCAGTGATATCCTTGTGTACCATATTGTTTCAGGTACATTCGTGTTTATATCTAATGCTCGAGTACAAAAAGGTCACTAGATTTTACCAACAAAAGTAATGCTGTCCAAACTAGGTGGGAATCAAGGCAAGTCTAGACCATTACCACAGAACGCACATCACTATTCCATGTATTCACAAATAACCAACTGACCTGAGGCGTTTAAGCGTCCTCTCCTGGAACATCTGATTCTTCACGTAGACGACATATACGTCAAAGTACTCGCGTGCAAAGTTTGCCATCGTGTGTGCAAGTCGGTCAGCTTCCAGAATACAGCTATCATGCCACAGAGATTCAAGCCTATGCAGGAACCTGGGTGCATAAAAGTGTTGTGGTGACATAACTGTTCAACTGTGCACCAAAATATCAGGCTTGTGAAAAACCCATTGTGCATTCAGCAACAATAGCCATAATGTGGTGTTACACAGCAGCATACAACTTTCACGACATTTACATGACAAGCGTTTTGCTCCCAACTGGTTACATTGGATGTATTGCAAGTTATTGCAAAGGTCAATCTTGCAATTATGCGTATACCATGTGAACAAGAAATAGACTTAGGCCATTATTTTTTGATTGATTGTTTTACAAACCCGCCGACTCCACATAAAATCGCCCGATAGGAAATAAATTCAGCAGTTCCTCTTTATATTTTTATTTTACCCACCGACTGGAAGAAATGCACGGATAAAAATATGCAGCATCAGAATGATAATTCTTTGCCTTCATGGTTATGCGAAGGAATAGTCACTTGTCAGCAATTCAAAACGATTATATGTATGTCTGTCTGCCTGTGCTTTCGACTATGGTTTTGCTACAATGACTTGCTCATATTTCTTTCTAGATATCACGGATATGTCCCATTTCAATAAAACTGATGATCCATATATTTAGATTATTCAAGGGTGCAATATTCGAGTATCATTTCTTTGTGTACTTTTATAGGTAGATCTTCAGAACATGAGCCTGTATGTATCATGTAACTTTTACATTCAAATTTTCAAAGACTTTTGGCAGCCATTTTGAACTAAAAATTTGGTCTTCCAACTGTCAATCATAATGGCCACATTGTCTCATTGTCATGTGGTATACTAGTAGTCACAAGGTGCAGCACTGCAACAGTTTTCTTAATCGTCTAGACCTGTGGCAAGTACATGAAATATTAAAATGAACCAGGAAAAGAAATGTGATCAGATTGTTGTTGTTTTTGATAAAAATAACAAACTGCATATCGTTTCCCGATATTAATTTCGACAAATAGACGAGTTGAATTTCGATATTTGACTCACTATCACCCAAATACATTCATTGAAGTCAAGCTGAAAATGTCTTAGTTTGGTTGTGACAGAACTGAATTGTGAAGAAAAAAAGGAAGTTTTAACTTGTTTAAAACCAGTATTTATTACATACCTACCTCTATAATAAACTCTTTGGGTAATCTTACCTTGGCATTCAAAGAAGAGGAGAGAGAAATGAATGTCACAAGAATTTTCTCAAAATTCCTGACATCCATCTCGAACTCGAAATTGAAGGAAATTACTCTCACACATCTCAGATTCCCCGCGGTGTAGATGTGACGTCACACCGGTCATATGATTGACCTTAACCGCCATTAATTTGCCCACCTGGTTAAGGCAGGGGAGGCGGGAGGGAGAATAATCGTGTTTATTATAGAGGTAGGTATGTAATAAATACTGGTTTTAAACAAGTTAAAACTTCCTATTTATTGCCATACCACTACCTCTATAATAAACTCTTTGGGTTATATCAGAATAACCAAAGGAGGTGGGTTTAACCCTCTCCCGGGAATTTCATCACCGATGTGTGAGAGTAGGAAATATCCATTGAAAGTAGTAAATATTGTGTTTTACTTTTAAATTATAATTTTAAGTCGAAAATACATATTTACAGGATATTTACAACTATACCATAATACACGCCTGAATTACCTTCAGATGCATGGAGACGAGCAGGGGCTCTGCAGAGGTGACTTTCCTCTTGCAGAAGAACAAAAATTTCCCTCGCCAAAGAAGAGGAGCAACTCCCCTGGGAGTCGACCTCAGGTGCATCTGTACAGAGGCGTGCTGATCTATTTACAGGTATCTACAGCTGGACTACACGCTCCGCCGCCACCAGTCGTCCAAGCTGGAGGCCGGAGTCATCCTCCCAAGCTAACTCCCTGAGATAGAAAGAAGTGAATGTGTTATGAGATTTCCAGGTACAGGCAGACATGACATCATTCAGAGACACTTTATTTGTAAAGGCAAGTGAAGCCGCGAGAGCCCTCACATCATGCGCTTTGACTCTGAAACCTGTGGATTTTTTCGCCTGTGACTTTTCATAGCAAAATCTAACACACTTCTTGATCCAAGATGAGATCGTAGCAGGACGGATATCCTTTGGAAAATCCTTAAGATAGGACACGAAAAGCAAATGCTTGCCGAGATGCAGCTCACGCGTACGATTAACGTAGATGCGGAGGGCTCGCACGGGACAAAGCTTCGCGTCTTCCTCCAGGCCCGGCCCCAGAGAAGGAGTCAGGGCGGGAATGGAAAAGCTCAATAATGGCGTACCTGCTAATTGAGTTTTGGCCAGAAAGGAGGGAATGACTCCGAGGAGAACCGAGGAGCCATCCGACTTCCACTTAACTTTGGAAAAGGACAGAGCGTGAAGCTCACTCCGTCGCTTCCCGGAAGCCAGAGCCAAAAGGAAGACCGTCTTAAACGTCAGCAACTTTAGTGAGGCCCGCTCAAGGGGTTCGAACGGATCTTTTCTTAAGACGTTGAGAACAAGCGATAGATCCCACTCAGGAACCGGGTTCCTAGCTTTCGGTCTTTCGATCTCGAAACTATTAATCAACGCAGTCAAACCTTGATCATGACCAAAATCGATCCCAAGTTTGGGTTTTAGAGTCTTCGCGATAGCCGTACGGTAACCCGCGATCGTGGATGGAGCTCGCCCTTCATTGAACTTTTCGAGAAGAAATTCGGAAATTAGGGGAGCATCGACTCTGAAAGGACTAACCTTCCGGCGACGACACCAAGCACAGAAGGAAGTCCACTTCGATTGGTAGACTGCCAAAGAAGATTTTCGATTTGATCGGGCGATCCTAGCGGACACCTCCCTTGAAAATCCCTTCTTTCGGAAACATCGCTCGACAATATCCAGGCATGAAGCTTCAGACTTGCGGGAGCCTGATGGAACATGCTGGAACGAGGTTGTTTGAGGAGGTCCCACCGATCCGGAAGCTGACGAGGGAAGTCTACTATCAACTCCAGAAGGTCCGGGAACCACGACCTCTGCGGTAGACACGGAGCAATCAGCAGGAGGCGACACTGGTGAGTCCGAAACTTGGCGATCACCTTGTCCAACAACACCGCTGGGGGGTAAGCATACGCGTACATGCCCTCCCAGGACGTCGACATCGCATCCACTGACATGGCCGTGGGATCGGGAATGGGAGACACAAACGAAGGAAGTTTGTGGTTCCACCGGGTCGCAAACAAATCGACCATCGGCGTGCCCCATAGGCCGCAGAGAGATTGGAATACCCTGGGGGCAAGACTCCACTCCATGGCCTGGACCTGGCCCCTCCGGGAGAGGCGGTCCGCCCAAACATTCATATGACCAGGGATATGCCTCGCGAAAAGCGAAATACCCCGGTCGTGACACCAGAGCAGGAGGTCGATAGCGGCCTGGCACAGCGACTGGGACTTCGTACCGCCCTGCTTGTTGATGTAAGCGACAACGGTGGAGTTGTCGGTGGCCACCAACACAGCCTGATTGAGGAAATGTGTTTCCCAATGCCTGAGAGCCAAGAACACGGCCTCCAGTTCCAACAGGTTTATGTGCCATTCCTGCTGAGACGAAGACCAGGTGCCCGAGACCTCGCTGTCGTCCCAGTGAGCGCCCCAGCCGTCCATACTGGCATCCGTAAATACGTGCCTGGATGGAAGCGGCCGGCGGAATGACGACCCTCGGAGCAGATTGACGGGATCCAGCCACCATTGCAGATGGGAAACGACTTCCGGAGAGACCTGCACGAGCTGGGATCTGTCTCCCGTGACCTGGGACCATTGAGAGTGTAGATGCCGCTGAATAGGCCGCATGTGCAGGCGGCCCAACGGAACTAACTTTTCCGTGGACGCCAGCATCCCGAGAAGGGACTGCCAGCGTCTGGCCGTCTGTGGAATGCGACGAAGGAAGCCTTCTGACAGCACGGATAATTTTGACTGACGATCCAGCGTCGGCAACACAGTCTCTGAGGTAGTCTGATAACGATACCCCAAGAAGACGAAGTCTCGACGCGGTGACAAGTCGGACTTTTTTTGGTTGATTTTGAACCCCATCCGTGAGCATAGATTTACCACAAACTGTGCTTGGACGATCAGCGTTTCGCGACAATGGTGCCGGATTAGCCAATCGTCGAGATATTGGTGGATAAAAATCCCCCGCTTGTGGGCGAGAATCTGGACTTCCCGAGCCACCATGGTGAAAATCCACGGCGCTGTCGATAATCCGAACGGGAGCGCCCGAAACTGCCATACGCGGCCGAGATAGAGAAATCTCAGGTATTTGCGAACTGCAGGTTTCATTGGAATATGGAAATAGGCATCTTTGAGATCGATCGTTACCACCCACGAATCGCGAGGCATGACTGAACGAACTTGCTCCGGCGTTTCCATGGAAAACGTCGGCACTATTAAGAACTTGTTCAACGGAGAAAGATCTATCACTGGTCTCCAACCCCCCGACGCTTTGGGAACCACAAACAACACGCTGTAGAACCCGGGAGTGTCCCCGGGAGCAGGTTCTATCGCTTGTTTCTCGATCATCGCCGTTATCTCCTCGTGGAGAACACGGCGGCGTTCTGGATCGTTTGGAAGAGTGAAACCCCTTGGGACGGGCGATAACGGTGGCAATTTCTCGAATTTCAGGCCGAATCCTCGACGGAGCGTCGAGACGACCCAGGGGCAAGCCCCGAGCCGCTCCCACTCTTTCCAAAACAGAATTAAACGAGCTCCTACGGGCTCGTCTGAGGAAGGAATATCGACCGAAACGAGCTGACCATGCAGCTCTTCTCGACACTCGAGCAAAGGATCCGGCCCGGAATCCGAAGCTATACGTACCCGGTTTCTTTTCCCCTGCGGGCTTGGGAGCCTCTCCGCGTCCTCGGCCTCGGCCACGACCACGGTCTCCTCGGGTGCTGCCGGCAGAGGCCCCGCGAAAGGGCAACCCTGAGGCCCTGCCTCTCGCTCTACCACGGCCACGAGTCGGCTGTTGCTGAGGCTGAGACTGCTGAACTGCAGACTGGGGCTTCTTAAAGGCCGAAACCATCTGTTGTGTGAGGCGTTCCAGAGACTTCGACTGGCTCAGGAGGGCATTGGAAGTAGAGGACTTCGCGGCCTTCTCGTCGGCCTCCTTCTTCACCTCCCGCAACTCCGCAGAACGGTCAGGGAGTAGAAGTGAAGTAGGGGCTCCGGAAGAGGGGATAACGGGGTGGAGAACTCTCATGTCTGTCATGAGCTGGTCCGGAACCTCGAACTTGAGGGATGAGAGGAAGGCGTCACGCCGCCACAACTCGGACACCCAGAGTGAGTGGGAGTCCAGGGCCACCTTGTCACCGACACCTTTGCCAATGGAGGTGACCAATGAAGCGCAGCTCAATAAGGCTTCTGCCAAATCATCCCGGTCGACGTCAGGGTTGTCCA
Source organism: Terebella lapidaria (assembly GCA_949152475.1). Lineage (NCBI taxonomy): Eukaryota > Metazoa > Annelida > Polychaeta > Terebellida > Terebellidae > Terebella > Terebella lapidaria. The sequence continues at coordinate 17,628,006 of OX424555.1, read as the reverse complement.
GGACCTGGTCACGGCACTGAAGAATGGCCCGTCTCGTAGCCATCGACAGCCAGTCCATGGCCGAATCCGTGGCCAGCCCCACTCGAAACGTGTGCTGCAGCTCCGCCAAGGCCGCCCATGGGATCTCCACGGCCTTAGGCTCCTTGAAAAAGGCGTAATGGGGGTGATGCCTCCTCAAAGCTGTAGGCTTGTCGTCCAACTCCGACGACGTATAGTAGTCGTTGACAGACGGGCGAGCAGGATACGCGCCAATCGCCGACTTGTTGGACCTGATGGTCTCGTCCATGCGCTCCTGCATGGAGCCGCGAACTCCCTGTGACAGAGGGAACCGTAAGGCGTCCTTCGACGGCCGGGGGTGCTCTATCTCAGAAGAGATCATCGAACGAGCCACCTTCTTGACTGGGGCCGGAGCATGCTCTTCGGGCCACAAACCCGGGAGGACCCTCTTCACAAAATCCAACTTCTCCCCCCAAGAGAGAGGGTCGTCGGACTCGGGCTGGTCCGCCTCCTGGTCCGGGTCCGCCTTACGCTTTCGCGGAAGCGTGAGGCCTGACGGGCCAGGTAACGGCTGGTCAGCCGACTGAGAGACCTGTAGGGAAGGTTCCTCATCTGAAGACGGCTCTTCCCTAAGCAGAGGGGAAGACGGGGGCGGTGGCGGCTGTGGAGGCGTGAACCTCGCCAGAAACTGCTGCCACTGGCCTAACATCTCTTCCCGAAAAGACTGAAGCTCGCCCCTAAGGCGCTGCTCTGACGTCGTGGAAGAGCTCCCCTGGACAGGAACACCGGACGGCTCCGACGCACGGGAAGACCCTTGGTCCGCCAACTGGGCGAAGGACAACATACCCTGGCTAGAGGCGACGAAACCGGAGGGCAGGGCCGTAAGAGGGGAATCGTCCTTGATATCCTCGGCGATCTGAAACACACAGGGCGAATCAGAAAAAGGAAACTCTGGAAACCGTGGAGACATGGAAACTCCAGGAACCCATGGGTTTGGACGGCTCATGGCCCTTGGCTCCCGGCCCCTACTGGCCACGGCTCCGGTAGCCACGGCCTGGGGTCCAGTAACCGACGGGAAATCGGGTGCCGGCGGCCGTATCACTGGCGACACGGGCCCGGACCGAAATCCGCCCTGGCTATGGGGTTGAAACCCAGCTCCGGGGGCAGGTGCCCGACCCGGAGGGGGAAACAACACTCTCTGTCCAGAGGGATCCCGGGCGCAGGGAACCGTCGTGAGCCCGACGGAACCGGCAGACCCCGAAACCACACTCGGACACTGAAACCCAGGTCGTTCAGCCAGAGAAGCATGAGAACGAGGGGCCAGTAGAGAGGGAGCCAAAAGTGAGCCACACAAACCCGTAGGTTGTGGGGAAGTTAGGGTGCCGAGAGCCGAACGCGCGGCTCCCGGGACCCGTACCTGGCTGAAAGAAAATGACAATGATAAATCAAAACTTACAGCACAAACAGCATTGGTTAACTGCAAATCTAAACGCCGCTTGCGTTCCTCAGACGCCTTGGGACGCGGCCTGGCGCTATCAGAATCTGACGGGGAAGGGGGAGTAGGGCAACCAGCAAACCTGCGGGCCTGAATCTCCCGTAAGCCTTGAAGACAGAGTTTCCACTCGTCGATGGACCAATCCGCGCATAACTCACAGGTGGCTGAAGGACGGCAATAAACAGTGTCCCTACACTGCCAGCAGGCGTTATGAGCCTCCCACTTAGGAAGGTAGTGTTTGCAAACGATGCACTTCATATCTGAAACATATCAAACATCGAAGTACAAACGGGCGATAATGGGGGAAGGAAAGGGGCCTGGGGAGGCTTTACCATTTCCTCCCAAAAAAATCGCAAATCACTAACTCTAAGCTAGTCTAACAACGAAAGAACGATCTACTGAAGAAAAAGCTGTGCAAAGAACAGCCTAAAGACGATCGTAGACGTGAAGAAATTCGACTTTGAATGCCGAAAGCAAGACTTGCTGCACATCCAACAATGGAGGAGCAAATTAAATGGCGGTTAAGGTCAATCATATGACCGGTGTGACGTCACATCTACACCGCGGGGAATCTGAGATGTGTGAGAGTAATTTCCTTCAATTTCGAGTTCGAGATGGATGTCAGGAATTTTGAGAAAATTCTTGTGACATTCATTTCTCTCTCCTCTTCTTTGAATGCCAAGGTAAGATTACCCAAAGAGTTTATTATAGAGGTAGTGGTATGGCAATAAATACCCCTTTTTCCATCTCTATACTCATACTAAAGCTGAGTTTTGACTCTATGTGTTTATGCCCAGCGGTATTTCTGGGCCGCCTAAACGCACATGTGAGTCTAATGCGCACAAGCACGCTGGTAAATGAAAGTGTAAGAAATGACCAATTTTTCACTGCTGCATTTTTTTTTTTATTAGCCCGACTACACATTTTCAGTAACTATTATTTTTATTCCTTCCTACCGACCGACTTAAAATATTAAAAGCGAAAAAGTTCGTAAAACAATTAATTAAAAAACGATGGCCTTAGGAGTTAAGACTGCTATGAAACACATAATGGGATCTGGACAAGACTGACCTCTGACTGACTTGTCGGACCTTGTTCACATTGGAGAAAAGGACATGGTGGTCCTGTTTGCTGATGATAGAGAACTGGACACTGTCTGCATTGAACATCTCATTGGTCAGAAAGTGGGAATGCAGCAGATTCAAACTCTTCACGTATGATGCTTCCGAAGTAATCACTTCAAACAAAGCCTGGCAAATGAGAGAAAATAGCACGAGTGTAGCAAAAAAAGACACAAAATAACTTTCTGACAAAACCATAAGTGACGACAATCAGTGCTGATATCATTACTGATACGACCGGAAGATGTTGAAAGTTATTTTTTTTGTACCTCTTGCAGTTTCTTCTCCTCAGAAGTCAACTGCTTCAAACAGCCAGATTTCTTCACCTAGAGAAAACGCGTGAGAACTCATCATCCACAAAAATGTAATGTACATTCAAGTAACAAATGATTTTTTCATCAAATGCCCGATTTCCGGAGACTGCAGTAAGATCAAGCTACAGACCTCAGGCATTTCGGCCCACATCTTCCTGACACCAGTGCCGAGTTTGATGACGTCCTGTAGCGAGGATTCCCGGCGTGTATCGCCAATTACTCCATAGTCGCTATCAGATCCGCGGTCAGATAGGATGTTAGACACATAGTTCTTCACTGCCTCAGCGTCCATGTACATGTAGTCATCAGTCTCTGGGGGGTGACAGATGGGTACACACTATACATGTAGAGAGTAAGTCATAGCTCGACTCCTTCTACACTAGGGAAAAATTATAAAATGCACACTAATAGTATATTATTACATACCGGCCATACATTGCCCCTCATCTACAACAGCGAATAGCCACAAAATACACGCTAACAACAACTCAAAGTGAGAACCAGTGAAAGTGAAAACTTACCGGCCGAGGTGTGTGCAGATGTATTCTCGGGAATGTCAGACTGGTGTACTATCTCGCGTGCCACCACATCCCTATGGTATACCTGGTAGAGTGGCTCGTCGTCCATGAACGAGTAGTAGTCACTTTCCCTCTGTGGAGCAGGGTCCTCATCCTCCATCAACTGGGGGCAAACAAGATACACTACATTGTCATATTCATGATATTTATCAGATGGATGTACATGTAGCTGTTTGTCGTAACATTTAGATGCATTTTTACAAATGTAGAACAGTTCCTCCAAAGAACACAAAGGAAAGTACATGTACACAGACCAGATCAAGATAGCTTTTGTGTGCTCCAGGCCGCTGTTCGCCGAGGTTCCCAGACACAGTCACGTGCTGCGAGGGCTCCAGAGAGACTTGTGTGGAGAATTTGTGGCCGGAAGGCGGAAGTTTCCTACCCAGGGTGCCTGGTGTCGAGGCCAGGTCAAAATTGGGGTCAATGTAGCTGGCCTGTGCACGGTTACTTCTGCAAGAGTCATCCATTCGCATATGCATATTCTTGCATTGAAGTCTTAAATATTGATTACTAGTAATTATGTAACACACCAAATATTCTCTGAATTCTACATTGACAAGATTCCGTACTTACGGTATTTTGCCTTTCCTCTTGAGGGTATCAATGAGTCCTGGAGGCATCGGCGGAGGGGATGAAGGTATGTCATCGTCATGGGCACCTAACAATCAACAAAATATTATATTTACGACCAACTAAAGCTCAATCATTATACGGTTAAATCAGGCTTCAGCAATCTTGATCTTTGAACAAAAAAGCAGTGATGATAGGGGAAGCAAGGTGATACTGCAGGCAAAATGGCACAAACGCCATATAATCATGACATCATTATGGTATTTGTACCATCTTTCCTGTTGTAAAAAGATGTATAATGTTTGTACCATGTTGCCCTGACTTCCCCTACTGGTACATGTACTCACTGGTGAGTTTTTTGGGTGACTCTGGAGGAGGAACATTCACTGCTCTCAGTGGTTTATTGGTATTCTCCCCAGACCTGATACAGGGAAAATCGTTCACACCATCATGATAAGTATACATGATAAAACACTGTTATGATTTAATTGTGAATGTGCAAGAAATTATGTGAGAATGTGATATACATTGTACTGCTATAAACTCCATCTTTCCAATGAACAAGATGATAATACATTAATATTCATATGAGTGGGAAATATATGTAGTGCAATATCTGAGATCAGAAGACTTACCAGTGTGTTGGGCTGAGAGGCAGTGGTACCCTTGTGTCTGGAGTAAGACCTTCCTTACATGAAGTGGTTGCCATGGCATCAACATCACTAGGTCTCCTGCCAAGCGACACTCCATCGGCACCCCTCGGGGGCAATTTAGGTGGGGGTGGTGGTGCCCCAAACTCATCAATACTGTCCATTTCGTGCAGCATTCTTATACTTCGTACATCATTACGTGCCTGGTGGGACTCCCCCACATCTAAAGTGATCCGTCGTGAAAGCGGTAACTTTGAGGGGCTGTCCACAGACAATGAGAGTGGTTCCTCAGTGTTTCGACCCCGAGGCGGTAACAATGGCGGTGGTACAGACTGTATCAGCTCCTCAGGGGTGGTCGGGAGCTCCAGTTTAGTACGTGCTGGGATGGTGCCACTCTTGTGTGGTACAGGTGGAGGAGCGGTGGGCGGGACATCACAATCATCGCCGCCTAGGACCGACGGCTCTACATAGTCAACACCCCCACTCGGAGCCTGTTGTGTGAACAGGAAGGACGATGCTGTCCCTGGGGAGCAGGGAATGGGCTCAGTAGGGAGAGGGGGTGGCTTGCAGGGGACGCGCCTCCCTGGAGGTGGTGGCCGTGGTACTGGAGGAAGTCTCTCAGTGTCCACTGAGCTGAACAATTCATTCTCGGCAGCACCCTCCTCGCTGTTAGAACTCCGGTTGCTGTCACGTTTTCGTCCAATCTAAGCGAGAGGAGCAAATGAAATATTGTCATTTTCATCTGCAAGTTGAAAGAAAAAATTTGAAACTTTTTTTGAAATGCAAAATTTTCAGTACATACATCAGTGCTAAAGAAATGTCCCTCTCTCTTCCCAGCCAGCTGTGGAGATGGATTCTTTTGAGGTCTGTCACATGAGAAATCAAATCAATTTTTAGCACATAGCTACCACAGTTATATTGCAGAATATTGATGCATGTATATTATGTGCATGTAGTGTAAATTACCGTCTTATCTGCAGCCTGTTGTCTGTTTCATCTTCACACAGTTCCGAGTACCCGTCATCAAGGCCTGACACACCTGAGAAAAAAATACGAGTAGCACACATCCAATAATGTTCAGAACATGTTAAGCTAGAAATTGGATACCGGTACGTTTGCGTACAATTTTAAATGTCCAAAATGTAATGTAAACATCTCTTTTGAGAACATACCTGATGCAGTCAAGCCTGGTATCTTTCTGTTGTTGTTGGTGTCCTGGCTGGGGTCTGGCGGGGCAGGACAGGCAATTTTGACAATTAGTCCATTTCCCGTACCTCCCGGCTTGTTCCTAGCCCGTGGCTTGGGCTTAGGACGAGGTGCTGGAACCTTCTCAAACAACAGCTGGGAGTCATCGTCTTTTGGGGAGTGCACACTTGGGAGGGTTGTTTCTGCATGTGTGGTCATCGCAGAAACAAATGGTGACTTTTCAGGTGGAATATACTGATCTTCATCGGCAGAGATGTTATCCTCATCAGACGAAGAAGGTTTGCGGGAGCGGTTGGCGCGGGTTGGAAGCAGAACAATGTCGGAGTTAGACGAGTGCCTTGGACTGGTTACGGGACTAGACGACGAACTCTCGGAGGTTCGGCTTGCTCCGATCATGACCGTGTTCATACTGGGACTCATGGCTTTGGGCTTGGGAGGCACAGGAGCTACAGTGAATCCTCTAGAATTCACTCTAGACTGTTCTACAACAGAGTTCACATAACTTGCAGGTTCCTGTGACTTAATAGCTGGTTTGCTGGGTAGCACTGGTGAAGAGTCGCCAGATTTTGTCAAGCGTTCATTCCTCGAAAGCATGGGACTGGACCCTGGAGACCTCTCCCACTTGCGTACCACGCTGGGGCTGACTCCTGGAGAACTGCCAGGACTTTCAAACTTATTCTTCATGTTGCTCACTCCAAGAAACTTGCTCTCTCCAGCCTTGTGACTCTTTTCCTCTTTCTCCAAAAGGGAATTTGAACTCTTACTTTTTGTCAAGCCAGAGTTCAAGTTCACACCAGTGGCCAGATTTTTCTGCAGCAGAGCCACCGATGACTGGTTGAGTTGAATGTTTGGCAGAGGACTGTGACTCCGCCCTGCTGCTCCCAGAACAGGAGACGAGGTGTCTCCACTCCTGAGACTCTCAAAAGCAGTATAGAGTTCATTCTTAGTAGAAGCAGGTTGTCCGGCAGTATTCTGTGAGGTACGTTTGATCTGGTCTGCCCACGGACTGGAAGCCAGACCAGAATTCCCTGCCCCACATGCCATCACCTACGGTGGACAAGTCAGAGTGGGGAATGTTGTTATATTGTGATATGAACCAACACATCGGTCATTAACATACATAGCATACTCATGATTATGAGCACAATTACAGATCATGCGTCGAAAACTTCTTGCTTTCACTATGTATTTAGCATAATTATTTTGTTGAAGTGGGATATAATCGTTTTGTATAATGTGCCAAATGTTAAAGCACAAAATAACACCCAAGCAACCCTGGAATATACCATTAGTTTGAACATATTACTTATAAATCATGTTCTGGAAAGCTCAGTTTGAGCAAACTGACTTTATTTGCATGATGCAGTACAATCAAAGGTATAAATATGAGGTATACATTGTTATTAAGTCTAGGTCTTCTCTGAGGACAAAAGTCATATGATATTTGTTTTACATTTTGGGCATGGAAGACTTGGAAATAAATAGATAAATGTTTAAATGTTAGATGTTTTTTCCTGGCTCGCTAGTGCTTTTCGGGAAAACAGTTGGCAATAAACAACAACAACAACAAATATGTCAGCTTCTGCTTTTATATATAAGTCATTAACTAGTTGGATTATCCATTATTTAGAATAGCTAGATTTTCATAGGGTGTGAGGGAAATGAATCACACAAACTTTAATTAAATAGTGAGGAACGTCATAATTCAGGCTACTAAAATTCACCTGTCAAAAACGCCAATACTTTTGTTGCAAGTCTTCTGGTTTCCACCAAATTATAGAAAGATTTACCAGTAGTTCAGTTTGACATGAAAAAGCAGAGAGCAGACTACTGAAAAATTTTGATGTACCGGGTACTGGTATGTACCGGGTACTACATAGTTTCCCTTCGAGTTGGTTTGTTTGCTACATAAACTTATGTCAAGACAATAATTTACAAAAATAACTTCCTTATTGTCAACCATTAACAATCAAAGTTACAAGCCCATGACTTCCCACACAAACGTGTAGTTATGTACATCACTGGATACATTTAACTGACAGTAAAAACTACTTGTGCTACTGCTACTATCAGGAAATGTATATTGAATGAATGAGCTTTACTCACAGAAGGCCTATACCCCGGCGAGACACCGTGACATTTAATAGTAATAATGAAAGAGAAAATCACAAGTCATTAAGTTTTTTGTGTAGAATAAAGGCATGATATACGAATGCAGCTAGATTTTTTATACATTGATGATCCCCAGAGGATAATATATTCAGGAAATTTTCAGTTACATTTACATGTGGTATGATATTTTTAGCCAGATATTTTTTTGCGAAATTTTTCGAATATCGGACATACCAAAAGGAAATGAGTCTCATCTTCGATTACATCAACACCTTGTCCTTTACAATAATTACAATTTTGATCAGATATTTTACAATTTGAATGTCTGTAGCGTTCAATAGCTAACTTATGGCAAACACACCTGAATCTAGAGAGCGCAACTTTGTGTTTCCAGTAAACATCTAACGATATGTAAGACTCTAAATTCAAGTCATGTTTGTATTTACTGTATAAAACAAGTTTGCTATTGGTTGATATTTCATCATGCCAAGTCTGATTTGACATATCGTACAGTTTGTATAAAGAAAAAAATCTTTGTATATGCATTGAAACTTTGTAGAACCTTTTAACCCTGACTCCTAGGTATTATGAATTGTAGGTAAATTCTACCCCAGTCCCCTTTGCCCCCAGGAATTTCAGCAAAATGAGCCATTTCGAGTGAAATTCTCGAGTAAGAATTGCTTGCTCATATGCAGTGAGTTATAACAAGTAACAGTTTAACTTGTTAAAATTGTATGCAACTAATATATCAATAGGCACAGATCTAACCAGTATGGTAACCAAATCCTGTTTTTTCTGATTGAAGGCCCTATTGCTCATTGCGAATTGCTTATTGTGAATTGCAAAATAGGTATTGCTTATTGTGAATTGCGTATTGTAAATTGCTTATTGTGAATTGCGTATTGTTATTGCGAATTGCTTATTGCAAGTTTTCCGAGTTCGCAGATGACTTTGACACACTCGAGAAAAATGGCGGACACTGTGGACGTATTAGTGTTGGGAATTGAAGTGTTTGACCATGTTGATAATTGAATTTTTTTTTCAATCGATCATCGATTATTGTTTGAAACTTAATTGTATGGAAAGTCACATTAGTTTGCTTGTCCTGATGTCCAAAAAAAATCAACGACAATTTCATTTTCTCTGTGATGTTCGAATTCCGTCATCAAGCCCACCATGCATGCATGTACTTTGTTATGAACACCGTCACAAAGAGATGATAACAGACAGAGTTTCCTGGATCTCAAACTTATCAGGGGATGTTATGATAAAAAAAGTTATGGTCATGTTTGATTTGAATAATTGAATTTTCAAAAACATAATCAATAATTTAATTCAAGACAGTTTCGGTCAATCATCAAAGACAATCGATGATTGATCCAATCACTAGGACCAATGGATTATAAAACTTTTTCATCAGGGTTACAACATAGCAGAAATAACGACTGCTGTGAACAAAGAACTTGGAAGAAATAGAACGTAGGTTGCGGACTGACGGTAGGTCTTTGCCAGTTATTAAATGAACAGTGAAAATTCAGAAGAAAAAACAGGGTACATTAATTCAAGAATAACATCATTCAACAGGTGGCACCCGTGTTTGCACACATCATACGCAATTCGCAATATGCAAGTCACAATTCGCAATAAACAGTCCGAAAGTCTCATTACCATACACAATTCACAAGTCACAATACGCAAGTAGCAATGATATTACCGCTTGGCGCTTGCCGCTTACTGTGTGTTGCACTGCGTACCGCCTTTCATTCACAGAATGAGCATAGTAGCATACCATGTAGGCCCTGACTTTGATAAATATAAATAAGTTGTACAAAACAAATCTAATTAATGCCAGAAAAGTGACAAGCAATAAAACATGGTGGATTTGACTGATAACTTCGAATGAAAAAAAACTCCATACAACTGTATTTAATCATCGACTGAACATTTCGGAAACTTGTACGAATAATCTTCCATTTTAAATGCAATGTGTAAATATTGTTTGATGATTATAGCTGGTATTTATTTAAGAAACCATTACTGTATTGGTCCTAATAGTAGCACGGTGAGCCATAGCAAGACCTCCTGCAGCAGTGCGCGCAAAACTGGGATCAAACTCGAGGTCAAATTTAGGAAAATCACCGAATAATATACCTAGCCTGTAGCCTTCAATGCAGCAGGCACCTGCTGTTATCAAAGCAGACTGACCTAATATATAAGCATATTAGCATATTAAACTAGCTTGCTGGATAATCCTACAGTAAAAAATGAAGTAAAATACAGTAACGTGTACAGTTTTCGGCCACCCACAGAAATCAGCCACTTCAAAAGATATCGTTTATCTGTGACGAAATCTTGTATTGTTCATTCTGTGATTAAAAAACAAAAAATGTTATAGTGGCCGCAAACTATCACCGGGGACCGAAAACTGTGATGCCTGACATTAACTCAAAAAGTTCTACTCAAACTTTGAAATGTTTACATCAGGAGTTATTTTCAGGTATTTCTGAACGGCATCTAAATTTTCTGCCTTTCCACGACACATCTTTTGTAATACACAAGATATTTTATCCAACAAAGACTTTTTTCCTTATGTGGCCGAAAACTGTACACGTTATTCTATGTCAATATAACATATATATTATACGTATTTTATTATATCCTCGTGATGGACGCTCGTGGACGGACGCGGGCAACATTCTCTCATGTAGCTCGTTTTTAATTGTTATATATCATTATTCTGAGGTTCAGTCCAGCCCCAGCATCCCTGTTTTATTTTTATGTTACTATGCTTATTTTGGGGTCAACAGGCAAAGAATTGCCTTGGTCTTAACCACAAACTATACTGTATTATATTCGATATTATTTGAGGCATGTTATGCTTGTATAGTTTGGAAATAAATTACTACTACTACTACTACTACTCGTATGCTAGGCGGAGAACATTAAGATATAAGCGGCAAGTATCAGGCGGAAGGCGGTACGCTGCAGTGAGCTGATGTCCTATTCGGCCTTCCATAGTACAGCTAGGCTAAGAGGATATTGACAATCATCGGGTGTCAATTGCTCAGTGGTAGAGCACTCGCCTCACAAACGAGTGGTCCCGGGTTCGATCCCAGGTCTCGCTATGTTGTCCTCCAGCCTGGAGAGGACATTAAACTTGGTACTGGGTGAGGATTACGGTGTTATCTAGCCTAGGGCTTATACGAGTAGGCGAGTACTCGTTGACGGTTACAAAAAGGCTTCTAACTGGTTAGGAATTGGCTAACCGGTTACTGTGAATTTCAAGAAGTGATAAAAAACAATACATTCTCCAGTAATTCTGAGCTTTTTGTTCTGAATTTATTCCTTTTTGGGGCGTGTAATGTTGTTTTTCATGCCGTCAGTTGTAATTTATGCCTCTACATCGCTTCAGCATGTGCGAGTTCCATTCTTTTGTCAACGTTTGTGTTTATGTTTTCAATTGATCACGAGACTGCGTGCAACATTTAATGTACTTGTTTGCTGCCAGACGATCAGACGTTTGCTTATTTCGAATTTTCGATGTCCCGGCAAAAGTATAAGTGATTTCAGACCTATGATAAGCATGTCTATGTATAGACCCAGGTGTCCCACTCTCTCGAACGCCGGAGGCGTGAGTCCGGCGTTCGAGAGAGTGGGACACCTGGGTCTAGTCTATGTATACGATTACTAGATCTACATCAACATCTTTCCAAACTTAAGCCTACAGTGGTATTACAATATAACGAGTAACCGGTTAGACATCTAGTAACCGGTTACACACTACCGAGTACTCGGTTACGAAAATCTCTACTCGTATTAGCCCTAGTGTTATCCTGAGGGCTCACCCCCTGAAGAAATCCGACCAGTCATCACTAGCTGATCATTTCAAGACTAGAGTGTCATGTTGTAAATTGAACTTGGGCCTAGTCCTAGACCCAACCATCAAGACAAGAGTGACAAGATTCAGCATTAAATGTAATCCCAAAAGTTCCTTACGTTTTACTGGGTTTTACGGTCGCCATTGAACTTTTCAAACAAATGAAAACTTTTCCGTGAAATAAATGAAAACACGGATATCAGGGCAGTGACTAAAACGAGAAAATTCACACTGCATATCAGAACCCGGTCGCGAGAATTTCTTTCGGAATATCTTCGTTGAACCCGGACAAACCCGATCACTGTAACGTACACGCACCCAGAACCGTACTATCTTAGAGCGCGTTTCACAAGCACTGGTTCATATGAACGAGTTCATATGAACCTGCGCGTTTCATATAAAGGGTCACACTGGTTCAAGTAGAATGTAAGTATCAATCTATTACCACAAATACAGTAGATTTTGATGATGCATATAACAAACGTAAAATACAACATTTTGCAATAGAAACAAAGCCCGACCAGATAGTTTATCCAAAGACACACTGGCGTCATCAGGGGCAGACAGTGTGTTAAATGTAGTTGTTTCGACTGTACACCTGATGGAATAAGTATACGACTGCCCAACAACCTATGAAAAACTTTTTAGAAATCCGAAACAAACCCCATGGAAAGATATATGACAAGTACATAAGTACCTAATCAATAGCCAGAGGGCTACTGAGTTGATGGTATCCTCGGGGACAGATTTAACGTCCGCCAGCAGTGACACCGACTCAGTGGTATGAATGTAAGTATCAATCTATTACCACAAATACAGTAGATTTTGATTATGCAAATAAGTTGGACTAAATCACAGAAAGTGGAACCGGTTGACACTTGGACCTATAATTGCTCAGAATTAGTATACGTAAAACAATTGCCCATTGTTCACATGAATGGTTGCCATAGGAATGATTAATATTTTTAGAAAGTCAGCAATGCATTTAAAGGAGGACTTCCTATCAAATTCAAACTCAATTCGGTAACATATGAGTTTCACGCACATGGAGTATTTATGCAGATGACTTCAAAATCGAAGAGATCATATTTTTAAAACTACTATCAAATGTAAAATCGAAAAGAAACTAAACTAGCGGGCCCCGCCCTCCAACTGGGGAGAATGAATGAGTCAAAACGATGACGTCATTGTTTTGATGATGCCTAGGGCAACGAATCACTTCCAACGAATCTACTGAGCTCTGTCGATTTGCTTACGTGAACACAATATCCCCCACAATGCATTGCGCGTCGGCTGCACGCAGTGACCTCGAATTATATCGGTCTATCTTGAAATGAGCCGCCTATCGAGACATCTATCAAAACAATGACGTCACAGAAATTTACGTCATGTATGACGCTTCTGTCAGCCATGCACTGCCGAGTGGAAAAAACTTGCAGATTTTCGATGTTTTTGATGTTATATCCTCAGTGCGATTTGTTTGTACTGAACAAATATATACATGTTCCATATGTGAACGAAGCTTAAAGTCTTTTCCGTTCAAATGCATTGAGATATATTTGCTATATGGAAGTTTTAACCGTAAGATCATTGGTCGAAGCCAATACACATTGATAGGAAGCCCTCCTTTAAAAGTTCCAACATTTGAGAATTGGTTCATATGAACCTGTGCGTTTCACAGGAAAAGTTCATATGAACCAGTTTGTATTTGGTTCATCTTTTTCAAATTTGGTGCAAGTTTGAGATATTTGATTCAACTTTTTGGTCCAAAACATGAACCAGTTCATATGAACTAGTGCTCTGTTTTCTCCACTCTCTGATTATATGGATATGGCATTGCTTGAGTGCTAAATCGGTTTATTTAGCACTCTGTCATCGAATCTAGGCCGAGCTTCAGGCGAGGCTTAGATGGTTGTACCAATCTCTTTGCAGAACGCTCACATCGAAACGTTCTCTCGAATTGAATCAAATCTCGTGCAGTTTGCTTATTCAATGGGAGGCAATGCACAACGTTTCATTGTGTCGCTCCTCCACCAGGAATGAACCAGCATGACCCAGCATACATCGGAATGGTCTACCAGCAACCTGCATCGACTGCATATTGGCTGGCGCGACCAATGACGATAGCACTCGCTCCTCAACAGATTGACATACTGATCTCAAGGGAACTGCAAACGCAACCTGCCCCACATGTGAAAACTTCTGCTGCAACCATGGCGACTACCAATACACATCGCCATTTCATGCATCCCAAACGACAACCTCAACATGACGACAGGAAAGCTCGGACAAGATCAACTCATCCCGAGTAAATCAGTGCAATGGTGCGTTACGTTCAAGGACGGTAACTCACAATATATACAAGGTTACAAACAATTTACGGCTGCATTTGACTATTCTGACTTGAACAACGTTCTGCAGTACCCTACACAGTAAGGCTCTGCGCAGGCCCAATATGTGCCCCCGCACCCGCACCGCACCGCAAGGTCTTTATCCACACCCGCACCACACCGCAGTAAGAGCCAATGCGGGCCCCGCACCGCACAGAACTTATTGAGGCCCGCACCCGCACCGGAGTATAAGTACATACATGTATAAGCATGAAGCATGTGTATGAATCAAGTATGCATACATGTATATTATCGAGTACTATCTGAACAAAAAACAAAAACAAACACAAGTGCCCATTAGTATTAACTATATGTGTGAAAAGAGCGCAGGTGGAAAATTTTTTGTCTTAAGTTTGTTTGGAGGGCATGCTGGAAATTAATGATACCCAGTGAATATATTTCGCCTCTCAATGGAATTAATTTCAGATTCGTGGTATAGGAAGTCTATATCATTTGTACTGATTTGTATACAAACCATGAGACAATAAGTCCCGTATTGTGTTGATTTCCTGTTTCGAGATCAAAGGTTTAATTGAGAGAAGCCCAGTCCAAACTCCAGAGAGAGGAAGGCCTTAGGAATGGGGATGGGCAGTGGTTATGGTGAGACAGAAGTAGACCTACAATGATCAGTTGCATTGTTTCAATAAGAACAGATCACAATGAAAGGCATGGGTATGGCAATATTACTCAGCAGGAGGTATCCAGGCCTACATGTAAAGTTTTCTGTGTTACAGTGACATACATGCACTGCTACATTTCCCGTGCTACAAGGGAATTTCAAGTAGTGTCTCAAAAGGCTTTGTATTTTGTATTTATGTGCAGAGCACATAACCAATAATACATATATACTGGTATTATACTGGTATATTATTACATTATGCTGTAATGTAATGAAGCCTACATTATATCTTAGCCAAATATCCAAAGATAATAGATCAATAATAGACTGCTCTTACAATATTTATATGAATCTTTGGAATGCGGGCCGCAGTGCGGTCCCTTGCCGTACGGTCCCATGCGGTCCTTCAACAAAAACTGAACCCGCTCCACACCGCACCGCAGCCGCTATCAGATTGCCCACCCGCACCGCACCGCAGTCTCCGTAAGCCAGGCCCGCCCTGCACCGCACCGTACTGTTTAACTGAATGTCCGCCCCGCACCGCACCGCGGGCTGCGGGACCCGCGGCCCGCGCGGGCAAACCCGCCCGGCGCAGAGCCTTACTACACAGGCGTGCTAAAACCCTGGCGTTGGATATTCCAGTGGGAACATCTTGGGACAGCTTCAGCAATGCACTCCTGAAAAGCTGGGAGCCCGCTCCTATATGACATTCCAAGAATGATGATTTCCTGTTCATCCGTCTTGAGCGCCGGGAAGACGCGGAACTATTCATTGAACGACTAAGGGCTCTCGCAGAGCAAATCTTCATGGATGTGACTCACGAATCACATCGGAACACAATAATATTCCAGTTCGTGAATGGTCAACCCGATCATGCCGACATAGTGTGTGCCATGACATTGAAATCATATAGTGATGCATATATAGCCCCCAAATATTTGTCTTCACTCCTTATTAATCATGTTACCAGCCGTGCCACAAGACGTTCAGCCAGAAACAATCTCCACGTTTCACGCACCAAAAACTCCACATTTGCTGAGCGTTCATTCTGTGTAGCTGGACCTCGTTTCTTGAATGCCCTTCCATACAACCTCAGATCACTTACCAATTTCGTTACAATCAAGTTACATTTTAAAACCCACCTCTATCGCAGAAAATTTGCCAACTCACTCACAGTCTACCTTGCTTCCTTGTAACGTGCCAAAGAATGCACTCTGCAATGTTGAGCACAAACTCAAACTTAAACATTAACTGCGGCACTAAAAACCAAAAGCCAACATGCTCATACTCACCGAGATCAAACGTGTCAGGTGAGGGGACTTGACACTGTTCGTTATTACGGCGAATGTAAACTCTCTGAGGGATATATTCATGCCATGAATGAGGCCAATGCCTCGTATATCCTGACTTCTGACCAGGCCGCTGCATATTACAATTCAGAAGAGAGTGACACCACGTGACTAGAAGGGTGTAGTGAACTAAACAAAGTGTACAGAATCTGGTCTGACAGTTCACAAACAGATGTAATGCGTGCAGCGGCATTTGGTGAATACCCTGTGCCACTCTGCCAAACAGCCTTACTTTACTCGACCACGTTAACTGACGCAGATCACAACCAGAAAACAGTCTTCGACGTCGCAAAGAAGCTTCTTCTCAAGAGAGATACGCCAGTGCTCCCGAAGCATGACACACCAACTGAACTCGCTAGCCAGTTCGCACAACAGTCACCAGGATACAGGTCAGCCATCCACATGCAACGATTTTTGAAGAAATCGTCACACAGGCACCGACATTCGACTTGTTTGAACAAACATCCAATGATGAAGTGATCAAGTTGATTAGAACTGCTCCTGCAAAATCGTGTGATCTTGACCCCTGGCTAACCGGCTGCTGAAAGAGTGTGACGTCACTATTGCGCCAGTCATCAACACCATCATAAACCTCTGACTCTCCTCAAGTACAGTGCCCACTCAATGCATGCAGTCATATCACCTCTACTCAAAAAACCTTCATTGAACAACCAGGTCTTGAATAATTACAGGCCAGTCTCGAACCTCACTTATGTGTCGAAGCTCCTTGAGCATGTCATTGTAAAGCGGATAAACAGTGACATGTCTCTATCTCCGGGAGGAATATCAGTCCGCACATACCTCATATTGCAGCACAGAGACTGCAGTCTATTGGACCTCTCTGCAGCATTTGATCTCGTTGATCACAACATCTTGTTACACAGCCTAAAGGAACGAGTGGGCATTACTGGTGATGCTCTCAGCCTGATCCGGTCTTTCCTCACTGACCGAACTTAAGCAGTCAAAGTGGGCAAAACTCCATCTGGTTTTTCTGTGAGCACCCCAATCACATGCGGAGTACCACAAGAGTCAGCCCTCAGGCCGATCCAATTTCTCTGCTACATGTTCCCTTTGGGTGACACAATCCGTCGTCACGAAATCAAATATCATCTCTACACAGACGATTGCCAGTTATACGTCTTTTTCACACCGACTGATCCAACACCATATGTTGAGAAACTTGAACGATGTATCAACGACATCTGGGACTGGATGGCCTCCAGCCGATTCAAGCTGAATGACAGCAAGACAGAGATGGTCTTGCTTGCAACCAGTCACCAGCACAAAAAACTCCCCTCCAACCCTACTATTAGGAATGGCGTGGACAACATCAGGTCCTCCGATGTTGTCCGTAATCTCGGTGCACTGATCGACTAGTGTATGAATATGGAAGCCCACGTCAACAATATATGTTGTTCATCTTACTTCCACATCCGTAACATTGGTCGAATACGGAAATACCTGACACAAAAGGCAACAGAGACACTGGTACATGCTTTCATCAGCAACAAGCTTGATTTTATGAATACCTGCTTGGTGGGCCTGCCCGAAACACTGATACACAAGCTACAGAAAGTACAGAACGTTGCAGCACGGATTGTGACCCGCACGTCGCGACACGCCCATGTAAACCCAGTGCTACAGCAGTTACACTGGCTGCCTGTGTCACGGCGGATCCTGTACAACGTTCTCCTTATGACGTTTCGTGGCCTCAATCACATGGCACCAAAGTACCTGTTGGACATACTGGCAGTCAAAACCTCATCCAGGCACACCTGGACCGAGGGGCAACTGCTCTTGCAGGAACCCCATGTGCGGACATCACTAGGTGACCGAGCATTCGTAGTGGCAGCCCCAGAGCCTTGAATAGGCTCCCTCTCCAAGTCCGACATAGCGCAGCTTGCCCATCTTCAAACAGAGACTAAAAACTCATCTCTTCACCGATGAATACCTGCACAATGTTAGTCATAGACACTTGTCACATTTTAATAATAACCAAGTCCTTTTTATTCTTTTTCCAATCATTTGTGTTTATATATATCATGTTCAGTGTATATGATCATTATTTGTAATGGATTTTTGCGCTATATAAATACCAATTATCTAATAATAATAATAATAATAATAATAATAATACATAAATGTTCACGTGAATGGGTCGCCCGGGCATTTCAGAGTATTGTAACCCACGCCACCAGGATCACCCATGAAGTGCTTATTTTGCAAGAGACCAGAACACCAATGGGTGAAATGCTTTCGACTCAGAGAAATCCTAGTCAAAAATGGGATGAAACCATCCCTGCCAAGACCACTGGTTGGTCGTTCTGTTCGAAGGACAGATCAAGTTAGATCAGAACCAACCTCGTCACCAACTCCGCCTCCAAAAGCGACTCTGACGCCAACACTGCCTTAGTGAAACTAGGCGTGGGAGATTTTGTGGTGCGAGCATCTTCTCGGTAATCACCGTAATCACAACGACCACCCCGTGAGCCTCAATGCCATGAAGGGGTTTTACCACTATGCACCAAAGATATTCAAGGCGAGAGTAATGGTTCTCCGACGATGGGGGATTTTTCGTCTATCCATGTAGGCCAGATCCATCATGCGACTTGACTTGCTGCACTATGTGGGCCAACTCCCTCATGCAACTTGACTTACTGCACTATGTGTCTGAAGACCAACGTCAACTCCGTCTGACCAGTGCTTCCATACGAGACATCAACGGTGACATCAGCCCAAACGATGGAGTGGTAGAACTCATTGTTAAGATCAGCACAAAGGATATGACTCTCACAGTCCATGTCACTCAGATCTAATGACGAAATGATCCTGGGAATGAACTTCTTCTGCTACGTAAACGCCATTGTGAACGTTGGTGAAGGAACTATTGTCATCGATAGAGAAGTACTATTCACACGAAAAAGACCTCAAAGCAAACATAGTGCGACTATCCTTTCGCGGAGCTTTGACTGTTCCTGCATGAAGTGAAGCCATTGTGGAACTATTTCCGATATCCAAGATTCGAATACGTAACCGCTCTCGACTAGTTCAACCACTCACAACGATTCCAGAGCAGACCAACCTAGTCATGGGTCGTACACTTGAAATGATACTGTGGTCAACCCTATCTCAGACCTAACCAGTTGCGATAGCTAGCCTGGTGGAAAGCATCGTAGGGACGTTACCTAAACCTGCTAAACCTCGCGAGGAACTTGACTTTCCGTTAAGTACAGCAGAGTCCAGACAGACTAATATGCCGATATTCCACCACACCTCCAAGAAATGGTAGATCGAGCAGGATTGTCCCTGAATCAACACCGAAGATGTGTGAACCTGATATTCCAATATCGGGATACATATGGATCCAGATGGACAGCTTGAATGCACCAACATGATCCAGCATCGAATCAACACCTAAGTACATCTGGGTTTTACTGATATAGTACAACTGAGTGAATGCTGCCTGGCACTTTATGGTCATGTTTCAGAAAATGCCCCGAAACACCGAACACATGCGGAGGGTTGGATCAAAGATCCTCCAATAGTCAATGGCCTGGCTGTAATGCATCTGGGAGTTCAGCCAGTCGTTTTGTGTCAAAAATAACAGAACCCATTTTGCCCTTATTCATTCTGAGCAACTCTAAAGCTACATGTAGGCCTTTGATTTCGAATGACTTGTTCAGTGTTGTTTATGACGCTGCTATTTCAAGAAGAATGAGTGGAGTGAGCATCTGATGATGAATGTGATTCAATATGTCAGAATGGACTGACTAGCGCACTTCCCGTCGAGTAACGAGGCATGTAAGCTGATTGCAGAGGTGGAAGGAGGTAGCTGATATTCAGGTTATCTGACAGCTGAACCGCAGCTGACTCCGAGATGTAAGCCAGGTTTGAGACAGGCCGGAAATTTTGGGGTATCCATTCGGAGATAGGTTCCGAAATTGTAACTTCTAGTTTTGGGGGAAAAGCTCCAGATGAAAGGGAATAGTTCACGAAATGCATGATAGCTGGTAAAAGAATATGGATTTTGTTTTTGACCACAGAAGTGGAAACTGGATCGAACTTCCAAACCAGTGCTTCAGATCATTTCATTTCGGATTTCATTGGTCTTTGATGCAAAGAAATCACCAAAGTCGTTTGTGATGACTGCTTTGGGTTCCGATTCAGGAAGTGATGTTGTGGGTTTGTCACATCAGCTATTCACAATGATGACAGCGACAATATTAGAACTGGAAATATGATTCTGAATCAAGTTTTCATGTGAGTTTACACTGCTGCTGAAATCTAGAATATATGCCCTTATTTTATATTACTAACAAGCTATATCATTTATGGATGTCTTCACGTAGGAAGCACGCACTGGGCAAAGACATATTGTGGCAACAAATTTGAACAAAGTGTGAAAGGCAGTCTCGTTGCTGGGACTGACAGTCTCCACCAGACAGAGACAGAAACACTCCGAAGTAGTAAAAACCTCTGCAGGACCACCTGGACAATGGCACAATCAGGAAAAAGCAGGACAAATGCAGGGTGGAGGCTTACAACTCACTTGAATGAGATGCCAAAATTGGACCTCTGATCATCTGTTCACCAGGTTCAGGTACAAGGCTCTAGATTCGAATTAGGGCTGGTCAATTGTGGCGATTTTGCCCTAAGCACGCGGCAGGTGATTGTAAACA
The DNA here is from genome assembly GCA_949152475.1 of Terebella lapidaria. Classification (NCBI taxonomy): domain Eukaryota; kingdom Metazoa; phylum Annelida; class Polychaeta; order Terebellida; family Terebellidae; genus Terebella; species Terebella lapidaria. The sequence continues at coordinate 17,607,049 of OX424555.1, read as the reverse complement.
TAAATGCCATTTATGTGGCCTTTTCGTACTTGGCCTTGTTTTGACATGCTCCGTTCGAGCGTGCGTTGCCACGGCGACGTATTGTAATTTACGCTCCAGTAAACTATAACAATGGATCGATTAAACCTCGCGTGCGCCCTACAGTTTCTGGTGTATTATATATACACTGGAAGCGACTCGATCGAGGAGATTGTCCAAGATCGAGAGACAGGACGCACGCAAGGCTCGCCATGAGCTTTGTGTTCCCTGTTTGTGAGTAGTGGGCTCCTAGAGCCCTGGGGACGATTTCCATGGGGAGGCCCGGGCTGGGAGAGACAAGTTGCTGACTCGGGGGCCTTCGGCCCTGTGGATCGCCAGCTCTCTCCCTTCCCGGGACGTGTGACAGAGGCTCTGGCCAGCATGTCGGACTGTACGGGGTTCCGTCCCCGAGGCAGACCGCGGCTCGCCAGGCCCCGCCAGTTAACACCGTAGGGATGAACTAGTTTCTGAACGGTGTCCGTAGGCCTGGGAGTGTCGGGTGGGCTGTTACCTGGTTACCGTTAATGCTGAAGTAGTTACCGTGTCCGCCGCGACCTCCGGTGAGCGGCCCTGCCGCAAGGATCCGGAATAGCGGATGCGCGTCCGCAAGGACTCGGATGAGAGAGGACTATCCTCGAGGATCCCGAAGAGCGGACGGTAGTCAATAACTTTACACAATGTTTTTATCTGTACCATTGGAACTGCAGCAGGCCGACGTCCATCATACCGTTCACAGCTCTGAAGCCAAGTTGATGTTTCAGATGCACCAGGCTTTGACGTTTCTTGTTAATTAACGAATTGTGTGTCCATATGTATCACTCATTACAATCGCAATTGATTGCTGCCAATTGAACGAATATATCCCTTTTTGAATGGTCAGTGGTGACAATTACAACGAGATATCACAATGAGGGGTGAATGCATGCGCTGGTTCGTTCAAGTAACGGATGCTCAACGGATTTCACAAACTGTGGAATGTGGTGATTTATACAATCCAGGGCATAATGACCTCATTGTATATGATACGACAGAACTTAGAAATGGAGTCACGGCGAAAAAGTATATGACTTCAACTCACTGATTGAACTGATTCACTGTGTTCACTACACAAACGTCACGTTCAAATATTTGGGGATGGTTACATGTAAAATTGCCCATTGTGTATATTGAGTGACGGTATGATAAATAGGCTACATTTCTGTCATAACGCAATTCCTCCGACTGACTAGACTTTCTATGTGAGATCTAAGCATGATTGTCCTGTATCATGGGTGATAGAAGTAACCTTAATAGTAAGAACAAACATGATCAGATGCGCACAACATCGATTCAATGTATTTTAATCTTAGATAGGTTTTTAGTGCGAAATATTCTGACGCATATCTCAAAATTTGTAGGCTTCCAGTAGGCCTAAAAGGCTGTTTGGTCTAAGCAAGTGAGTTTAATATCCAATTAACTTTCAGCATCTAATGCCATTTATACCTATATAAAAAAAAATTCAAAGTTGGTCCAAAAATTTAGCTGCAAGGTGTGTGCAATAGTGAATAGTGGTATATAAAGGTCAGGAATCTTGATGGCGGCACCCGTCCGACCGTACGTTCATCTGTCTGACTGCATCAGGCAAGAAAGTGTGAGTTCTGATTGCTACAATATATCGACGTCTCCCTGCGTGTCCTTGGTCAGTGGCAGAATGAAGATTGGAGTCATCGGGGACATCACAAACTGCTGGCGACAAACAGTGCCAGACTTCTGTGGAGGCTTTTTTCTCCGCATATCGATTCCTTCCTGTATTCATCCGCTGTAGTAAAATCAATCACTAAAAGTCCTCTGTGACCTTGTTCTTGCCTTGACGTCACACACCGAGTCCTGTCTCGAGTCACTTTCTGGTAAGTGTAGGCAATAACCATTGCCTAGATACAGCTACAGGCGTTTGTGGACTGCTGCTGCATGGTACAGCTTGCAACCCATGTAGAGACAAAACAGTATATCTAATTTGTACAATATACACTCGTGAACTGGTGTTCCCGTTGTAGCCTACATAGTTCACCACACCAGCACAAAGATCTAAGCAACTCGTTTATAAATTGAATATATAACTTATTGAAAAGTTCATATGTAGGCCTAGGCCAGGATCTACGAATTATGTGTGGAATCCATTATATTGGCCTTATGTTAGTTGATGTTTAACATTAGGCCTATATGTATTCGTACAGTTCATTATCACATGTAGACATTAGGCTACATTTAGGATCGAGTTTCCATTTTAATTGTGTATCTAAATATATATTTTATCAGATTTAGATCTATGACATAATTGGAAAACGGCGGTTAATTTGCAAAAGGAAATGAAATTATACATGCCTACCAAAACGACCTAAATATATATTTATTTATATATATACTACAGATCCAGACTACTTTAAGTGTACCGTAGGCCTATAGATCTATCTGCGAGATCCACGTGGTAAATTTATAATAATTTATTCTTGTGTTGTGTAAGACTGGTAATTTATTACAACCGCCAAAATTGGTTTACTGATAAGGCCCGTGAGAAGGGGAGGGGCTGGTGCCACGTGCCGCACTGTGTTAGAGGTCTACCCCCCTGCTGAGTGTCCATCGAGCGCTGACCATTAGCCATTCTTTTGTCCAGCCCTGTAAAACATTCTTGGCATGTAAACAAATGTCTGTTGCGGGAGTGAACGTAACAGCCATGGCGAGACGGTGTTACAATCTCGGAACACATGCCTGCCTATACTATTTCTAGGACATTGTAGCAGTTGGCATTTTGAGCTGTTTGTTGCTCACTTACGAGGATTTTCGCACACGATATGACAAAAGAAGAGAACGCTCCACTCTGTATGCATCTCTGAAAAATCTATTCCCCGGTATTTATCGAGATAACAAGTCCAGACTGTTGGGTAATCTGACAGACGTTGCGGGGGTGAAGCCGCGCGAAGGAAGGGCTGACATCTCTACGCAAATAAACTAGGCACAGGGTACAGCGAAAGCAGGGCACACTTCAATGGAGGCGGAACCGACAGAACACATGCGAGTAGGGCCTAACGGTGCCGCGGTCAGAACCACGAGTGACGGCAACGTGAGCTGAATGCTGAATAACTCTGTCGTATGTCTATCTTTTGTAGGTAAAATCATGGATCACGGTGCTCCAACCGAGTATGTTCCACACCTGGAGAGGGTTTTGAAGAGCTTTCAGTCGGCTGCTGAGACAAGTTTGAGTGGCCCCAGTCGCTACATGACCGTACGGTCCCAGCACAGCAGGGAACCCGTGGCCGTGACAGTCAAAGTGCCAGAAATTGCGGAACTTCAACACCAGCAAAAATTGCTGCAGGATTTCAGGAAGACCTTGTTGTCATCAGCCCTAGGCAAGAAACCGGTGTGCACGGGACCTGAGAAGTCTCCTGGATCGGGTGACAGTTCTGGATACTTCCCTCCCGGATCATTTCCAATCGCCACCCCAATGGGCCCGCTGTTTCTGCCCATGGACAGTTCTCACAGTGACAAGTCCGAGACACTGTTGGAAGGACAGCGGATTTCCTGCTTCATTGTTGGAGGAGAGAAGAGACTGTGTCTGCCGCAGATCCTGAACACTGTACTCCAGGATTTCTCTCTTCAGCAGATCAATGCGATATGTGACGACCTTCATATTTTCTGTTCTCGGTGCAATCCTCAACAGTTGGACTTATTAAAAATCAGTGGGATTCTGCCACCCAATGCCCCGAGCTGCGGCTTGATCACAAAAACTGATGCAGAGCGTCTTTGCAATGCACTGCTGCATGGGTCTCCTGAAAAGTCTAGAGAACCCCCATCACCGCACAGTTTCAGAGTGTACCATGAGTGCTTCGGCAAGTGCAAAGGGATCTTCAACCCAGACTTGTACACGTCGCCCAATGCTAAATGTGTTGACTGTACTGACTGCCATGGCATGTTTTCTCCACAAAAGTTCGTCTGCCATTCACACAAAGCGCTTGAGAATCGTACCTGTCACTGGGGATTTGATTCTGCCAACTGGCGATCCTATCTGCTTCTGGCAAAAGACAACGATAACCCAGAAAGTGTCCAAAAACTGTTGGATGATATGAAAGATCGATATGATGATACAGTGGGCCATAAGAAGCGACGTGAGGTATGTACAGTTACACGCTGCTGCTAAAAGAATGTGAGGAAATGGTAACATATTTATCACATGTTTATGTACACACAATTTCAAGATACTTTCGAGATAATTTCGATTTCGAAAACATCCAGCATCCCCTGTATCACAACATGACTAATGAATTACTACCATGAACACTGCTGAAGTCCCTATATAATAATACCAGTAACATACAAGTCCTAGGCCCTAACCTTGTCTCACTTGACCTTGAAGCAATATGTGTCTAATTATCCATATATGTTACAAGTCTATGTACGTCACCACTGGTATATTTCAGTTCCGATATTTTTTATGTACCCAGTCGCAAGTGCAGGGTAGTATTGATGATTTATAATGGCTTTGTTATTGACTATTTAATAAGCAATATCGATCCATGGGGCATGTGTTTGCTGTTGGTGCATGCATACGATATCACACAACATGCCAGGCAATTGTATAAATAGTAGGCTATGTGTACAGATTCGCTGGCATCATACGATAGCAGCATCTGAAACTGATCTATGAATAATGACTGTTTGAACATGTGAATTCATGAGTATCGACTTGGTTGACCTTGCATCTACGCTGGGGACTAATAAAGTATACATGGTAAAATCATGCTAGTCTTCAAGACCAGTGAAATATTTATTTGCATCATTCTAGTGTAGTCAGTATATACTTGATGATGATACATCCTCTACTAAATTTGTGTTTGTAACTGCAATTTATACAAAAGATTCATACTTAAATATTTATTCCTATATATTTCTTTCATTTAGTGACTCATTTAGAAGGATTTTAGAACTGGTATGTGTAACAAGTTGCTTAATAGTACTACACAATTATGTACATCTGGACATGGACAAAATATTGACGATATGGTCAGCTTTGACTGTTTTTTGGTACTCCTGTTTCATCTGACAATATCCTTGAACTTCAACAGACGTCACAGCCTGGGTTCATGTCATATTTTTTATGGCAATCGATTCAGGGTTCTAGCCTGTTCAGTCCGCTTGCCTCAGGCAGTTCAGTCCAGGTTCAGGGATAGAAGACTGAGTACATGGTTTGTCCTTTGCCAAGTCTCTTTTTTTTCTCATCCTGGCTGGTTTACTTGTGAACATTGCTTTGTGGCCTGCGGTTTGCCAGAAATCCTGCAGGCAACAATTTTGCAATCTCTGCCACAAATACAAGTGCTGGATGGAGGATGGTGTCAGGTTCTCTCCCTCCGTGGGCCCTCGGCTAAGATAATATGTGTACATTACATGGACCCTGGACAATGTTGCCTGTTTTTCCTGTATTTCACAACAACTTCCAGATACCGGTAATAATGTAGTGTTGAAACCTCAGAAAATAATGCACATTACAGTTGTAGGGGTATTGAGTGTGGTTAAAGGTAGCAGGTGAGTAATGTTAGTTATGTTACGGTAGAAATTTAAATGCACTTGTGTGTTATTTTCTGTAACTATCATAGTTAATTAAGCATGTCAATGTTTTAATATGTTTAATGTACACAATCATACTCAAATATTAGGAGCTTAAATTAACTTGTGGGTCAATGTTACTTGATGGCTGATTGAACCTTTTACTCGTGAGGTATGTCTAGTGTTTTAGCCAGGCTTTAGTGTAACTTTGAATCTTTGACTGTTACAAGCTCTATACCGTAGTATCATTGACTACAGGTCTGATACCATTGTATACCCTGGCTATATCCAGTACCAGGCGCCTTCAATCACTTATGTGTACTCTGGGTGGATTTTCATGGCCACTGGTTTGTCGGGCCCCAAAGCCACTGCTGAAGATAGCGAGCACTTGAAAGTACAAGGTGACCAGTCAGTACACTTCTAATAGCCTTCCTGTTATACACTGGAAGACATGGCCAGCCACCCTGTACTGGAAAACTCACATCCTTTTATCAGGCTATTTTAACAACGGCCAGTCAGAGATGAGATTCTCTAATGTAACTCTGACAGTTGGTAACCTTTGATAAATGACCCTGAGTCTTGCTTTGTGTGTGATATGTATGATAATGTAACATAGAGGGCATGGTACAGCATGCAATGTACAGGCATGGTCCATCAAGGCCAGTATCATAGCTTTGTGTGAAGTGCCTGGGTCTCAGTAGAATTGAAAATGTGATTAGTATTCACGGATTTGTGGGTTTGGACACAAGTTTAAAGAGACAGTTAAAGTCTGAGTACAGAGGCCAGGCCAATATTGGTATTGGGAAGCCATACAGTGTGATAATAGCCATGATATCTGATAGCCTTTAATCATACTGACTGGACAGCTTATATTTAATGGGTTGACCTTGGAGGTCCAGCCAATGTTGACCTTCACATATCTGTGCTGGCCAGTGCCCAGTCTCAGTATAGTGGTCCAGCCAGTCATGTGTACTGAGGTGAGCTGCTCTTGTTGTGGGTCAGAGTTCAGCTCGGGACACCAGCTGTCATAGTTTCTGAGGGAGGCCATTGATTCAGTCTGTCTGACTGGCCGCCACTGCTTGTGTAAGCCTGTATCATTTACCATGGCCATGCCAATGAGAAGCTACTGGCCTCAGCTCTGGGGCAATTATACCCTCAGTCCATGGGTCCAGTCTTTTGAAGCCTGCATGGGCATAGGTAGCCACCCGCTGGAGGTCATTCGGTGCATTTTCAATGCATTTTATTGCCTTGAAAAAAATTTAGTGTCATGAAAGTGCTATTACAGTATAGGAGATTGTGGGTGGGTGGTAAGGTGATAACTGAACTATAGTGAAAAGAGATGTCAAGGAGATGCTTGCAAATTCCAAACAGAGTCTGACTGTTCTCATGCTTAAATTTATGAGTGTCCAAAACATCTCTCATTCATTTGTGTGCTGGGGTTCTATTTTCGTTACTGACTCTACTAAATTTACTTGTTTGCTAGAGTATGACAGTTAGCAAGCTTATACAAGCTATGAAATATTATATTATGAATTGGGGAATGAATGAAAAAGCATTGGAATAAGCCAAAAACAATTACCTTGTATGTTTTTATGTCGGAAGACCTGTGGTTTTGTCCTTCAAAGGAGAATTAATCATCTGTGTACATGGGATACATGAATTTGTGCAAGTGCATCTCAGAGTTATGTTATGTATCCCCCCCCCCCCCCTTCACACACACACCATAGTTAATTAGTATCATTCATTGAAGTAGGTGCACATAATCTGTCTGTTATCCATTCGCATTAACACCTGCAATAACACATTCAGTATAATTAAGAAGTTTTTGGTCAGTTGCAATTAAGATGATTAAGAACAATTGACTTGTCTGTCTACACCATGGCTGGTGTGAAATGTCCACTGAAATGTGGTAATTGTCCAGTGTGCATTTCATGGTCAAGTGGCTTCAGTTTACTTGTCCTCATCTAGTTTGTAATTCGTAGGGTTCAGTTTTTATAGTAAAGCTTACGCAGAAGTCCAATAAATTGATGAACTACTTGCTACTACAGTGCAGTGTTTGTATTTGAGCTTGACATTTTGAACAACTATTCTGTATTGAATTCTTCATGTTATCATGGTCATGGTAATAGACTACCCCGGTAATCATAATCAATCGCCAGTTCTGTAATAATATGTATTCAAAATAAATGCATCCACTTTGATTGTCCATTTGAATCAAGAGTTTATTTTCCTAATAAATAAGCCATATTTTTTAAGCCGTCTCATATTTTTCGTTCTTAAATAAAACATACTCATGTTCAACTTTAAACTGAACGAATTTGATAGATCATGAATTAATTGGTCGCACTAGTATAATATCAAACAAAATAAGTCTAGGTGCACCAGAAACACATTTAAGACCAATTGGGTTTTTTTCCTGTATTATTGATATTGACTAATTATTTCCTTTTTTTCAAAACCTGTGACAATTTGATCTTTGACACAGAAAAATTATATTCAGAGCAAATTAAATTACATACTCGGTTTACATACAAGGATATTTTGTCTGGCGGACGCCCACGGAAAGTTTGAGCACTGGATGACACTGTTCGTGGAAGTTTGTTTGTGACCTCCTTAAAGTCGTGCCAGACTAATGTATTTTGATGCCCCTGATCGCATTACAGGTCGTCTTATTACAGTAATTTGTCAGAGGAACGGCCAGACAGACCCAGGCTTTGGAGCTGTCTCCATCCTTTCAGCTCAAAAGGTGGATTTCCTCTCTATATGTCCATTACCTGAGTGATGTCTGAGGAGCTATGGCAGACCAATCAATGTTGCCATGACAACAGACTGGCCTGGGTCCATAGTGGACCAGTGGCCAGTCTGGCGGCCTACAATAGCATTCCACCCCCCACACTGATCCTCTTTGCTGTGTCCTGCTGCGCCACACTTGGCTGTTTGGGGCTTTTAGTCTGTCTTGGGCAGCAGCAGGGTCAGCAGCTCAGGTTCCTAGTCTGTACTCACACTGACCAGTGCGGGATTAGTGTCGGGTGGCCTTGGACCCATCTATCACACACGGGCCTCACTAGAGTCTAGAGGTGTGGGAATGCAGCCTCACATCGCTGCTAAATAAGAAGCCTGGGTTATCAGGGTCATCTACCGCCCACCCACCCACCCTACGGACTGACCTGACTGGACTAGACGGGACTGGACTGCTGGCTGCTGGAGTCTGGTCGGCTGCCCAGCACTGGTAGACATGCTATGACTGTAATAGCAGAACATGATATATGATAATATTGATGGGAATTCAGGATTGCCATGGTGCCCAGTCTCTGACAGATCTCTACCCATAATGTAACAAATGGATCCCGAGCATGCCAACTCCATACCAACCCTTCAGGCGTATATCAGCACCGATATGGATTCCAAGGCTAACGCCATGTGCAGGCTTGTTCTAATGTAATACATCTATATATCAATCACATTCCCTAACAAAGAGCAGGCGCCTAGACAGCCAACCATGATGGAGTGTTGATATTTGCACCGCATTCCAGCCCTGCTTGTTTCCTGGTTTCTGTGGTTCTCTGCGTTTATCTACCAGGGAAAGCTGACTACAGCTTGCTGATGTGATTGCACCAAGGTCTCATTCCTGTACTGGGGTCATTGCCACTGTCTTGATTGACACTGCACCTAATGTACTGCATCTAGCATTATGACTTTTATAGATCTATACCAGTTAGTACTCTTACTCAACATACCAGTGGAGAAGAAAATTTTATTCTTTCTCAGATACTTTCAAAGGCTGACATCACAAGTGGGCAAGTACTAGTACCTGGGTACTTGTCTAGTCATGTTGAACTTTGGAACATCATCCTTACATGCATGTACATTCAGACATGTATGTGCATGATGTACAATGCAGGTTCCATTTATGGTTCGTTGTGGGCCATGCTTTCCGTGATACAGGGTCAGCAAGTATATCCCCATAGTCATGCATTTCTACTCCCCCACGTGCATTTATATTCTGTAATGACTATTGATGAGTCAGCCGACAGAGAGACAGAGACCCGGCAAACTTTGATGAGCAGTGTCTATGTGTAAATGTTTGATGGTGTAGACAGTGTGGTGGGTCGGGACTCTCACTGGAGACAGTAGGATGTGCTCAGAGATACTGGTCGGACAATCAATGCCCAGACTGGCAGACTGGGGTGGTCTGGCTTGGGATCCAGTCCTGATAACGGGATCTCATTCACAACAAGGTCAAGTCCACAGAAACCTATTGATTTCTCCACATGAAAAACCCGCCCGCCAGATATTGTTGTGGCCGGACTCTCTGGCTCTCTCCACTGCTCCTCCATGGAGTTTTCAGGCCTCCAATATTGATTCAGATCAGCAGATCTTTTAGTATTTGACGCCAGACCCACTTGAGAAAGAGAGAGAGAGAAAGAGAGAGAAGAGTAACAAAGAAAAAGTTGTGTTTCTGCAGATTGCAGACTGCCATCAGCTGTTTCATAATTTGGTATTATTGAATACTGGTACCAGTACCATAAGATCACCAAAATACATGTCATTGCAAGTTGATGTGTATGAAATGGAGAGTGAAATTTAATCCACAGAATGACTGTTGTAAACACACCAGTCATTCTAGCTGGTAAATAGATAAATAGTCTGTTTTGGTAGACATGCTGCCTCCTCATTGGTAATCACTAAACCAAACTAAACAGAAATTACTAAGGACTAGGCAGCTAATATATTTTTACAGCGTCTAATTGAACACTCATTAACTCGCTGAAATAGGGTCAAGAAAATGTATTAATAAAGTACGTGAACTGAGCTGCTTGTGTATTCGGACTGGATAACTCCTGATGCCCTGACTTGCTGCCCCACACAGAGTTGTGATCTAATTTTATGTAATATCCCCACTCCCCCCTCCCTTCGTGTTGTCCTATCTCTCGAACTCTGCTATCACCTAGATCTGGCTCTGGTGAAACGGCTGCCTGCAACTGTAGGTATTCAGCAAGATCAAAATAGAATCATTGAACGCCTCTGTGAAAGTTCATACAAGTATGACTTGTTTCAAGTCTGCCTGGTTTAGATTTTGGATGCTGGAAAAGAATACCAGTGAAACTAGTTTATTGGATCATAGAGAACAAGTTTTGATGGTACGCGACTCATTTCTGATTTTCAGTTGCCCAATCAACCACATTCACCCACGATTCATCGGGTTATTGTTTCGACATACATGTATGCAGCATCCACATGACTCCATAGTCAGACTGAATCAAGGCACACATTCTGTGTGGTCCACTGATTGCCTGTTATCTGGTCTGTGATGAAATGTGTGGTTCAGTTTTATCAAAACCAAATAACATTAGAAATACTAGTACCGGTATGTTGAATAATGTCTGCCTCAGTTCAGTGAAAACATTGAGCTAGTTAGGAACTTGAAATTGGATTTTAGAAGTCACATCTTGTCAGAAAAATGGCACAAATTATGCCATAGGTTAAATGCGGGTGAATGCTTTGACACTGATCCAGCGTGTGTGTGCATGTCATCAAATGTGTACTATGTGCTAGAAGGTGTTCATACGATGATGGGGTTTGATGCAAATATGCTTCTGCAAGAGACCTGATCTTTATAGTAGCTGATGCAATTTCTCTGCGTTCCATGCTTTCCCATCGTGTGTCCATGGAGACCGACATGTGTAACACGAGGCAGGCCGGTGGTCGTCGACTCTCCCACAGCTCGCCCTGATTTCCCCAGCTCCGCTTCCATGTTTTTTAAATCTCGTGACGTCTCCATGGCGATTAATTGTGCACTATCTCCTTTTATGGTATCCTCCCTAAGACTGCCTGCTAAAAACTAAATCTTGGGCGCCACTCAGCAGCATGCTCCGCGCATTAATTGTTAACCACAAGCCAGAGACTAGACATTCTTTCCATGGGAGATCCATGACCAGCGTGACATTCACAGTGAAAGCAGATAAAACAAAAAAACATGCATCTACGTGCAGTCAGGAAACGCAAAATGGGATTGGCCTGAGTTTTAGGGTCTTACGAGAGTGTAGAAGCAGGCTTCGGATTTGTGCATGTTGTAGGCAAGGCTTTTTTTTGTGACGTGCGTTTGCATAATCTTTGTGCCAATCCAATTGACAGTAGTGTGGGGGTGGGCGGGAGCCCCTGGGGCGGTGGGGAGGGGGGTGTGTGGTAGGGTGTAGGACTGCAAGTGGTAGAGAATCCAGCTGCTCTCCAAGAAGTGGCAAAGATTTCTTGCTCAGATTTCCTGGGTGGCAAAGTAAAAATAATACAAGATGTGGTCCAAGTCATATCCAGGAATTGTAATATTTTATGGTTTTGAATTCATGAATTTCCTCATCCAGAAAAAGAAAACTATTCAAATTCTAGTTATTTCCTCGCTAACCCCATTCCACATCCTTCTCCCCATCAAGTCCGTAATCTGTATTGTCCCCTCCTGTGACCTCACGTTTCCATGGTGATTCGTTGCAGAGCCCGAGCCGTCGGAAAGAGAACGACCCAAAGCGTGCGCGGTATGAGGAGGCGAGCAAGGTGTTCGAGTCCTCGACGTCGGGGGCGTACCCTCGCGGAATGTCTGCCTTCCGGCCCTGGTCACCCAGTCAAGTCAGCCTGATGAAGGAAGGAAAGATCCCCCCACCAACTAACAGGTACATGATATCAACATACTCACATTGACAATTAGTTAAATCTCATTCTAATTGCTATACTTTATATGAACACGTGTGACAATGGTTGGTATCAGATATCGCATGCAGATAATTCAATGGAATTCAAAACCATCTGGGGTTTTACAACTCATAATGTTGTTGTTTTGAGGTCATCAACCGATGCACGTTTGTGTTTATATGGAATTTGAGTATTTTTATGACCAAATTTTATCATTCACCTCTATAACCATTACACATTCAAAGATAAAATATAAGGCATCAATACAATCTGGTACAATGTTTATGGTACCATGGGTTGGTCATAAACAGGTTGTAATATTTGTTATTTGCAGTTTGGGGCAGTTGTTGCCATCGTTTCTACAGACTGGTCCTCCTGTACTACTTCACCCTGACCGAGTCATACCTTTCACCGACACGAAAAGGTTAGTTCAGGCCATTTGAGAATGACATCTGAGTGCAGAAAATAATCTAAGTTTCATGTCTTCTTAAACTCTAAATTCTACTGACATGTTCCCATGGCCTGCCATCAGGTACGACCGGCACTTTGCCCCCAATGTGTCGCTGGCGCCACAGGAGAAGGGTGAGGACCTGTCCGGGGAGTTGGGTAGTCCCTGTAAACCCGAGCCCAAGCTGACTTGCTCCTATTCCACGTCGTCCTCCTCCATGTCTGCTCTGTCCTCTCCTCCCATCGTCAAACTGGAGCGCAACCCGGAGCTAGAGCTCTCCTCGTCAGACGAGTCCTCCTTCAGATCAGAGTCCGGTAAATATAACACTAGTTGATTCATTCTAACAGTTAACGAGTACTACTGAAATAATATATCACGTACATGTACTAGTAATTTCGAAAGTCTTAGGTGTGTACAAACTGGCATATCGTAGTCACGCCCATCAATATGATCTCCTCCTCCCATCAGTGCCATCAACACCGCGAGACGACTATCGCCACCTGGCGGAGGTGACGGTTCCCTGCGAGTCGGACCTGTCGTTTGACCGGGACGTCATGCTTGGGCTCGTCAAGCGTGCCTTCGAGGTACACCCGGACACACAGACAGACGAACAAGAGGAGATCCTGGATCAGATCTCTAAAATTTGGGTGCGGCAAGAGGACCGAATACGAGCACTCGTTCAGAGCCGTAAACAAATCATACAGGTCAGCTTTATACATTCTAAGATCTTCACAGTGTCTTTTATGTCTGCCGTATACTGTGTATTTGTGATTGTTTTGTTGGTTTGGGAATTGTTGTTGATGGTTGTTTTGCTGTTGTGCACGCTATTGATGTGTTGCTATGGTTACAGGAGATGGAGTTACTGCGGGTCAGTAAGCAGGATCGTCTCCAGGAGATGTCCGAGTCTCGGTACCGACTTCGCCAGCAGGTGGAGCAGCTGCAGTGTGACTTTGAGGCCCGATCCCGTGATGCGCTGTCGGAGAAACGCAAACTCAAACAGGAGATTGAGTTGCTGAAAGTCTCCAAACATCCGGAAATCGCAAGTGTAAGGACTGTATCCATGCTGTTATTACAGTGTTACTAAAGGTTGAGTGAGTGAGTGTGAGTGTGTGTGTGTGTGTCTGTGTCTGTGTCTGTGGGTGTGTGTTCAGCTTTGCCTGACTCTCTCCAGTGGCTGTTGTGTATTCAGCATTTGACTGTTTCCTCCACTGAATTCAGATCTTATCAGTTGTGCATGCAGTGAAATCTGTATCAAGGACTCTCCTCTTTGTTGCTTTCCAAACACATTTATCATAAGAGAGAATGGTGTAATCAGGAGCATGGTCTAACTGTGAGCCGGCCAGACTGGCCTTGAGGGACAGGGAGTCGCCAGTATGTTGTCAGTTCTAGTACACTTGCATGCTGCACTTACACTGTGACACGGCTTTGGGTGTTACAACTGTAGGGTTTTTAATAAAGGACCTCTGAAATACTTGATAATGTGAAGGTTAAAGCTGCACAGTGGGAAAAGTTTCTTCAGATGCAAGATATACAATCCTCTGCATGTACATTGATGTTTGGTTGGGACAGTTGTTGCAAATTCGAAAAACATCAACATGAAGATGTCTGGCTATAGGATGCATTGTAAACAACCTTTGAAAATATATATACATGTATATTCAAAAGCATGATGCTTGCTGCAAAAATAACACCCACATATATATCTGAGCAAAAAGCAGGACACTTTCCAAATTTGAAATTATCATGGAAATGGTCTGGGCAGTAGACGAGACTTTCCTAGAAAGGTGACCATTACAGGTTTCACTGTTTTGATTTGGTACGTACTTCATGCTAACTCATCACGAAATTCGCCAAGAATGAGATAGATATTGCATCCAAGAATTTAGGCGGCAGTGGTTTCCCGTACCCCACTGCCACTGCCACTGCCACCAAGATCTGAACTATCAGCCAAGATACTAGGCGGCAGTGATTCCCCATAACCCTCTGCCACTGCCACTGCCAGCAAGATCTGGACTATCATCCAAGATTCTAGGCGGCAGCGTTTTCCCGAAACCTACTGCCACTGCCACTGCCAGTAAGATCTGGACTATCATCCAAGATTCTAGGCGGCAGTGTTTTCCAGTAACCCACTGCCACTGCCAGCAAAATCTGAACTATCATCCAAGATTCTAGGCGGCAGTGCTTTCCCGTACCCCACTGCCACTGCCACTGCCACCAAGATCTGAACTATCAGCCAAGATTCTAGGCGGCAGTGATTCCCCATAACCCACTGCCACTGCCACTGCCAGCAAGGTCTGAACTATCATCCAAGATTCTAGGCGGCAGTGATTTCTCGTAACATACTGCCACTGCCACTGCCAGCAAGATTTCAACTATCATCCAAGATTCTAGGCGGCAGTGTTTTCTCGTAACATACTGCCACTGCCACTGCCAGCAAGACAGGACCATCATGTAAGATTCTAGCTGGCAGCGTTTCGGCGTACCTGCCACTGCCACTGCCAGCAAGATCTGAACTATCATCCAAGATTCTAGGCGGCAGCGTTTTCCCGTAACCTACTGCCACTGCCAGCAAGATCTGAACTATCATCCAAGATTCTAGGTGGCAGTGATTTCCCATACCCCACTGCCACTGCCACTGCCAGCAAGACAGGACTTTCATCCAAGATTCTAGGCGGCAGCGTTTTCCCGTAACCTACTGCCACTGCCACTGCTAGCAAGATCTGAACTATCAGCCAAGATTCTAGGCGGCAGTGATTTCCCGTAGCCAACTGCCACTGCCAGCAAGATATGAACTATCATCCAAGATTCTAGGCGGCAGCGTTATCCCGTAACCTACTGCCACTGCCACTGCCAGCAAGATCTGAACTATCATCCAAGAGTCTAGGTGGCAGTGATTTCCCGTACCCCACTGCCACTGCCACTGCCAGCAAGACAGGACTATCATCCAAGATTCTAGGCGGCAGCGTTTTCTCGTAACCTACTGCCACTGCCACTGCCAGCAAGATCTGAACTATCATCCAAGATTCTAGGTGGCAGTGATTTCCCGTACCCCACTGCCACTGCCACTGCCAGCAAGACAGGACTATCATCCAAGATTCTAGGCGGCAGCGTTTTCTCGTAACCTACTGCCACTGCCACTGCCAGCAAGGTCTGAACTATCAGCCAAGGTTCTAGGCGGCAGCGTTTTCCCGTAACTTACTGCCACTGCCAGCAAGATCTGAACTATCATCCAAGATTCTAGGTGGCAGTGATTTCCCGTATGCCACTGCCACTGCCAGCAAGACAGGACTATCATCCAAGATTCTAGGCGGCAGCGTTTTCTCGTAACCTACTGCCACTGCCACTGCCAGCAAGGTCTGAACTATCAGCCAAGGTTATAGGCGGCAGCGTTTTCCCGTAACTTACTGCCACTGCCAGCAAGATCTGAACTATCATCCAAGATTCTAGGTGGCAGTGATTTCCCGTACCCCACTGCCACTGCCAGCAAGACAGGACTATCATCCAAGATTCTAGGCGGCAGCGTTTTCTCGTAACCTACTGCCACTGCCAGCAAGGTCTGAACTATCAGCCAAGGTTCTAGGCGGCAGCGTTTTCCCGTAACTTACTGCCACTGCCAGCAAGATCTGAACTATCATCCAAGATTCTAGGTGGCAGTGATTTCCCGTCCCCCACTGCCACTGTCAGCAAGACTGGACCATCATCCAAGATTCTAGCTGGCAGCATTTTGCCATAACCTACTAGCATCCCTGAGTGACTCTTCACATACTAGTATCTCTGAGTGACGCCCATGCGACGGTCCGTCAGATAGACCTTGTAGCGTCACTTCACAGTACATGTACACTAGTATCTCTAAGTGACGCCCAGTGACGATCCGTGACATGGACGTTATAGCGCCACATACATATAGCAATATTTACCTTCCCCGTATGACGGGCAAGCGACGGTGACGTTATAGCGCCCCATAGCAAGATTTCCCTTTCACAAATGACTAGCAAGTGACCATTCGTCACATAGACGTCATAGTGCCACATGAAAACACTATTACAACGGTGAAAACTGGACAATCCCTGATGCATTGGGACATATCGTCTGAAATCAAAAGAATATTTTATGTGAAATAAATATTATCTCTGCGTACATGTTTGAAATGCATGGGATTGGGTGAGAAGCAAGTATTGTTCTCCTTGTGGCCTTTGATATCAGGAACATCAAACAATGGCATTCATTTCAAACCAAAATCCGACCAAATGATAATGATCCTAACATTGGCAATGATTGTGCTTTAGATATAAACATCATAGAAAATGTTAGTCACAAGTCATATGCAATTAGTGGATACTGCTGTTACAGGTGAATTGGCTGATAAACCTGGGACCAAAAAAAAAAACTGGGGTTTATACAAACAGTCACATCAGACATGGCACAAGAGGGTGGGGGAGGGGGGAGAGCAAGCTCTCAAATTACAAGGATGTTGGAAATGAAAGAAATTGCTTAATAAATAAAAATTGAATTCAATGAATAAACATTGGTTTTTCTTAATAATAGTCTAATATTTTATTTATATATTTTTAACAACAAATCGCGTTTGTGCCACTATTTTGAAATCAATCTATGTGCTGGAATGGTGCGCAGAATAAAACGCAGTGACAGAAAATAAAACATCCAAGAAAAGTTAACTTAATATGATTTGGGAAAAAAATTGGGTTGGGGGGTGTGAACATTAGTTTTACTAGTAAAAGTGTGTATTTAAAATTCTAACAGTTTAGAAAATTTGTGCCAGTATTTGGAATACAAATGGTACTGGATAATGGATATGTGTAGAAATATAGGTTTACTCTGATTGGAAGAATATTGCTGATTAAGTTAACATTAGTTTTATTAGTTCAGTGTGTTATTTTATTTACTTGTACAAATAATTTCTATATACTATGTAGATTTGCTCTAACTGGAAGAATAATGCCATTAGTTTTATTTGTTCAATCCGTTATTTTATTTACTTGTACAAATAAATTCTATATACTACGTAGGTTTGCTCTAACTGGAAGAATATTGCTGATTAAGTTAATATTAGTTTTATTAGTTCAGTGTGTTATTTTATTTACTTGTACAAATAAATTATATATACTACCAGTATGTAGGTTTGCTCTAACTGGAATAATATGGCAGTGGCAGTGGGCTACGGGCAATCACTGCCGCATAGAATCTTGGATGAGAGTCCAGTCTTGCTGGCAGTGGCAGTGGCAGTAGGTTTCGGGAAAACGCTGCCGCCTAGAATCTTGGATGATAGTTCAGATCTTGCTGGCAGTGGCAGTGGCAGTAGGTCACGGGAAAATGCTGCCGCCTAGAATCTTGGATGATAGTTCAGATCTTGCTGGCAGTGGCAGTGGCAGTAGGTTACGGGAAAATGCTGCCGCCTAGAATCTTCGATGATAGTCCAGTCTTGCTGGCAGTGGCAGTAGGTTACGGGAAAACGCTGCCAGCTAGAATCTTGGATGATATTCCAGTTTGCTGGCAGTGGCAGTGGCAGTAGGTAACGGAAAAACACTGCCGCCTAGAATCTTGCATGATTGTTCATTCTTGCTGGCAGTGGCAGTGGCAGTAGGTTACAAGAAAACGCTGCCGCCTCGAATCTTGCATGATAGTTCAGTCTTGCTGGCAGTGGCAGTGGCAGTAGGTTACGGGAAAACGCTGCCAGCTAGAATCTTGGAAGATAGTTCAGATCTTGCTGGCAGTGGCAGTGGCAGTAGGTTACGGGAAAACGCTGCCGCCTAGAATCTTGGATGATAGTTCAGATCTTGCTGGCAGTGGCAGTGGCAGTAGTTTAACGGGAAAACGCTGCCAGCTAGAATCTTGGATGATAGTTCAGATCTTGCTGGCAGTGGCAGTAGCTTACGCCAATACGCTGCCAGCTACAAGAACTGAACTATCATCCAAGATTCTTGCTGGCAGTGATCTCCCCTACCCCACTGCCACTGCCAGTAAGACTGGATCATCATCCAAGATTCTAGCTGGCAGCGTTCTCCCGTAACCTACTACCACTGCCACTGCCAGCAAGATCTGAAATATCAGCCATGATTCTAGGCGGCAGTGATTTCCCGTAACCTACTGCCACTGCCACTGCCAGCAAGATCTGAGCTATCCTCCAAGATTCTAGGCGGCAGCGTTTTCCCGTAACCTACTGCCACTGCCACTGCCAGCAAGATCTGAACTATCATCCAAGATTCCAGCTGGCAGTGTTTTCCCGTAACCTACTGCCACTGCCACTGCCAGCAAGATCTGAACTATCATCCAAGATTCTAGGCGGCAGCGTTATCCCGTAACCTACTGCCACTGCCACTGCCAGCAAGATCTGAATTATCATCCAAGATTCTAGGCGGCAGCGTTTTCCCGAAACCTACTGCCACTGCCACTGCCAGCAACACTGGACCATCCTCCAAGATTCTAGCTGGCAGCGTTTTCGGGTAACCTACTGCCACTGCCACTGCCAGCAAGGTCTGAACTAGCAGCCAAGATTCTAGGCGGCAGCGTTTTCCCGTAACCTACTGCCACTGCCACTGCCAGCAAGGTCTGAACTAGCAGCCAAGATTCTAGGCGGCAGCGTTTTCCCGTAACCTACTGCCACTGCCAGCAAGATCTGAACTATTATCCAAGATTCTAGGCGGCAGTGATTTCCCGTACCCCACTGCCACTGCCACTGCCAGCAAGACAGGACTATCATCCAAGATTCTAGGTGGCAGCATTGTCCCGTAACCTACTGCCACTGCCAGCAAGATCTGAACTGTCATCCAAGATTCTAGGCAGCAGTGATTTCCCGTACCCCACTGCCACTGCCAGCAAGACAGGACTATCATCCAAGATTCTAGGTGGCAGCGTTATCCCGTAACCTACTGCCACTGCCAGCAAGATCTGAACTATCATCCAAGATTCTAGGCGGCAGCGTTTTCCCGTACCCCACTGCCACTGCCAGCAAGACAGGACTATCATCCAAGATCCTAGCTGGCAGCGTTTTGCCGTAACCTACTAGCATCTCTGAGTGACGCTTCACATACTAGTATCTCTGAGTGACGCCCATGCGACGGTCCGTGAGATAGACCTATTAGCGTCGCTTCACAGTACATGTACACTAGTATCTCTAAGTGACGCCCAGTGACGATCCGAGACATGGACGTTATAGCGCCACATACATGTAGCAATATTTACCTTCCTCGTGTGACTGGCAAGCGACGGTGACGTTTTAGCGCCCCATAGCAAGATTTCCCTTTCACAAATGACTAGCAAGTGACCATTCATCAGATAGACGTCATAGTGCCACATAAAAAACACTTTATTACAACGGTGAAAACTGGACAATCCCTGATGCATTGGGACATATTGTCTGAAATCAAATGGATATTTTGTGTGAAATAAATGTTATCTCTGCGTACATGTTTCAAATGCATGGGATTGGGTGAGAAGCAAGTATTGCTCTCCTTGTGGCCTTTGATATCAGGAACATCAAACAATGGCATGCATTTCAAACCAATATCCGACCAAATGATAATGATCCTAAAATTGGCAATGATTGTGCTTTAGATATAAACATCACAGAAAATGTTAGTCACAAGTCATATGCAATTAGTGGATACTGCTGTTACAGGTGAATTGGCTGATAAACCTGGGACAAAAAAACAACAACTGGGGTTTATACAAACAGTCACATCAGACATGGCACAAGAGGGTGGGGGGGGGGGGGGAGGGGGGAGAGCAGGCTCTCAAATTACAAGGATGTTGGAAATGAAAGAACATTGCTTAATAAATAAAAATTGAATTCAATGAATAAACATTGGTTTCTCTTAATAATAGTCTAATATTTTATTTATATATTAATTTTTTAACAACAAATCGACATTTGTTCCACTATTTTGAAATCAATCTATGTGCTGGAATGGTGCGCAGAATAAAACGCAGTGACAGAAAATAAAACATCCAAGAAAAGTTAACTTAATATGATTTGGGTAAAAAATTGGAGAGGTGGGGGGGGGGGGGGGGGTGTGAACATTAGTTTTACTAGTAAAAGTGTGTATTTAAAATTCAAACAGTTTAGAAAATTTGTGCCAGTATTTGGAATACAAATGGTACTGGATAATGGATATGTGTAGAAATATAGGTTTGCTCTAATTAGAAGAATATTGCTGATTAAGTTAACATTGGTTTTATTAGGTCAGTGTGTTATTTTATTTACTTGTACAAATAAATTATATATACTATGTAATTTGCTCTAATTGGAAGAATAATGCCATTAGTTTTATTTGTTCAGTGTGATATTTTATTTACATGTACAAATAAATTCTATATACTACGTAGGTTTGCTCTAACTGGAAGAATATTGCTGATTAAGTTAATATTAGTTTTATTAGTTCAGTGTGTTATTTTATTTACTTGTACAAGTGAATTATATATACTACCAGTAGTCCAGTACGTAGGTTTGCTCTAACTGGAATAATATGGCAGTGGCAGTAGGTTACGGGAAATCACCGCCGCCTAGAATCTTGGATGATAGTTCAGATCTTGCTGGCAGTGGCAGTGGCAGTTGGTTACGGGAAAACGCTGCCGCCTAGAATCTTGGCTGCTAGTTCAGATCTTGCTGGCAGTGGCAGTGGCAGTAGGTTACGAGAAAACGCTGCCGCCTAGAATCTTGGATGATAGTTCAGATCTTGCTGGCAGTGGCAGTGGCAGTAGGTTACGGGAAAACGCTGCCGCCTAGAATCTTGGAGGATAGCTCAGATCTTGCTGGCAGTGGCAGTGGCAGTAGGTTACGGGAAATCACTGCCGCCTAGAATCATGGCTGATATTTCAGATCTTGCTGGCAGTGGCAGTGGCAGTAGGTTACGGGAAAACGCTGCCGCCTAGAATCTTGGAGGATAGCTCAGATCTTGCTGGCAGTGGCAGTGGCAGTAGGTTACGGGAAAACGCTGCCGCCTAGAATCTTGGAAGATAGCTCAGATCTAGCTGGCAGTGGCAGTAGGTTACGGGAAATCACTGCCGCCTAGAATCATGGCTGATATTTCAGATCTTGCTGGCAGTGGCAGTGGCAGTGGCAGTAGGTTACGGGAAAACGCTGCCGCCTAGAATCTTGGAGGATAGCTCAGATCTTGCTGGCAGTGGCAGTAGGTTACGGGAAATCACTGCCGCCTAGAATCATGGCTGATATTTCAGATCTTGCTGGCAGTGGCAGTGGCAGTAGGTTACGGGAAAACGCTGCCACCTAGAATCTTGGAAGATAGCTCAGATCTTGTTGGCAGTGGCAGTGGCAGTAGGTCACGGGAAAACGCTGCCGCCTAGAATCATGGCTGATATTTCTGATCTTGATGGCAGTGGCAGTAGGTTACGGGAAAACGCTGCCGCCTAGAATCTTGGAGGATAGCTCAGTTCTTGCTGGCAGTGGCAGTGGCAGTAGGTTACGGGAAATCACTGCCGCCTAGAATCATGGCTGATATTTCAGATCTTGCTGGCAGTGGCAGTGGCAGTAGGTTACGGGAAAACGCTGCCGCCTAGAATCTTGGAGGATAGCTCAGATCTCGCTGGCAGTGGCAGTGGCAGTAGGTTACGGGAAAACGCTGCCGCCTAGAATCTTGGAAGATAGCTCAGATCTAGCTGGCAGTGGCAGTGGCAGTAGGTTACGGGAAATCACTGCCGCCTAGAATCATGGCTGATATTTCAGATCTTGCTGGCAGTGGCAGTGGCAGTAGGTTACGGGAAAACGCTGCCGCCTAGAATCTTGGAGGATAGCTCAGATCTTGCTGGCAGTGGCAGTAGGTTACGGGAAATCACTGCCGCCTAGAATCATGGCTGATATTTCAGATCTTGCTGGCAGTGGCAGTGGCAGTAGGTTACGGGAAAACGCTGCCGCCTAGAATCTTGGAGGATAGCTCAGATCTTGTTGGCAGTGGCAGTGGCAGTAGATCACGGGAAAACGCTGCCGCCTAGAATCATGGCTGATATTTCTGATCTTGCTGGCAGTGGCAGTAGGTTACGGGAAAACGCTGCCGCCTAAAATCTTGGAGGATAGCTCAGATCTTGCTGGCAGTGGCAGTGGCAGTAGGTCACGGGAAAACGCTGCCGCCTAGAATCATGGCTGATATTTCTGATCTTGCTGGCAGTGGCAGTGGCAGTAGATCACGGGAAAACGCTGCCGCCTAAAATCTTGGAGGATAGCTCAGATCTTGCTGGCAGTGGCAGTGGCAGTAGGTTACGAGAAAACGCTGCCGCCTAGAATCTTGGATGATAGTTCAGATCTTGCTGGCAGTGGCAGTGGCAGTGGGTTACGGGAAATCACTGCCGCCTAGAATCTTGGCTGATAGTTCAGATCTTGCTGGCAGTGGCAGTGGCAGTAGGTTACGGGAAAACGCTGCCGCCTAGAATCTTGGATGATAGTCCTGTCTTGCTGGCAGTGGCAGTAGGTTACGGGAAAACGCTGCCGCCTAGAATCTTGGATGATAGTTCAGATCTTTCTGGCAGTGGCAGTGGCAGTGGGTTACAGGAAATCACTGCCGCCTAGAATCTTGGCTGATAGTTCAGATCTTGCTGGCAGTGGCAGTGACAGTAGGTTACGGGAAAACGCTGCCGCCTAGAACCTTGGCTGATAGTTCAGATCTTGCTGGCAGTGGCAGTGGCAGTAGGTTAGGGAAAATCGCTGCCACCTAGAATCTTGGATGATAGTTCAGATCTTGCTGGCAGTGGCAGTTGAAGTGGGTTACGGGAAATCACTGCCGCCTAGAATCTTGGATAGTCCAGTCTTGCTGGCAGTGGCAGTGGCAGTAGGTTACCCGAAAACGCTGCCACCTAGAATTTTGGAGGATGGTCCAGTGTTGCTGGCAGTGGTAGTGGCAGTAGGTTTCGGGAAAACGCTGCCGCCTAGAATCTTGGATGATAGTTCAGATCTTGCTGGCAGTGGCAGTGGCAGTAGGTTACGGGAAAACGCTGCCGCCTAGAATCTTGGAAGATAGTTCAGATCTTGCTGGCAGTGGCAGTGGCAGTAGGTCACGGAAAAACGCTGCCGCCTAGAAACTTGGAGGATAGCTCAGAATTTGCTGGCAGTGGCAGTGGCAGTAGGTTACGGGAAATCACTGCCGCCTAGAATCATGGCTGATATTTCAGATCTTGCTGGCAGTGGCAGTAGGTTACGGGTAAACGCTGCCGCCTAGAATCTTGGAGGATAGCTCAGATCTTGCTGGCAGTGGCAGTGGCAGTAGGTTATGGGAAAACGCTGCAGCCTAGAATCTTGGATGATAGTTCAGATCTTGCTGGCAGTGGCAGTGGCAGTAGGTTAGGGGAAATCACTGCCACCTAGAATCTTGGCTGATATTTCAGATCTTGCTGGCAGTGGCAGTGGCAGTAGGTCACGGGAAAACGCTGCCGCCTAGAATCTTGGATGATAGTCCAGTCTTGCTGGCAGTGGCAGTGGCAGTAGGTTACCCGAAAATGCTGCCACCTAGAATTTTGGAGGATGGTCAAGTGTTGCTGGCAGTGGCAGTAGGTTTCGAAAAAACGCTGCCGCCTAGAATCTTGGATGATAGTTCAGATCTTGCTGGCAGTGGCAGTGGCAGTAAGTTACGAGAAAACGCTGCCGCCTAGAATCTTGGATGATAGTTCAGATCTTGCTGGCACAGTAGGTTACGGGCAAACGCTGCCGCCTAGAATCTTGGAGGATAGCTCAGATCTTGCTGGCAGTGGCAGTAGGTTACGGGAAATCACTGCCGCCTAGAATCATGGCTCATATTTCAGATCTTGCTGGCAGTGGCAGTGGCAGTAGGTCATGGGAAAACGCTGCCGCCTAGAATCTTGGAGGATGGCTCAGATCTTGTTGGCAGTAGCAGTGGCAGTAGGTCACGCGAAAACGCTGCCGCCTAGAATCATGGCTGATATTTCAGATCTTGCTGGCAGTGGCAGTGGCAGTAGGTTACGGGAAAACGCTGCCGCCTAAAATCTTGGAGGATAGCTCAGATCTTGCTGGCAGTGGCAGTGGCAGTAGGTTACGGGAAAACGCTGCCGCCTAGAATCTTGGATGATAGTTCAGATCTTGCTGGCAGTGGCAGTGGCAGTGGGTTACAGGAAATCACTGCCGCCTAGAATCTTGGCTGATAGTTCAGATCTTGCTGGCAGTGGCAGTAGGTTACGGGAAAACGCTGCCGCCTAGAACCTTGGCTGATAGTTCAGATCTTGCTGGCAGTGGCAGTGGCAGTAGGTTAGGGAAAATCGCTGCCACCTAGAATCTTGGATGATAGTTCAGATCTTGCTGGCAGTGGCAGTTGCAGTGGGTTACGGGAAATCACTGCCGCCTAGAATCTTGGATAGTCCAGTCTTGCTGGCAGTGGCAGTGGCAGTAGGTTACCCGAAAACGCTGCCACCTAGAATCTTGGAGGATGGTCCAGTGTTGCTGGCAGTGGCAGTGGCAGTAGGTTTCGGAAAAACGCTGCCGCCTAGAATCTTGGATGATAGTTCAGATCTTGCTGGCAGTGGCAGTGGCAGTAGGTTACGGGAAAACGCTGCCGCCTAGAATCTTGGATGATAGTTCAGATCTTGCTGGCAGTGGCAGTGGCAGTAGGTCACGGGAAAACGCTGCTGCCTAGAATCTTGGAGGAAAGCTCAGATCTTGCTGGCAGTGGCAGTGGCAGTAGTTTACGGGAAATCACTGCCGCCTAGAATCATGGCTGATATTTCAGATCTTGCTGGCAGTGGCAGTAGGTTACGGGTAAACGCTGCCGCCTAGAATCTTGGAGGATAGCTCAGATCTTGCTGGCAGTGGCAGTGGCAGTAGGTTACGGGAAAACGCTGCCGCCTAGAATATTGGATGATAGTTCAGATCTTGCTGGCAGTGGCAGTGGCAGTAGGTTACGGGAAATCACTGCCGCCTAGAATCAGGGCTGATATTTCAGATCTTGCTGGCAGTGGCAGTGGCAGTAGGTTATGGGCAAACGCTGCCGCCTAGAATCTTGGAGGATAGCTCAGATCTTGCTGGCAGTGGCAGTAGGTTACGGGAAATCACTGCCGCCTAGAATCATGGCTAATATTTCAGATCTTGCTGGCAGTGGCAGTGGCAGTAGGTTACGGGAAAACGCTGCCGCCTAGAATCTTGGAGGATAGCTCAGATCTTGCTGGCAGTGGCAGTGGCAGTAGGTCACAGGAAAACGCTGCCGCAGCCATGAAATTTCGTGATGAGTTAGCATGAAGTACCTACCTTTGATTTCCTGTGCCCGGAAGTAAATGTGGGATGTCTGATGTTGGTTATCCACGTGTGTTGTCTAGCGACAGACTCCTTCCTACACCCCCCCCCCCCCCTTCCTCAGCATGATTCATGAAGGCTGTATACTTGAGACAGCACTCGTTTAGATGTACATACATATAGTCTGTCAAGTGATCTGGCTGGCTTCATTAGTTGGCTCCAGACGATGTCCTCATTGGCCCCCTCTCAGACAGAGTCCCCCCATCAACTATGCTATATAAGGTAAGGAGACTGCCTCCATGCTGCACTGCTCTAAGACTTGTCATATGTCACCCAGATTGGTCTCCCTAGCTGCGTTGGGAGGGGGGGGGGACGGGATGCGAGGCAGACTTGTGTCTCCCAACTGACCTCAGGGATGCGTGTGCGCTCGTGGATGGGGGGAGAAGGTTGTAGACAGTGACCGTCAGTGGTCAGTGATCTCAATGTTGGGTGTGGGGATGACGGGAGTAGGAACTGTGGCAGACGCCAGACTCTCAAACCCTACAGGCGGCAGTTGTTTTGCTCATAATGTGCCAGCCTGGATGGGTCAAGCAACCCTACAATACCGGGGAGTCGCGTGCCAACAAATTTGTGGCCCAAACTGGCAGATTTCTAATAACATCCCCGGCAGTTTCTCGCAGACAATTTGCAATAATATTCCTCTAGAACAGTGCTTGCTGGCGGCAAAAAAACTAGGCCCAGACTAATAACAGATACTCAGATCAGACAGACGCCAATTTGTAAACTGAGACTCAGACTTTTATTGTGTTCTAGGCTGAGCAACTTTTCATGTGAATGTGTATTTTAGGTCAATTGTGTGGCGATGCATTTTGATGGTTGCTGGTAGCGGGGTGTTTACTTGTTTTGAAACGTTTGCTGTGCTTGTCTGGAATTTAGGGAGGAAACGTTGATAGAGAAAATACAAACTTACACAAGAAGAGTAATTATCCCGAATAATGTCAAGTGAACGGGTTTTTCAAGAGGGGATGATCGGGGTTTGCTGGCGTCAGTCTGTATGTGCATAACCAAGGATTACAGACACATAGACTGATCCTCAATCAAATATATCAATTATTCCCCCCCAGATGTGGTGTAATCTGTTGGTGTGAGGACAGTTCAGGGAGAGAGAGTGAATGGCCGTGGAGTGGCATTTACTGTGGAGACTTGGAGACCGATAACTGATCGTGCGGCAGTGAGACTCACATGCTGGGAGGAAGGGGGGGGGGGGGAGGGGGGGGGGCTGTGTGCGTGGCAGTCAGCCTTGAAAGTCGAGGGGCTGTAGTAAGGACTAGTCCCAGGCAATGTGCTATATGCGAACTAATCAATGGATTTGTATGCTGCAATCAATATTACCAGTCATTAATCAAGTGTGTGAGCACTGCCCTTTGTCCTACATCTCTGGATGACCAGACGAAGGCCAAACTATAGTAGAGACACGGGTTGATAGGTGGGTGGCCGTGCATTATATGGTGTTTGTCCACTCCACCATAAACTTACTACATCTAGCCTGTCAGATTGTCTTCTCTAGTTTTGCGGTGCATGTAATATCAGCCATGAACGTGTCATGTGCACATGCTGTAAAGCTCTGATCGCCAAGGCTGCAGATACACGCGCACACGTGTGCAGCTCCTAGTGACAGCCCTGTGCTGGTTACCATGACAGCAGAAGGATTATTTATGCAGACGTGCTGGAAATAAGCTTACCAGCCTTTACGTGGGCAGAAATATGACGAATGTCCAGGGAGAAAAAATAGAAAATTGATGAAAAAACGGGTTGTTGGACTGAGAAGATGAAGAAGAGGAAGAATGAAAGAAGTAATTCAAAAAAAGCCAGCCGGCTGGAAGTAACTTGGCGGGGATGAATGGATTCCAGGAATCAGCGGGAACCGAGCCAGTTCTGCCAAAGAGAGAGTCTGTCCATGTTTTCCTCACCTAACACTTCTTTCTGCTGTGATTTCAACCAAACACCATTAATTAGTTCCTCTCCTACTGCACAAAAACGGGAGTGGGTGTCATAATTTATTCCGGTGAGGACGTCACTGGGTGCAAGGAGGCAGCCACATGCTCAGGGCCTGTCAGATAGAAAAGACTCTGCCAACTCAACCTCCCCTCACCTGCAGCACCTAATCCTTCTCTCGGTCCCCAGTTCCTCGAAGAATACTAGCAACTTACGCTTATACTTCGTAAACCACTCTGCTTATGCAATTATGCATCTTGTTGCATGTCTGCATGACATTGAGCATGCTGAGTTGAGCTGGACGGTCATGTTCGGGCAGGGTTGGGGGGAAAGGAACATATCGCCAGACTTTGAGCAGCATGAAGTCCACCGACAAGAATCTGGGGCCTCATGTAGCTCTCCACATGACAGCCTGCTGGCTCCACCCGTGCTGCTGCAGTATAGATTGTTGGGTAGATGGCTTGTAGCTGTCACTGGTTGTAGGGGTTGTGATGTGTGTGAGTGTAGGAACTTTGGAAAGAGAGTGCCATCTCTGCACTCACCACCCACTCGAGCATCATCTCGACTCGAGTCCTCTCTCTATAAAAATCGGCTGTCGCCATTCGCTCATACAGTGGCTGGGAGCCCAGACCACGTAGAGCTGTGTATGTGACAGACTGCCGGGTTGGAGGACGACACCCTGGCGCGCTCTGCTGGTCTGTCTTCCCCCAGCGGTCTTCTTGGCACCGTACGACAAGCAGCCAGCCAATATCCCTGTCTCTTGTGAAATATGTAATGTGCAGTCCCTCCATATCCTGTCTGGTTATTGCAGCTTCCCCCAATAAAATTTGCTGCCCTTCCCTCGACTGTGACCATGAATTAACCATGCTGGATGGCTTCACGAAGTACTAACCCATACCCTGCCTTCCTGATTCGCTTATTGTTTGATCTAGTCAGACGTGTACTATTATTGCAAGTAAAGGTTATGAATAAACCATTCTGAATTAAAACAATTTCTATGTGACGGTGTGAGTGAGGTATTAGCGCTTGTGTCACCCTCGAGCACAGACTGATTCAAAGGTAATCCCCTTGATGTGTCGCCACACCCTCTTAGCACTCTGCACAGACAATAACCATGATAACCCGCTCACTAATTAGTGTGGCCTTGTGTGATAGGCTGATCACTGACCGGTGGAGCTATCTGCCGAGAGGCCTGCCACGGCTTGGGACAGGATCAGTCACTTGTCTCCAGGACTGTACAGGGCCAGGGTATTGACTTATTGCACCTTGTTCTGGTCCAAGCCTTATGATCTCATGGGCTAGCGGGTAAAAACTCCTGATCAGTGGCTGAGTTTTGTTCCACGTTGTTTGATTACGGGCATTGTTATAGATTTAATTAGTGAGTTTTCATCCAGAAACTGATCTAGATATTGTTCGTTCGTTTTTTCCATACTGTACTTTTGACTGCAGTCGTCGGAACACAATGTACATTGCAGATGAGTTTCTTCTTGTCCTACTTGATCTAATGATCTACATTATTTTACACAATCATGTATGAGGACTTGCATGTGAGACCACTTAATGGTACTTATCAATGTTACATAGTTGGCCTACATGTACTCGGCCTAGAATTGCAATTATACATGTCTAAGTAATATAGGGTGACATCATTCAACAACAGACTTGAGACGATCTAATGTCTGTCTAGGGTATAGGATTTCAGACCATGGAGCATACATTGTCATAAATGACTAAAATACCAATGTGTCATGGTCCACAATGTAGACCATAGTATTCAATACATGGCAAGTTAATGTTGCTGGTACAAGTGCTAATAAATCACTTGCCACTAGTGTTCCGCTTTACATAACAATCAGATTGAACCTGTAGGTGGAATGTCCGGTGGTTGTGTGTAGATAGCAGGATGTGTCTTGTTCCTGGTCATCAAACAGGTTACACATGGTGGACTGGCTAGACGAGGTTATCGACCCATTGTTGTTGTGTTATTTTAGAGAATATTTATTATGCCATCGCCATGCGTTACACGTGTGAATGCCCTGCCTGAGTAGATCTATGCCAACAAGTTGATGAGGGAGGTGATGTTTTCTAGCACAGTTTACAGTTAGTTTTCTGGGATCAGCCTGAGTCGGAGATCACCCGCCCCAAACAATCCAGCGTGAAGTTTGCGATTAAACACAGTCACTTTGCCACATGTCTGACACAATAACAGCTATTTTGGTATCGACCGATTATAAACAGTGAACCAGTTAATGTTTTTCCGCTGATAATTTTTGGGGGTAATCTCCACGTGTGTGCATGTTTTGTGTAGCAAGTGTTTTATACAGCAGCGACTCCTGGTCTGCAGAAAACACTTCCGCATGCATTCCACAGGCAGCTCTCTGCCAAAACTGGCCTGGGAAACAAGTTGCCAAAATTTGCAAACTGTTGGGCTCAATATTTGAATAATTCAGGTTGTGCTCTGATGTGAATTACGACTATAAGGAGTGAGTCACTGTCCCAGGACGTCAGAACTGTACCGCTGCACGGACATGTACATGTATGTGGCAGACCCTCTCTAGCAGGCCCTAGGCTGTCTCTGTTTTGGACAGATGATGTCAAGTGGCAAGCTAGCGAGGTTTGAGGATCGCCTCTCCCTGTAGTTTTGCGATGAGCAATGCTCATGATTTTTGTCATCACTTCCATACAGGACCAACTGCCAGCCCAAATATGAGTAGAGTAGTTTGACTGCCGTTGGATGTTTTCTTCACGGGACATGTTTTTTTTTTGGGAGAGAAAAAAGCAGACTGTGAATCATCAGTCGTCATGTCTCACAGTAGCTACTGTGTCAGAAGTGGGTCTCTTGAAAGTTCAAAAAAAAAACTGAGTCCAAAAATGGGCCTCCTCAATCTGATTAGTTTGGTTTGGAGAGGTCTTGTACATGACGACATGTACAAGTACAGCTATAAATAGGCTGGAGTTCTATGACGGACCTTGTATGTATTTGAGAAGGATTGTGGATATACTTTCCCCCCCCCCCCCCCCCCCCACCCCATCCATATATTGTCGTCAGCATTTAGTGATTAGAGCAGAGGCCTGGAGAGTGACAGTCACACCAACGACCTCAACAACTCTTACTGCGTAATATCTCCTCACTCACCTACGTACGTACTGGCCGGGCCGGCCGGGCCACATCTCCTGTTATTTATACTGACAGCTCCACAAAAACTAGAGTAATGAGCTTTTTTTGTTCATCAAGATAATGTACGAAGTCCTGGCCTAAAGTGTAAATATTATAAACTGTTACATGCCTGCCACAGTGCATCCTGCCTGGGAGGAAACAAGTTTTTGTGAACTCCACTGGGCAGACTGTTTGTATCACTGTGTGGAAGAGGCTTTGTATCTGTAGATAGTAAATTATGTGTGCTTGGTGTTACAATAGACCTGATTACAACTGCTGCCATTGGTTAATTTCTCGGTTAGAATATGCACTTTGGCCACGAATGAGGGGGAAGACTATCAACAAAACTTTTTTTCTCGCTGTCTCTTTCTGTATCTGCGAAATTGCTGATGATTTCCTATGTGCTATTATAATATGTGTGATTGGAGTCGGGCTGACTGGGCGCCGTGATGGAGTGGCTGGCTGTGATCTGTCTTGTGTCCCTTGTGTCCACACTGAGGAGTCTGTCTGACTGGGACTCACTGGTGCCAGGGTCTGGCTGGGAGAGGATCGGAGGTGACCTTCCTTTCCCCAGCATGGTGGTTCGGCGTAGGAGAGACTTGGCTTCTCTCCCGGGCTTCATCTGATTCCCCGCTCCTCCGACCTCACTCCCCGGGTGCCCTGCATGGCTGGCGTGTGTAGTATAGATGTATGGGTCTCAGTCTTCCCAGAGAGAAGACAAGGCCAGCTCCTATCTACACCGCTAACAGCACTTTGGCCTTGGAGGCGATGCTTGACTGGTTTTACAACATGGCAGGCAAGCAGCCTGGCCGTCTGAGTGACTGGCCTATTTTCATAATGGCTCTCTGTCTGTTTGGCATGCTGTACAGCAGTCAGTGCCCTCTCTGCAAGAAGCTTTTTCGTGCGTGTTTCTGATATCTCTGTTACATGGAAAGCATGCTAGGCCTGGCTGTCGAAGGGTTTTTATTAGGACTTTTTGTGGTGTTCAGTATAGAAGCACAATTTTAAAACTTTCCTTAATAACATGTCAGCTACTTGAGCAGTGAGTGCTCTGGTAAATGGCAGATTAGTTTTCCTGTGTCCAATTACAAGATCAGCTTCTGACACTTTTCACGTGGAGAGCCAATGTCGACCCTCAGAGCATGTTGGATGTCCAATATGATTAGCTTCAAATTTTCTTACAATACACTTGTAACTATGTCGGGCAGCCCTCTTATTTTTTTTTTCTTGTGAGGGGCGGCAAAGCTTCTTTCTTTCTTTCCCAAGTTGATATTTGGAGAGTTCGTAAACAGGTCTATTTTTACGTGTGGGTGTGTTTATCAGAGTTGGTTGTGAGAGGTCGGAGCCCTGCAGTCTGGATGTGGAGTTAGCAGCAGACAGCAGGACTGCCGTCAACATTCACACAACAGCCAGACTGTGCCACTTGTGAAATCTCACTCGATCTCCGCCACTTTTGACCAGCGATTTAATGGTAAAAATCCACCCCTGGCACCAGCATCAAACCAGCGGAACTTCCCTGCGTTGCCCTTTGTGCTTGTCCTTTTTGCGTCGCTTGTGAAAGTTCAATTATGGTAACAACAACATTTTTTTTCTCAGAAACCATCTTCACCCCTCTAGGCTGGCTGTGAGGGTATAGATCCATGAACATTAGGCAATCAGTGTGAAATACCAAATGTGACGGGCTCACATTCTACTGCTTACTGAGCTGAAAGTTCATGTGGGAAAATTCCCCTCTCACTTGGATAGAATCCATATAAATATCACAAGGTTCACAGAACCGAAGCAGAAAGTAATTACTGTGTGAGATTTACCTGTTCTATACAATCCACAGGCTAGATTCTAGATTCCTGAGAAGTTGGTGTGCTGTGTACCTAAGACGTTGGGAAGTCTGGCCTGTTATTGTATCCCCCGAACAAAGTTCGGCGGATACTATGGATTTGGCTTCGTCGTCCGCGTCCGCGTCCGCGTCCGCGTCCGCGTCCGTGTCCGCGTCCGTGTCCGCGTCCGCAGAGATTTTCTTGTGAACGCGCTACAGGCCGCAATTCTCACCCGATCACCATTATTTTTTGCAGACACATATATAATGGTAAGATCCCGACACCAATCGATTATGGTTGCCGTGGCAACTGAATTGGTCGTTTGGGGACACATTTTGTATTGAAAACAGCCTGTTTGAGACACATGGCTTGTGAACGCGCTACAGGCCGCAATTCTCACCCGATCACCATTATTTTTTGCAGGCACACATATTATGGTAAGATCCCGACACCAATCGATTTTGGTTGCCATGGCAACTGAATTGGTCGTTTGGGGACACATTTTGCATTGAAAACAGTCTGTTTGAGACACATGGCTTGTGAACGCTCTACAGATGGCAATTTTTGAAGAATCTCGATAATATTTGGAAGTGTTGTTGGGAAGGGCTGTCACGCGAAACCGATCGTTTTTTAGAATGATCGTATGAATATTAATATGTTAACAGCCTAACTTATTACAGAATTTTGAAATATCCATTTTGACATGTACGATCCTTCCAATAGCCTGTACAATGGAAGGTAATGACACTGGTTTCTTGTTCAGAATGGAGAACTGAAGTTTTCAGTGAAAACAGGACAATATTACTGAATAAGTTAACATTAGTTTTACTAGTTAAGTCTATTATTGTCCACAATAAAAATAGTTAAGACGAGAAACGTTTATTATTAAGCTCAACAAGGTAAAGGTTTTGTCCAGTACAGATTTCATGGGTGTAACTGAATAAGTTAATATTATTTTTAATAGTTAAGTCTATTATTGACCACAATAAAAAATAGTTAAGACAAGAAATATTTATTATTAACCTCAACAAGGTAAATGTTTTGTCCAGTACAAATTTCATTGGTGTAACCGAATGAGTTAACATTATTTTCACTAGTTAAGTCTATTATTGACCACAATAAAAATAGTTAAGACAAGAAATATTTATTATTAACCTCAACAAGGTAAATATTTTGTCCAGTACAAATTTCATTGGTGTAACCGAATAAGTTAACATTATTTTCACTAGTTAAGTCTATTATTGACCACAATAAAAATAGTTAAGTCTATTATTGACCACAATAAAAATAGTTAAGATGAGAAATATTTATTATTGGGCTCAACAAGGTAAAGGTTTTGTCCAGTAGAGATTTCACAGGTGTAACCGAATAAGTTAACATTATTTTTACTAGTTAAGTCTATTATTGACCACAATAAAAATAGTTAAGACAAGAAATATTTATTATTAACCTCAACAAGGTAAATATTTTGTCCAGTACAAATTTCATTGGTGTAACCGAATAAGTTAACATTATTTTCACTAGTTAAGTCTATTATTGACCACAATAAAAATAGTTAAGTCTATTATTGACCACAATAAAAATAGTTAAGATGAGAAATATTTATTATTAAGCTCAACAAGGTGAAAGTATGTCCAGTAATGATTTCATCTGTGTACTGAATAAGTTAACATTATTTTTACTAGTTTAGTCTATTATTGACCACAATAAAAATAGTTAAGACAAGAAAT
This sequence comes from Terebella lapidaria, assembly GCA_949152475.1. Classification (NCBI taxonomy): domain Eukaryota; kingdom Metazoa; phylum Annelida; class Polychaeta; order Terebellida; family Terebellidae; genus Terebella; species Terebella lapidaria. The sequence continues at coordinate 17,572,428 of OX424555.1, read as the reverse complement.
ATTTATTATTGGGCTCAACAAGGTAAAGATTCTGTCCAGTAGACATTTTATGTCTGTAACCAAATAAGTTAACATTTTTTTTGCTAGTTAAGTCTATTATTGACCTCAATAAAAATAGTTAAGATGAGAAACAATTATTATTGAGCTCAATAAGGTTAAGGTTTTGTCCGGTAGAAATTTCTGGGTGTAACCGAAAAAGTTAACATTATTTTTACATGTTAAGTCTATTATTGACCACAATGAAAATAGTTAAGACAAGAAATATTTATTATTGGGCTCAAAAGGGAAGCTCAACAAGGTTAAGGTTTTGTGCGGTAGAAATTTCTGGGTGTAACCAAATAAGTTAACATTACTTTTACATGTTAAGTCTATTATTGACCATAATAAAAATAGTTAAGACAAGAAATATTTATTATTGGGCTCAACAAGGTGAAGGCTTTGTCCAGTAGAGATTTTATGGCTGTGACCAAATAAGTTAACATAATTTCTTGCTAGTTAAGTCTATTATTGATCATAATAGCTTTTTATGAAAACATTGATCAACTTTTACTTTGAATTTCAACTTGAGACCATGTTTGGCGCAAATTATGGGTTAAAATATAACTTATGGTGAAAAATTCGATCTGGCTCCAATTTCGTCATCTTGAAATGCATTTTTGGTCAACTTTTACTTTGAATTTCAACTTGAAAGCATGTTTTTGGCACATATTACAAGTCGAAATAAAACTTATGGTGAAAAGTTCGATCTGGCTCCATTTTCGTCATCTTGAAATGCAGTTTTGGTCAATTTTTAGTTTGAATTTCAACTTGAAACCAAGTTTGGCACATATTATGAGTCAAAATATAACTTATGATGAAAAGTTCGATCTGGCTCCAATTTCGTCATCTTGAAATGCAGTTTTGGTCAACTTTTAGTTTGAATTTCAACTTGAAACCAAGTTGGGCAGGTCGAAATATAACTTATGGTGAAAAGTTCGATCTGGCTCCATTTTCGTCATCTTGAAATGCAGTTTTGGTCAATTTTTAATTTGAATTTCAACTCGAAACCAAGTTTGGCACATATTATGAGTTAAAATATAACTTATGATGAAAAGTTCGATCTGGCTCCAATTTCGTCATCTTGAAATGCAGTTTTGGTCAACTTTTAGTTTGAATTTCAACTTGAAACCAAGTTGGGCAGGTATTATGAGTTGAAATATAACTTAAGACGAAAAGTTTGATCTGGCTCCAATTTTGTCATCTTGAAATGCAGTTTTGATTAACTTTTACTTTGAATTTCAACTTGAAACCATGTTTGGCGCATACATGTATTATGAGTTGAAATATAACTTATGGTGAGAAGTTCGATCTGGCTCCAATTTCGTCATCTTGAAATGCATTTTTGGTCAAATTTTACTTTGAATTTTAACTTGGAACCAAGTTTGTAAAATACTCTGAGTTGAAATATAAATAGGTGAAAAGATTGATCTATCTGTATTTTCGTTATTTTATTAAACATGTCGAAATGGAAATTCATATGAAGAGATTTCAGTGGTGATTTTGAATTCGACCTTCAATAACCTTGGAAAATCAGTGCAGCAATTTTGGTGGGGAAAAGAAAACAGCTGTGACTTGAGATTTAACATTTCTCTGGTAATCTTTTTTAGCCCTTGCTCTAGTTTTTCACACTTGACAGTGATATATTTGGGGCAACAGAGATGATAGGGCTACGGGGGATACACCCAAGCGGTCGTAGGCGACCGGAAGCGTCTAGTTTAACATTGAACCACAGCCATTGTGTAGCTATGGCGTACTTGTTTACCCGAGAGATGTTGGATGTAAGGTGGGGGGTTCATATCCTTGCTCTATGGGTGAAGTTGTTAGTTTTATTTATACACTCCATGCCTGTCCTGAATCTATGACAACTTAATTGTACTGGCACACCATATGTGTTCTGTGTGAGTTCGTCTGTTATTGACACAGCCGCTTCAGGCTGCAAATATCATCTTCTTCTTATAATTCAAGTGAAAAATGGCATAGAATTATACATGTATATATAATTATGTTGAAATGAAATTGCCAGCGAAATTGGTTGAGAATTTCTATCTACAGGATTCGCACAGCCCCTAGAATTCCTGGAAAAAAATGGAATCTGGGGAGGTGTGGGGGTCAGAAAATCCCTGGAATTTTGTGATTATCCCTGAAAACCACTGGAAATGAAAATTATCATTGAACAATCACTTCTAATCCAATAAAATAGCAGTGAATTCATTATATTCTGCCGTAGTATTGTATGATGTTACTAATAATACTCACAAGTTTTGCTACATAGATGTCAGGCAGACAAGAAAAACAGGTCATATATATTTTACATTGTATTTTGACTTAATATCCCCTGGGAAATTATGATTTGCCCCTGGAAAACACATACTTGTAGGCTAAACTATTCCTGGAAACCCTGGAAAAAGATATTTGCAGTCATGTTTGAACCCTGTATCTAAATCTACATTTCTGATATAAGATACTGGTAATTTAAGAAAACCTATTACATGTACTGTTAGAAGTTTCAACAGAAAAAGTTGATTCATTTTTGATGGGTGTAACTCGAGAAATTTGGGCCATGTAGATGATACGTAGATGCAAGTCACTGTACGAGATAACATTCACCATGAAAGACGAAAGTACACTCGCAAACCTGGATGGGTTTACATTGCTGTAGAAAACAAAAAATAGCACTCGAGCTCTCCAAACATTCCTGGTGTGGTTTATTGCAGGAGGTGGGGGGGGGGGGGGTCCCTGGCTGACATGAGGTGTTACCACAAACTAGACCAGAGCCCAGGCCTGTGAGGCAAGGGGCCGTGGCGGCAAGATACTACACTACACACATAGGCGGAGACCTGCTCAGGCCAACAGACTACAGGCCTGGCAGAAAGTATTAACATGCCTCTCCTCTCGGTGCCTGTACAGCTGTGTGTTTGAATTAGGTCCCAGCTTCTGTGAGGCATGTGTGGCCCATATTGTTCATGAACACACCAATGTGTTTTCATACCTTTGTGTTTTCCTGGGAAATGCTTGTGTACATGTAACTGCCACAAAAAAACTAACCTAGTTCCTGGATTCTGGAGTATTCTTTCTTTTCCGCGAATGCCACGCAGCATGCTTAACAAAATCTTGTAAAAGTGGCAAATTATGTACATGTATTTTCAATCCAAATATTACTCCAGTAAATACAATGCAAAGATGCTTCAAGAACTTTTAGGCAAAAAACACAGATACATTAAATGTATCAATAGAAAAACAGAATATAATATTACTGTGAAGGATTTAGTATACTGCTTGATATGGATGAATATATTTTGCTTGATATATGAAAAATATGTTGAGCACTGGCTTTCATTGTCTGATCAATGTGCTGTTTTCTGTTTGCAGGTGAAGTCTAAGTACAAAGCACAGATCGAGGTGTTGCGAGGACGTCTGAGTCAGTACGAGCAGCTCCAATCCACGATGGTGACAGAGATGTCGAGTCTTCGCCAGCAGCTGCGCAGTCTGGGGCAGGACGTGACAGAGTTCTCAGAGTCCCCCACCGACTCGGGCCTGGACCTCAGCGCTCACGCGACCAACGGGACGGCGACGCCCGCCGAGGTCATGGAGTGGGACGATCACAAGTCGGCGTCCAGTGCGAGACGTCGAAGGTCCTCCACTAGCAAGGACGAGGTCATCCAGAACGGCCTTCACCGGTTACGAACCACCTCCGGGTGTGAGAGCGAGCGGGCGCTGGAGGAGGTAGAAGAGGACGACGGACGAGGGATGGATGAGGACGGAGACACGTGATCCTCTGGGAGGACCGGCCACACAACCTTGTAACTAGTCCTCTACACGTCGTGTGTACACTGTACACCATACACAGGTGTACCAGTCCCGGGGTCGTACTGTGTCCTCTCTCATGCCCAGCCGACCTGGTGTGAGCCACTTGTTTGTTGTATAGTTGTTGTTATTGGTAACCTAGCCTGAGTGTACCAGGATATTCCATAAATTGATGTACTGTAGCCATTAGAGGCATGGACAGCTGGCAGACAGTGCACAGGTCAGCAGGCTCCTGTACATATTGTGTATATTACCTGTACACTGTGTATTGTTTGTGAACTACTTGAAGACGATGCTGCATTCAGATGGACAGAACTGTTGTACCTGGGGAGAACAGTGTATCGATTGCTGAAGAGCACTTCCCAGCAGATTGTAGCTCCTGAATATACTACTATATTTGTTGTTGGCCAGTATTATTTGCTTTGTGTAGTTGGTGCCAGTGGGTTTCTGTACAGATCTTGTGTCTTATATCCAGTGACAGTGAGGGCTGGCGCCTGTCTTGTGTGTGTGAGCGCTGGGCTGATGCGGCACCGGGTACCGATGTGTACAAGTGTGTGTGTTTGTAGATAAGCTGCGCTGTCACTGTTCAGTTTCTGTATATATTTGTTACCAGCTGGTCAGTATCATGCAGCTCCTTTGAGCTTACTTTGTCCAGTGACATGGTGTATTATTAACTATCATTGTAGGTATTAAGTTGTTGCACCGGTGACTCTCTGATGCATCGTAAAAAAAAGACGACAACAAGCTCGGTGACTTTGTGATTTGAACGTCCTTGAATGTGACCTTGTGATGACCTTGGGGTTGCTATGGTTACCCTGTGATACCTTGCCAGGTCACCTAGATTGAAATCAAGACGACAAGATTGAATTGTAGATGATCAATATACAAGTGCTTTGGTTCTTACTTGTGTGTTTGAAGTAATTGTAGCGACTAGATTACCTTCTTGTTCTACTAATCATGTTGTTATGTTTGCTAGCAAGTTGCATTGTGTTGCAGCGAATTGTTTTATAGATATTACATGTACCATGTGGTGGTTAACTTCTCAGATGTAACTGGTGTACTCTGCTTTGTATGCTGCACGGTACTACTTTCAAAGGACAGTTCCTGGTGTACATTTGATAAGCTCACTTGTATTTATTCATTGTATAAAGGCAGCAGTATAAGGGCAGCAAGACCAGAAGATGATATCCATATGGTTCAAACACGCACAGATGACCAAACAAAACCTACTAAAACAACAGTCTGGGAGTACCGTAGATGTATACGCCCTGAGAGCCAGTCTAAGATATAACAATCAGCAGAGCATAGTTTACAACAGTGATTGCATCTAGATAAGTCATCATATCGAAGGTGATTCGATTGTCTGCCTCATGCATCTGTGTCAAGCATGAATATCTTACTACATGTATTTTATATCTGACAAACCAAGTGTGCTTTCCTGCTGGTCTACAGGTCCAGCCAGGGTTTTCTTTCTTTTTTATTTGAACCACAACATGTCAGTTGTTGACATGTGCAGTATGTCAAATAGTGCTTTTGTTTTTAGTTTCAACCTGCATGCAATATTTATTTATTGATATGAAGTAGACAAGGTCCGGCAAAAACACCACAAACCCGTTAGGTTTTAGCCTTGATCAAAACCATTGCTATAATTGTTGTTGTACAAATTGGTGAAGATAGGTTCGTCATATTCTTGATACGTGACATGTGGCCATTGGTGCTTAGTTAACACTTTTCCGTGGATTAGATTTGTTTTGATATAATTCCAGGGGATATTGGTACACCATAACAAATACACGTCTTAACAGCAGCAAATGTTTCCAGTAAAGGATTTATTGTGGTAATTTCATCCGCTACACTGCAGATGTTCAGAATTTTGGTAATGCAGTCAAATTTGTGTGTGCCATAATAGTATTTGACAGTGCCAGAGTTATGTTGGTTTCTAGTCGCCAGAATATTGGCTACGAACATAGTTTGTATTGGATGAACTATACTGGAGGACTGGCGTGTTGAAACCCAGCTGACTCCTGAAAAAAACCCTTTAGAAAAAGCTGTATATTGAAGGACTGTTACCTGCTGGGGCAGCATGCTTTATGAATAAGGCTTGTGTCGAAGTGAGTTCAGTTCTATCGATCTTTGCTAATTTTTTGTGTGGGCTCGAGCGCTTTCCTTGTCCTATTTGCAGACAAAACAAGACCAGTTCATTTGGTACACAGACGACCGCTGAAGCTGAATGCCGTCTGTGTCTGAATAAGCCATGAACACTCGATTCCTGTCAGTCGGCCATATTTGCCAGCAGCTATTTTGTAATTTTTTGTCTACTACATGGAAACCTGTTGAAAAACACTGTGTTTTCTGATCATTGTGTTGTTGTTAAGAGTTCAGTGTTTTTCCTGTTTATGATAAGGATGGGGGGAGGGGGGTACATAGGCAGTGCATGCAGGATCTGTCCAAGAACTTGTACAGCCTGTATATATATATATATCTATATATATAACTGCGTGTTGTATGTATTGAACCAGGACTGGTTGTGACAACTACCCGTAGCACATAGCTTGTATCTGGTCAACCATTCTGGACTGCCCATCAGTTATATATTCATGCCGTTATATGATGGTTATTTATTCCTCTGTTTTTTATCAGCATTGAGTCTTTGTTGGCATTCAAAATGTCGCATAACTGAACAAACTTTTTTTTTACCTTCCTGTTAAACGTAAAAGACAAGTTCATACTGGGGGAGAAATATTTTAGTTGAATTTCTGTGCAGGACGGAAGAGAGTATGTAACTGTGAGATGTTGGCAGTATGCCAAGTTGATGTCCAGTATCCATGGTATCCAAGCCTCACTGTGGATGTTCCTGCGTAATCACTCTATCTGTACATGTGACAATAGCTAAGCGTTCAGCCTCGGGATAGCAGAATACTCTTGTGTCGGGTGGATCGATGTTGTTGACATTACGAGTGGATGTGACTCGGTACAGTGGGGTGCATGTGTAGATGTAGCACCTCGGTATGTATGTCAGTCTGCTCGCGCTGACTTGATGGCGTCATTCCGTCTGCACCCACTGACGGACGGACGGACATATGTACAGTACAAAATCTTAGCTTGCCTGAGGCCTCTCTGTGACTGTCAGATGTAATATGTATTCACTGTGTGACACTGTGGTCCAAATACAGGTCAGATTCTGATTGTACCCATATTGACATTGTCATGTGAATTTTTGACATGAAAGTTGCCAGATCGTTTCTTCCTTGAGGCTGTTGTACAAGTAGCCTTTTGTTCCCAGCCCTGCTCTGTGCTGCCACCCAGTGGTCACGCTGTGCATAAGCTTGTTTATAGTCAGACAGGCAAGCGATAAAACCAGTGTATGTAACAATTTGTGTACAAAAAATGTCCTTATATTATGTGCCATAGTGTGAATGGAAAGATGGAAGTTTGTGAAAACTGAATGTTGATTTAGCTTAGTTATGAACAAAAAAAGTACATTGGTTTTATGTATACACATTTGTATACATGTAAATTACGTTTTCTTGTGTTGATTGTGCAAAATATGTTGATGTTGTTTTACAGTATGCTTCATGAACACAAAAGTCCCATGTAATGAATTACTTGAATATATTGTGTAGACTGGGGGACTGGCATATTTTAGGATATATCTAATTTGACAAAATGTCTCTCTGTGATGACAGTGCAGGTTTATCTTTTGGTTCTTACCGTGGTTTCCATGGTTACTTGTGGCAGGTCATATTTTCCACTTGTGCTGAGATGGGGCATACTCAATTGTACACAGGAGTTGTGAAGAAAAGTATAACATGAATAGGCATTTTGCAATGGGCATTATCATGTTATGTTACAGTATATCAGATTCTTATCAGGGCTCAGACAGCTTCAACATGTGTCTGTTGTGTAAACATTGAGTTGCCAGTATTTTGAGTTAGGTGTAGAAGTCTGACACCGGTAAAGGTGACGAGTCATCGTTCAATACACTGAATTGTGATCACTTAAAAACATGCAAAAACAACAAGTATTTTCCCTGTGACTATGTCATCGATACCAATATTTGGTGACCTGTTGGACAATAGGCCTTAAAGACTTTGTTGTACAAACCCTGTGTACCTCCCACCCCTAATTTATTCGCACAATACTCAACCAGTGACATTTGTTCTATATTTAGCCATTGAGAAGTGTACCTTATGTTGTTGTCATTTCATATGATATCTATAATATATGGTACTTGTTTATTGTGTCAACATTTTTTTTAGAAAAAAAACAAACACCAAAAGTGTTTTAGCATTGCTGGCTGTACTAGTATAACACCTGATGTATTGTACTGTTAGGTTCCTGATACAGGAACAATGAATAACCCCTAGACAAAATGCTTAAAGCTTTTAGGTGACTACCCCCGGACCCCCGACCTAGCACTGTTGTCATTCCCGATGTATTCCGAGCGAGCAGCCGTGTGTTTGTATATTGTGTACACAAGGAGTACTTCTGAAGGCCTGCAGTTTGTGCACCCGTATGTCATACCGTACAGTTATATCATGGTTATATCTGGTGTGTACGCCTGATACAGCTGGGTACGCTTGCTGTCCCTGTCAGTACACCGCGCCAGTACAGTACGCTACCTTCAACTAAACACATTGTGTTCACTGTCAGATGTCTGGTAACATCGTTCTAATGGTTATTAATTATTATATGTTATATATGAAAGTTTTTTTTTTGTGTCCTCTCCGTAAGTTCTTCATTATGTAGCTGGTAGTCTCTCATTATTCACTGGGAAACAAATAAATTGTTTACAAGTTGCATACCGGTGTCTTGTCTTGTTTCTACACATCATAGATGATACTGATTGAAAACTCGGTAAAGCGTATGTCTCTGGATGTAAAGAATGCCATAAATATATTAAAGTATTAATAGATCTACATAAAAATCTACAATCTACCATGTCTGAGATGAAATATATCTTGCCCTTAATATGTCTAATGTTGGAAGGTATGATATAAAATAATCGTGCCACATAATTTTACAAACTATATTGTCATTACTCGAGTAGGTGCCTCTTGACACAATTACACACTGTGGTCCCTATATAAACTGAGAAAACGTAGCCAGTGATGTATTTCTGACACAAGGCGTGGAACGGCATCACATGACGAGGGATCAGATTACAGGTTTAGTCGGGGACGGGTGGGTTGTGGAGTACGGGTCACGACATCACAGTCCCACATTCTCACCCAATCAGTGAAGGAGATGTAGGTAACACCACTACTCCACACTAATCAGTCTCAGAATCCCTGTACCAAAAACTGGTTATTTCATGTGCATATAAATGATTTAAATTTTTACCTGTACACTGTATCGCCCAAGTCTGATTACATGGATTCCAGTGACATTTTCTCATGCGCAAAACTGCAAATATTGTCTTGCATATTATTACATATATTAATGCTGATGTGCATTACAATTACACATATTTACATACACTGGGCTGGATATATCTCGAGAGAATATGCAATTGATTATACATGTACATGTTTTGGTCATAATATTATGACTTGTCTCAATGTGCTTTGACAAATGGAAAAGGAGAAGTATTATTGATCTATTTTCCAAGAAAAGCGGCAAATTTATTCGCTTCTGTAGTCCTGGATGGTATTCCAAAATCTAGAATGTCGTCATCGAGTCTGGTGCTTGAACCTCAAGGCCTAGCTGTCTGTGCTACCGGGCGAAGGGCTTCAGCCACTCAGGGCTTCAACCAACAGGGTCACAAAGTACGCCATGACATCAAGTCTGGCCGGGATAAAAACTGTCCCTGAACGAATGTTTGAAAGGTCAAAGCTGTCTGAGAGGCCGGAGGCAGTCGTGACTAAATAGCTAAGTGATCTGTGGTCAGGCAGCTACCCTGAACTAAACAGGACAAACAGTTGACAGTACTACTTAATATTTTTGTTGGCAATTATTTCAATTTGTACTAATTCATGCTTAGATGACATCTCGCAATTTTAACCAATGAATACTAGTATTACATATAATGAACTCATTCGTTCACTCAAATTCCATCTTGTTATCACAATGTATTGCCACACTCAGCAGGAATCATTTGAGTCTGCAAGATTCCATTAGTATCGTGTATATGTTGAATATGTATAGTCAGTGAAAGTGACAAATGCAGAAATGTACAGAATTTTAGTATATTCTACTCTATTCTATCCCATATGGGTTTCTGGTATTAGTGGTTTAGATTTTTTACATTAAATATTAGTACCGGTACGTTATGATTTTGCAATATCATAACGTTTTGAGTGTAACACTCAATTATGCCACACTTGGATGGAACCTGCATACAGCCATACAATCTTGCAACACACTGAACAAATAATAAGTTCAATATATTGATTATGCATGTGCACTATTTAATCATTTTGGCTACTGGAGAGAAAACTATTTGTTTCAATTTAGACAAGACAAATACAAATAAGTATTTATTTAATCACATATGCTCTGTACATACAAGTGTTTTATCAGGTGTCTTTTGCTAGACATAAATGTTTCCCAAAATTTATCAGAGACATGATATTTTTAACAAAAATTTAACAAACAAAACCACAAAACCAAAACAGTTCTCAAAGTCTGGAAGTCAAATTTTATACTCTTTGGAACTGACGAAGAGGAAGAAATGTACCGGGAAGAAAAGAACTCCTTGTACTAGCACTGAACAGATCCACAAATGAAAATTCTACAATTTACTTCAGGAAATTTGCCAAACATTACCATCCCTACACTTTGTGACCACAGCTTGTTTGTAGAAGACTTGTATCACTTTCAGGACACCATATACAGACAACACAACAAAAGGCACACACTGACGACATTGCATATGCATATTTGACAGCTTATAGTGAATGGATTTTACACACGTTCTGAACGACATAACATTAACGGTAATCTTTCACGGATTGTATCAAAAGCACCTTTATGAAAACATCACGATCTGTTTACCAACACTGTGCATAAAATTCATGACATTACATTATTTCATGCAAATTTTTTACTGCATCTGTATATAATTTTATGTCTGTAAAATTGAATTTTAAACAAATCAAATTGCATTTAGTAATGTGCAAATTATGTACATTTATAACCAGGATACTTTAATGTATATTCTGTTGACCCGATCATTGTGCGACTAGACACCGAACATGCAACAGTACAAAAGCCTCAGCAAAACATACAGGAGTGAAAAATACACGAACACTCTCTTAGAAAGCATGACAACTCAAACTGTTGTACATTTTTTGTACTATGACTGTGTCAGTCCCACTCAATACATCGTATCATCCGAAATAACATTTCAAGAATTCACAAAAGGTCCCTCAAACAGAAAGACCCACGTGGCATTAACGTCTATTAAATGCATAATTGTTCGAATGAATGGCAACTTGAACTTGAATGATACGAACACATATGAATTGTTCCAGTCTGCTACAGAATGTTGTACAATCAACAAAACCGCTATTAGCGATGAGACATTCACAAAAAAATATGTAAATTAACTGATATGCATATAAATATAAATACAAGTAAATAAAAGCTACTGTTCCTAATGATAGCTACATGTCTAAATAATAAATGTATAAGAAAATATGTGTGCACAGTTACTACATTGTGTAGCGATAATACTCGGTACGATTTCCTCTACATTTTACAAGAATAATATATAACGATATTTTTCTAACATGTGCATGATGGATATCACTAATATTTCTGAAGAACTCAGATAATACATAATATACAATAATATATGCCAAAAATATGTCAAATACTCATGATGTGGAATTATATCAGTTTCCCTCAACAATGCACAGGCATTTCTATGTTACTACAAATATAGAACGGTAATTTTTAGGATATTTGGAATAGCAGAAAGTGTATTGATGTGATATGTTAATATCGGTACGAGTCCTAGCGCTGTTATTGTGTACTAGTAATCATCTGCTATAAGTATCAAACAAGAAATGACCTTACTACTATTCAAAATACCAACAATCTATATAAGACTTGGGTGTGTTGTATCATAGACATAGTATACCTGGACATGTATACATGTTTTGCAGGATTCATATAAATTGAAATCAGAAGTTTTACATAATTCTGGCAAAAAAATCTCATGATCTGGCATGATGATCTCTACTTCTTAAAAATCAATGCATGGACTACTACACAAAAATATTACCTAAATGCACCCAAACAATTTAGTTCATCAATTACTAATTTACTGCAATACATAACACTTTGCGACCATGAAAACAACCGACCTAAAGAGTTTGAGACCCTAACAGTCTCATTCTAACCGTAGTGTATCTAGAGATTCACATAAAGGCGACAGAGAGGTTCACTTAACAGTTGTTTGAAAATGTCTAAATTTTCCTATAACATGGTAGTAGATATATATTTCAACAATACTTCACAAAAATTTGACAAGTTTTCCCTGTTTCCTAGACACAGTCTTCTTGTGACATCAGCAAAGGATTGATGTACTCAAAACCCTCGAATTCTGACTGGTCAATCTTGCTGATCACACGCCTGTAAATATAAGAAGCAAAAAAGGCATTCAAAAGAGATCAATATCAGCTCACATCAGATATTATATATTCATGACATGAATGATACTGTATGGAAATTTAGACTCACTGGTCATCTGGCGTGAGCTGAACTGGTTCGTTGGTGAACTGCGGATCGAAATGTTCCAGGTCGGTCTCACTGCGTACATGTGGCTTGTACGGCGGAGTTATCTGCTTGTTGTACAACAACTCCCAGTCAATGGTGCGGAAAAATGGGTGCGACTGAATGTCCGTGAAACCTGACTCTGGGTGACAGCCGAGACGGTCAGCTGGCGTCTGGAACACGTTTGAGTAATGTTCAACAACTAGTACAGTTTCTTCATATCAAAAGTGACAGCATTTTCTTCCTACAAGAATCTGTCCTTGAACTGAACAAATGTTTTACCCATTCGACAATAGTATTACCTTATTGAGGAAGCCTTTGAGTACAGATCCAGCCTTGACTGACAGGGAGCGCGGAATGCGAATTGGTTTCTCAAGGATGACTGCATCAAAAAATTAACAACATGAAATAGTTCGATAGGTTACGCAAATCAATATAGTAAGCAAGCAATTCCCAACATTGTCACAGTGCAGCTTGGCTTTCTATTTTCATTAAAACCCAACTAAATGTGACAATATTCTCTTTCTATCCATGTTATCACAATCCAAAGTAAATTTTTTCGTGAGATTCCAGACCTTGGAAGAGGTAGTCCTCGGTGTTCATATCAGGGTTTTCGGAGTTACCGACGATGTCAAAGGGTGAGCGACCTGCCATCATCTCAAACATGAGCACCCCCAGCGCCCACCAATCTACGCTGAAATCTGTACAACGAAGCTCGTCAGACAGGGAATCTTACAACTCATTGTTGTCTACCACAACATCATGTTAACAGAAATAGCAGCATTCTAAATGTTACGTGAGAATTTTAAGGTTACTACTTATAAATGTTCTATGTATATTTCCGGGATAATAACAATGAAAGTTTGCGAATATTAAAGAGATTAATTCTGCAAGAAAACTCTGGTGATAATGATTTGTGTACATATACATGCTAGCAGAAATCTTAGGTATTTTTGATGCTAGATTACTCCACACGCATCAACAATCAACATGGAAGGTCAAAGTATTAAGGCAGAAATGAGGTGCAGTGGTCCCTGCGAGATAAAACCCTTCAGAAACAAGACTTCTCTGTCTATGAAAACTTTTTGTATTCCCAAACATCAATAATTTAGGACATGAATGTAAAATAGGTGAGACTTCCTGTCAGATAAGACCCCATTTTCTCAGAAAAAGAGTGAAGCCTTATCTTACAGGGACCATTGTGGATATAGAGAATAGACATCAAGAACACAGCCAAAAGAAAATTAGCCCAAAGGCTAAGATAGGTTACCGGACAATTTTGGTTTGGCCATGGCAGCATTGGCAGGTAACAGACCTTTTACCAATCAATGTTCGCAGTGTAAACATATGACCTTGGGATTTACCAATCAAGGTCATCCGTATGAACTTCAATGTTACCATTACAAGTATGTGTGCCGCATTTGATATTCTATATGTTGGGTGGAATCGTTTAGGCCGCTCAGGTCAATTTACACATTCCAAGTCGGACATTTGGCACTCAAGGTCATCTGACGTCAAGTTCAAGGTCATCGTTAGTTGTGCCATATATGTCTTCCTATATGCTCATAATGCAAACATGAGCTCTATCTGCAAGCATTTCATCTATAGAGGCAAATCTGGGCATTTTTTGACCCCAAAATGGCTGTTTTGACCTTTCAAGGTCATCGAAGGTCAAATTCAAGGTCACCACACAAGTCGCCATATATGACTTCCCATTTGAAAATGCCAATTTCTAAGCTCTATCTTCAAGCGTTCTATGAGTACAGTCCTGACAGCTCCCATTATGAAGGAAAAAAGTGCCGAAAATTTTCCAAGTCCAAAATTTTTTTCAAAGGATGAAAAATTTTTTTTGCCTAGAAATGGCCCAGAATGGATAGTAATGCGATTTGGGGCGAAAAATTTTTTTTTCACCGACTCGTCAAAACTTCAAAATGGCCGTCACACGGAGATCGGCGATTCAAGGGCGACAAAACTTATACAGGTCACAGAGGTATATAAGAGGAATCTTTTTAAGCAAAAATCTCAAAACTGATCAGACAGTTTTTGAGAAAATACAGACCAGGTGCAAATTTGAGCATTTTTCGACCCAAAAATGGCTGTTTTGACCTTTCAAGGTCATCCAAGGTCAAATTCAAGGTCACCACACAGTGCCAATTTCTAAGCTCTATCTTCAAGCGTTCTATGAGTACAGTCCTGACAGCTCCCATTATGAAGGAAAAAAGTGCCGAAAATTTTCAAAGTCCAAAATTTTTTTCAAACGGTGAAAAATTTTTTTTGCCTAGAAATGGCCCAAAATGGATAGTAATGTTATTTGGGGCGAAAAATTTTTTTTTCGCCGACTCGTCAAAAATTCAAAATGGCCGCCACACTGAAATCGGCGATTCAAGGGCAACAAAACTTATACACGTCGCAGAGGTATATAAGAGGAATCTTTTTAAGCAAAAATCTCAAAACTGATCAGAGAGTTTTTGAGAAAATACAGACCAGGTGCAAATTTGAGCGTTTTTCGACCCAAAAATGGCTGTTTTGACCTTTCAAGGTCATCCAAGGTCAAATTCAAGGTCACCACACAAGTCGCCATATATGACTTCCCATTTGAAAGTGCCAATTTCTAAGCTCTATCTTCAAGCGTTCTATGAGTACAGTCCGGACAGCTCCCATTATGAAGGGAAAAAGTGCCGAAAATTTTCCAAGTCCAAAATTTTTTTGAAAGGGTGAAAATTTTTTTTTGCTCTAGAAATGGCCCAAAATGGATAGTAATGCGATCTGGGGCGAAAAAAATTTTTTTCGCCGACCCGCCAAAAATTCAAAATGGCCGCCACACGAAAACCGGCAGATTTAGGGCAACCAAACTTATACATATCACAGAGGTATATGAGGGGAATCTTTTGAAACCAAAAACTCAAAACTGATCAGACAGTTTTTGAGAAAATGGCCGTCAAAGTCCAAAATTGAGCGTTTTTCGACAAAAACGGCCGCCATTTTGAAAAAAATGCGAAAATCAAAAAACAAAAAAATACCTCCTTCTCAAAATATTTTTAGGCATTTTTGTGCAAAATTTCAGAAAGATTCGATCGTTAACTTTAAAGATAAAAATGTTAACGCCGGACGGACGGACGGACGGACGGACGGACGGACGGACGGACGGACGGACGACGGACGCAACGCCATGCCAATAGGTTATCGGACCAAAGGTCCGGTAACCTAATCATGGAGACATGCAAACTATCTTGCAGGAAAATAAACAATCAAATCCTGGCACATAGAGATGGGGTTTTAAGATCAGACACATCCACAAAGGGATGATTCAAGAAATCATCAGTGATCATTTATTAATGTGTTATATTATTTCAACTGATAAATGTTGAATACCGGTACATGAAGTCATAAGCTGGCATTGACAGTTTCTCGGTTTTGCTTCAGCATGATATGTACGTGTAGGAAACACAGTCAGAGCATGCACTGAATTGAATTATGGCATGTCTGTATACGTAAACAACAAAACAAACCTCACATAATACTATCATGGACACAGGCCATTCTCATAGTCTGAGAGGCGTGCATTGTCGTGCAACAACTTGTCAGGTTTCCGTGGAGACCATGCAAATATAGAGCCTTTTTATTGGTCACTTACTATACTCGCTCCCGCGCAGGATTTCCGGCGCGATATAGTTTGGTGTACCACAGAAAGTACAAGTCATGTCCCCAGGTTTAAGACCTTCCTGTTTGCAGGGAACAAGTATCAGACTTCACTCCAATTTGAGCATCATAGATTAGTAACTATAATCTACAGGTGTGCAAAATTCATCCAACCACTCAAATCATCTAATCCTGTGGGGACAGCACGAACATCGCACTGGACTTGTTTATAGTGTTGATAACTCTCTCAACAGATGAACCTATGCGTTTTAACTACTGATTCATAGCTGAGAGTCCTTCCTACATCTTCCATCTTCATCACCGTGTACAAGAGCTACTTCTAGCATGTTTATTCTCAGGACTATGGGAAAAAAATATGGGAAAGTAGAAATAAAATCATGAAGTGAAATGATCATGACACTATCCAAAAAAGTTTTCAATGAAGAAAGATATAGAAGAGAAATGTTTTTTTCGACATGTCCACTGGGATATACAGTAAGTCAATGAGATACTTAAGAAATTTAACTCTACTCTTGTAGAGTTAGCAAAGACGACACGTGATGTTTGCTTGGAGAAATCCAGGTATGTACAAGTTATGGGGGAGGGACTAAAAGTACTACTACAGAACCATAGAAGTAGGCAGAACCTAGAACATACCCCAAGTGTCAACTGAAACTATGGTGCATATGTATCATAAATGTACTGAAACTACTAGTGTATTTTATTGGAGAATATCTTCAGAATACGTTCAGAATACATGCATATTTTGCAATAGATATACATATGCACCACTAGTTGCTAGCTATGAACCTAAGAGTGATTATGATGTGTAGACCTTAAGCCTCTAGAGCACATGTTTACCATAGTCTTCCCCTCTGAGCATCTCTGGAGCTATGTAATTGGGGGTGCCACAGAATGTGCTGGTTTGATCCCCAGACCTCAGCCCCTCCTACACCACACACACAGTCAGAAACATCACACATACATCAGTGACAGTATCAACAACATAATCTGTATATGGGTATCTTTACACTAAAAGCCTTAATGTGAATGTTTACCATTACATACATGATTACTTAGAGTAATACAACAAAATTTCAATGCTCTAAAGATAATAGCGACATGAATCCATTTTTTCAATCCTAACGTTTATTCCATAAGATGAAACTGCAAAACTAGTAACTGTTGTTAATGTTATGGAATGTTACGGAAGAAGTGATTGTACCTTGCACATTCCGTAGTCTGTGAGTTTGATGTGGCCGTCTGAGTCCAGTAATACGTTATCCAGCTTCAGATCTCGATACACTATACCTACATGTACAAGTACAGAAATATCCATATGTACATGTAAACAGCCGAGAGCGATATCTTTGCTTCCAGAAAAACACAGGTTCAACATTTACAAACAAGTCAAACATATCTTTAATTTTTACAGTATTTTGCTCACTGTTTCACTGTGTTTGGATGAAATGTGTTACCCTTTTCGTGTAGGAAGTTGAGTGCGAGACAGATCTCTGCGGAGTAAAACCTGGCGTGTTCCTCCAGTAACTTGCGCTGTCTCTGCATGTGGAACATAAGGTCTCCACCGTTCACAAACTCTATGATGAAGAACAATCTGCAATAGCAAAACACACACACGAGTGAGGGTGATGTCCTTCAGGTTTCCAATATGATATTGTCCTGTAGATTATTTGGGTAAACGAATGGCAATAATAAAACTCGCTACAGTTTCTAATACAGCAAGAGCAAAGAAACTGCAAGACTGTTTTCAAGCTACTGGAGGTGACTACTGTATATCCACACACCAAATACTGGTAGTACTGTGTGGATTCAATTTTTATTTACAGTAAATGATTCTTATATATTTAAATATGTTGAACGATAGACCAGAGGCCTGGATCATTCGATAGTATACATTTAGGAGTAAGAACTGACCTGCTAGGGGTCTGGAAGCAGGAGTGGAGGCCCACAAGGAACGGGTGGTTGGAAGCGACCTCAAACACATGCTTCTCTGTCTGCACCCAGTCTATGTCCTAGAACATCATAGATATAACCATGCTACAAATAGTCCAAATCAGTAGCGTTCAGCTCACTAAATTCAAATATACAACATGAGTATGTAGTTGTGAACTTAAGCTTCGGTTGTCATGCTGATTTATTGATACCTCTTTTGACATAAATTGAACACTGTTTAATCTGCCTTGCGTTACATAGCGTTACAGGTCGGAAGTGTGATTTTGAACGGTAAAACATGCTGCAGCATATATAGAAATGTGTTGTGTACTTATCTAAAGAAGCTGCTCAAAATCACTGACCTCATCATCGTTGACAAGCTCCTTTTTGATGACCTTCATCGCGTAGATTCTCTTGGTGCGTTTCTGGGTGACCATGAACACTTTGGCGTAACTTCCCCGACCGATGACACGTAGAAGATCAAACTCCTCCAGGCCGATCCCGGATTTCGTGGCAGGGTCCGGCTGAATATCGGAAAACAAGGCGATCAACAGTTAGTCTCCGGATAAAACATGTTATGGCAGGTGTTAATATGTGCGAGGCATTGTTATGAGTGTTAAGCTATCTACATATATTTTGTTATGAATAACAATAAAAGCATTAATATATTCGCTTAACATAAAATCCAATGTACCTGGTGACATGTGTTCTTACATACATATACTGTAAAAAGACTAATTTTGGCGGCTATTAAACTTGGCAGTTTTGATTCCTAAGATATTTGGCCACTATTATATTTGGTGGATCCATGATCCATGATTACGATGATGAATGATTGAGAGATAATTTTGGCGGACGATTAAATATGACGTTCTTTTTCCTCACCGCCAAATAAATTGTACAGTAACCAGTCATCTTTGTACCAGTAGGTGAAGTAGCAAATCAAATGGTTTGTGAATGAATAAGAACAGCTGTATTTCATGAGAATTATAGACAAAACAAATACCGGTACACACAGCAGACTTGCAATAAGAACAAATAAATACATTTGAATACAATAACATACAGCACAGAATATATATCTCAAATAAAACCACACACCTAATCTATATGAATTGCCACTAGAAGTAGAAAACAGTTACTTGTAATCTCTGAATCTTAGTTGGGATGCTCCTTTGCTATTGTTTCTAACTTATTTACAGCACAATACATGTGAGTGCAATAGATGTGTTAAAAGGGGAACATCAAAATGTGAGAAACATCAATTTTCTAAACACTGTTGATACAACTAAAGGATGTATAGTTCATACTGTGCAGTCATTTCACAACATGCCTGGAATACACAACTACTTTTTCAACACAAATTTTAACACAAGCCACAGAAGCAGTACTTAGTATAGAAATATACAAAGTAGCACTTATCCATAAAAGTAAAACTCCCAAAACAAGCCACACTCCAGAAGTGTAACCATGGTAACATAACACTGTAAAACGGGCACAAAGCAGAAGCCATGGAGACTGATGGACATGGCTACATACCTCCTCGAGTTCTACTGACTCACAGTTCTGCAGTCGTAGCGCGACCCGCGAACACAAACAGACGCACAAAAACACAACATCAGACACATTGACAGCCAAATTATAGCTCACATTTTATCTTGATCTCATTAGAGGGTATTGTGTGTTAATTTTGATAAACAGGCATTTGAGAAGCAAGGTATGAAGATAATTCTGGAAATTGTGTTAGCTCTCAGTAGCGAATTTATGAAGAATGTACAACATTTGTACATGAAAATACACTTGAAAAGACTGTACCAATCTCAACTGAATACATGTAGGTTGAATATTCACAACACCAACAACAAAATTTGAATCAAAGTTGAAATGAAACGAACGTCAGAAATAGAAAAGATTACAGAATGCATTCTCATTGAAATATGGTATTGCTGTCGAGGCAGAATGAACAGCAAGGACAGAGCTCATCCAACACAACATGGGCCAACATAGGGAAAAGTAGGACAGTGTTCCTGTACATTGGGTATATTCTGGCCCAGCTCAAATAGTATCAGTTGACATCACATTTTTGAGAGGTCAGAATTTGATACTATGGGAATATTACCATGGTAACCTGGGGTAGTTTTGTAATCTGAAAGGATTTTTTGGACATGGATTGGGCCTAGCAGCCACCAGATCAACACGACATTGCTATAGTTACTTGGGGAAAGTCAGTCGAAGTCTGTAGACAAGATCACTGTACTATGGTTACCTGAGGAAAAGTCGGCAGTCTGAGAGGGTCTGTGGATACAGGGTGGGTCAGGCGGCCACTAGACTTGTCAGTGTTACTATGGTTACCTGAGGAAAGGTCGGTAGTCTGAGGGGGTCTGTGGATACAGGGTGGGTCAGGCGGTCACTAGACTTGTCAGTGTTACTATGGTTTCCGGAGGAAGCATTGTCAGTCTGAGGGGGTCTGATGAAACCGGGTGGGTCAGGAGGCCACAAGACTTGTCAGTGTTACTATGGTTACCTGAGGAAACGTTGTCAGTCTGAGGGGGTCTGTGGATACAGGGTGGGTCAGGCGGCCACAAGACTTGTCAGTGTTACTATGGTTACCTGATGGAAGGTTGGCAGTTTGAGGGGGTCTGTGGATACAGGGTGGGTCAGGCGGCCACAAGACTTGTCAGTGTTACTATGGTTACCTGAAGAAACGTTGTCAGTCTGAGGGGGTCTGAGGAAACTGGGTGGGTCAGGCGGCCAATAGACTTGTCAGTGTTACTATGGTTACCTGAAGAAACGTTGTCAGTCTGAGGGGGTCTAAGGAAACTGGGTGGGTCAGGCGACCACTAGACTTGTCAGTGTTACTATGGTTACCTGAAGAAACGTTGTCAGTCTGAGGGGGTCTGAGGAAACTGGATGGGTCAGGCGGCTACCAGACTTGTCAGTGTTACTATGGTTACCTGATGGAAGGTTGTCAGTCTGAGGGGGTCTGTGGATACAGGGTGGGTCAGGCGGCCACTAGACTTGTCAGTGTTACTATGGTTACCTGAAGAAACGTTGTCAGTCTGAGGGGGTCTGAGGAAACTGGGTGGGTCAGGTGGCCAATAGACTTGTCAGTGTTACTATGGTTACCTGAAGAAACGTTGTCAGTCTGAGGGGGTCTAAGGAAACTGGGTGGGTCAGGCGACCACTAGACTTGTCAGTGTTACTATGGTTACCTGAAGAAACGTTGTCAGTCTGAGGGGGTCTGAGGAAACTGGATGGGTCAGGCGGCTACCAGACTTGTCAGTGTTACTATGGTTACCTGATGAAAAAGTTGTCAGTGTGAGGGGGTCTGAGGAAATTGGGTAGGTCAGGCGGCCACTAGACTTGTCAGTGTTACTATGGTTACCTGAGGAAACGTCATTCTGAGGGGGTCTGAGGAAACTGGGTGGGTCAGGCGGCTACCAGACTTGTCAGTGTTACTATGGTTACCTGAGGAAACGTTGTCAGTCTGAGGGGGTCTGTGGATACAGGGTGGGTCAGCAGGCCACTAGACCTGTCAGTGTTACTATGGTTACCTCAGAGAAGGTCGGCAGTCTGAGGGGGTCTGTGGATACCGGGTGGGTCAGGCCGCCACTAGACTTGTCAGTGTTACTATGGTTACCTGAGAAAAAAGGTTGGCAGTCTGAGGGGGTCTGTGGATACAGGGTAGGTCAGATGGCCCCTAGACTTGTCAGTGTTACTAGGGTTACCTGAGGAAAGGTTGGCAGCCTGAGGGGGTCTGTGGATACAGGGTAGGTCAGATGGCCACTAGACTTGTCAGTGTTACTAGGGTTACCTGAGGAAAGGTTGGCAGTCTGAGCGGGTCTGTCGATACAGGGTGGGTCAGACGGCCACTAGACTTGTCAGTGTTACTAGGGTTACCTGAGGAAAGGTTGGCAGTCTGAGCGGGTCTGTCGATACAGGGTGGGTCAGACGGCCACTAGATCGGGCCGGGGGATCTAAGCTGGGCCAGGAACGGCGCTAGTTACCATTTAAACACAAGATTTCCGGAATGTTGATGTGCAGCAAAAAGAGAGGTAGGAATTGACAATATAGTTTGTTAGAGATGATGTTAGTTGTTATAAGTTTACGAATGTCAAAAAGATTAAGATAATGTGGGTAACTAGCCATGTTTGATAACATTAGTTCTATTACATGCATATCTCATAAATCATGTGTTGTCAGATAATTTCATTTAATTTGAGGTTTGTGAGAATAGTTTCACGAAACATTGGTCATCAGTAATTTAGTACACTAAACCCATGAATAATCAAACTGTTTTGATTATTTTCATGAAATACGAAACTTATCCCGAGTGAATTATTAATACCTGATGAAGACCATGACTATGATGACTCACCTGTTTGTTGTCATCTGAGTTGTTGCTCACTATTGAGTTATCAGCCTTGCCATTACCTACAGATTTACAAAATGACAACAACCATCAATTGTAAGATTACTATTTTTGCAATGGACTGGATAATCAAAAGGAAATATGTAGTAGTTTGGATTGATTATGTATAGGATGAATAGACTAACCGATATCATAAAATTTATTACATTAGATCCATATTTATATCATGTAAATGTTTATTACATCAGTTAGGAGAAAGTCACCTCTGTTGTTGCTCTCCTCATCAGCAAGATCAGTTAGAGAATCTGTCTTTGTCACCGGCTCCTGGAATTATCAAGATCAAGGGAGATTCTACATCTTACTATATGCTCTCTCACTGTTCATACCTATTAACGAGTTCTACATTTGCATCAAATACACTATATATACCAGCTGTTATTACGTGTATCAGTAGTAGCCAAAATGAAACTAATTATCATTAGTACATTAGATTTTACATCACATAAGATTTTACATCACATAACATTTTAAATCACATTAGATTTTACATCACATTCATACAGATATACTTTACAAACACACTCCATTGCATACATGTACAGACACTTAAAAATTAGCCCAAGGGCTAAGAAAGGTTACCGGTCAATATACATTTTAGATATTAGCCTTTTGTCCTGTGACCTTGAAAATAATTTTTCAACAAATATATCACTTCTAGTATGTCCACAATAAAGTCCTAAGCTGTAAAGTCGATAATAAGTGAGATATTAGCCATTCTGTGATCGGTGATGTGACCTAGAAAATGAGGTCAAAGTTCAAGTTCATGAAAAGATTCAGTATATATCATTCCTCTATATTCGCAATTGATTCCTAAGCTGTAAAGATGATAATAAGCCAGATATTAGCCATTTTGTTCTCTGACCTTGAAAATTGGATCAAAGGTCAAATTCTAGATCACCAAAATATTCAGCATACATCATTTCCTATATGATCACTATGGACCCCTAAGCTGTGAATTTGATAATAAGAGAGATATAAACCATTTTGTATTCTGACCTTGAGAATAAAATGACTGGCCTTGAAATTTAGGTCAAAGGTCAAATTCAAGGTCATGAGAATATATCATTTCCTATATGTTCACAATTGATTCCTACGCTGTAAAGTTGATAATAAGCAAGATATTAGCCATTTTGTCCTGTTGACCTTGAAAATGAGGTCAAAAGTCAAATTCAAGGTCACTAGAATATTCAACATATATCATTTCCTATATGTTCACAATTGATTCATAAGGCGTAAAGTCACTAATAAGCAAGATATTGGCCATTTTGTCCTGTGACCTTGGAAATGAGGTCAAATTCAAGGTCACAAAAATATAAGCATATATATCATTTCCTATATGTTCACAATTGATTCCTAAGCTGTAAAGTCGATAATAAGCGAGATATTAGCAATTTTGTCCTGTGACCTTGGAAATGAGATCAAGGTCAAATTCGAGGTCACGAGAAAATTCAGCATATATCATTTCCTATATGTTCACAATGTATTCCTAAGCTGTAAAGTCGATAATAAGCGAGATATTAGCCATTTTGTCCTGTTGACCTTGAAAATGAGGTCAAAAGTCAAATTCAAGGTCACTAGAATATTCAGCATATATCATTTCCTATATGTTCACAATTGATTCATAGGGCGTAAAGTCACTAATAAGCAAGATATTGGCCATTTTGTCCTGTGACCTTGAAAATGAGGTCAAAGGTCAAATTCAAGGTCACAAAAATATTCAGCATATATCATTTCCTATATGTTCACAATTGATTCCTAAGCTGTAAAGTCGATAATAAGCGAGATATTAGCAATTTTGTCCTGTGACCTTGGAAATGAGGTCAAGGTCAAATTCGAGGTCACGAGAAAATTCAGCATATATCATTTCATATATGTTCACAATGTATTCCTAAGCTGTAAAGTGGATAATAAGCGAGATATTAGCCATTTTGTCATGTGACCTTGAAAATGAGGTCAAAGGTCAAATTCAAGGTCATGAGAATATTCAGCATATATCATTTCCTATATGTTCACAATTGAATCCTAAGCTGTAAAGTCGATAAGAAGCGAGATATTAGCCATTTTGTCCTGTGACCTTGAAAATGAGGTCAAAGGTCAAATTCAAGGTCACGACAATATTCAGCATATATCATTTCCTATATGTCCACAATTGATTCCTAGCCTCTAATCTCAATATTAAGTGAGATATTAGGCTTAATGTGTCCCATTATAAAGCATAGGAGAATTTAACATGGGAAAGTCCCATTTGGGCCGAGTTTGGGCCCAAATTGGCCCACTTCGAGCGATTCAAGGGCAAAATGTAAATGTATACAAATGTATACGAAATGTATACATGTCACAGAGGTACATATGAGGAATGTTATGCATGAATAAGAAAAAAAGTTACTGAACAGATTTTGAGAAAACGACAGCCAAAGTCCAAAATTGGCCATTTTTCGACGAAAACGGCCGCCATTTTGAAATAATTGCGAAAATCAAAAAACTAAAAAATACCTCCCTCTCGAAATATTTTTAGGCATTTTTGTGCAAAATTTCAGAAAGATTCAATCGTAAACTTTAAAGATAAAAATGTAGATGGACGACGACAACGGACGACGACGGACGACGGACGCAACGCCACGGCAATAGGTTATCGGACCAAAGGTCCGGTAACCTAAAAAGAGATATCTGGTAACTTATAGGCAGTCACCATTAGATCTATTCTGCGAACAATTTACTTCCATTCTAAAACATTTGATGATACCTTGATTCGTAATTTGATTGGACATGAAAATTACTAATTACTTGCATTTGGTGTTTATAATAAAAGCATAATGATCACAAGTTCTCTGTCATGGTATACAATCATGTATATGATAAGCAATCAGAACATTAAGGATCATCTGCAGGTCACAAATAGGTACAAATATAAGACATGTGGGTAATTTACACAAATTTTAAGTTTTGTCATGAGAAACACTGGTAATTGGTCAATTTCAACATGACTCTACATTTTCTGCTGCTAAATCTGATAAGCATAATAAAGGAACAAGCAACTCTTAATTAACATAATATATACAGTAACAATCTTGTTACCATAGGAATTGTGTCTGTGACCTTGACCAGATTTGACCCCACAAAGGTCGTTTCCAGGTCCTCAGAGGGTGGATCCATGTATTCGTATGGGATTGTCTCTGGCTGTATGTGTAATTACAATGTCTCGAAATGAAACAAATACTGGCAGGACTTTTCCTTCTTCCGGAAAAGTGGTTATAGGCCTATTAGATTTTACCGGGAACTACATGTAACTCTCATTTCGCGGATGGGTACCAGGAAACAGGTATCACGATTAAAACCATATCTGGTCTTCTAAACAAGAATCTTTCTCGGGAATGTTAGTAAATCTTTATGTATCCTGACAAGTGCCATCTTGATCCAGCACACTTACCACAGTGGCTCCACACATGAGCTTGATGAGTTTGTGGCATTTCTTGTGGACGAGCAGCTTACAGTTAATACACTTGTAACCTTGACGACCGAGGCCCCAGATACGATCCGAGCAGAACGCACAGAACGCTTTCTGAAACAACCATGCAATATTTGTCATACAAACTATAAACATGAGAACACATGGGACCTAAATTTGACTTTCACACATACATGTACATGTATTTCACGACAATTAGATCAAACAAAAGTTTATTCGCATCAGAGTGTAGGAGTGCAGAATATATTATTGATCCTATTACTGCATAGTGTGTACATGTAGCAGGGGTCACAAAGATTACCAGACTGTCCGTTTCACTGTCATGAGTGGAGAGGGATCAAACAAGACTCTCCGAATTCCAGCGAATTGGCTAGTAGTAAAACACCTGGTCCGGCAATTTTAGTTACATGCGGTGATTTTTTTCCAGTCTGGTAAAATCTACACTGTAACCTCACAATCCATGGTGTGTAGCTGAAGTCAAATTCACTTTACACGTGTACTGACCCTGCTGAAACGTTTGGCCTGGAAGAGGTGTCCGTTGACTCGGTACAGTTTCCGCCACCTCCTTGCTCCGCGACGGTACATGTTACCTGGCAACAGAACAACTTGGTCTCTCACAATCTTTTCCAGTATCAGTTTTTGGTGCATTGAACACATTTACGTATATCATTGAAAGTTGGGACTTGCAACTTGTTAATTGAAGTTAATTGTTTTTAATCATTGGTGCGTTATAATATGTAGTCTAACTGACATGGTAATTAAAGGAAGACTTACGGTCCTCCCCCACGCAGGGGTCTCCAGGCTTGGTCGGTACATTGGGAAACACTGCAAGGACATAAAGCATTGACACGGATTAACCACTGACTGAAGGCAGTGTCTCTCACAACAAAATTAAGCAAGCAAGCAAACAGTTGTCCAGATAGAATTTTACAATGTGCTGCCTTGAAACGTAAAATACGATAATGTAAGGTAGCCTGAAATGTTCAGTTGCAAAATACTAGTATCTTGACATATCTGTAAGTACCTGGAAAGATGCTATACATGTTATCATGTACACATACATGATACATATGTATTGCATGCACAAGTCAAAATATATGTACTCGTTATATACAGCTATCATAATGGCAACGAGATTATCATAATCCATCCTCTGTATGACGAGAGAACACTTCATCTTGTTGCTACATATGATGATCATGTACGCAAAAAACATCCTACATCATATCAACATGACAGTACAATCTTGTCCATCAATCACACATATTGTAAACATGGTAAATCAGAAATCCATCCTCTGTATGACGAGAGCACACTTCATCTTGTTGCTACATATGATGATCATGTACGCAAAAAACATCCTACATCATATCAACGTGACAGTACAATCTTGTCCATCAATCACACATATTTTAAAAATGGTAAATCAGAAACAGTCACGGGGAAAAATGACCTCTATTGCTCCTGAAGACAGGACAACAGCAAGGCATGTCAGAGGCTCACCATCACACACACACACACACACATACACCACAGTAACCGCGGCTGTTGAGGTCTGTATACCCACCGTCTGTCCAGGGACAATCTTCCTGGCACTTGACACACAGCTTACAAACGTCCCACAGAGAAGACAACGACACCGACGAATCAAACAGCGCCATTTATCAGAGCTCTAGCTAGCTCTCCACCCAGCTACTGAGCCACTGAGCCGCGTCAGAAAACCGTGTGTCACTCAGTTATATCATCAACGACGTGGATTACAAGACAGGATGCTTCAAAGTGCACTGTGTGAGATAATACATCGCTCCTCCGACCAGGGTCGCGTCGCCTCTGTCATCTGGTTTCCAGTGTTGCATCCAGTATATAATACAATGCTATGTATTCATGTATCCAGTGGTGTAATATGGTGACAACAAATTGTCGTCCTTTTATCGTCTTGTAGAGTAGCACCGGATATTTCTGGATAAACACACATTCCTTCCAAACTCTACTGACCAGTCTGAGGGGGAACAGTGGCCAGATTCTCATAGAGTGTCCAGCATCTTATATTCACTTGATGAAAACGATTCCAAGACTAAATACCTCATTGTTTATTATGTAAACATTAGTGGGACTGTGGTATACCTGCGTCGCTCGGCGAGCAGGAGCCAGAAATGCTGAACCACTGACAGGACCAGGAGTGGACCACAAGCACAATCCCAAGCTCACCGGGAGTCCACACGAGTGAAAAACACACTTCATGACTCACACCATAAACCCACCAGTCAATCCATGACATCACACACACACGTGCTCACCAATTACCGACAAACTACATGTAACATTTCTGGGTATTGCACAGAATTTCAGAGTAGATGTTCATAATGCTACATGTACATGCATATTTTCTCCAAAATATTCATGACATAGATATTACCATTAATTATATTAGAGTTACTAATCAGTCAAGGTCAGAGCAAATTATCATCATATTGCCAGTAAATAATATTTTAGGTGGATGGTAGTCATGGTATATCCAATTATTGAGAAATTGGTCTAAAACTTCAATGAGTGATGTTTCTAAATATACAAATGTATCTCATATTTGTCAAAAAGCAGTGAAGAATCCAAGAATCCCCTACAATTAATAACTGTTTGACTGTCTCGCACATGTGCATGAATGTTGGGTGTAAGTTGTATCCAAAATAAATGACCACAATCCTCAGACAACTGTTGTCATGGCGATGATGGAGTTTTGTTAATGTACATCATCCATCAACTCTGTTCTAATTTGATTATTAATCTAAATCCATGGAAACGTGATGAACAGTAAATGCTCTGACAATCCACCACTGATGAATAAAGAAGTTTAGATAATCCTTTCCTCAACGTATCTAAATAGATGTACAGGAGCAGGAGTCATGATCACTTTGAGTCATTACTGGATCACATTACAGTTCAGTTTTCGTACCACACTAAACCTCACAATTGACCAATCACACGCTTGGATCACAATTCATCAAGATCTCCCGTGATGACCAGATCCTGCTACGACTGTTTGTTTCCGTCCATGTCCGGAGAGTATAGGTATCCAGAAACTGCATGTTGATCCAGATGGCGGACATCCCGTAGTGAGGACTGATCTGAAGTTGACCTCACACAATGGTCAGCTGTAGAGGTCACAGTACAGGACACCTCCCTGGGGTCAACCTGGATCACAGTATCATCCTCAGACAAACATCTATAGGTCGTCACTGCCATTGGTAATCTTGGAGTGATATTATCATAGTAAATCCCTTTCTTTCCTGTCTGTACTCAGAACTCCTTGATTCCTTTCACCCTGGAATTCATCATGCTCATTCACCACAATGCTACAAACAAAACCCAGGAGCCAGGATATACTCCTGCTGTGGTACATGTATATTACTCAAGTTCAAGCTGTTTGTTATATAGCGTGCAACACTGGATGTAAACCAGGGCGAGCCATGAGTAATCCATTCCAAGTTATATGAGCCTACACCAAGTAATGTGTGAAGCTAAATATTTGGACATGGAAATGCAACAGAACCAGCGAACAGATCAATACACGTCACACAGTCATATTTCTGAAGCCACACACCTTTGCTATTCCGCAGAGATTGGCATGGGCTACAGTTTTGAATGTACCATGATAAGATCCTAAAAATCATGCAGTTGGCGTGGACCAGTGATTACATGTACATTTTTCTGTGCACCAAATATCATGAATTCACAGACCAGTCTCCAGCTTGTTACGAACTGCACTCACACAGACTTCCAACTTGTATGCTTGTTCCCACTTCCTCAAATAAACCATGTTCATTGCTTCATACAGATGTGTTTGATCCTGCTATAAACATGATGAATCTAGGATAAATTGCATTCCATACTCCAAACCAGGGCTGCTACCCCACACTTATGTTTTTCTAACCTATCGAATGGCTTTCAGGGTGGTTGGGGAATGAAATAGATTGAGAGACTGCGGAAACACCAGCAGGAGAGAACAGTTTAGTCACTCATGGGAGATTCCCTGGTGTTTTTGTCGAGCATGAAGAAAGACCCCAACTGGTTACATGTATTTGACAGCAGAAATTGCTTAGAGAGCATATTACTTGTGGCTTGATCTTGATCTTTAGTCAAAAACTACAAGTTACTGAGGCCCCCTTTTATATGAACATGTGTGGTCTTTCATCGATGCATTTGGTAACCCCATCTGCATCTAAAACCCAGGATCACAAGATCCAATCATCCATGCTATCATGCTTATGGTTAACAGTCTAATATATAATGTACACTGGCTACAGTAAAGACCGTATTGGTCCTAATAGTGGCATGCACCTTAATAGTAGAGCGCCCCGTCTTTTCTCCAAAAATGTTCGATTTATGTAACCTTGTAATTCAATTCATATCTTTCTAAAGTCTTGGAGTGTTCCAATCCATATATTCATGGATTTCAATCATAACTAGACGCTTCCGGTCCCCTATGACCGCTTGGGTGTATCCCCCGTAGCCCTATCACCTCTGTTGCCCCAAATATATCACTGTCAAGTGTGAAAAACTAGAGCAAGGGCTAAAAAAGATTACCAGAAAAATGTTAAATCTCAAGTCACAACTGTTTTCTTTTCCCCACCAAAATTGCTGCATTGATCTTCCGAGGTTATTGAAGATCGAATTCAAAATCACCACTGAAATCTCTTTATATGAATTTCCATTTCGACATGTTTGATAAAATAACGAAAATACAGATAGATCAATCTTTTCACCTATTTATATTTCAACTCAGAATATTTTACTTACTTGGTTCCAAGTTGAAATTCAAAGTAAAAGTTGACCAAAACTGCATTTCAAGATGACGAAATTGGAGCCAGATCGAACTTCTCACCATAAGTTATATTTCGACTCGAATAAATGTACATGTATGTGCCAAACATGGTTTCAAGTTGACATTCAAAGTAAAAGTTAACCAAAACTGCATTTCAAGATGACGAAATTGGAGCCAGATCGAACTTTTCGTCATAAGTTATATTTTAACTCATAATACCTGCCCAACTTGGTTTCAAGTTGAAATTCAAACTAAAAGTTGACCAAAACTGCATTTCAAGATGACGAAATTGGAGCCAGATCAAACTTTCCGCCATGAGTTATATTTCAACTCATAATATGTGCCAAACTTGGTATTAAGTTGAAATTCAATGTAAAAGTTGACCAAAACTGCATTTCAAGATGAAGAAATTGGAGCCAGATAGAACTTTTCGTCATAAGTTATATTTTAACTCATAATATGTGCCAAACTTGGTTTCGTGTTGAAATTCAAGCTAAAAGTTTACCAAAACTGCATTTCAAGATGAATTGGAGCCAGATCGAACTTTTCATTATAAGTTATATTTTAACTCATAATATGTGCCAAACTTGGTTTCAAGTTGAAATTCAAACTAAAAATTGACCAAAACTGCATTTCAAGATGACGAAATTGGAGCCAGATCGAACTTTTCACCATGAGTTATATTTCGACTCATAATATGTGCCAAACATGCTTTCAAGTTGAAATTTAAAGTAAAAGTTGACCAAAACTGCATTTCAAGATGAAGAAATTGGAGCCAGATCGAATTTTTCACCATAAGTTATATTTTAACTCATAATTTGTGCCAAACATGGTCTCAAGTTGAAATTCAAAGTAAAAGTTGATCAACGTTTTCATGGAAAGCTATTGTGATCAATAATAGACTTAACTAGCAAGAAATAATGTTAACTTATTTGGTCACAGCCATAAAATCTCTACTGGACAAAGCCTTCACCTTGTTGAGCCCAATAATAGATATTTCTTGTCTTAACTATTTTCATTATGGTCAATAATAGACTTAACATGTAAAAATGATGTTAACTTATTTGGTTACACCCAGAAATTTCTACCGGACAAAACCTTAACCTTGTTGAGCTCAATAATAATTGTTTCTCATCTTAACTATTTTTATTGAGGTCAATAATAGACTTAACTAGCAAAAAAAATGTTAACTTATTTGGTTACAGACATAAAATGTCTACTGGACAGAATCTTTACCTTGTTGAGCCCAATAATAAATATTTCTTGTCTTAATTATTTTTATTGTGGTCAATAATAGCCTTAACTAGTAAAAATATTGTTAACTTATTCAGTACACCCATGAAATCTGTACTGGACATACTTTCACCTTGTTGAGCTTAATAATAAATATTTCTCCTCTTAACTATTTTTATTGTGGTCAATAATAGACTTAACTAGTTTTATTGTGGTCAATAATAGACTTAACTAGTGAAAATAATGTTAACTTATTCGGTTACACCAATGAAATTTGTACTGGACAAAACATTTACCTTGTTGAGGATAATAATAAATATTTCTTGTCTTAACTATTTTTATTGTGGTCAATAATAGACTTAACTATTAAAAATAATATTAACTTATTCAGTTACAGACGTGAAATCTGTACTGGATAAAACCTTTGCCTTGTTGAGCCTAATAATGAACGATTCTCGTCTTAACTATTTTGATTGTGGACAATAATAGACTTAATTAGTAAAACTAATGTTAACTTATTCAGTAATATTGTCCTGTTTTCACTGAAAACATCAGTTCTCCATTCTGAACAAGATACCAGTGTCATTACCTTCCATTGTACAGGCTATTGGAATGATCTCACATGTCAAAATGGATATTTCAAAATTCTGTAATAAGTTAGGCTGTTAACATATTAACATTTATATGATCATTCTAAAAAACGATTGGTTTCAAGTGACAGCCCTTCCCAACAAAACTTCCAAATATTATCGAGATTCGTCAAAAATTGCCATCAGTAGAGCGTTCACAAGCCATGTGTCTCAAACAGGCTGTTTTCAATGCAAAATGTGTCCCCAAACGACCAATTCAGTTGCCACGGCAACCAAAATCGATTGGTGTCGGGATCTTACCATAATATATGTGCCTGTAAAAAACTAGACGTCAAGGCCTAAAGATGCCTTGGAGGCATTTCGGTGTGATGATTAATTTATAATATATACTAGATATCGACGAAAAAGAAAAATGCCGACTCGGCAAAAAAATTTCGGGTCAAGGTCAAAGTTCATCCATAATACCAATTAGACATGTTTGTCTAGGGCGACGAGTCCAAAAATAACGTCCGTTTCGCTCTACGAAGCATCGTTTTCGAGATATCGACGAAAACGAGAAATGCCGACTCGGCAAAAAAATTTCGGGTCAAGGTCAAAGTTCATCCATAATACCCATTAGACATGTTTGTCTAGGGCGACGAGTCCGAAAATAATGTCCGTTTCGCTCTACGACACACCGTTTCCAAGATATCGACGAAACCGAAAAATGCCGACTCGGCCAAAAAATTTTGGGTCAAGGTCAAAGTTCATCCATAATACCCTTCAGACATGTTTGTCTAGGGCGACGAGTCCGAAAATAACGTCCGTTTCGCTCTACGAAGCACCGTTTCCGAGATATCGACGAAAACGAAAAATGACGACTCGGCAAAAAAATTTCGGGTCAAGGTCAAAGTTCATCCATAATACCCTCTAGACATGTTTGTCTAGGACGACGAGTCCGAAAATAACGTCCGTTTCGCTCTACGAAGCACCGTTTCCGAGATATCGACGAAAACGAAAAATGCCGACTCGGCAAAAAATTTTCGGGTCAAGGTCAAAGTTCATCCATAATACCCTTTAGACATGTTTGTCTAGGGCGAAGAGTCCGAAAATAACGTCCGTTTCGCTCTACGACACACCGTTTCCGAGATATCGACGAAAACGAAAAATGCCGACTCGGCAAAAAAATTTCGGGTCAAGGTCAAAGTTCATCAATAATACCCCTTAGACATGTTAGTCTAGGGCGACGAGTCTGAAAATAACGTCCGTTTCGCTCTACGACGCACCGTTTCCGAGATATCGAAGAAAACGGAAAAAAGCCGACTCGGCAAAAAAAAATTGGGTCAAGGTCAATCTTCATCCATAATACCCCTTAGACATGTTTGTCTACGGCGACGATTCCGAAAATAACGTCCGTTTCACTCTACGAAGCACCGTTTCCGAGATATCGACGAAAACGAAAAATGCCGACTCGGCAAAAAAATTTCGGGTCAAGGTCAAAGTTCATCCATAATACCCCTTAGACATGTTTGTCTAGGGCGACGAGTCCGAAAATAACGTCCGTTTCGCTCTACGACGCACCGTTTCCGAGATATTGACGAAAACGAAAAATGCCGACTCGGCAAAAAAATTCAAGGTCAAGGTCAAAGTTCATCCATAATACCCCTTAGACATGTTTGTCTAGGGCGACGAGTCCGAAAATAACGTCCGTTTCGCTCTACGACGCACCGTTTCCGAGATATCGACGAAAACGAAAAATGCCGACTCGGCAAAAAACTTCAAGGTCAAGGTCAAAGTTCATCCATAATACCCTTAAGACATGTTTGTCTAGGGCGACGAGTCCGAAAATAACGTCCGTTTCGCTCTACGACGCACCGTTTCCGAGATATGCAGGATGCCTCATGGATGACTCAGCAAAAAATTATTTTGACCTCTAGGTCAAAGGTCGTTTGACGTATCGATCCCAAAATCAATAGGGTTCTTCCCTGTTGATATATAAACCTCCGTGCAAAATTCTGCAACTATTGCCTGAATATTTTTCGAGTTATCGTCCGGAAACCAAGTTTCAAGATCAGCCTCGATTTCATCCTCAAGGACCTCACGGACCTCGGAGCCGGATCAAAAAAAATAATACACCCTAGAGATGTTTGTCTAGGGCGACGAGTCCGAAAATAACGTCCGTTTCGCTCTACGACGCACGGTTTCTGAGATATGCAGGAAGCCTCAAGGATGAATCAGCAAAAAATTATTTCGACCTCTAGGTCAAAGGTCGTTTGACAGATCGATCCCAAAATCAATAGGGTTCTTCCCTGGTGGCATATGAACCTCCATGCAGAGTTCTGCAACTATTGCGTAAATATTTTTCCAGTTATCGTCCGGAAACCAAGTCTCAAAATTAGCCTTGATTTCATCCTCACGGACCTCACGGACCTCGGATCCGGCTCAAAAAGAATAGGATTCTTCCACATATCATTTCTGACTTGTGGTGAAAATTTGACGAGGATCCGTCAAGGCAATCTAAAGTTATCGTCCGGAAACCAAAAGTGGCGGAAGAAGAAAAAAAAGAAAAAAAAAAAAAAAAAAAAAAAAAATTCTGCTAAAACCATAAAGGCATTTCTGCCGAAATGCCTTAATAATGGTGATCGGGTGAGAATTGCGGCCTGTAGCGCAAGCCATGTGCCACAAGCCATGTGTCTCAAACAGGCTGTTTTCAATGCAAAATGTGCCCCCAAACTACCAATTCAGTTGCCACGGCAACCAAAATCGATTGGTGTCGGGATCTTACCATTATATATGTGCCTGCAAAAAATAATGGTGATCAGGTGAGAATTGCGGTCTGTAGCGCGTTCACAAGAAAATCTCTGCGGACGCGGACGCGGACGACGAAGCCAAATCCATAGTATCCGCCGAACTTTGTTCGGGAGATACAATCAAGAGGATTGAAGGCTATAGGTATATTATTCAGTGATTTTCTTAAATTTGACCTCAAGTTTGACCTCATTTTTGCGCGCGCTGCTGCAGGAGGTCTTGCTTTGGCTCGCCGTGCTACTGTTAGGACCAGAAACCCATCTCTTATGGGTTTCTGTTAGGACCAATTCGGTACAAGTACCAAATGCACACAGTGAGTAAAACACTGCAGAGACCAAACCACAAACTGCTGGCAGATCACAAACTCGAACGATGTCATGATTGTATGAGAGCTGGTTGTGAAAGTAGAACACTCCTTAGCGTTAATCATTTAAAGAATTGAGATGGATCAACTCCAGAACATATCTGCATATTGTAGGCCATGAATGTTTTTTTAGAGGTTTCCCTATCTGTTTTCACTTTCTTCTTTCGGTCAGGAAACTCTTAGACCACGCTAGTCAATCATGACGCATCCAAACATGATTGACTACATATATACTCATATGATTGGAGATTTCCACCTTATTTTTTAAAACTACTCTTGTTTGTAAAGGTTATAATAGGTTTTGTAACCAAATCACAAGATCACTTTTTGTTGTTGTTGTTTTTTTTTAAACACCCCACATTATGATTAATACCACTTTTTTTCCTGAATTATTGAACTTGCTGGTCTTGATAACAGATGTCATTTTTAGAAGTTCTTAAGATGAATTTAGCATGTGAGTGAATTGTAAATAATCTACACATAATTTGCAAATCCATGGTCAGTACCAGCACACAAAAACAAACTGACAGAGAAGAAAGTTTGACTGAAGATATCTCTCAATGTATGACATGTGCGTCATCCATATATTTTGCAGTGTATACCAAATACATGTAGAGGTAATTCAACAACTCTTTTCCAAGAAATGAGTACATGTGGTTATTTTGGCATCTGGTTATATCCTGTATTATAATTTATTTGGACTTTGAAACCTTAGTATAGATTATCAAGTACATTTGACACCCAATACATAACAAGATCATCTTACCATGTATCAACAATTCAGAGTCCCTGTTGATTTCATACAGTCGCACAGCTTCGTTGAGTTCTATTTGCGATGATATTGTACAAGGGTCTCCTGGAATATATACATATCACTCATGTATGAGTTATAAATGCATCTTGCCAAACACCTCAAACGTGAAATGATCAGATGTGAAAATATCATAGATATATCTATATATATGTACCTTCTTCATCGACCCATTTCATTGTGAAAGGCTGGGTCTCATCAAACTTGCAGATGTCTCTCATCTCCGCACAGAGACCTTCATAGGTAATGTCATTATTGATGTTGGTAACCATGACATCACTGCAAGTATAAGACACATACGCAATTACACATTATACAATATCATTATAGCATAGATCATTATAATATGATGTGATATTTAGGTACCGTACCATTACAAGTATATCAGTACATGTATCATACATTCTAAATATACTATATATTTGAAGGTGTATTTGTACATCATACATTTGAAGGTGTACATCATTATACAAATATTGGATGATGGGGAGTCCAAGTAGTTTACAGGATTCAGAAAAGTTATATTGGACGAGGTGCAGCCGAGTCCAATATAGCTTTTCTGAATCCCGTAAACTCTGTATTGGACGACCAGCATCCAATCTTTGCTATATTATTAACACGCTGATTGTAACAACCAGCTGATTGGCTGTTATCGCGTCACCAGCCAATATACGCAATCCCATATACAATAGGATCCAATATACTCTTTTTTCGAGGACGGACAAGCTGATTGGTTGAGGCGACCGCGCTGTCCGATACACAAATGCAATATACCATTTCAGGATCCAGCATACATAATTTGGGAATGACACGTGGTACAAATAAACCAATCACAGACGATGATTCGTGCCAAGTTAATAATATACATATATATTGTCACTGTGTACCAGAAAATTTAAAACTGTGTGATTGCAATTCACTGACCCGCCGAAGACTGCTTTGAGGCGTATTTGGCTGTCATCCTCGTCCAAGATCCTCTCAGGTGCGGGCATGGCTGATGGCATTTACTCACTGCAATAGGCAAACCAATCCGCATCAGATAGCTGTATAAAATATGGTGCAAGGGATTTCCCGCAAGGGATTAATAAAGGATTACTTACTCACATACTTAAATACTACACAATGTGTAGTTTCTGTAGTGGGTTTATGTTGTACAAGTTACAAGTGCATTGACTGAGCTTGTGCCAACCCTGCGAAATGAGCAGGTATTGTATGTATTCATGGTCAGTACCTCTCTGGTCGCTAGACTCGTTACATGTAGATTCGAATGTTCAGTTTTTGTCACCTTGTGATATGTGCTGGTGGTGCTTCCCAAATGATACTGCCAGGATTATGATACTGATATCAGTTTGACTAATTTTGATCAGATGTCTGATCATGCTGACAAAATATAAGGCAAAAGCAAACTCAATGTTACCAGAAACCAGGTTCATGTTTGTCAAGAAGCCCAGTTGAATACCGTGTCCAACAACTCACAAGTCTCAAATGTAATACCATGTTTAACATTATCAATATCAACAATTCAAAACTATCAAAACTAAACCCATTTTCTGTTTCTCTGTTCAGTCTGTTGAGAGACTAGCTCTCATGCATGCCACTAGCTCCAATGAAACTGCAGTATTTCTACCTAGGATAAAAAACACCAAATTACTTTTGTAACACTTTTAGAACACGTTACCCACAGACATGCGTAATATTAAATCTAAAATGGCCTTGAAAAATACAACATAAAAATGCTACAATCGAGACTATTACTGTATGGCACTTTCCAGTATTGCCTGGTGTGCCTCATTTGTCTTTTCTCCTTTTGAAATGATAACCTATAAATCCAAAATGTAGTTATGGAATCTGCAAATGCTTAGTCCTTTCACCCCTTTTGGGACTATAATATATATAATAATAATATGTAGACAAGAGCACAATTCATATGATATTGGTCTTTTGTTAACTCAATTATGTACATGTCCAGATTACTTGTTAAATTTTTTCTTTTCAACTTCATGCATCAGTATTCTCGATCTCTGTGTGTCCTGTGTGCTTACCATCTTAGTTGCCATTTAGCAAAGGACAGCAATAGAAGTATGTTTACTAGTACTTTTTGTGTCATCCCCGACTGTGGAACCATATGTGTGTGCACTGTCTTTTTGATTCCTTCCAAATAAAATCAGTCACGAATGGAATTCCGGTCATGACATGCGAGCTATAGACTGATATGGACATGTGACATGTGAGCTATGAAATGCGACATACGACCTGCGAGCTACAAACTGCAAGCTAACACAACAAAATGAAACTTAAATATTTGGTAAATTGGTATATACACTTCCCGTATCAAACCATGGTTTACTACGGAAGGAGTCATAGATATATACAGGTGACGACGTGACGTGCTGAGTGGAGACTCAAACCCGAGCACCCCCACGAAAACGTTGTTGTTGATTGTACAATGTGCAAGACCAGACTAAACGATTGCATACAATGCAAAGCTTAGTGCATGCTACCACAACAACGGAATAATCAACATAGACGATCGTACTATGGGGTGCTCAGGTTTAACTTAGTCCCCGTTCGGAAATAGGCACATCACCTAATATACCGTATTTATTCAATTAGTTCGAACAGCTAAAAATAATTAAATTTTGAAATGTTCGAATTATTAGGTTCACAATAAAATCGTCCGTCAAAACGAAAAAAAATCCCAAACCCAGATGGATCATGCCATGGCAGATAGGCCTACGCGAGTTGACAGATGCCGCTCATGCTGGCTGGTTAGGGCCTGTACGATTGATAGGTTAACTGCAGACAACTAGCATTTTAAAAAAAACTTGAATAACTGGCTGCTAAATCGCCGGATAACTGTAATTTATAATCTCGCATTGATGCTAGATTCTAGTCATATTGCAAGTGCAATCGAGTCACTCGACTCGGAAAATCTTCAATGGCCCGCAAACCGCCTGGCACTATGAGGTCCGCGCTTTTTGTCATATACCCTAGCATTGGAATCCTAATCGCGATCACTGCCACCTGGCGAATATATCGCTGATTACTCATTTCGTAGTGCTGCCACCTGGCGAGTTGTATGTTTTGGCAGCTGACAAGTTGATTTCGTTCGTTGTTTCAATCGAAATTTCGATCGTAAATTTGACTGTTCGAACTAAACGAGTCAATTTGAAAATTATTTTCTTGAATGATTTTTGGTGTTCGAATTATTAGAGTGTTCGAACTAATTGAATAAATACGGTAATACGGATGCAGTTTCGGACATACATCGCATGTTGTGACCGATATTCCATAATAGTCATCTGGTCACGCCCTCATCTCTACTCAACAAGTGACAGGTCAAAATCATAACGCCAACATGAAATTTTCAAAACTTTCTGCCAGTGCCATGACTCTATACTCTGATTTTTCTAACTCGTTTACACAGTTTTTCGCTGATATTTTTGCGATGCTAAATGCTATCGTTCTATAACTTGACATACTTCACCTGGGAGTCAAACGGCAATCATGTACAGAATTTCAGATTTCTATCACGAAAATTGAAAAAGTTGGCAATCTACCCCAATGTTAAATTTAGCCCTGTCATTTAATTTCTGGGTCCGCACACAATTTCGTGCATTTGCTCGGTTTTGTAGTAGTGCAATCTTTCAAAATCGACATGTTTGTGTAGAGTACACCGCAATGTGTCATATGGTCTAGAATTACAACAATACTTAAAATCCTGGTGGATGTAAACAGGATCAAATCCTCAAATAAGCTCAGATTCTCGAGATCCCGTTTTTGGGTGAAATTTAACATTGGGGTAGATTGCCAACTTCTTCGATTATTGTGATAGAAGTCTGAAATTTGGTGGAAAATTGCCGTTTGTCTCCGAGGTGAAGTATGCCAAGTTATAAAACGATACCATTTAACATCGCAAAGATATCGTCAAAAACCGGTGTAAACAAGTTAGAAAAATCAGAGTATAGACGTCT
This sequence comes from Terebella lapidaria, assembly GCA_949152475.1. Classification (NCBI taxonomy): domain Eukaryota; kingdom Metazoa; phylum Annelida; class Polychaeta; order Terebellida; family Terebellidae; genus Terebella; species Terebella lapidaria. Next base: position 17,531,796 of record OX424555.1, on the reverse strand, counting down.
GGTCTGGAGTCTGGATCTACCAGAGTCTAGATGAGATAAATAAAGAAAGGTAGCTTGGAATAGATCAATGTCAACGAATAGTTTCATTATTAAAGTGTGTACCTGTTGTAGACTAAATCATAAAACCAGTAAGTGTCGAAGATTTCGATTATTTTCCTTTCCTTTTCCGTGCCTGTCAAAAACACTTTTTCTGAAGTCACCCAGTTCATTTCCGGTATGGTCACGTGGTGTAAACAATAGCACATGGTATCCCTCAACTAACAAACAGTGCAATTTACGTATCACAAAAACAATCAGTACAATCAAAGAACATCTTTGGTACAATATAGCATAGACATAGAAGAGAGATGGACTGCCAACTCCGATATCACTCTCTCTGTTGCTAGTCATTGAGCTTGAGGTCACAAAAGGTCAGAGGAAGATGGTAGTTACACTTCCGTTGTTAACGTATAACGTCCTATTGCTATTGTTCATTCCTGACGATCCTCAGCAGAGAGTATAGAACATACTATATAGAACAGTATAGAGTATACTCTCTGTCCTCAGAGTGTTGACGTCACGTACGGTATTCGACGTATTTTGACAATTCAATTTTCCCATGAAACTTCAAACCGGAAATAAAGTACCCATGTTCCTCTGGTCACAAGCTCAAGGTCACTGAGGTCGAGTTGGCAGTCCATCTCTCTTCTATGTCTATGCAATATAGAAGGGCTTTAGGGTACTATATCGAGGGTGAAGCATACCTGGATCTAAGTTGCACAGAGACGTCTGCTTCAGAATATTGTCATTAATCCAATATTTGCCATTTATGTTTTATATATCCGGAATGTCCGAGCAAAGAGTGTACTATAACGTTATTGCATACCGTATCGAAGTGTAAAAACCCAGCTTTTCATTAAAGTTTAATTAGGTTTAATTTGCAATATTGCTCGGTTATAACTTATTATGGAATTTTAGTAAAAATAGTAATAATTTCCCATATAAATAAACTTACATTTCCAGGAAGCGTTCAGAAAGAGATTATAGAGCGAGTGATGGGAGTCCGATCGATACACTCGGCAAGGTTTTTTTCCAGTAGTCTCTCTATGGAGTCTGAGAGTCTTGACGCAACGAACAGCCGACAGTTGCGAAAGGATGAAATGTTATTATTATTATTTCTCGGATGCTGATGCATTTAAAAGACAATCTGCGACACCACAGTAAAGGGGTATGTTCCTCTTCATCATTGGGTGGTCGATCCTTTGCATGCGTTATAAATCTTTATGATGCTCTACAAGTATAACAAAAAAATGGTGATTTCTTACGTCATCGACGCTCATCATATGCATGCAGTGTCTTGAAAGTTCGTAGTATATTGTGTGGTGATATGTCCAATGAAAGGGATTGTTGTGCATGTACATGCCCTGTGAATGGTTGATATCGTTATTGGTCCTGATAGAGAAATGGAAAGGTAGTGCAACCGTGTGAAGAAATTTAAATATGTACAGTACGTGTTAATCAAGTTCAGGAATGCAACATCAGTATTTCTTACATAACCCAGCAAATGGAACAAACAATGTCTATATGCACTTTACAGTTATTACAAGATAGATTACCAAAGAAACATATACAGGGTTGACATTTAATATGGAATATATTTTTTATCTTTTTTATTTTCAGCAATTTCTAAAAAAATTTATTTGCAAGAAATTTGTCTTGCCTGGGGTTCATAAGCATCTAAACTCATAACTAATGCATTCTTTATCTTGTATTTTTAATCTGGTAAACACTGTGATCCCAACGCCAAATTGTGCCAACAATAGATTTATAATTTATATTTTCAAATTTAATATCTCAACAACACGCAACAGCAGATACATGAAACTTTACAATATTGAGCGTCATTATGCAATCTAGCACCAACAATGTCCAGTATCGCGTGTGACCTCCCCTGGCTGCTTGTAGCACCATCACACGGCGGGGCATACCCTTAGACAGGGTCCTCAAGATGTTCAGGGGTATATTGGCCCATGCGTCCTTCACAGCCTGTCGCAATTCATCCACACTGGTTGGTTGTCGAACCAGGCTATTGATCCGATGGGTTACTTCAGCCCATAGGTTCTCTATGGGGTTCATATCTGGTGAACACGCTGGCCATGGCAAGTGCTCAACCCCCATCCCCTGATCCTGAAGGAAAGTGGCCACTGTACGAGCCCTGTGTGCAGGAGCATTGTCATCCTGGTACACAACATTGTCATTGAAGGCCCCTAGAGCGAATGGCAACATTGTTTGGTCTAGGATGCGTATGTACTGGTGTTGATCCAAATTGCCGACTAGGATCACGAGATCACTTTTCCCTCCTGCGTGGAAAGCAGGAGGGAAAAGCAGTTGCGTCCATCATGGTGGTACACCTCAAATCTCGCCTCGTCACTAAATATGACATGATTCAAGTGAAGTGGTCCCAACCACTGTGTTTAAAATTTCGTAGCTCCAAGTCAAGGAGATCCTGGGATATGCACATAAAATTTGACCAGCCCACATAATTTATAGCAGAACAAAAGTCACCCCATATCGCAGTGGTCAGTTATTACGTCACCCCATGTGCGCTCCCGTGGTGTCAATTGGCATGATGATCGTCTGATCGGCAGGTGACATGCTTGGCTGAGTATCATGGTGCTTATCAATTTGAATCTATGACATAATATTTCATCAGTTTACCCACCCAACCAATATATTCCATATTAAATGTCAACCCTGTAATAGGTGTAAAGAATAGATTTATATTTGACTTAGATCTCAGAGAATTAATATTTTTCGTCTGGTTTCCACTCGGGTCGCATCGTGATCTTGCTCGTGGATGTTCAGTGGGACATGGCGTTCCAGAGACGTGGACATACGTAGAACAATACCCTGGCACCGTCAAACACCCGAGTTTTGATGAGAGAAACCATCAATCTTTTCGCGTCCAAGCTGCATAGGTGTCTGCACGTTTTGTCTGCACGTAGTACTATGTTTTGATAAGATAGCTTGGAGAGGACGTGCATGTACATGTATGTTTTCAGTACCTGATAAACAATGAGGAGGAATTTGAAGACAAGATTGAAATAGTGATTAAACACTAAATGCCAGTGCCTTGTCAGTGTGACTTGTCAATAAATGGTGTCACCCCTAAAGATATCCCCTGAAAAATATCTCGCCCCTGAAGGTGCCCCCTACCTGACGATGTTAAATGAATATCTGGGTCGTAATACACACGAGCTTGCGAGTGCATCCGCGGCACAGACACGACCTCGTGCCTCAAACACTGAATTCAGTCGATTACCTATAGGCCTACGCATCATGCCATTTGCCAACAGTAAGAGCAGCCGTCTGGCACTTTTATCGTGATCAAACTATCACGCGGAAATCGAGTTGAATTTCTTATTAAAATTGATACAGGCCCAATATGATCTGGCGGAATAATCCAATATACAATAGGGGAGTCTATCGTTGCTTTCCCTTTTTTATTGCATCACAAGCCTCAGCCTCAGCCCTGAGGCTTGTGACGACAACAACACCGTCGCCCGTTGAATGGATTGTCTCACATTGAAACGCTCGGCACACCGTCCTTTTCGGCGGATGACACCTTCCCAGGTCATCATCCTTTCTGGAACACCTCATTCCAAATTTCAGCTTGCTTATTAGGGTTGATTCAAGATTCAGGAGTGTTACAGTATAGTCCGTAAGCCCCGGGGTCGACCCCCATTCATTAAGGTACGAGTCTTTTGCGTCACAACTTTTGGATGCTGCTCACCTTGTTTCCTTCTGGTTCTGCCATGCGATGCTTCTGTCGTGTTTCAGCAGCTTTTGGGCTGAGGCGGAGCGTGTTGGGGACCAACATTGTAAGAAGGGGGTAATGTGGCGATTTTGCCCAAAGATTGCGATAGGAGTTTCGGCCACTTAGGTGATCTAGTGATATCCTATTTAGAAAGTATAATTAGGATTTTCTTATTCAACAAGTATCTTGATTCAGACCATTGGCTTTACGCCTTAATCTACAAAACTCAAGTTCTAGCCTTAAATTCCTTTGCTGCTGCGACATTCCTTTCTTGTCATGACATTCCTGTGGCCGTAAGCTGAATTGCGCATGGCATTCCTTTTTTGCTGCAACGTTCCTTTCTGCGCGCAGGCAACATTCCTGAAATTCTCATAAAATAGTCAGAATCTGGGGATCAGGGTCAGTTAGAGTTGGTCACCGCCGAAACAACATCATATGAACAGTGTACAGTGTGTGCAAATACAGTAGAAAAGTCAATCCTGATTTGAATTTTTGTCCCTTGAGAACATTGGGAACCTTGCAAACTTGCCCAGTGACCAGAAAGTCGACTTATCAGCATTTGCACAGAAGTTAATCCCGACAAAACTTCAAACTTTGGACAGAATCCCAAACCTAGCAAGAAGTCTGTTTTCCGGCGAAGTCGGATCAAGAGTGAGAGTCCGACAATGCACTATATTAGTGGGGCGTATAACAGAAATGATGTTTACTATTTGGAAGAAAGTATGAAAATTTGCATACAGTGGTTTTGAAGAATCAAAATACAGGATGGCCGCCATGATTGATGTAAATCAACTTCGGTCCTAATCATGCTATCATGATGACTTTTGTGTCTATAGTATGTTTTCGAGGGCAACGAATCAGATTATGGCGTTATTTCACCACTAGCAGCCATCTTGGAAACGCAAATCCATGATGGCCGTCGAAATAACATGAAATCGCCAAAATCAGTCCCAATATTTCCTTCTTACTAATTGGTTGATCAAGGGAACACAAGTCAGCGAGTGTACAAAATCCAGCTACAGTTAATAATAATAATTAATATGTGAATAAAATAGTGACATGTTTATGACAGAATGATATATGGTAAATCATTGACTTTTGCCATTTAGAACAGGACTTTATTCTCCATACATATTCATATTGGTAAGGTTGGACATTTGAAGTGTGCGTTAATGGGCATTGTTCTTCATATAAACACAACTGTGACCCTGATCTACACAACTGTGAATCTGATCCTCAGAATCTGAGGATCAGGGTCAGTTAGAGTTTGGTCACCGCCGAAACAACATCATATGTACAGTGTACAGTGTGTGCAAATACAGTAGAAAAGTCAATCCTGCATTGAATTTTTGTACATTGAGAACATTGGGAATCTTGGAAATTTGCTCAGTGACCAGGAAGTCGACTTATCAGCCCTTGCACAGAAGTTAATCCCGACAAAACTTTAAACTTTGGACAGAATCCCAAACCTAGCAAGAAGTCTGTTTTCCGGCGAAGTCGGATCAAGATCGAGTGAGAGTCTGACAATGCACTATATTAGTGGGGCGTATAACAGAAATGATGTTTACTTTTTGGAAGAAAGTATGAAAGTTTACATACAGTGGTTTTAAAGTATGCTGATTTCAATTCGATTAGGATACATTTGATCCGACGTCCGTAACCGTATCAAAATACAAGATGGCCGCCATGAATGATGTAAATCAACTTCGGTCCTAATCATGCTATCATGATGACTTTCGTGTCTATAGTATGTTTTCGAGGGCAACGAATCAGATTATGGCGTTATTTCACCACTAGCAGCCATCTTGGAAACGCAAATCCATGATGGCCGTCGAAATAACATGAAATCGCCAAAATCAGTCCCAATATTTCCTTTTTCCTAATTGGTTGATCAAGGGAACACAAGTCAGGGAGTGTAAAAAATCCAGCTACAGTTAATAATAATAATAATAATATGTGAATAAAATAGTGACATGTGTATGACAGAATAATATATAGAAAATCATTGACTTTTGCCATTTAGAACAGGACTTTATTCTCCATACATATTCATAATGGTGAAGTTAGGCATTTGAACAAAATTGGACAAGGTGATAGGTTGGAAAAGCTGTAAGTGTGCGTTAATGGGCATTGTTCTTCATATAAACACAACTATGTACATGGCAGTCCAACTTTTTTGCACTTGCACCGGCCAGTGCAGTTGCTACCGCGGCATGAACACTTTATCAGTACCCTGCATTAGGGTGGTCCCTATTGGACACTAAAAAATTTAGTTTGAAATTACATTGCTCTGACCCCTTAATTATCTTCTATACACTAAAATAAAGGCATGTGTACATTTTTGTGAAATTACATTGATATTTAATGGTAGCTCAAGCCTAGCACAGATTAGGTGAACTTGCGGAAATTTCATCTGTAATGTTTTTTAATATATTTGTTATGCTGTTGAATACAAACTTCTCAAGTGGAATCAGATTCATTGTTTATTGTGTGTTTAACAAGAACATATACTGATACATAAGCACACTTTGCATTATCAACTTCATATTTGTGATACATTGTCAATGATAACATAAAGTATGTTTGGTCGAACTTTGACCAATTTATACTGAAGATGGGACAAACTACATGTGGACTAAGAATGTCAATAAGGTACAATACTTCCGACTATTGTAAGTTCTGAAAACAGCATGGTCAATCATTAGTTTCTCTCTCTTCTTGTGTGCTGCTTGGTGCATTCATCATGGTCTGCTTGCGTGCATCCGGAAATTTTTTGCGGTGATTAGCGACGACAAGTAGCAGGAACTGGAGTTGTTCTTCGTCATGCGTGATGCGTCGATTGAAATCTTGGATAAGTGCTACACCCCGTTCGGCAGTGTCATTGCTGACCGACAAACACTTGATTTTTTCACTAGCATCCTTGAAATCTTGTCGCTCGGGCCATGTGGAGGGAGATGTTCTCAGGAATTCCATCGGAATGTCGAGATACGTGAACAGTTTTGCTGTGTTTGATGTCACAAAGTCGGGCAGAGTTTTCTCGTGCACAATTTTCAGGTCCACTGAAATTCTCACTAGAGGTTCTTCCTCACTTTTCCTGGTTTCCATGGCGTGAACCATTGCAGACTTTGTTTCAGGTAGCACATCAGTATCAAAGAACGATAATCCGACAAGGACCTCAGACAGGTACCACAGGTGTCCTGCCAACTTCTGACGAGCAGCCTCCGAAATAGGCTTGTTGATGACTGCATAGTCTGTGAGCTGTTGCAAAAGGCTCAGGTCATTCCGTGGAGCAGCTGTTAACAGGGGAGCTCCGAACCAGGCTTTCAAGTACACCATGGTGAAGAATAAACACAGGTCTCGTAGTCCTTTCTCTTCACGAGCAGTCAGTCGGAATTGCCATCGGAACATCCAGACCTTGAATGTGTAGATGACCTTTGCCATCCATCTGGCTTGGTGCATCGCCCCAGGTGTCATAAACCTCACTCCACGTGTTGGGACAGCGCCAAGGTAAATCAACACAAGTTCCAAGAACTCGCGGTAATCATCTCGTGGTTGTGTCATCTCAATTTGACGAGTGATGAAATCTACAAGGCTTCCCTTGGCATCGCTGATATTGGAAGCAGTATATTCATCACTGTAGGCATCCTGGTGATCAGTGACGTGGATGGAATTCCAGCGACCTTTAAACCGTTTGAACAATTGAATTTCTGGACTGGAAGATGTGCCCATGGCTTTCCAGAAAGCGGCTCCAGCTATCAGCTCCATGACATGATGGCGGCAAGCAAAGTGGAGAAGGTTTCTTCCGAGGGCTTGCTCTATCAGAACACATGCTCCACTGAAACGGCCTGTGCTTGAGCTCGTGGTGTCAAAACACATACTTCTCACTTGGTCAGCAATGCCCCACTGCTGCAATGTCTCAGACACTACCCGTGCTTGCTCCTGACCGGATCCAGATGCGATTTTTGGAACAGCTAATATTTGTAAGATTCCCTCTCCCGACACGAGTACTGGAAGCCGATCAACCTTCTCAGAGCCCGTCAGATCTGGCAGTAATTTTCCATCCCAGTGAACTGTTAGCGGAACCTTTGGATCAAATGTTTCTTTAATCAAACTTGCATCAGATTTTCTGTGCTGTAGACGCTGACGACGGATGGAACTACGATTCAGCGCCAAGTCAGCGAGATCATGTCCAAGGCTCGTTGCGGTTTCACTTACAACCATCATGGCTTTTCGATCCGAGATACCAGTGCGATCCAGCGTGACAGCCAAGCTCGAGTTAATGACCTGCTTTCTACCTCTTTTTCTTTCAGGTGCCGACGTAGTGCTGCATGAGGGTGAATGTTCATCGTTACTGGTGGGGTTATCATCCGAATTAGCATCACTGCTGCTTTCAAGTTCGACTCTGCTGTCCATGGACTCGATGTCTTGGTCCGACTTACGTTTTCGGGCACCTTCTCTGGCTTTTCTAGCCAACAGCTGTTTTTCCTTCTTCTCAAGTGACTTATCGACACTTATCATAGAACCGCGGCGGCCAGGTTCTCTCTGAGCGATGAGGAAGGCCTTATCCTCTTCTATTTTGATAAGAGTCATGGCTTCAGCATGTGCTACATCGAACAGATCATTAAAATTCGACGTGAAGGCATCTTCATTTTTCTGTTGCCTCTCTGATCTTCGATTGGCGTTTTTCTTTAGTGAGCGCCATTCATCAAACATTGCCTCCACTTTTTTTATCACATCTTGTTTGTGGCGAACTGGAATCCGTGCTCGATTCCAGAACTCTTCTACTTTACTTGCAGCGGCTGTAGAGGCAGCTCTTATGGTCTGTTTCAACTCGATGTGGCAATGAAGGAAATAGCTCAAAACTTGTTCCTTGCATGGGAGTTTGGCCCCTGATATATCATCCTCAGGCGACAACAAATATGAGTGGCGGCGAGGTCTGGCAGCCATAATGCTGGATTCTAACCGCTGTGTAGTTTATCTCATATGAAGAAAGCAGTCTGTTCACCATACCCACTTTTACTGCACAGATCATTGAACAATGACAATGGTAACCATGGGAACAATGGATTTGAAACAATTACAACATGTAGGTCATGTAGGTTTCCTGTATTTTAACCCGAGTGTGAGATCAACAGATCATGGACTGCTCTGTCCATACAGACACACTTCATTAAAGTTTCTCTATCAATTTGAAATGTATTTGTAACAAATGTGTACTTTGAATTACACACATTGCATTAATTTACATTGATTGCCTAAAAGAGGTAGAATAATTCAGTGTCCACTTCTGCATTCAATATCGAGGAAATATACAAATTTGTCGAAAAAATTCCATATTTTGAGTCTCTTGAGCTACCAGTAGATTTCATGTTGCAAATATATTATTTTGTATGCTGTGTTATGGACAGAAAAGCTATGATTTGAAGGGGTCAGAGGAAGAAAAATGAAACCCTAAAAAATAAGGACCACCCTACCCTGCATGCTTTCGATGCTTCTGCTTTCAGGCTCCACACAGGAGACCAAACACATGCATCATTTCTTCATCTCCATTGAGTTGCATCAGGCAGGCTTCTATTAGTGAGGAGAGTTTTCCCCCACACATTTCAGAATAGTTTCCATGAGGCTGTCGGTCTCACCAACATGACCAACCCAAATCACAGATGAAGACATGGAAATTTTGGAGAGATTCGTTATCCTCTTGTACAAACGGACATCCACGCTGACCAGTTTGAAAGAGGCTCGAAAACGCCTCTTCACTTCAGGAGCACGACAGCTGGATAACATATCCCACCTGTCAGTGGTGCATTGCTGCAACACGTGAAACGTGCAGCATATCAAGCTGGTCATGTGTGGGGGAAAGCTCTCCTCACCAATCAAAACCTGCCTGACGCATCTCAATGGGGATGGAGAAATGATGCAGGTGTTTGGTATCCTGTGTGGAGCCTGAAAACAGAAGCATCAAAAAGAGTAAGTGTGACGCAAATTGCACTTAAGTTTATTCAATTTCGTACCCAGTTATTGCTGCTTCAACTGGACATCGACGATATTTTCGAACCCATGCAGTGCGTGTGGGCGTTCACGCTATAGCTCATTGGCGGAATGGTGAACAGGGTCGATATCGGTGAATCAGCCTTAGTATTTAATTAAGCAGATTATCTGGAAGCCTAAAGTTAACTAAGCTGAAAATTTTAAACATTTTCAAATAAATCTAAGCTAGAATGAATGTTATCCAATAGACGGATATGCCTAGGCCTACTATAAAATGCCTATAATCAGATAATGGCCTAAGTACTATCCAGACCCGAAACTGAAATGTATAAAATCGAAATTACTCAATTTACAACTGAATCTTCTCGATGTTGAAAAGAAAAAGTTTCATTCAGGACTAAATCCTAAGTTTGAGGTGTATAGGCCTATAATAATGTGATGTATAAGTAGGCATATTATTTGGTTATTTTTACTTTATAGGCCTACTTGTTAAAAATACTGAGTAGATGTCTAGAGAGATGAGTAGATAAAAGTTCAGAATAGACCTAGCTGGCTATATCCATATATTCAACACATATATATGACCAACTTTGGGCAAACTTTAACGTTAACAAATCTATGCCCATATTAATTAAAATGTAGGGTAGATTAAGGTCGACCGATACACTTAAGCATTCGACCCGTGTTCACGATTAGGCAATATAATTTTTTCAGGGTCTGATGATAATTATATTATCTAAGTATCCAAACGGTCCGAACTCGAATGTTTTTATCATTTTAATGTGAATATATTTTTGTACAAAGAAAAATATATTCGGAGTGTTGCTCTATTGGTGAAACCTGACTGATTCAGGTTGACCGATACAGTACTTTCAGTTTGACCGATACACCAACTGATACCACACACATATCTTCGCGTCTGAGAGCACAACTGTGCGAATAGCATGCGAGTGTGTACATATTTATTGACTCACAAGTTATGGTATCCGCATGAAACCAATATACTTTACATACTGTGTGTCTGTAGGTAGTCACAATATATTAGACTAAATGCAGGGACTACATAAGTATGGAGACATTCGGCAAATACAACGTGGAAATAACGTTATTGCAAGACATTGCATATGGAACTTTAGATGATCCTTCTGATTATCAACAGATTAAAGGCGATTGCAATATATTTACATAAAATACCTTGTGGCACGACAGTCATCAACAAAAACAAGGTGCATGTCACGGAAACACTCAAGAATACATATCATTTACCTATGTACATATAAACTACATGCAATTAAAATATAACGCGTGTCATGATCATCAAAAACTCAGTCCTCTTCGGCACATGGCACATCGAGCCAGAAGTTGCAGACATCATATACTGTTAATATACCACCAGTAGTGTCTATAATATTTCTGATGGCGCCAGTCCATGGTTTTCCCTCCTTACTCCCGAATATGGTAGTAATTTTCATCTCTCGATGAAATCTATCTAGCTAAGATCAAAGGACCAATCAGCATGTGGCATATATTCGACAAGCATATACCAACATGCTACATATGTATATACAACTTTTGGTATTATTGTTATTACTATAATATATTGTTATTATTACTAATATATGTTTAAATTGTTGGATAATATATTTAGGTAATTTGTAAGGGGGCATAACGGGTGACCTTCAAGTGTATCGGTCAACCTGAATCATGCTCACAGGGAGGAACCGTTTGTCTGATTCTATGTGCATTATTCTGATTCTATGGGCAAAAAGTCTGATTCTATGGGCAAATTGTCTGATTCTATGGGCAAATCAGCAAGTAAGCGGCGGGGTATCAGTAAAACATGATTGATTAAAGGCTAACTTCTAAACACAATTTAATGGCACATGTTCTATTTAATCCTTAAATCATTGCAGAATATGAATTATGTTCAGTTTCCTATGTGGTGTGCGCCGTTGTTCATATATTTGTCGCACAAAAGTGGTACGGCCAGGTAGGGGAAGCAGCTGGCCATCATAAATCACCAAATACAAAGCATTCCCAGTTACTTACTTGGATTTTTTTAAAACAATTATTCCATGTAATATTTTAACTGCATTTGAATGTGAAATCATCTATCTGATCTCAAGAAACTCGTCATAGATTAAAAATTAACAGAAACAAACCTGATTCTGTGGGGAAAAACCTGATTCTATGGGCAGATTTATTTGCTAAGCCCTGGAAATACGGGCTTCCCAAGGCTAACACTGTAAATGTAGCATTAACGTGTGGGTCTATGTTGTGTTTCCAGGAGAAGGTCAATACCATGGATGACAGGTAAATATCTTAACATTTAACATCTCCAACAGCATGACAGCAATAATTTATTGATTAAATAAATTAACGATGACTGGGGTTCGCTTACACTGAGTTAAAGTGGTACTAGCTAGGGTGCTGGTTGTGACCACCGTCAACATTGTATAAGAGATACTCCCGATTGGTACTGGCTCGGTGACAGTACCGGTTCACTTGTGCTGAGTCAGGCTGGTAGAAAGTGGGCCCGGTGATTGGTAGGTGCTTCAGCACCCGCTGAGTTATGGCGAGCGTGGTACCTGGCAACCTAGGTCTGGTACCGGCCCGGTTCCGGGCAAACTTGAGGCATTAAGTGGACTAAATTTGAAGACATGTCTTGACAGCTCAAAGAAAGCAAGACGGGCTGCTAACTATGAAGCTAGCAGATCACGAGAACGAGGGAGTGACGTCAGATCATTGTCATTGTCAAGTGACTAATGAGCTTCGAACATGAAGCGGCCAACACAGGTAGGTATGGAGTACGGTAGCGGCCGAAAATCCTATCACAATCTTTGGGCACAATCGCCACATGTACTATCAACTGTAAGTGATAGTTGCAGGAACACCTATATTGTTATGGCAACAACTGTAGGAAGGAGGCTACACAAAATCAATTGAGGCCACCGATGTGTTGTTATCATTATAAGGGTCAACTAAACGATCTGCATAGCCATTCGACTTATTTTACGATTTATATATATTCTCAGGGAATGACATGTTACCTGTTGTTTTCTATGACACTCTTTGAGTTCTACTGAATATTCTGAATCATAATGTATGAATGTATACATTTTAAAAGTTTTGACAATCCTCCAAACTTGCAGCTGACAGGGGTAAAGAGTTTCTAATATGCATTATTGAAAACGTTTATTCATGTAGGCATACCATGATATCGTCTTCCTTCGAAATCTTCATATTCTGCATACCCTGCATAGACAATAAAAAAAATTATTATAAATTATTGCATCCAAGAGACACAAGATGCAGTCCGCATTAACATGTAAACTTTCTTCGGTCAGTTATATCAGGGAATTTCCCTACCTGCGTGACATTTTCTTTTTGCCGGGTGCCATCTTTTGCGCAGTGGCCTCCTTCTGCGACCTTTCCTCTTCAGACTTTCACTACGTCATATAATGAAAACGAATCTATGGTTCAATATTTAAATTAGATTTGAATATATGGTTATACTTTAGCACCCATATATTCACTGTTGAACCATCAAATGTTCTATCTACCTGAAATGTTCAAAACCTGTTATTTAATCAATAAATTATTGCTGTCATGCTGTTGGAGATGTTAAATGTTAAGATATTTACCTGTCATCCATGGTATTGACCTCCTGGAAACACAACATAGACCCACACGTTAATGCTACATTTACACAGTGTTAGCCTTGGGAAGCCCGTATTTCCAGGGCTTAGCAAATAAATCTGCCCATAGAATCAGGTTTTTCCCCACAGAATCAGGTTTGTTTCTGTTAATTTTTAATCTATGACGAATTTCTTGAGATCAGATAGATGATTTCACATTCAAATGCAGTTAAAATATTACATAGAATAATTGTTTTTAAAAAATCCAAGTAAGTAACTGGGAATGCTTTGTATTTGGTGATTTATGATGGCCAGCTGCTTCCCCTACCTGGCCGTACCACTTTTGTGCGACAAATATATGAACAACAGCGCACACCACATAGGAAACTGAACATAATTCATATTCTGCAATGATTTAAGGATTAAATAGAACATGTGCCATTAAATTGTGTTTAGAAGTTAGCCTTTAATCAATCATGTTTTACTGGTACCCCGCCGCTTACTTGCTGATTTGCCCATAGAATCAGACAATTTGCCCATAGAATCAGACTTTTTGCCCATAGAATCAGAATAATGCACATAGAATCAGACAAACGGTTCCTCCCTGTGATGCTGTATCGGTCAAACTGAAGGTATTAAAGCCTAACTAGAGTGAAAAAATAACTTTTTTTAGTTTAGTGTCAATATCAAAGACGGAAGTCTGGGGATCATTTCTGTTTTTACAAAATTGAAATATCTCGAATAGTCACTATTTTATGGCGGTTTGTTTATGACATGTCCTATTGACCTTTCGGGGTCTAATGCAAATATGCAAATGAGCAATGATGACGTCATATGAGTCACTGAAAGATAATGAGCTCATTAAAACCAGTACTGCATAATATTAAAGAACATGAAAATAATTTTTGTTCCACAAAATGAGTCCATACAGAAAATATTCAAATTTTAAATAAATTTTGTTGGCGTCATGGCAACCAGAGCCGGAATATGGCCCATAGCAACCACGTTGCTATGGAGATTTTGTTGCTAACCACTGATATTTCCACATCATTAGGACCTCAAGTTTTGTTACATTACGATCCTTTGTCAAAATGTTGAAAGAAAGTAGCACCTTCACATGTCCTAACAGTTCAATTGTCCATAGCAACCCACCCAACAACTGGTTGCTAAGGGGCGCTAGCTCTGAATGTGTAGCCTTGACAACATGATGGTATAACAAAATACTGACTATGCATTACCACAAAACATATCAGTTTCTATAGGAACCTTTATCTACATCATAACCCTTGCATAAATGAGGTTTAGATAGCTAATTATGGCACTTGACTCATATGACGTCATGAATATCTAATTATAATAATTGATGAGGTCCTGCAAAATGCTGATTGATTGGGAAAAAAGTAATTCACGAAAATAGAAATATCTCCGGTTGTGGTTGAGATTTTCAAGTTCTGTAAAAACCAAAATGACCAGGGAAACCATCTCCACGGTATAAGAACATAAAAATTTTACACTCTAGTTAGACTTTAAGGTCGACTGATACACATCTAAAATAACCATATTATCGCCCATTTTCATTCTAGGAAAATAATTCTTGTTGATATCCAAAACTGTCGCCGAAAAGCTGATAGATGATATTAATTATCTTGTCCTGTATTTATTTTGAAGCAAATGGCGTGCTTAGCGATAAATATCAAAGTAAAACATTGCTCGCCTGGTTTTGCCGAGCGTTGTACTGCACTATTTTTTGCGAAAACGTGCCAAATCGGCAATTTGATGATTTGGCGGGAAAACGCATTATCGAAACACGTGTCCCCATATCATTATTATGTTCGCCATATAAAATCAATACTGGATTTATCGCATTTTATTTTATCGTAACATAACCTTCCGTGTATCGGTCAACCTGAATGTATCGGTCAACCTGAATCTACCCTAAGCTATTTTAAAGTATCATATAGGGTTAGGATCTAGATCTAGTCCTATTGCTGACTTGAAATAAATTAGAATAATAATAGAAATATATTGGTTAATTCAATTGACCTGATTAGGCTAGCCAGTACACAATGCATATCATGAATTTTTTATGTCTCAAATCCATTGAATGATCGATGTCAGAAGACGACTGTCACACACAGGACGGTTTGAGTAGGGTGCGAAACGCTTAAACCGGAAGTGATTTTTGGCCATATTGCTCAGGACTTTCGTACGGCTTCCGTGTTTGCAGAGTTTACAATAATTATCAAAATGGTAATGGTTTCGTGGTTCAATTACTCCTTCATCGATGTAAAACATCCATTGTTAATACCTGTATGATTTTCGATACGTAATGTCTCAGTTCCATACTATTTGCTGCATAATCAATCGCACTGATTCATCAGTGCAGTGTTCAGACTCAAAGTCAAACTCAGTCTCATCATGATAAGTAATCTGCGCCGTGTGCTGACTGTCTGTTAGCTGGTTAGTGTTACTCTACGCTAGCACTGTTTAACAAAAAAAAAAGGTCGTGATAGATCTACTAAGCTATTTGAGACGTTTTCATGAAACGATCAACAACTGTCATTGATTCAAAATATTGACTCTTTGACAGCTTAAAAACTCTAAACTGTGAAACAAACAATAACATTTGTAGCGTAAAACAATGCACATATGCACGCGCCCATGTTCCGAACATTTATTGAATCAGGGATCGACATTAACAATGGCCCGCTGGCCCCACACCATATTTTGAGCCTGTGGGGCCAGTAGGGGCAACCAGATGCCCCAAGTCACTGGCCCCACTGGGCCAGTATAAAACCTTGCATTCTTTGAGTTTGTATTTCACAATATACAAATGTTGCTTCCATGTTGCTTCTTTGTAAAAATACATCAGTGTTTGATATTCACGTACACATGGTACACATTGATAGTTAGTGAACTTCGAAAGTGGGACCAGTAGATGATGGATAGGGCCAGTAATTCCCAGATGTTACTGGCCCCATAGGGCCACTGGTGTCATACGCCTTATGTCGATACCTGTGAATAATCGAATCCAATCCAATATCCGTCCTAATTTTAATGCATCCCAAAATTCACCAACCAATGATTCTGCTGGTCGTTCTCAGGCAATAATTAAAAATTTGTTTCAACATAATAAAAATGATTTCAACGAGCATGAAAAAAAAAAGTTTGTGAATTTAGGAATACAGCGAAATTCATAAAGATCGCTTGCACAATCTCAAGACCTAATTTGGTGCCTGAGAAATGAAAAACATTTGCATCAATTTTCAGACGGAACAACAGTTGGACTGTGCTTTGGATTTGATGCGAAGATTGCCACCACAGCAAATAGAAAAAAATTTGACTGATCTCATAGACTTGGTAAGATCCGCTCCAAAATGTTATCAAAGGCAACATGTTTCAAAAGTTATCCGCTCTTAAGTTCTCCTGGTAATGATCAGACTATATATAAAATTATCATGCGTAGGTTAAATTTTATTTGCTATGTTGGTACTTATGTTGCACTCTATGATGTTTGATCCTGTGTACCACCTGCAGGTACCTAGCTTGTGTGAAGATTTATTGTCATCTGTCGACCAACCCCTCAAAATAGCTCGAGACAAGACTGTGGGAAAAGACTACTTACTATGTGACTACAACAGAGACGGCGACTCGTACAGGTATGGTGCTATCGAGGATTACATGTCGAGTCGTGTCTGTGAAGTGTGCAATTATTGTGTACTAGTTTATATCTTGAGGTAATGGATATTGCTTGTTTGACAGATCTCCTTGGAGTAACCAATACGATCCTCCCTTGGAAGATGGAACAGTACCATCAGAGAGACTACGCAAGCTGGAGATCGAAGCCAACACAGCCTTCGATCAGTATCGAGAAATGTACTCTTCTAGTCGAATTCTTTGTCACTGTTTGTTTTAAATCAATAATTTTTACGAATATTCATGTTGTTTTGATTTGAATTAAATTATCTTTTTTGATTACCAGCATAGAAAAAACAATGTACAATGTTTTGTGACAGGTACTTTGAGGGTGGGGTGTCTTCCGTTTACCTGTGGGACTTGGACCACGGCTTTGCTGGGGTTATCCTCATCAAAAAAGCTGGGGACGGCTCCAGAAAAATCAGAGGCTGCTGGGACTCGATCCATGTGGTCGAAGTACAGGTGCGAAACTCAAAGTTCACAAAAATGTAAAGCAATAATGACGCGCAAGCGGATAATTGTGAGGCAAAATGTTTATGCATCATTGAAATAAATAATATTTATATTGTGTGTATCAGGAGAAGTCGAGCGGGCGCAGTGCTCACTACAAGTTGACATCGACAGCAATGTTGTGGCTGCAGACGAACAAGGCTGGTTCTGGGACCATGAACCTGGGGGGATCACTCACACGACAGGTACCGTCTACCAAAGTCTCCTGTCAAATTTGCATGTATTTAAATACTCTTTGATTTGATCCTTCTCTTCTTATTGGTTCAACATTCCTTATTGTTAAATGCTCGAACTAATATTTTGCAATTCTGACTTCCAGCAAGAAACAGATGCCAATATCAGCGACGCCAATCCACATATAGTCAACATAGGACGAATGATTGAGGTTTGTGACATGTTATTAAACCATACAGCTTGGGTACATTTGTCACTTACTCTATCATGTGGTATATGTAACCCTCTATTTATTACTCTACATCAGGAAATGGAAAACAAAATTAGGAACACAATGAACGAAATCTACTTCGGTAAGACGAAGGATATTGTGAATGGACTTCGTTCGACAACGGCACTCGCCGACATGAAGCAGAAGGAGCACTTAAAGCATGACTTGGAGGCAGCACTGAGGAACAGACAAACTTCCAACTGATAGGACGTCCGTCTCTTGTGCATTTCCTTGTGTGTATCTGTTGTGGACATGTGAATATTTATTAGGTTACATAACAGGCCGATCTAGAACATGGCAACCAAAGGACTTTGTGTGGACAGAAGTGTCGCTGATTTAGTTATCTGGAGACATGTATGTATTCACAACCTGTAACCTTGGGCTGTGGGGTTTGAATGTACTTCATAACAATGGCCAAGAACCTGTCAAATGGAAACTTAATTTGTAAATATATACATATAAATATTGTACATGTATGCATGATTCTTATATGATTTCTGTAGAATACTTTTTGTATCAAATTGGAAAAAAATAGTAATTTAAACTTTGTGATGGTACTAAAATGAACTGAAAATATCGTTTGTAAGTTATAATTTAGTTATTGCAACAAAATGA
The DNA here is from genome assembly GCA_949152475.1 of Terebella lapidaria. Classification (NCBI taxonomy): domain Eukaryota; kingdom Metazoa; phylum Annelida; class Polychaeta; order Terebellida; family Terebellidae; genus Terebella; species Terebella lapidaria. Next base: position 17,513,108 of record OX424555.1, on the reverse strand, counting down.
TGGTTTGCACAGTGATTTATTCTTGAGACAGACATATAGCCCATTGGTTCTGATGCACGTTCTCTGGCGAGTGTATTAGTTGATGTAGAGCTCATTACTAGTGTAAGAGAACATGTAAAATATACTGGAGCTGTGCACAAATTCTTTATAGTGGTATCACGGGCTTGTACTAACTTGTAGTATATCATATAAGTTTATATATATTTGCACTGAAAACACATTTCTATGCCAATAAGAATGTAAAATTTTGCAGGTAACACAATGTGATGCCTTGGAGAATAATACAAGAACAACAAAATACTGTGTATTTATGTACCGGGTATAATGGAGATGTGTTGCAAATGTACGTATCTATGAAGATTTATATATGTAATATGCTTTCACAAAACGAGTCAAGTTGATGGGGGCATTTGGGACATCAAAATAATTTTGTGCTTCAGAAAAACATTTAAATGCAGCATGGTGCGAAAAAAGAAAACAGAAATCATTCCTGTACCATAACATTACCCTAGATCTAGTAGATGTCCACAGTAAAAGCTTGGAATTGATTGTGACACAGACACATTCCTTAGATACTGAATGTTACAAGTAGTGAAAGATGCCAATAGGTATGCAAATAATAGACATTGAAATTGCTCACAAATTCGACGAGAGGAGAAGAGTTTACCTACAAATTAAATATGTTCTTTTCTGTATTTAAGACAAATTGATGTACAGTAGGCTTTGTCTGTATTTGTACATGTATACATAAAATGTGATCAATACCATGGTGTCAGTGAGTTTACCAACTCGTCTATTTGGAAATAACATTGTTATAACTTGATAATAATCACTCCGTCATATAATTTTTTTGGGGGGAAAAAATGATTTATCCGATGAACAAAGTGTAGGGAAAGTTCATACCAGGCAATGACAAAGTATTGTTCTTTTTATACCTCCATTTATCTGAGGTTATGAGCTCAAATAAATTCAGTACTCGTCTGTAATGTTCTTTATCATGTACATCAAGCTAATTATACAGGCACATGCTGGACTGCACACACATTTCTTCCTGACTTCTTGACTATACTTTTTCCAAAAAATATTGGTACTGTAAAACGACTAATTTTGGCGGACGATTTATTTGGCAGTATGGGGAAAACCGCCAAATTAAATCGTCCTCCAAATTTACTAGATATATGACAAGAAATATATATGTGTTTTTGAAACCGCCAAATTAAATCTCCGCCAAACAACGTGGGGCTCACAATCGCCAAATTTAATAGCCGCCAAAATTACTCCTTTTACAGTATTGCTAGCACATGAATGATGTGATGGAGAAAGTCACATACCTCCATAACAGCGTTTACATATTGCCACCATTTGCGTTCACATAATGTAATTCTCTGCCACAATTTTGACACAAAGAAAAACTTATATAATTCATAAACCTATTTATTTTGTGGCCATGCACATGGTAGTTACAAAATTATGGCTTTCACTTGTCTGCATTTCACCTAAAAATATTGTATTGCACAAATATAGTGACTGTTGTCTGATTCATACATTCAATGGATATGTAAGAAATAAGAAACGTATATTATCCTACTTCATTCCCAAATAAGTGGGTTGCTGTCCTATTACAAGTCCTATTTTGACAATGCCTGAAAATAAAATCCACAATATGGTAACAGTATCAGGCAAAATTTATTCAGATATGATATACATGTATATAAAAAAATGCTCAATATAACAGGTCAATTAAATATAATGATCGGGATATTTCCAAAATGTACCAACCTTTCTGGCGAATTCTGGCAAAACAAATGATGCTCTGTGGATATCTTCATTATAATATCGTAATGCCATTGACTCCATTTCCTCGGCAGTAAATCGCCTCAGGGGCTCCTTGAAATTGGAATCCTGTTGACACAAACTGACTTTTTCAAATACATATCCAATCAATGGTCAATTTACTATATTTGCACTGATGTGACCATGCTAAGTGATATTTGGCAATAATCGAGGCAATACAACAAAACTTACATCATTCAAACTGCAAAGAATGAATCCTATTTGCCCACATGGGTATGTGGGAATTGTGCAGTAACAGTAATCCACTACTGGGTAAAGTTCTCGACAGAATTTGTGCATGTCTTTTATCAATTCCATGTTCATCCACAAACATTCTCCTGTAATATCAATTGTTGGGCTCAACAACAATCAACCAATGTGTAATCATAGTGATTGTTATTGAGCAATGAAAGATGAACAAACTATATAACCTTGACAACAGACAATTCCACCAGGCTTCAAAGCATCCTTCATTAACTCATAATATGGTTTCTCGAACAAGGCAGTTGCTGGCCCTATGAGGAACATAGGCATGACATTTTCTTACTTATAACATGTATGAGATTCTTGTGTATATACATATCAATATTATATTGCATCAAATCTTGATAGGTAATACATGATTTTATTTTCACAGATCAATAATTTTGATGGCTATTCTGTAATAAGCAAAATGCTCACCAACTGGGTCAGAAGAATCAGTTATAATGACATCAAACTGCTTCTCGTGTTGGCCCATAAAAGCAAATCCATCCCCAACATGAAGTTTTAATTTAGGACTTTGAAATCCAACTGATTGCTTTGGGAAGAACTTCTTGGAAGCTTCAATAACTCTCTGAAAAATACACAACGCTGCTCCTAATTTGCTCACGTAATGTTAATGAAGTTTTTTTACTACTAGTAATCTTAAAGGTAGTTGGAATATACATGTCATGATGTCTGTATCCAAACATGAAAATTACATCATCGATTTCACACATGGTGATATTTTTGACGGTAGGATGTTTAGCAAGCTCCCTGACTACGCCGCCATCACCTCCTCCTATCACCAATACCTGCAGGACACAACAACACATCTTCTGAGTTAATTTGTACATAGGACAACAAAACTGGATTTCATCAGTAAATATATTGTTTGTAAAGTTGAAACATGAATGAGAAAAAACCCCCAACAAATTATGAATCTACATATATATATGCTAGTTCACTGTTCAAGTGGAGATTATATTGAATCATGATCAAGTCTTCCAGAGTTACTTACATTTTCAGGATTTGGATGACTGTTGACAGGGACAAAGGCCAGCATTTCTTGATAGGAAAACTCATCAAATTCTGTTATTTGTATCACACCATCCAAAACAAGGACACGACCATGCTTTTTGCTGCAACCACAAACAGGAGTACATCAACATTAATAATTATAGGTTCAAAACATCTATATGTATATGCACAAAAACAATGGGCTCACCAGTATACAATTGTACACAGAGCATGCTCAGAGAAACCTAACATAGTAGCTTCAAAGGTACTAACGATTGGAAGACTTTTATGTCCTGGTACTTAGACTTTTCCTCCAGCAAGACTTTGTCCACTTCCAATGAAAAGCACTGTCCTGACCACAGCTCGTTCAGTTCACTGAACCATCCGTGTTTTAGGGCATCCATGGTAAAATATGGGTAGGAATTTCTGAAAAGGTTACGTTAAATAGCTTTACCAGTAAACATTTTGAGTGACTATCTATAACTCATGTACAGATGTAACGTTGAAATGTCTTGCTGCGCCTCCGCATGCACTTCGGCTGGATGCCAACCAGACTGCGCTTCCGCATGCGCTGAAAGTGCTAATCAGCTGATCCAACGAAGTTTGATCATAGATCTTCTACAACTGTGTAGTCCTAACCAGTAACAGTAAAATACATCGTGACATCACAATTTGAAAGTGTTAATCGTGTATAGATCGCTGGTTAAATAATTGATCGACACAAAATTACATAAAGATTTACACAAAATATGTTCTATAGATTGCCAAGACTCACACGTGTGTGACCGTCACTATGTGTTATCAGATACGGCGTCCTGCAATGTACCAGGAGCATATGTTATCACACCCTATAACTAGACGTTCTGTCGCTACCGGCTACAACGTTGAATATCTATAACCCCCATCCCTCCATCATGGACTCCAGTAATGTCCATAAATCTGACATGGTCAGAAATCAAAAAAATTGTACCAGTATCTGTATGCTGTAAACCAAATATTGTAAACAAATATTTGACCTCCGGCCCGTCCTGGGTCAAATTCAATGTCAAAGTTGTGAAGGCCACAAAACCAGGAGGCTACATGTCGATAGATCGACATAGCTACATAATTTGGCCATCATCTACATTTCGCTATCAACCAGTGTGCTTTTGAATTCAATATATATTTAATCGAACAGCGCCGTAGGAGTTCATGACTCACATTCTGCTCTATAACAATAAAGAATTATATTTACTGCGTTTGTAAATATTACAACTGACTTGTGATTCAAACCTACAGGTTATCTCTCAGTCACTGAATGGTACACGCACCAGTCATGCGTATACGCGGAAAATATTGGGCGTCCTCGCTTGGAACTTCAAAAATCCCGTGTCTTGTATTTGAAACGCCTCAGGGATATGGATAACATATATCACTACTCCGTCACCTGTTTACAGCTCTAGTGGTGTCAAACTCTTGAATGCCACCTTCTCGGTCATTACCGTCCCATCCCCATGATCCCACGGTCCCTGAGCATTATAATTACCTCAGGTTGCACACCCCGGCCGTCTATAGCTCAATATGGCTGATCACTCCTCAAGCTTGGAAAAGTGTTAATTACCAACTATCATTGTCGACACCCTTCTGTGGAACAGCTAAACTAGAGTCACAGGACAACATCATGGACAGCCCTGTCAGTCCGTTCTCACTGGCAGAGTTTGTTTTCTGTTGCTTCCAGCTGCCGTATTGTAGTTGTAGGCCTGATGGACCTTGAGATTTTTTTCTGAGATATCAGAACACTCCGATAAGGAGTGTTAATACTCCAATCAAGAACAATAGGCCAAATTGTAACCTAATTTCACTATAGTGACCAATAAAAATATCTTTTTATCTAACAGAGGTAGGTATAGGCCTATACATTTAGGAAGCAGAAGCCTATCTTCGCATTCGCCTGTCCTGATTGAATAACCACGTGTCAATAAAACATCTAGATATATTATAAGCAGATGTAAATACGCCTACCAGGATGAGGGTGGTGTCGTGGTGAGCATTCATTTTCTAATGGTAGGCCTAATACATAGGGCACGTGTACGTAGATAATTGTTGTGTTGGGGACACCTGCCCTAATGGTATATGTACTGTCCTAAAAGAAATGAAAATGCGGATATAGATTGATTTGTTGCATGTAGCCTTGTGTTTTATGTCCCATATAGGCTGATAGGCTACCGGTACAGTCGACAACTACACCAATTTATTATTGATTAATACCTTAGGAGACGGACGTGCAATAGCAGGTTACCAGGGCCCAGGGGGCGCCTTAGTGCGCCAACAAACTGTTTACATTGCCAACATTCTTAATTCATCGCCCAGAGATTAAAGCTTGCTTGCTGTGAAGCTGAAATTATGTTCATTTTAAGTTCATATTTTCTGTATTTACTGATACAATGATGTCACCAGGGGGGTCGTCGTGAACGAGGATTGAACAACTTCAAGGATTCATGGTGAATTTATAGGCTGCGGTCATAACCTTGAGTTAACCACTGTGGTAAGCCTACACAATACAGTGATTCAAAAAGTGAAAGATGCCAGGCAAGAAGAAGGGAAAGAAGAAGTCGGCCAAGAAATCCGGTGGCACTTCAAGGTCAAAGAGCAAGGAGCGGATGACCTACCCAGTCATACCTGACGATGTCCCGCCGCCTCCCAGGCCAATGGAAAGGGTAAGCCCTCCATGTTCATGAGAAATTACATGGAAATGATGACCCTTTTAATGGCGTCAGGTCCCGACATTTTCATATATATAAATATATATGTGTGTGTGTATTAGCCTGTATGCATAAACAAGTAGGCGTCTACACTTCACAGTTACTGTCTGTTGTAATATGGTTTGACTGTTTGATGAGGTAGGGGGCTCCACTTGTTGGCTCACAACGAGGGTACAAATAAAAATATTGCACATGTCCATGTTTGATATATGTTTCCCAACCCAGCTGGTAAAGCTGCTGACAACACATCCGGTGACAGAGAAGGATCTGTTTGGTATCAAAGTGTCAACACGTGTTCTGGAGCAACTCAGTCCCAGTGAAATCCAGGATCTGAGGGTCGTGTTTGAAGCCATGGACATCCACGGCCGCGGGTCTGTATCACTCACTCCACACGCATCTTGTACTTCTGTTGGAGCCTTTGAACATTCTAAATGATTTTGAATGTATGATGTAGCATGCATTGCATACATTCTTTTCAATGTGTACATTACACATTCAATATACTACTAATGGATTTTACAGACAGAATGTACCTTAAACCTGGCAAAATGGATGTTTCAGAATGATAGGTGCTGTGGAAGTCAGGAGGGCGATGAAAGCGCTAGGGTTCAAAGTCAACAGAGAGCAAGCCAAACAAATGGTGCAGGACGCCAGTTGTAGAGGAAGAGGGTAGGTGGCAAAACGTACCACTTTGATTCCAAGTTTCAATTCATATGGCCCTCAAAGCCCCTCATTATAATAGACAAGGTTACTGAAATTTCTGCATTCATGCTAATTTTTGTTGTGATTCCAGAATGATAGACTTCAATGAGTTTTTGGAGCTGGTTATCCACAAACAAGAAGATTCCAAGGATGTTTATGATGAAATATTACAAGGATTCAAACTACTCGATACTGGTGAGACTTGAGACACAACTAACATTGTTCAACTAATACCACTTCCAAAGTTTAAATTTGCATGATACTAACAATACTGTACGACTAATCTGACTGAACACTCCAAATTTCTGGCTAGACAAGGTACTACTGCAAAGTGCCACAGACACCATGCTGAGTTAGAACAGTTTATGATGACATGATTTGTATGTCCTGACAGAGGACCGAGGAGGTCTACGCGTGGAGGACCTACGACAGGCCAGTAAGCTGACAGGCTGCCAGTTCTCCAAGCAGGACATCGCAGACATGCTTGAGGAGGCAGACCTCAATGGTGATGGGGTCGTTGACAAGGACGAATTCATCAAAATCATGCTACAGACCAATCTCTTCTGATTGACTAAACCTTGGACTAACTTTTCATGCTGAAACTATGGAAGTTCTCAATGTAATAGCTTCAATGCTACTCAGTTTACTGTGGGACATTCACAAACTGCAGATCCTGTGCTCTACCCTGCTGACATGGGTCCAAGAGCAATTGTCATGACAGTCAATGGCACATTGACGTCAATCTGTCGATGTCTGCTTGCATATCAATGTGTAATACTTATACTATATGATAGTACATGTATACAATACTATATGATTTTGAATGTACATGTACATGTATGTAGGATAACTAGGATGCCTGTCAAAAATTTATACATGCTTCAAAGTATATTCAAATCAAGTGACTACTGTATCATAACCATGCAATCATAATAAATATATTTTACACAGTGAATGATGAAGTGATGTGAATTTGCATGTCAAAGCTTGTCATACATAAATTATTTATTTGTCATCTTGACATTGATTCACAATCACAACATTCACATAAATGGAAGAACATCAAGCTAACTAACAATACAAAAAATTTGTCACTACTCTTGCATGCTGTACAACATTGCACCATGTGTGGAAAAATACCAGTCCTTATCACGAACTAACAAGTACAATCATGACCACTCAAAAATCTAGTTTAAACTTACCTATTCGTTTTCACAGTCTGCAGTTGAGACATTATCACATTAGAAGAATGAATCCCAATTTTATTTCCAATTGCACATGGACTTCAGTGTATACATACATAATTTATAAACGACATGCAAACAACATCCTGGAATACACTTTGAATCATGAAAGCGAAATCTCGTCTCTGGAAGTACTGATACTAATAGAATTTGTATACGTAAATCATTGTATATAGCAGAATGTCATTAAATGCTGTGATCACTGTCAACAGATTCAGTGTCTGAAAGCTCTACTTTTGGTTCATCCTGCCTCGGTCCAAGTTGGTGCTTTCTCAGCATCAACTTACTGTGTTTCTCTCGCAAATTCATCAAGTTAGCTTTCAGTGTCGCTAACTGACAGCTTTTTTCCGTGGCTTGTTGAAATTTTTGTTGACTTTGCCTCAGAGCCTGAGGTACTAATACACCAAACCACTTCAATGGGTCAACCTTTGTATTGCTGGAATGATTGCTTTGTTTCTCATTGGTTTCAGCATCTGCTTGATTCAGTGACAAGTCTTCCATTTTCTTGTCCAAATCCTTTCCGGTGGGTTTTCGTCTATGTCTGATTCCGGTATCAGTCTCAGCTTCATTGCCAGAAGCCTCCTTCTGAACTCCACGCACCAGAGCGAAGAGAGGAGTACCGTTGTCCCTGGTTACCTGAACTTGGGAGGAGGCCTCCTTCAAAGACTCTTCGTTGTACTGCAGCGCACTGACTCTGTTTACTCCCAGGCTGTACCGTGCCTTGAACAGAAACCTCAGTGGAATACAAATGAGGGTATTTTTATTGCAATAAATAAGACATCATGAAACTGACATAAATATATTTGTGGAGCTATAGGATGTTTTCATGAACTGACCTGAATTTTTGAGACTTTTATATTCCATGTCTGTCAATACCTTTACTCACCTTTGCCATACAGAGGAAGCCCTCTTTCATGCACGAGTCTATCTGGGCTTGACACTCGAGGATCTGTCCTACGGTGGACATGATAGCATCTGTGGAGGAGTCAAGCTCCTCGTACAGCTTCTGAACCTCATCGTCCTCTCCACGTCCTGAGTCGGCCATCGATTTATCTGGCAAAGTATCATGATAAAAAGGTTAAGATAAAAGTCAGGCAAACTAGACGTCAAGGCCTGAAGATGCCTTGGGAGTTGGGGCATTTCGACTGAAATTCGTACATAACATCCGCTTCGTAACATCCCAGGGCCAAGTTCACCCAACATACAGTGGTCCCTGTAAGATAAGACCTCACCTTTTGCAGGAAAAATGAGGTCTTATCTTACAGGAAGTCTTATTTCACAGGTTTATTTACATGTTCTGATCTTTGGGGAATATAAAAAGGTCTTTACAGACAGGGAAATCTTATTTCGGAGGAGTCTTATATCACCCATAGGGATTTCGTAAATATCATTTTCCACCCCCATGTGAGAATCCCTGGCGCACGCATTCCCTAACAGTATATTCAGGTTAGCTGATAGAAATTGGCGCTACTTGGTCAAGGCCAAACCCTCCTGGATCTACGCATCCAGACAGCTAAACTGCCGATATTGACAAGGTGAATAATTCCCTTAAACTCAAGATACCAGCAGCTCCATTCTAAATCCGGCTACTTCTTGACAGGCAAGACACTGACTGTCTCATTTTGATTATTTTGATATTATGCAAATTTTACAGCATTTGGAGTCATTAAACTTTGTTTATGTAACAAGTCAAGCCTACTCTTTTGTATTATATAATTATTGCATACTTTGCATTGGTAATTATTAAGTAATTGTAAGAATAGCCAAAATACATCTATCTTGGAGCATTCCATGAGTTTTTGCTGACGCACGAACCTAAGCCCAACCCCTTGGTCTAGCCTTTGTAGTTTAAGACCATTTCCGTTATGTAAAATAAAGTTCCCTGATAGGATGATATTTTTGTAACATATTCACAGTATCAGTTACATGTCTAGTCTGTATAAAAGGGTTTGCCGCCTCCGGAATCTTTGGAGTAGCCCGGGAGCGGCCCATAGACTGTTACTTTCCTATGGGGGCTATTCCCCGTCTTGCGTTGTCTACATGACCAAGATGTATTTTGTATTATGTACTGTCTGTACGTAACACCTAACCAAGGAAGTGTATCCATTGGACTACCTATTCACCTGATTGGATTGCTACGTTGTATCTCTACATTTCTTCAGTCATTTGGATCAATAAACCTGGAACTCAATATTGCATCTTGTTTTCATTATCACCAAGAACCCGAAAGGGGGACTGGTGATAAAATGGTGGAGAACTCCGGTTCAAGTTTTGTCAATGGCCTCGCTATCAAATAAGGATCCCGTTGCTTATAACACTCGCAGTCGAGCAAGTCAGCCACATCACATTGATGAACACCCCGTCATTGAATCTTCGATAGGACTAAACTCACAACCCGGAATAACTACCAATAACTCAGACATCATGGATTACAACTCTGTTCTACCCAAGTTTGACCCAAAGTCTACAAAAGAACCTTCCACCTGGTTTGACAATTTTATTATCTACGGAAAAATTAAAAAATGGACTGACGAGGAACAATTACGCTATTTGCAATTATATCTATCAAACAATGCATCCTTTTGGTACCAACGTAGCCGGATACCACCAAAAACAATAAAGATAATCTCCAAACTGCATTTAAACAACAGTTCGAACCCCACGAGTCAATAAAATGGACCCGAAAGGGGGACTGGTGATACTTATCTTACAGAGACCACCCCTGAGACATGTTTGTCGAGAAAATAACGTCCCTGTCACTCTATGACGCGTCGTTTCCGAGATATGGCCATAAGTGAAAAATGCTGACTCAGCAGAAGAAAAATTTGGCCCAGGGTCAAATTCACCCAACATACCCCTAAGACAGTTTGTCTAGTGTCAGTAGTCCGAAAATAAAGTCCCTTTCGCTCTACCGAGATATGCAATGAGCCTCAAGGATGACTCACCAAAATTGTTTTGGGCCCCTGGGTCAAAGGTCATTTGACGGATTGACCCCATAATCAATAGGGTTCGTCTGCGACACTATATCAACCTATGTGTTAAGTTTCAGAAGGGTGATACAAGTACCTAACCGGACCTCGGAGCCAGCTCCAAAACAATAGGGTTCATCTACGTAATATATGTGATAAGTTCTCGGGAGATTCGTAAAGGCATTCTTGAGTTATCTTCTGGAAACCAAAAAGGAAAAAAAAGAGAGAAAAAAAGGATTCTGACAAAACCAGGACATTTTAACAATGCAGCCAAGTTAGGAAAGACAGCTTGCAAAAATGAACAGCTTTTTATAACCAGAATGGCATCTGATCAGCTCGAAAGGTTCTGATTTGACCTGAACGGGATATATGCCACCAAATGTGTAAACGTACCTAGAGGTACGTCCATTGGACCTCCCCATCTACCACCCCATGGTGCTACTTCTTATCTAATGATTACTAAAATGGTACCTACTACAGATGCATTATTGTCTTCATTATAGATGAGCGGCATAATGTCCTAGATCCAGACCTTTCATACACAGTCCTCTTACATCAATCATCAGAATTACTAGTTAATGATCCGAACGTGGGACATTACCCCCCACACTCCGAACGTGGGACAATACCCAAGTATTGTCCCACATTCGTAGCATGAACTACATAATTACATGCAGTCGTATATTCTGTCACATTAAGATTTATACATTTATATAAGTCATATTTCCAATATTTTCAGAGAAAAAAGCCCATTTTAGATAATTTGACACACAAAATTAGACTTCACATAATATCTCCAGAATTCAAGTAGATCTTATCCTAGAAATCACCAAATTAAATTTGTAGCAAGTTCCAAAATGAGACCTCAAAAAAATGTTGGCCATAACCATGATAACTTTGTTTGGGATCGTTGGATCAATTTGAAATTTTATGTTTCAATTTGGCATAAAGTCGTGAAACCCTATTATTTTTTGTTTTACCAAATTTCATACTTCTGACGTAAACCCAGGTGTCCCACTGTTTCGAGCGCCGAAGGCACGCCTCCGGCGTTCGAGAGAGTGGGACACCTGGGTTTAACTTCTGACGTAGTCGTAGAACAAGAAATTTGCCAGTCTCAACACTATTTGCCACATTACTCTATGTTAAAATTGCATACTTTGTGAAAATGATTGGTGGCAGTGTATCCGGGGAGGGGGGGGGGGGTCTACCAGCAGCAGCAGTACTGTGACGACAGTGTCAGTGACATGTCAGTGACTGTCACTGCGTACTGGCTACGCGCCTGCAAGGCCAAGGGGATACGATGTTTTACGAACTTTAAGAGGCCCGCACAGCTCAGTATTGACTTAACTAATAACTAATGAACACAATATATAAATGTGAATATAAACATATTATTCAATCACAGTTTTATGTGTTGCTAGATTTAGCGGGTTATCGACGATGTCAGATGAAAGAAAAAACGTTGTAACGGATTCCTAAATTCGTGTTAATACCGACTACATATTTTTTTAATCCACAGCACAGCCACAGGGTAAGAATTTACAGGGCTTTGTCTGAGGTTTCAGATATGATCAATATTAGACCTGAAATGTTTATTTAAATAGCGTGATAAAATTCCTCGGTATGAAAATGTATATTGTAGTTGAAAGGTATCCAATCAACGGTAGAACTCATTTTGGAACTCTTTACATAGCGATGTAACCTGGTAACAGTGTGATAAAATTCCTCGGTATGATTACCATTGTTAATCGGAATTGCATTTTAGTAATAGCAGCTCGTATTCTTAATAAATAGGTCTAGCTCATAAAAAGAAGACTATCAGAAAAAATTATCATCAGACTGAGGAACTAATTTGCTGATATGGTACACCATGACTGTGTTGGCTACTTACAATCAAACATACAAAGAGTAGACCCTATTTCATTTAGCCAGTCAAAATTGAACGATTGGAGACGTTTATATTGTCACAGTTACTGGAACATACATAACACGAAAATACCAGATAGACAGGCCGATCGGCAGTCATTTTTTTTCGGATGAGCAGGTACCAAGCTGTAAGCAGGAATAAAGCATCGAAGAATATGGCATCGAATATGGCATCAAAGAAAACTTATTGTAATGGAATTTATGCTTCGATAATTTCTTCTTTATTATGGTTCACACAAGAATTTATAACTAACATGAATGAAAAAAAAATCTCCCAACTGTTTTGTGGCTTCCTGTCTTTATTGATAAAAACACCTTCGCTCGCACCATAGGCTTACATAGTAGATTCATACCTCTTTATTAGTATCCTTTAATTTATGTTTTTGAAGCTTTTAAAAGTTCATTTGCTGGAAGTATTTATCATCTACAGAAGCCCGTAGAGGCCAGATAATGAAAGGTGTGAGAATATATTTATCTGGCGGCCGCCACATAATTATCTGGCGGCCCCACTCAATTATCTGGCGGCCGCCACGTAATTATCTGGCGGCCGCCACTTAATGGGGTACCTGCAGATGCCATGTGCTTTTGGGGCTTTAAAACAGTCTATTATGCCCAAGAAGTACAAAAACGTCATGTCCATTGTCTGCATTATGCAAAAACAAACATGACAAAAATTTAATGTAATATTATTACGTTTTTGTATGTATTTGGCACAATAGACTGTTTCTATGGTTCATCTATACCCGAATTACATGGTGGCGATCCTGGTGGCAAACAGTAACCCCATTATGTGGCGGCCGCCACTTAATTATCTGGCGGCCGCCACATAGTCATCTGTTGGCCATGGCTTGAAATATGAGGAGATTCTTTTAAAGCAATATACATATAGCTAATTAGACCCTAGTACCCAAATAAAAGTCGTGACATACTGTATTAATTACAATACTGTTTTTAATGAGACAATGTTATATGGGGTATTGTGGAGGGAGGGGGGAGTGTTGATATGCAAATTATTCAACAAAACTTAACTTTCACACTTAGCATTATATAGGGATCATCAATGAATTCATGTTATTTGTTGTGGCCATGGCAACTGGGCCCTCCGCAAGTATGGTTGCTACCATCGATATATAGGTTAAAGGGATATGTGAACAAATAAAAACAGTGCATATTCGATGGTGGTGACAAATATTCGTCAAATTATTTGATTAATATTATGTGTTCCTTTTTTTCTTTGTTTTTTCCCCCTATGGATTGTGTATTGAAAGTTGCCCTATGGTCCATAATACCAATCAATGACATGAAAATATGTACATTTCATCCCCCAAACAAATATTCGTTAAATTTATTGAGGCATTCTTGGACCATATATTTTACAATATAAGTCGACATTGACCGATCAGAGTCACTTTGCATGTGACTAATGCGCACCACTCCTATGGGATGCTGGTTTTCGGAGGGGGGTGGGGGGAAGAAGTTTTTTCTTTAAATCCCGGGTTAGTAACTTGATAATATCGACTTAGTATATCGATAACGTATCTCAAATAAAATGAAATTTTTTTTTTAAATGAATTTCTATGGATATACCAAAATGCTGTGTTAAAGTACTAAATTATCTGGCGGCCGCCAGATAATTAAGTGGCGGCCGCCAGATAATTATGTGGCGGCCGCCAGATAATTATGTGGTGGTCGCCAGATAATTATGTGGCAGCCGCCAGATAATTAAGTGGCGGCCGCCAGATAATTAAGTGGCGGCTGCCAGATAATTATGTGGCGGCCGCCACTTAAATATATTTTCACACATGGCAATAACTGTCTTCCGTAATTATCCATCAGTCATCAGGAATATTAATTATAAACTAATGAAATTTTCATAACAAATCTGAAGAGCTGTCAGTATTTCGAAATTTGAAACATCTTCAGTTTGAAGTGTCAACACGACCAACCAAGACTCTTTCTTTTTTGCTTTGTAGCGATCATATTTATTTGGTGCCTTGTTTTAGGTGCTTAGTCTATTATCGCGTTGTGCTTATTTATGGTACAGTTTCTACAGAGTACCTCTCACTTCTGTGTCCGAATGCTATAGACAATTATTGGTGAGACATCCACAGTTTCATAGTGTTTCATAGTACCTTTATAGTAAAAGTGCTGAAGACATAAATTCAGACACACGGTTTTTATCACGAATATATGACGAGCAAATATTCACTTAGAAAATATAGTTAATAGAATCCACAGTGACCAGGTTTAGACTAAGTCGCTGGTTTATACAATAGCTGAACGGTTACAACAGGTTCAGGTTGAGACTAAGGTTGAGACTTGATTTGAGCCTCTGTACTAGCGTCTGCCTTGTCCTGCGTTTGAGTCCATTCGGGGGTTGAGAGTCCAGACTCCACAAATCGTTCATCTCTAGGGCTGGAAGCTGCAGAGCCACCATGTGGTTGCCTCTTGCATAGTCAAGGCTTTGCAGATCTCACCTCTGTGGAGGTTCTCCACTCTCGTCTCCTTCTCCGGAGCATGACTTCACATCTCTGCTGCCGGAGATCTGGCCATAGTGGTCGCCATGGGTCTGGTCGTCTCTCTGTTCTGCACTAGTGGAGTGTGTATCACCCACAGACTGGAATCTCCGCACATCCACAGTCTTCTCACGGGTGCAGAATCTACATCATTTGCAGACACAGGATTCTCCGCACTTCTACGTTACTCTCACTCTATTCCATGGAGTGCAGAGTTTACTGTCAGTTGCGGAGGAGGATGCCCTTCAGTTCTGCCCACACTTGTGTACATGATAAGACGGCAGCCTTGCCATGTGCTGCAACACAAAGTGGCCTGGGTTAATTGAATTGTAGGCCTGGAGACTGGATCCATGAAATTGGTAAGTGTAAACCCACACTCTTCACATTGACATTTCAAAAAACACCAAAATGCAAATTTTTGTTGATCGCAGACCGCACCCAGACCACATTTACCTTGTTTGCGCCACCTTCCCAAAATCAGATTTCCTGGGAAGATGTGGACGGGGTTGATTAAATGTGATATTAGCATGTATGTACCGAGGATTGCAGAGACTACAGGTATCTCAATGTCTCAAGTTTTCGAGCTGATCTTGTTGACACTTGGCAAGGAAACAATATAAGCACCAAGGATATGGACGTGCTCACAAACAACCACAACACCACACTCGGAAATACTCTGAATAAACCTGCTCCGTTAGCTGGCACACAGAATCACTCCGGGATACAAAGCGCAAGAAATGACGTTTCGAGCGGCAGTGGAAAAAGATGAGTAAATTGACCTATCATCAGAGATATTGTGAAGTCTGCCACCAAGTCAGTGAGAAACTACTTGACGCCAAAACAGTTTTCTGCTCTAACAATGTTGAAACCTGTGGGAAGGATCTGAAGGTGTTGTTCAGAGTAGTCTTCTTGGCAAGTCTGCAACGATAGGCCCTACTCCCTCAACACACATTCATCAAAAGCCTGGCAGAATCTTTCAGCCAGTTCTTCGACCACAAATTCCAGGTGATTAGCAACCAGCTAGATAAGTCTGTCCAGGATCTTATGATGGTTCTTGTTGATCTTGTGACGGATCATGAACTCTGCGCTTTTGAGCCTGTTTCACTTGTAGAAATGGAGAAACTCATCAGAAGGTCACCTCCCAAAACCTGTGATTTGGAATCCATAGCCACAGGGCTGACCAAATATTTTGCTCATGTCTTGTCACCATCTTTTATACAGATCATGATTTCATCCCTCACAGCCTCCGTTATTCCGGAGTTGTTCAAATAAGCAAGGGTTAAGCTACTGCTTAAGAAGACGGGAATAGATCCTGAGGTACTCAGAAACTATAGACATGTCTCCAACCTCAGTTACATCTTGAAGCTGTTAGAGAAGGTTGTAGCAGTACAACTTGAGCACCACTGAGCTGAGTAGGGACTATAGAATGCCCATTGACACTTTCACTCCACTGAAACAGCCCTCATCAAAGTTCATAGTGACATTCTGAAGTTGCTAGATCAAGGCATGGTGTCTGTACTGGTCTTGCTCAACTTATCGGCAGCCTTTGATACTGCTGATCACCTCCCCGAACTGAGACGACTGGAATCACGTTTTGCATCAAAGATTCTGCACTGAACTGAGTCATACTTGGTACACAGGACACAAGAGGTGATCATTGCAGATCAAAGTTCAAGTCCAATTACTTTGAAATCGTGGGGTTCCACAAGGCTCAGTCCTATGGTAGATATCCTTCACAATATAACTATTATCATGCCGCTTGGTGAAATTGTCAGGAAGCATAGCCTGTGACATCACTTTTATGCAGATGACAGTCAGCTATACCTGGCATTTAAGCCGGGCTCAGGAGACCAAACAGCTGTTTTGAACAAGATCGAAATGTGCATTGTGGAGATCTGTCTCTGGATGAAAGATAACGTCCTTAAAATAAATGATGACAAAACCGAGGTCATGGTTTTTGGATCTACTTGACATTTGTCTCAGGCTGGAACAATCCCATTGAAAATTGGGGATTCAGGCATCGGACTGTTGTCATCTGTCCATAACCTGGACATTGTGCATGATCCAACCATCAGCCAACATGCTGCATGCGACCTATTCGTCAGATTCGGTGACACCTGTCAGCTAATGCCTCGAGATCAATAGTAGCTGCCATGGTGACATCACCGCTTGATTATAGCTTCATCACGGCTTGATCCTCTTCGACATCAGCAAAAGCTCATATCCAGGCCCCAAGTAGTCCAGAAAAACATTGCACGCCTCATCTTTTAGGTCGAACACAGAGATCATATATCTCACACCTTGAGGAAACTTCATTGCCTTTCGCTTGAGAAATGGATAGTGTTCAAGGTGCTACATGTAAAGCACTCTCCGGTCAATCTCCATTGTACATCTATGATCATCTCCAAATCCACCCACCACCACACACATAGGTTCCGGCTTGGTCCTCATTTTGCTTAATACAGCAAAATACAGTGATCTTTGTATCACAAATACCTGTGCAAAAGCCTGGAACAGTCTCCCTATACCAATCCGATCAGCAAAAGCTATTTTTCACTCCAAAACCAAGTTGAAACCCAATCTCTTCAAAAACTAAACTGTCAATTCCTTGTGTGGAGAGGACAATCTCTATATACAAAATATGCAACACCACCTTAGCACCACACGGACAGCTTCGTTTGTGGTATCCCCTGGTATCCTATCCATCACAGACAATTCGCTTACAGAACACTATGCCAACTTCAGTCTTGAAATAACGAGTGTCCAGTTTGTTGTCATCTCTGTGGTATGATGAATGAGTCCAAGAACTACACTCCTGCTGGTCTCAATCTTTATTGAGCGAGCCTCTGGTGCAGTATGTGTGCAACTAAATCCAGGACTTCCTGAACACACGTACATTGTCTGCTGGATCCATATCAATCTTTGTGATTAGTACATGGGTGTCCACAGCACAGACAGAGCGGTACTCTGAATCAAGTGGAAAGTGGACTTTACGCTTGAAAATGGTGGTGTCTGTCTACTTGGATTTTTTTTTATTTGAGCACTGCCTTTCATACCGTTGGCACATGATTCTGTTTTGTCGGCTCGAACATAACATTACTTTGACACGCATCTGCTCCCACTTATGATAGATGACAATAAGTATACACCGGGAACTCTATTTAAGGATTGCCTGAAATATAAGCTCCCTTTGCAGTAAGCATACTTCCACAAAAAAATACTTCAAGCATGATGCTGCTCGTACATAATCGCATTTTGCCCAAAGATTGCGCTAGGTATTTGGACTTTTCCGTACACGATACCGATTTGGCTGCTTCATGTTCAAGCTTGTGCGTCCTCTTGGTGGTGCATTGTCATTTATTGATCCACTGCACTGTTTCTTTGACTGTGACGTCACAACCTTGGTCTCGTGCTCTGGCAGCGACACTGCATCGCTCGAGATTCACGCCGAATCTCATCTCTGCTACAACACGCATAGGACTCTGGGAAATATAGGGAGCTACTTTAGGGGTAAACAAACAGCTCACGTGTGTTGCCGAGTTGTGGCAGACGGTTCACAGGATTACGCAGTGCAAGGAACCGGCAAAATCGATATGGTTTTCTCATCACGTTGGCTTTTTTCTCTAGTTTTCCTTCTTCTAGTTTACCTTTCTCGTATTGTATTTGCATCAGTAGTTGATAACATCATGGTCTATTTATCGCGGACTAACCTGCGTAAACTGGTAGCGTAAGGATACAATATTAAACATTTTAATGTTATAGGGCAAGAGTGACAGCGTCGACTGCTGGCTTTAGTGCAGAGGATGCTGGGAACAGTATGTCTGGCAGCTACAAAGCTGCCAGCCTGTCTTGATTTCTTTGAGTTGTCTCAGAGCCGTCGAGGTGAGAGGACAATGCTGAGTGATGGCATATTCTCCCTGTCCTCTTGTTCTGGCTAAGGTCCTAGGACCCTTGGGCGTTTTCATTGGGTTCCTGTTTGCCATCAGGATTTCCACCATGTAATTCGGGTATATACAGAGAGTGTAGATTAGAGAGGTGTCACTCTGCAAATTTCCATTGTCTACCATTTTTTCTCATGGAGCACTGTAATCCTGGCGGCTGGAGGGAGTGTTGTACATGTAGTTCGTCGCCCAAAGAGACGATTGAGAGTTACGTCATTTCATTTTGCTAGCATATTCTTTCATTCATAAATTCATGTCGTAGTAATAGTAGTAAACACTTTCATTCATAAACCCCCTCCACACGCCAGGATCGCCACCAGTTCAAAATACAAAATGGTGCCAGTGGAGTGACACCTCTCTAATCTACACTCTCTGGTATAGATAAACCATAGAAACAGTCTACTGTGCTACAACATAATAATGTTACATTGAATTTCTGTCATGTTTGTTTTTGCATAATGCAGACAATGGACATGACGTTTTTTGTACTTTTTGGGCATATTAGACTGTTTTACAGCCCCAAAAGCACATGGAATCAGCATGTATCCCATTAGGTGCCCAGGAGGGTAGAGGGTAATTGACCTATATGTTACTTTATGTATTTTCAGATAGTCTCATCATTTGTCATCTGCTCTAAATAAAGGCAATTCTACAAAATGGACGAGTTCCTATCTATGATGAGACTATATGACAGTCTGTAGACCCATCTGAACATGCCCGCTGTACAGTGTCCTATCGCTGAGTGCGAATACACAACCCCCGATGTTGAAGCGGTAATAGCGGCAGCCCTCATCAGTGCACACGCCACGTCCCACACAGCAACCCTCGCTGCGGCTCCCTCTGTGACAGCGAAGGCTGAGAAGGTCAAGAGACCAACGGTATCTTCTGCTGGCACCAGTGAAGAGTGGACATACTTCACCTCCCGATGGACAGACTACGTGGCTGCTACAAATGTCACCAGGAAGGACAAGGTATTCCAACTACTTGAATGCTGTGACGATCAGTTGAGATGGGACATCACCCGAACAGCAGGAGGAACACTCACCAACAAAACCGAAGATGAGGTATTGGCATCAATCAAAAGACTGGCGGTGCGGGAAGAAAATACGATGGTCGCCCGAGTGAACCATCATCAGATGCACCAGGACCATGACGAACCAGTTCGAGCATTCGGTGCACGCCTCCATGGCCAAGCCTCCATCTGCAAGTTTGTCATCAAATGCCCCCACTGCGCCCATGATGTTGATTACACAGAACCCGTCATCAGTGACTGTGTGATAAAGGGCCTTGCAGATACCGATATTCAACTGGATTTGCTAGGTGAAGACAAACAATCCAAAACCCTCGAGGAAATGTTGCGATTCGAAGAAGCGAAAGAATCTGGAAAAAGATCTGCCGCTCGTCTCCTTGAGTCACAGTCTCAGGGGGCAGCAGCTGCACGCAGCTCCTGTCGTCGCAACATCACTACTCCTAACAAAGACAACACGTCCACTCGCAAGAAGCATGACCAGCAAAAGCCATGTCACTACTGTGGCAAAGTCGGACATGGCACTCGATCGGCTCCCAATATCCGCCAAAAAGAATGTCCTGCATATGGCCACACATGCATACACTGCAACAAACCACATCACTTTGACCACGTATGCCAGAGCAAGAACAAAGTCAAGACAGGCGTGTCCAGCACAAGACCAGATGAGGTCGAGGGTGCTGTATTTGACTCACTCTGCACACTTGCCTCCTTCGACCCCTCCCACAGCAGAGGTATCACCCTCGACCACCATGTGTACAACCAACTATCAGACACCTGGTTGAGACAACCATCCAAACGTCAACCGTTCATTGACCTAACGGTTAATGTTTCTGCTGATGACTATGACCACTTCGGTCTGAAACTGCCCACCAGGACAAGAACCATGGTCATCCCTTGCATGGCTGACACTGGATGTCAGAGCTGCTTGGCCAGTCTCAAAGTTGTCCATCGTCTTGGTCTCCGCACTCAGGACCTCATCCCTGTCTCACTGTGAATGCATG
Source organism: Terebella lapidaria (assembly GCA_949152475.1). Classification (NCBI taxonomy): domain Eukaryota; kingdom Metazoa; phylum Annelida; class Polychaeta; order Terebellida; family Terebellidae; genus Terebella; species Terebella lapidaria. Next base: position 17,491,945 of record OX424555.1, on the reverse strand, counting down.
CAGCAAACAATGAAGGCATTAAAATCCTTGGGGCAGTCATTCTCTGCTTCACAGGTAAAGACAAGGACAACAAGAACATCGAAACACGTCAAATCACATATGTGACCGACAGCTCAGACAAACTATTCCTGAGCCGCGAGGCATGTATCAACCTTGGTATCATCACCTCACACTTCCCATCTGTTGGTGAGGCACGAAATGTCAACACACATGCTGTGTATGATGACCATGATTCAACAGGCATGGCCTCAGACTGTGACTGCCCTCGCCGTGAAATGCCTCCACCGTTACCAACACAGCTACCCACTCCACCAATCATGGCAAACCGTGCTTACCTACAGCAGTTCCTCCTAGATCACTATCGGTCCAGCACCTTCAACTGCTGTGAACATCAACCACAGAAGGTCCACCTCTACATCTCATGATAGCCCCAGATGCCAAGCCTGTGGCCACCCACTCACCAGTCCCTGTCCCCATCCACTGGCAAGACGCTGTGAAAGCTGGACTCGACAGAGATGTGCGACTAGGTGTGTTGGAACCTGTACCTGTGGGAGATCCTGTTACATGGTGCCATCGCATGGTTGTATGTGCCAAGAAGACTGGCAAACCACGACGTACTGTTGACATGCAGGCTCTCAGCACACATGCTACAAGGGAGACTCACCACACACAATCCCCCTTCCATCAGGCCAGGGCAGTCCCTCCGGGAACTCTCAAGACCGTATTCGACGCTTGGAACGGCTACCACAGCGTACCCCTGTGTGAAGAAGACAAACATCTGACAACATTCATCACGCCTTGGGGTAGATACAGATACTGTACTGCCCCACAAGGCTACATCGCTTCTGGTGACGGTACTCCAGACGTTTCGACGAAATAGTGTCGGACTTCCCAAACAAAACCAAGTGTATTGATGACACATTACTGTGGGCTAACTCTCTGGAAGAAAGCTTCTACCAGGCATGCCGCTAGCTAGACCTTTGTGGACGAAATGGCATCACATTCAACCCAGAGAAATTTGTTTTTGCCCAGGACACTGTTGAATTCGCCGGTTTCGAGATCACACCCGACTATGTACGTCCGTGCCGAAAATTTCTCCAAGCAATCATGGACTTCCCACTGCCACGCAACATCACTGATGTCCGCTCCTGGTTCGGTCTGATCAATCAGGTCTCGTATGCATTCAGCATGACGGAGAAGATGTCACCATTCCGGGATTTCCTGAAGCCACGAACCCCATTCCACTGGGATGAAAGACTCGACCGCTTATTCCAGGAGTCCAAAGAAGTGATTGTCAACGAAATCCAAATGGGTGTTCAAATCTTTGACAAATCAAAACCCACCTGCCTCGCAACTGATTGGTCCCAGGTTGGGATTGGCTTCTGGCTATTTCAAAAACACTGTTCCTGTCCTGGTCAAAAACTCTTCTGCTGTCCCATGGGATGGAAGATCACATTGATAGGCAGTCGATTCACACACCCCGCAGAGTCACGCTATGCCCCTGTGGAAGGTGAGGCATTGGCAGTCGCGGACGCACTAGACAAAGCTCGTTACTTTGTCCTGGGTTGTCAAGATCTCATGGTAGCGGTTGACCGCAAGCCTCTCCTGAAGCTCTTCAGTGACAGAACTCTCAACGACATCTCCATTCCCCGACTCCGCAATCTGAAAGAGAAGACCCTCCGATATCGTTTCCATGTGATACTGACCTACGTCACAATTTCCTTGCTGGGATTCGTTGCTTTGAGGAGATTCCTTTCGAACCATCAACCAATGTCCTGCTTGCAGCCTCCTCATCTCACAGCCTGTCAGTCATCACCAAGTTCGCCTTGCCACTAGCAGCGACCCAGACTTCCACAAGCTAACCATGCTCATCAGTGAAGGCCTACCAAAATCTCACGACAAACTTCCAGAACACCTCCAGGCATACCATCCATTCCATGCCCACCTTTCTACTACTGATGGAGTTGTGCTCTACAAGGATCGGATAGTCATACCACCTCTGCGCCCTGATTACCTCAGAGCATTACATGCCGCACATCAAAGCACTTCCTCTATGATCGCTCGAGCTGAGTTGTCAATCTTTTGGCCAGGCATCACTGATGACATCACTACCACACGTACCAGGTGCTCTCATTGCAACCGCATGGCCCCCTACCAACCAAGTGCACCACCAATGCCTCTCACTTCAGCAGCCTATCCATTTCAATGCATCTGTGCAGACTACTTCCAGTACAAGGGCATCAAATACCTCGTCATTGTTGATCGCTATTCCAATTGGCCAATCGTGGAAAGGGCCAGAGAGGGCTCAGTTGGACTCATCGACTGCTTACGGCGCTGCTTCGTCACCTATGGCATCCCTGATGAACTTTCTTCTGACGGTGGACCGGAGTTCACAGCAGCCTCGACTCGCGAGTTCCTCAGCACCTGGTGGGTCCACTACCGGCAATCCTCTGTCGCACACCCACACGGCAACTGCAGGGCAGAGGTTGGCGTCAAGGCTGTCAAGCGTATGATCACCGACAACACCGGACCACATGGTGAGTTGAACACTGATTCTTTCCAGCGTGCCATCCTACAATACAGGAACTGTCCTGATAAAGACACAAACTCTCACCCGCAATGTGTGTCTTCGGCAGACCTACGAAAGACTTCATTCCTATTCTACCCGGAAAGTACCGTCCACACTCTACCTGGAGGGAGACACTTCTTTCCCGAGAGGATGCTTTACGCCAACGCCACATGCGTGCAGCTGAACGTTGGTCTGAGCACACAAAACGACTGCCCCCTCTCATTGTTGGAGACCAGGTGCGGCTACAGAACCAGATTGGCCCCAACCCTCGACAAGACGGGCAAGGTGAGCAAGGTGATGGAACAAGACGGGCAAGGTGATTGAAGTGCGAAAAAATGACCAATATGTGGTCCGTGTTCATGGATCAGGCAGAGTGACCCTTCGCAACAGGAAGTTTCTCAGGAAATACATTCCTGTTCAAGCGCCTACTCATTACCACCGAATCGAGCAGGACAATCACCTCCGTGTGCCTGTCCAGCTCCGACCGATGGTATCACTTGCCACAACACCAATTTCAGAGCCGCTTCCCCTCCAGTCAACATCAGTGGAGTCTCCACATGCTGTAATACATCCACCAGAGGTATGTCATTCACCTATCGCTCCCAACAGCCCACGTTACCCAGTGACGGAAGATACCACTAAGCAGCCCACAGCTTCGCCACAACCTTCAGCAGGAGATCTGCCTGTTGTCAATCTGACCATCAGGCGCCAATCCACACGTGCCAGGCAACCCCCGAAATGGCAGACCTGTGGGGATTATGATATGACCAACGGGTCATCAGGGCAGAATAACCCCTAAATCGTCGATGCATGATTGGTAGTCTACCCCAGATGATTGCAATCGTGCACCACAGGACTATCACTTGTGTTCCTCACCCATGTCTGGACTTGTATATGATAATCACACATGTAATACTATCAGTCCATGTTCGGATTCTACGTAGCATTCCCTCACAAGGACTTGGGGGGAGATAGAGGGTAATTGACCTATATGTTACTTTATGTATTTTCAGATAGTCTCATCATTTGTGATCAGCTCTGAATAAAAGCAATTCTACAAAATGGACGAGTTCCTATCTAGAGGGGGACTACTTTGATCTGGTGTTTGCACATCTGGAGCGGTCGCTCTGGGATGGTGCATACAGGCTGTGGCAGACCGTCGGGCTATCTGGGGTTGTATCCCCATGGTGGACCGTCGGCGGCTGGCCAGCAACACGCCCACATGCTCGTCTTCCCTGAATGCCGCTCCCATGCATGGCTCTCGGGCTCGATACACCAGGCTACATAATCATGAAGATGTATTTCTGATATGTATTGGGCTGGACTCGTCCGGCGGACTAGTACCTGGTCATAATTGAGTAATTACGGCGCCCGCAGTCACATTATTGACTGTGACGATGGCTTGTTGTTGCCGTCTTTACATGGTATTTAAACTCTGGTCCATTCTCAAATAAAAACATTCTCTAAATGGTTAATAAGAATGGTGGTCGGTGTTTAAAGTAAAATAAATGGTCACCGCATGGGTGTTTTACCGATATTTACAAAATACCTCCAAAACATTGGAAGTTTTGTTATTGTTTACATGTAAATTTCACTGGTAAACGTTGAACAATGGATAGAAAAGAATGTGCCGAAGAAGTACTTTCAATAAATGACTTTCCAAACGAGATTTTGGAATGCATTCTGTCCTCGTTGTCTCGGTATAGGGACTACAAAAATGCTATGCTGGTTTGCCATAGGTGGCACTGTGTGATGAAAGGTGATTGCTCATAATCAGATAATTGCCCAACCCCAATTGTACAATCTAGTCATTTCACTGCCTAGACAGCTCCACCTAATGTCTCATACATTAGCGGGGTAAATCAGGCACAGATCAGGGGCTGATTTCCAATTGTGCTTGGTTATTTATGTCATTACTGAATGTCATACTTTCTACCAACAGGTATTGCTGAACGGGAGTATACCCAATTTCATGAAGGGTTGGCTCAAGGCTTGTTATCCTGGACGTCAAAACCCCCGGCCCCTGGTCCCACCATTACAGAACGTTACTCTCAGAGTGCATGCTATCTCAACAAATGTCTCTACATCTTTGGAGGATGCACAGACAAAAACACTACCTTCAATGACCTTTGGAAGTTGGATTTGTCTACTGCGGAATGGATTAGACCACTTGCTATGGGTACATTTTGATCTAAATGTTGCAATATATTACAACAGTAAAGTTGAAACTGTTCATTGGACAATGTATATGATTTTGTTCTCTCAGGTACCTACCCCTCACCAAAGGCCTATGCTAGTTTGGTCAGTCACAAGGAAAGACTGGTTTTGTTTGGAGGCTGGAGTCATCCTACTCCGCTGTCATTGCACCAGGTAAGATCAATCACAGTAATGCCAGCATAGCCATGAACACAGCAGATATTGACATGGGGCACTTTTTTAGACTTAACAGAGTGTGTAGGCTAATCCTATAGCCACCTCCAGCATATTCATTGTTTTTCAAAAACTTTTTTCCATCAGTTTAAAAAAAATATTTTCTTTTATAGTCAGCCAGGTTTTTTAGTCAGCTGCATATTTACACCCCGGAAGCTAATATTTGGGAGGAGATAGTGACTTTCCGGTCACCCCAGGGTCTAGCTGGACATGGAGCCAGTGTTGTTGGTAACAGCATGATTGTCTTCGGTGGATCCAAGATCAACGGCGTCAGGTACTAAGAACTAGTAACTCCAGAATCTGAATCTCGATTGGATCTGATGTATTTAGTGGAATCAGTCCTCATTTTGGGCATTGTGTTAATAAAATTGTGGTTGAAGATAGAGCCAAGATATGATATAAAACAAATGCGAAAAACAAATTTGCATCTTTTTGCAAACTATGTCTTCATCATGTTGTAGCTGTAATGAGGTCTGGGTCCTTGATTTCAATGAGAATGAGTGGACGTTGAAGACGATCTTAGGAAACAAACCACTTCCCAGATATGGACATGCTCAGGTATATACGATAATATTCACATGGAATATGCAAAAAGAGTTTCTATCAGCAATTTATTTTGTTGCATTAATAGCAATGTACATTGTAATCGTATCTATGGGTGTTAATTTTTCCACAGATTGTCATTGATGACTTGCACATATTGATTGTAGGAGGCTGTGGTGGTGCAAATATGGTATGTAACTAAATATATGTTTTGTAGATAATTATGGACCTCTATTAGTGATACAAGTATATATTATGGTACTGGCTGGATGATCATGAAATGACTCCATGCCAGAGATAGATTTATCTCACTCCTGTATGTTGTTATAAACAGCAATTCGTGGATGTGTGGCTGTTATTGATGGATCCTGAAGGGTGGCGCTGGCAGGAGATCAGTGTTCTACAGCCACAAAATTGTGCTCCACAACTTTGGTGTCACCCAGCCTGCAAGGTAAGATCCCATTGCCAAAACTCCAAAACATCCATACTATGATACATGTGAATTCATCCAGTGTGAATCCTATTCGGTTCTGCACCTTTTTTTCCACTCTGTCATCAAGTGATTTCTGCATACAATGTAAATCAAATAAGTATTTCATATACTAGTAACAAATTATCACTTACTCAAGTTTATCCATGTACTTTACTTCGGTTGTATAGAATCACATCAGCCATAGTATTAAATTGTATGTACCGGTATATATATTTTTAGACTGGAGACAAGTTGGTCGTTTTGAGTAAGATGCCAAAGGCTGCTGCTGGCTCTCCCCCTACCAATTACAACCCAGAAGTCCGATCACCGAAGTCCCCCTCTGTGTCGGCAGCCAAGCCCAGTGACACCAGTCAGAGATGTGAGGCAGTGTCCAGGTCACCAGTAACATCCACTGGGAATGCCGTCCACTGTTGTTGTTGTCAGGAAGTGTCACTGGTCAGTCGCATGTCCCTGAGCCGATCCAAGCGTACATACCCGGAAACAAGTGAGAGCTCCAGTCAGGAGAGCTCCAGTGACAATGATGACACAGCTGGTCACAGGCTGCAGTCAGCTCGGTCTGCGAGGAGTCCAACACAGAGACATGGGTCAGCAGCATCTGGTGGATACAGGCGACCATCCTCACTGCCAGTCGGTGGGTTGTCAACTTCTGCAGCATCTAATGCTAATGAGCCGTCAACTTCAGCATTATCTTCTCATCATGGTAACATGGACCCGCCAGTGTTACCACCTGCTGACATGGCCTCCCGTTCCCCGGTCTCGCCCGCTGGCAGCCCGTCAGACAACGCTGGTCACCCGGGTGGTCGCAGTGGCCTGCCGTCTATCCGTCCCAATGCCATGCGTAACAGACAGAAGCAACTGGAGATGCTCAAGCGGTATGAGGAGAGAATCAAAGGCCAGCGGAACAAGGAGGCCAGGCCTCCCCACCCTGGGGCTTGTTGTCATGGTGCTGGAGGCCCCTGTAAGGTGCTGTACCCGAGCCAGCGCAGCAGTCAGAACCCCATGTACGTCCACACTCTGGACTTGTCACAGGTGCTCCGTAATCAAACAGTCACCTGGCTGCCTCTCAGTGACTACGGACTGCAGCGTGCTCCAGAAGAAACAATCTTCTACTCACTCGTGGAGGGACGCGGTGAACTGATTATGTTCGGTGGTATACAGACGGACATGAACAACATGAGGAGACACACACAGCACTCGGAAGTCTTCAGTAATACTGTGTACTTTCTGGGTGCTAAAAATATTCTCAGATGATCAAAATTTTTCACAACCAGTGTTGTTGTTACTGACAAATATAAATGTTTTTGTTTTGGGCTTGCTGTTAGTGGATTGTGAGTAAAACATAGAGATGTGTCAATATTGTGAACTGCAAGTGTGTTTGAAATTCGATACAATCTTTTTTTAATTTACCAGTAATATTCAGGAAATTGCTGCAATTGAGCGAGTAGAATACCTATGTAGTTATTATCTTAATAATTTTGATATGCAAAAGTATTTTTCTGTGGACATTTTCATATGGTTTTCATGTTTTTGTGGTCTAGCAATGCACTATTTCTGTAAGTATACTGTGTGGTAAATTTATGAAAATGTACATGTATGCACCCTGGACATATTTATAAAGTGTCACCCCATGGTTATTTTCGCAAAGTAAATGGACGAAACATATCGCAAAACATTGGAAAAATAATATCAATTTTAGGACCCAAATGGAGTTTAAAAAGCACTGCACTGTGGTTTCACTTATAATGCAGGGTTTGACATTTTATATGTCCAGTTTGGGTACTGAAAATGTAATGTGGTGAATTCTAACTGAGTATAAATTTCATGCCAAATTTATGCAGATAAAAATAAAATCCATGAAAAGTAACCTGAGAATATCAATTTTTATTCACACTCTCACCAAATAAGATAAGTTAGCTCAACAAACAATGGTTCACTTGATATTTGCATTCAAATCTCAATCTCAACTAACTTATTTACTTGGTTTATTAAATTTATTACTGAAAGGAGAAGTCGAAGGGAGAGAAAGAAAAAGAAATAGATTCATCATCAATTTTGGTGTATTCTAACGAATAAATGCAGCGATGAACAGCCCTAATCACAAATGTAACCTTTCCTAAACTGATGCCATAACCAGCAAAATTTTCAAGTTGTGTTGGATAAGCTCTGCGAAAATGAAAAAAAAAAGTATTTTGGATATGAGGAGATCATATGAAATGGTTACCAGGTACTCAATTTTTTTTTTCAAACTATCAAACTATCAGCAGAAAAAAATCTTGTGAAAATAAAATCCTTTTTCTTACTCATTTTGGCCAGAAAAGAAGTTGGAGGATTTGACAACTACATGTAATTAAATGATTTGGTATAACCTAAGGATTGAAAAGATCATGTATTGACAGGGTTCGAACGGCCCCTGGATTTCCTGGAAAACCCTGGATTTTTGGGGGATCAGAAAATCCCTGGAAAACCCCTGGAATTTTGTGATATCCCTGGAAACCTGTGGAAAGAAAAATGATTAACAAACATTAAATTATCACATTTATTCCAATAAAATGGCATTGAATCAATTACATAGTGCCATAGTATTGTACGATGTACGATGTAGTTTAATAATACACAGATTTCGCTCCATTGATGTCAGGCAGACAGGAAAAAAACAAGCATGTATATTTTACACTGAATTATGACTTGAAACCACCTTTGAAAAATAATATTTGCCCCTGGAAAACATGTACTTTTAGGCTAAATTATTCCTGGGAAACCCTGGAAAAAATTTGTTGCAGTCTTGTATGAACCCTGTATTGATATACTTGCATGTGAATGACTTCCCACTTGGGTATAATGAAACCTACTCATGATACAAGTTGTTGGGCATGTCAACTCAATGAACTCATCCATACCAAGTCGTTCTTCTGTAAACAGTACAGTAGTACCTCTCAGAAAGGACACCATCATGGCTTGAATACATTATGTAATATTTACTGCAAAAGGCTGATGTAGTTAATGTCTACATGAACTAACATCCATAGAGTTGCTGGATGTTGACAATTTTTGGTGACAATATTTCAGTACATGTAATTTTATTTTTTGACACATTTTTCAATAGATTGTCCCAATGACCTGGAGTAAATTGACATTGGTTAATGGGTTCTACAAATAAATAATGCAACTCCAAACTGACAAATTTTCTTGAATTTGAAGAAAAGACAAAAACAAATTATATACTATTATTATCTGGTGCCGATTGTCTCTAAATTATCCACTAGAAAATCATAGCATGAATAATGATTTTATAGATTTTTCCCATATTAAAATAGTTCATAATTATGTGCATACCAATCTCCATAATTGCATATGAAATGGGCCTATTACGCCTATGTGGGACAACAAAGATGCAGGGGCGGGTATAGGATTTTTGGGGGCCAAAACCTTTGACCGACATAGTGGTGAGCCCATGTCGGCCGGGGGTCTGGGGCCCGCTCAAGGGGCCGAGACGCTGAAGGTTTACGCATCTCCAATGGTGTATTCTAGGGCTCTCCTTGGTCCAATTTCATGGCCTTAGAGAGTTTATGAATGCCTGATCTGGGAGGGTTCGAGGGTTCTGAAGGAGAGCCAAGATGTGAAATGTCGCCAAGCGAGTTGGCGAGAGCCGAGGGTCTGGGGCCCCAGAAGCTGAAAGGATATGCATGCCCAGTGTTTTTTTAGAGGTTTCCTTTGGTCCATTCCCCATTTCCCTAAGAGTTTTCGCATGGCTAATTCGGAGCAGATCTGGGATTTGAGCAGAGTTTATGAATACCTGATCTTGAGTGAATCCAGGGTTCTGAACGAGTGCCAAGATATGAAATGTCGCGAAGCGAGGTAATGAAGACCGAGGGTCTGGAATCTGCTCGAGGGCCTCAGGAGCTGAAGGGTTACGCAGTGGTGTGTTTTATAGGTTTCCTTTGGTCCATTTCCTATTCCCCTAAAGAGTGTTTGCATGGCTGATTCAGGCAAATCTGGATTTTGAGGGAAGGCCTAGTTGTGAAATGTCGTTAACGTAGCCTGCTACAAACAGGGAGGTAATGAAAAGTCAAAATTTAAAAGTTATATCTTGAATATTATCTCTTCAAAATAACATATTTCATAGAGCAACTGATCAGCATTCTATTACTGAAAAGAAAATAGGGGGTCACCGTGTTGGTTTCTTCGACATATTCGATCAAAAATCACAAACATTTACTGAAAAGACTTATTTTATGGTATTTTTACACATTTTTTTGCCCATATTCACATCTTGCATCTTGTTTTCCAAGAGAACGGATACGGTGACCCCCTACTTTCTTTTCAGTTTTAGGATGCTAATCAGTTACTCTATGAAATATGTCATTTTGAAGCTCTAGTATTTGTTAATACAGTCATTTTTTTCTAAAAACTCTTTGACCCCCTCCCCTCACTGTTTGGAGCGGACTACCTTAAGCAAGTTGAAGCAGGCCCCTGTTGGCCGGGGGTCTGGGGCCCGCTGAAGGGCCCAAGAAGCTGGCGGTATTTGCGTGCCTAATACAGCATCCCAGAGCTCTCCTGGGTCCAACTACTGTATCAAGCATTACTCAAAGCAGCTGCCTTCGAAACCAGTCAATATTTTTTGAAAACTATATTTCATATTAAACATGCTAAACTAACTGAATGAAACATACTCACATCAAATGTAATGAAAATAACCGGTCCTCGGTGGAAATTTTGCTCATTTGAACAGGCGGTTCTCGGGTAAATACAGGAACTGTATCCATCACACGCAGATGTAAACGAAGCATAGAAATGCGATATAGACTGACAATTCCACGCACATCATGGTATATCACTGATTATTTTCTCATAACTACACTATATATGCACATGTATACGAACTGGAGATGTACTCGATGTGGACTTTTAAGCGCGATTTGAGCATTTGTTTACATTCGGGTTTGATGGATACACATCATTTGTTTATTTACAAAACCGATACAAAATGGGCACTAAAACGGCTGAAAAGACAACTCTGACGGACTGTAATCGTCAAAATCATTGAGCACACCTTTTGTTATATAATAATAATAATAATAATAATAATAATAATAATCAGATTTATTTAACGACGGTCCATGATGATAGGCAATTCTGCCTGTCTTCCCCATCCCCATATTGTATTAGATGTGTTTAACAAAAAAATTGGTTTTGAAAAAAATATTGCATACATTCGAAGGCAGCAGCTTTAACTCCCATAAATGCATGATCACTGTAGTTGAAACAAAATATGACAGTATTACTTGGTTTTGGACCCCATCGAAGGATTAAGTGCATTTGGCCATTCAATGTTCTCGAATCATTTATATAGGTGTCATTGTTATGGCTACTCCAACCCCCTTAAATCCGTCCCTGAGATGATAATTAATACGATTGCTTTCAATCATTTGGAAGAAAGAACATGATTATTACATTCAATTAGATCTAATGTCCCCTAAATAAGCTGTAAATGTGCCGTTTAAATAAAAGTACAACTAATTTCGGTGTATCTCCGCATGGACACGCGCTCTTGTTCATAAAATCGTAGAAATTTTATACTTTCTATATTACGCGACAGATGGCAGCACTTTATTTCTTCGTCTATGGCGAACAGAAAATATTGACCTTTGACCTCTCGAATTTTACCGACATGTGCCGGAAGTAGCCGAAACCCCTCTCCTTGTATCTCGTCAAGGTAGCCATATTAGTTATTTTCGTGGTAAAATCCGAGCAATCCTTGTTGAAAATTGTGTCTAATTCATCTCGATTTTTGTGAGTATGATATATTTACATCTCTTGTATCTGATGAAAATATAATTTTGTTTTCCTTAGGAGAACAAGCTTGGAATTCAAGCTTCGAACCGGTCCTCCCGAAGGGACTCTTGTGAAACGCGTTTCACGTTGAAATGAATAGGTCTATACCACCGGGTCCCAGAAAACAACCATCAGTATCGCCACCAGGTCAAGTACAAGGACATCCCCAGATTAGAGCACAAGTTTCGTATCCTTTTCTTGAAAGAGTATTAACTTTGAATCGTGGATTGTAGTGTATCAAGTCGCCCAGGGGCAGTGTCATGTTTGTCACGCCACGATTTGTTACCATCTGTGATTTGTGAACACGTAGAACGGTAGATCAGTGTAGATGCACACCCATCCACTTGCTTGTTGACATAGGGCTACATATGTTCTGCACATCATGTTGAACAGAAATGTAATTGTTGAGAAGACTATCAAGTTGGGTTGGATCTTTTGATTATTTTAGATCGTTTACATTGGTCCATGATTGGACCAATTCACAACTTGGATCTCGTGAATATCAGCGGTTAGTTGGTACTTCTGTAGTTCAAAAGACAAAACGAATCAATGGCTAGGTCTACTGAGGGCAGAACACGCGCTGCCATGGCAGTGTGAACCTCTGCTTGACATTCGGTGGGTGCCTTGTATTCTGGTTCACGTGCATGCACAACTGGTCATGTGGCATGGTTATATGCCGAAAGAATCATTGAGAAATTTATATGTACCGACAAAATGTGACATATTTGTGCGAGCCTGTAAATGCTGTCTTGCATTCATTCTATTCGAGTTGCGTTTCGTCTTATTTGAGGGGAATTATTGCATAGAGTCTATGTGTGCATTTATCATTCGAAGTTATGCACAAAAACGATTAGGGCCCGGACGAGTCGACGGGTACCCGAATTCGTGGCGGGTCGAACAAATACCTGGGTCGTAATTTCATTACCCGTACCCGAGAATGAATAATGATATAGTTTTTGTAGCGAAAATTTGCGATAAATGCTAGTAAAATCACAAGAATGACAAGAAATTCATCGGAAAAAATCGGAAGTCGTATCATTCGATAGGTGGCAGCATTGTAATAGTGGTAAATTTGGCGCCAAATCACTAGGGAATGTCGTCTGTTGTGAACCATGCACGTGGCATTTGGCGCGAAACTTCCGTATGTTTGGAGTAATACCATGGTATCCTAATAATAAATACCGTTACTGACGTCATTTTACCACTAAAACAGTGCTGCCAGCTGGCGAGTAGGCGTTTTTCCGCTCATGCCCCATTGCCCAAATATGTGATTGAATCATGTCAAACCATAGAATAAAAAATAATTCGTGGTCTGCAATTCAGCTTGCCCGGAGAGCAACTACTATGTAGCACAAGCTTGCCTGCGCTTTTTATTCACCAAGCCCGGGGCTGCCTGGCACTGTATTTTTGGAGCCCCGACTGCTACATGAGCAAGGTGCAGTGATCACAACAGTGAAAAACCTCGCCCAGATCAAAATTGTGTGTTTTGAATCAAACAGATATCGTTTGGGTGGCCAAGTTTGTGTAATTATTGCCATTTTGTATCATGGTGGACATGTTGAATTCAGTTGCAAGGTTTTGGATTATGGGGTTGCAAAATATTTTTCGTGAAAAATATTTCTGCAGATATTTTAACTGAAACTAACTGATCAATCACTGGAACTGACTACATGTTGAAGCCTTAGTTGTAAACCAGATCTACTCTGATTTTGTTGTGGTTGTTGAGGTCATACATTTTTGCATATGGTTCAGTTGAAAATTTATACTTCATATTAGAATACTGACATATCATACAAATATTGGATGTTGAGGAGTCCAGTTTTCAGTTAACCAGTCGGGGAATTTACCCCCATGGGTAATGTTACTTTATCAAGTAGTATTACCCAGAAGAGTACTCCTGTGATAAGTCGATGCTACTTGCGCGAGTAATATTACAAAAGATGCCAACCTTCAACATTACCCATATGGGTGATCGCATGCTGCGATATACATTTGTAAAAGACGACGCTAACCCACAAGATTAGGATAGAAATAAAAACAATGGATGTTGAGATCACTATAATATCTCAAAGACGACAGCAAAAACTAATGCTCGTCCTTGCCTGAAACACTTCAAAGGAGGCTCCAAAGTTTCCATGTACATTTTTTAGTTTACCATTCCCCTCTCTTCCCATGATTGCATTCCAACGCCATTGCAGATTTGGAAAGATCTTGTTTCTGTTTATGAGTTCTCGCGTGATTTCGACGCTGGTACGCCGGTATATTCATGAATTTAAACAGATGAGATGTCACCAACTTCATCCAATTAGTCATAGAAGTAATACATTACTGAAACTAGGATAACATAAACTCGTTCAGGTAATATTACCCGCGGGGGTAAATTCCCCGACCGTTTACGGGATGAAGAAATGTCATATTGGCCGAGGCGGCAGCTGAGGTCAATATGGCATTTCTTCATCCCGTAAAAACATTTGCTATGTTATTTACGGAGTCAAACTAAAAGCATCTCTGGCTACACCAATTCAGCTTGGGTGACTGCAACCAAACCTAAGCCTCTCACAGTGCCCAATGACCCTGAGAAGCATAAGACACGCGGCAACATGGTTGTACAATACATCGGCCTGATGACAGAAGCGATAGCCAGACCTATCAGGAAGGCGGGTGTCGCAGTACACATCCGGCCCTTCAACACCATCAGAAACCACCTGGTGCATCCTAAGGACAAGTTGGGAAAAAGGGAACAAACAGGAATTGTGTACCACATCAAGTGCCCAGACTGCAGTGCCAACTACGTAGGTGAGACTGAGAGGAACCTACAGAAACGGGTCTCGGAACATCAATGACCAACATCTCCAGTGGGACATCATCTCGAGTACAACAACCACTCTCTCTCCATGGATGACATTTCCATCCTCCATCAGGAGACTGGTTCCGCCGGGGGGTGGCGGAATCAATCCACATCGCCAGGGAAGAGCCGACCCTCAACCGAGACCAGGGACGCCACACCCTCCCGGCCATCTACAGGGAGATCATCAGGTCACATGATCAGAAACAACATCACGATCACAGGACCAATCAACACTAACAGCCTCACTTCGCTTATGAAGGTGTTTGAATAAACACCGAAAGCTCAGCTTTCTCACTTGTTGCTGTGAGTATATAGTTAACTTCTACTCATAAACAGAAGCTATGTTCTGTTTTTTGGGGAGAAATCCAGAGTGGGGAAAACTCACATGTAACACACGCTCTGGATGGCTGATATGATAAGGACAGCATCGTCCAATATACATTTTTGCTGTACAACATAGATTTTCGCTGTCTAACATAGAGTATGTGGGATTGTCACGTTGTACAAATCGTCTAATCAGGAGTGTCCTTACAATGAGAATACCGAGTGAATAATATTGGTTACTATTTCAAAATGTCATGCTGTGATATCATCAATTATTAGGTCTGCTCCATGTTCTAAGACAAAAATTTTCGTGTTATCACTGATGACAGAGTTTCAACATGTATCATCGATTTTTCTTTCATTATCGCCCACATTAGCTAAGAAATAGCAGATTTCTAAATCATTCTGAGCCCATAAATATCAATAATCATTTTCAGACACAGTCATAAAAGTGTAGAATGCCTTGGACCTCGGGGTGTTTGCATGTGCAGCGTCTTTGAACAAACCAACTTGAAACATTTTACAGAGGTAGTTAACTTTTTGTTGGTCAGTTTAAATTTTGATGACTGATTTGCTCTCACCATACTATAGTATTTTGATACAACAAAACCCAGCGATACATACATACATGTATACCTCATAACATGTTGTATATTTGTGTGGCTATAAGAATTTTTGCAGTATTTACTGTTGACAGATGCACAGGTTTGCAGAGCATTAGTACGTGATCCACTGTTTTCATTGACTAAGTACATGTACCCACTTGTAAAGGGCCATTTGGGAAGTTTGTCAAGAGTGAATTACATGTACATTTTCAGCACAGAATTTGGTTCAAGTCACAACATTGGATGACTGTCGTTCTCCGTTCTATCAAACGGTAGCCTTCTTCAATAAGAAGAGTTGTTCAGAATTTGTTTTTCACCAGAATCATTGCCTATCAATGCCTGAGATGTGATTACATACGGGTACCATCATACTGTTCTGGGCTCACTCTAGTGACAAATTTCTTTCTTTCAAATTTCTTTCAGCATTTTACAAATTCCTTTAGCAATAATTCATGCTCGTATACCGCATTGTACAAAGGATTATTCAATGACTGACAAAAGTACCGGTACTTAAATGATTATGAAGATTGAAAAAATGCAAGAGTCAGACTGTTAAATTAAAATTAAAAAGTATAATTCTTTTTGACAATGCCAATTACACTTTCACAAATTGTGCAAAAGCAAATTATTTCTGTTTAGCATTTTGAGCCTTTGATCAGCAAAATGCTACAGTGCGACCAGCTAGAGTGAGCCCAGCTTTTGATACCACAAGACATTTCTGGCTCGAGAACATGTTGAGTAAAGGTGGTTCACGTCAGCACCAAACTAATACTACATACCATTTCGTGACATGTGACGTACATTCACCAGTGGGATTGATTTCATTATGTGAAGTTACTACATGTACAGTGGTCATACAAAATTTGTAATGTTATAGTCCTCAATATATGGTAATATGACTATAAATTGATATTGAAAAACACAGATGTGCACGGTTGGAGTATATTATACATGCACGGCATTGCAGGCTCATACACTAACAGTTCTATACATGGTCTCATTCATTATTCACATTAACTCACAAATGCTTTGTGGGCTGCAAAAGCAATGGGATCAGGTGACTACCTTGCACTGAACCCATCAGTGACCGGATAATATAAATTCGTTACATTGGCTAAGTTTGTTGATGACACAAACTATGACATTGCATGTGGGGACTGACAAGATAAAATATATCTATTGTTCAATCACTGATAGATCTACTGCTGACTCACAAATCTAGCTGTGAAAACACCTGAGTGAGAGGTAATTATGCAGGCCTTCCGTATAATCATGGTACATATAAAAGCCCAGATTTCCAGATTACAAATTGTATTTGCCATTTTGCCTTTCACATTAGTATTGCTGACCCTTGTCATATGTGACATATATTTCACTCGGGAGCATGGGTTCATGGACCTTAGCAGGAATGGGATATGTATATCAATATGGCACTGAAAACAATACTTCCAGTATAACACCAGCTGAAATTCATCTGAAACAATATCATCTGAAACCCCAATACTAGTAATCTTTGATTTAGTTACATTCACCAGACCATTTTAGCCTATTTGTCAATGATCTATGTTTGGTGGGATTGAATGATCTGATCATCAAAACATAGTAATATTCTGAAATGGGAAGTGTATTCACATTTGGAAATGTTTAACTAAGGCTGACAGATCAAACATCAGTGTGGAATTGTGTAGACAGCAAATAGTGTTGAAGGTAAAATTTTCATGTATAGCCACACCTGTGAATGATTCGTATACATGTATTGAAATCGGTGATCGGCTAATAGCCAATCACAGTAAGTGGATACTGTCTTTGAAAAGTATCATGACGACAAACTAATTAACCTGCCCCAAATACACACATTGAAAATAAAGAGCTTAAGGTAGTTCGCTCCAAACAGTGAGGGGAGGGGGTCAAAGAGTTTTTTAAAATAAATAACTGTGTCAACATAATCTAGAGCTTCAAAATGATATATGTTATAGAGTAACTGTTCAGCATCCTAAAACTGAAAAGAAAATAGGGGGTCACCGTATCCGTTTTCATGGAAAACATGATGCAAGATGTGAATATGGACGAAGAAATGTGCAAAAATGCCGGAATTTATGTCCTTTTAGGTAAATATGTGTGATTTTGATCGAATATGTAGAAGAAACGAGCACGGTGACCCCCTATTTTCTTTTCAGTATTATGATGCTGATCATTTAGTCTATAAAATAATGTCATTTTGAAGAGATAATATTCCAGAAATGACTTTTAAATTTTGACTCTCCGTTACCTCCATGTTTGTAGCGGACTACGTTAAAAGACTAGCTGGTTATTTATCGAGTGCATAATATGTCCGATCACATGTCAGTGGAGTGTTGTTGTTTGGGTGCAGCCGTGCTGAGGGCTGTTGACCTGTTCAGGTGTTCACCTGTGTTGAAGTATGTTGTTCAAACTGGTGATGAGTAATTCACTGACATGTGACCAAAGTGGTAATCAATATCGGTGCTGGGGGAGGAAGGGGGAGGGGGCAGTGAGACTTTCTCTCTGCATCAAATTTGCCCCTAATTATGCAATGTTCTCCTTGAGTGCCAGGTTTTGATGCTTATGACTCAGTATTGGAACAAAGAGGTTGGTGCTGGGGTTTCTGAGGACACTGGCCTACTAACACTGAGTCCGGCTGGGTTCACGTGAGGACCCAGACCTGCAGAACTAACTCAGCAAGGCTGGCTTAGAGAGGTATGTGCTGGGGAGGGGGGGGGGGGGGGGGGGGCTGCAGAGGGGTTCAGCCGATAGTACATGGGAATTGGCCCCATCCTATCTACTGCAATCTAACTGGCTGCGCCAGTGCCAGTGACCTGATTCCTCAGGGTCATAACCTGAGCGGGTCATTTCCTTCCTAAAAAAATATTGCGACACAGCTTCACGAAATTTGGGTGCTTTGTGTGGGGATAATGCTAGAGCCTTATCAGCGTGTTGCTCAACAGTTGCTTCCCCATCAGGGAATGAACGATCGGCCAGCCAGCTTGCCAGACGGACAGACCTACGGACCAGCCATGGTCCTTGTGCCAGTCAGTATTGATCGGAATCAGGTTCTGTGCAGTTGGCTAAGGAGACTGGTGGATTGCACTCCGTGACCAGTGTTCTTTGTGTACAGAGCATGCAGTCCATGTGCCCTCACCACTACCGCAATATTGGCAATGTTACATCTACCGTGCTGCATAAAAATTTACATGTATACAAAGGATCTTATGACTATCTGCAAAAAAGACTGGCCTGCTGTCTTTCAAGTACATGTATTGATAACCGAGATGACGTAACATGGTGAATTGGAAAGTACCATATATTTAGAAAGGACAATCAGCCTTGGACCACATGTTTAAGCACTGACAAGCAGGAAGGTGTCACAGTGGTTGATTGTGTAAAGGAAGACACCACCACAAAAAAGAATTGGGTAACCCCCTCATACTGACAAGCTTGAACATTCTCCCAGGAATTACCCAACATTCAACTGTCCAAAGAGAAAGCAGCGGAGCCTTTTCAATTCGTGCGGCTATCTGTCAGACTGCCGTATAAGGTTTATGGAGCCCAAGGACTGTGGCTTAGCCTAGCCGGCGTTTTATGGACCGTTGGTTTCTGGTATGGAGTCTGCCGTTTCATCGATTGTGGTTGAGTCATAGATACTTGGTGTTCACGTGTTTGCGTATGAGACATTTAGCCTGATGAGGACGGGACCAGACAACATGGTCCGTCTCTTGATATGCCGACAACGCTGCTACAAGCATCAGCATGAATACTGGATAGACGTATGGCAGTGGCTGTGAATACGTGATGTCGTAATTTGTCAATACTAGATTTTGTTGGTCCACAGCAATGCCATGATGTCTCACAAGGGGCCCGTGGCGGCTTTGTCTCTGTATCCTCTGGCTGCCTGTTGGTCGCCTGATCTTTATAGGCGTAGTTCTTGTATTGAAGCAAGTACTGTAGCAGCATGGCTGCCTGACCACAAGAAGACCCCCACCCTCATAAATATCAATTGCTTGGGCTGATACTGCATGTTCTACCAGGCAAGTCATAGCGATAGAAGTTTGTGTAATCTTTAAATAGATGGCGATGTTGCTTCACTGGCTGCCATCTGCCGGATATAGGATATTACCAGCTTTGTGCTCATTGTACCATTGAGGATATGGTGCTCCCAAACAGCTGGATCTGGTTTGGATTTATTCTATCATGCTTCTCCAGCCACATTTTACATGGGCAAAAAATACTTGTACCGAATACCCATAAACATCATGTACAAACAGATTTACTACAAACTTGATGACTCAAAAAAAATCTAAAAAAATATACTCTTATACCCAAATTACATTGTAGTCCTGAAAAAAATATAGAAAGCAATATTCCTAAAATTCATAGCAGTACGAAATGAAAATCTGAAGACACCAAAATATGGTTTGACATATCAGTGTTCTGTTAATGGGTTCGATATGTTTTTTGTGAATAGGCCGTTACATTCATGTGGCGTAGTTTAAGGATTGAGTGCATGTAATGGTCATGAACCTGGAATCGACCAGCTGTCCATTCACTTACATATAATGTTAATATAAAGGTTACAAATTCATGAATTTACACACTTGCAATCAATGTGAAACTTTGCCTTTCTGATTGTTAGCCATCAAGGAATACTAACCGAGACTTCGTTTCTTACTAAACAATGTTAAACTTGTTAAATTCATCGTTTTCATATGTCATTTTCCGACCTATTTCTCAGTATACAAAATACACTCACAACATTGTGAGCGAAAGGATTATGCTGTACAGCAAATAGCTAGTGAGGCCAGTAAAACTCACAGGTGATATGCACTCGGGTGCACCGAGGTGTTTGGGATTATGAATGTTCAGCTCATTGTATTCATCTCACAGAAAGTATAGCCCTAGATATTCTCATTATTTTGACCACAACAAAGAATAAATATACACAGCAGCCAGTGTTTGTCAAGCGGAACACACGAATGTTCGTTTTGGTGAAACGTATAAAATGATTTATCTAATCATCAAATTGCACAGCTTCCGTGAAATTATTGATGAAACCATGTCTCAGTTCATCATCCATGAGTATATGTGTGTGTGCTAGCCAAGTCTTAGGTCAGGGGATTGTTTAGTTTTGAAGATTTTGTTACCTTTACTTTCACATTATAAGTCAATGGAAATGTGCCTCAATGCAGTCACCGGTATGTTACGTGCAATCAGTCAAAAAGTTACTATGACTATATGGTAAAATGCTACTTCATTGACCTCAGTCCTTTCCTGGAACTACTTAGCCGTTTACAAAATGTCAATGAGCTATGCATCGAAGTGTAATATTGTGACAATTTCCTTTTATGCAAGGAACTACTCGCCTTCCTCCATACATGTGCATTGTATGGTGCAATAAATGTTTCAGTATAGGTTTCCAGAAAATACTTTGATTTCCTTGACAGAAAATTTCAGATTTACCGGACGTGGCCCAACGCCACCAGTTAATATAAGTAAGTGTGTCATCGTCACAAAGTTGTTATCTTACACCATCCATCCATGTTTCTCATACATCTAGAACTAAGTAATCCTTCTTGTTATTGAAGTAATGATATTGAATCTGTTTGTTTGTTAGGACCACAAGCACCAGAAGCGTTTGAAGGCCCCCAACTTCAGTACCAGCGCCACCCAAGCCATCCGCCAAGGTTCTCACAGTCTCCATCAAACTTCCCCCAGCTAGGAACCTCACCACATCAGCCACAAGTTCCCCAGAACCACCAGCAACCGCAGTCGCAGCCCCCACAGCAGGTAACAGCAGCGTCATTACATGTCATCTTCAACACTTGTACTGTTATTAATTTGCAGTCGTACTAAGTTGTGATAATTTATGCCCCCAACGTGGCAGTCTGATCACACCTGTGACCTGACAGATTCAAAACATCCACACACCAGTCCCAACAACAGTTACAGATGTGATAAATTAAGGAAAAAGTTGATTAGGCCACTGATGCCTGTCTTACTCATGGAGAATATCTTTGAACACTGGTCTCTCACCTAAAGTTTTAGAAAGTATCAGGAGACAAAACATGAACTTACTCATGGAGAATATCTTTGAACACTGTTTTCTCACCTAGAGTTTTAGAAAGTATCAGGAGACAAAACATGACGTGACCTGTATTGGTGTCACAGTTGCAGATCCAGAGTGTGCGACAACCAGTGGCTGTTTTATCCCCAGATAGCAACCACTTTCACCAGGTGTACTTCCAGCCTACAGGGAACCCACAGGTCTCTAATACACAGCTGACTGCCAGCCCTTCCAACCCACAAACTGTACAGGTAACAATCTCACAAACCAACAATATCACAAGCGAGTCATATAATGTTGGCGTGCTGAGTGAAAAGTTGCCATATGCTTGCGTAAACAAATTTATCTATGCTGAATCTACCTGTTACTTTCAGATACAAGGTGCTCAGCCTGTTGTATTTGCGGGTCAAGGACAAGCCAACTTTGCTGCACCCCAGGGTCAAGCAGCTGTATATTCCTCTCCCCACCCCAGTAACCAGGCACAGGGACAGCAGGGGGCCCCGGCACAGCAGTCCTTCCCCAGCCAGCAGCCGCGCTTCCAACAGCCCCCTCAGGCCCTCCACCCACGACAACGTAAGGACTCCTTTCCACTAGATACTTCTATCGGACAGTATTTGATCACCATTGAAATCTTTTATTTTGATGCACATTTCTTGTCAGACAAAGTCTAACATTGTACTGCACCATTATAGGGCCTCCCACGCCTCAACAGGTGGAAGTGTCGGTGAATTTGAACCACCCCACCTCCCAGGCACCCCAACAACAGCCCCAGGTCTTCATATCCCAGTCGTACCCACAGGTAACTACCACGGCTAGTACTGCATTTCCTTGCAAGCGGATGTTACATTTCAAATGTGGACCTGTTTAGAGCAGTACAGCAAAAATAGCATAGAACCCTGTTATGTACCCCACATAGTGATAGATAATCACATTCCACAGATATCTGCGCTTTCCTTTTCTCCATTGATCACCACCAAAGAAGATCAATGTTCTAGCATGATTCAATGACTGCTGCATTTTTTGCTGTGTTCCAGGCGTCGGGTCCCCATGACCTAAGCAAGGCGAGCCTGGTGAGTACTGTACCGCCGCGTGGACAGACACCTCCACAGTCAGCGGCCCTAGCACCAGGCATCATGCAGCAGTATAGTCAGAACGCCCAACAGGCCAACCCGCGCCAGGTAAATCCACTTGCTGTGTGAAAAATTTGTCTTCATGTGTCGTATGGTTCTCCATGTAGAGTGAGATCCAAGATTTCTTTTCGTAGGTTAATCTGATAATACAATTCGGTTTCAAATGTTTTCAGTTTTGAGTTGTCTGTTTTTTGCAGTCCTTTGTTCCTCGGAGTATGCCTGGTCAAAACATGGCTGGTCAAAGACCCACAAGACCCGTTATTGGCACAAATAGCCAGGTCTTCCAACAACAGTACCCACAAGTGATGCTACAAAATGCACAGCTTGGACAGCAGTTCATCATACAACAGTCTCCCAATCTTGTACAAGTAAGGACAAAAAAAATTATCATTCATCGAAACTCATCAATTAGCATGATATTTGTCACCAGTGACACCACTGAAACAAGACAATTCAACTCTGTCAATTTTGCTTGTAGTATCAATCGGGAAATAGAATGCCACAAGCTTATGGTCAACAACAGCAACAGGCACAAGTTTATCCCAACTACTATGCACAGCCTAGCCAAGGTAAGATGATAGTATAATTATGTTTGACTGGCACTGGATAAAGGGTCATCAATGTGTAGAAAAGCTCTAGACTGTATCAATCTTATTTCCAGGATATGTGGCTCAACAGCCCCAAATGTGGCAGACACAGCCATCTGTCCGCATGCCGGCCAACCAAACGCCCAGCACTGCGGCTCAACAAAACAACTACCCGACGGCCAAACGTGAGAAGAAGAAAATCCAGATCACCGATCCCAACACTGGATTGGATGTCAATCTGGACGAAATAACTGGAGGTCAAAGCAAGCCGAGTGGTGGTACACCTCCGCAGTCGAGTACACCTAACTCTAGAGGCACTCCTGTCAGTGTAAGTTATCATGCTTAATTGGGTGTTTCAAAGGTGCTGTACTACTTTCTTCTGTATCCCTGTCAACTTGATCATGGTTTGACTCGATGCTGTGTTTAGTGGGATGATAAGATGAGGTGTACTGGTCGATTCTCAGTGTCTGATTGTAAACCACTTGTTAGTGTAGGTGCTTCGGTGGGTCAATCAAGCTAAGGGTGGATGTGGTCAGTGATGATAGCTTTTTGACAACATAGACAAGAGATCTTGGTCTCTCTGTGGTGGTTCTTCCATGGCTCTGAGACCACTGGTATTTTGAGTCAATTCATCATGCTTACTCAATCTTTATATCTTGGTGTTGATGGAAAATGGATGAAGTATTTTGGTTTCTGGAACTAGCTTATTTTCCTCCAGCAGCAGAGTGGAGAGGGCACTGCTCAGAATGAGAATGCGAACATTGTCAGGGCTGAGTTCGCCACTCAAGTTGCTGCTACGCTGAGAACTGATAAGTCCGCTACGCCAGGACAAAATGCGCCCACACCTCCACAACAACAGGTTCCCCCTGGTGCACCTCCTCAACAACAGATGGTCCCAGCTCATCAGGGCCAGGCACCGATGACAGGGCAACCTTCGATGCCCGTTCAACCTCAGATGACACCTCAGGGTATGCCACCAAGAATGGTTCAGCCAAATATGGTACCCCCACAAAAAGGCCAGACAGCGCCAGGCATGCCTCAGCAACAACAGCCGACACCACAGGTCATACACCAGCATCCCAATGTCATTGTCCAGCCTATCCCTGGGGGCCCTACCATGCCAATGAACCGACCACAACAAATACCCATGCAAGCTCAACAGATGGTTCAGCAGCAGCAAATGGGGCAACAGCAACAAATGGTTCAGCCACAACAACAGCTGCAACAGCAACAAATGGCTCAGCAGCCAATGGTTCCGCCACAGCAGCCGATAGTTCAACCACAGCAACAGCAACAGATGTCTCAGCAAGTGCATCAACAACAGCCAATGGCCCAGCAGCAGGCACAGGCCCAAGTACAGATGTCTCAAGGTCAGCAGATGCAGAAGGCCGCTGCCACACAGCCTCCTGTACCACAAGATGCCCAGCAGCAAGGATCCCAACAGCAGATGGCCAAGCCAACTGCTGGACCTGCACAAGAAGCCCCCAGGGTTCCCTCTGCTCAAGGAGCACCCCAGCTACGGGACTCACCACAGACACAGAAAGGTCAGACTCCTGTCCCTGTACAGGAGCCAGCTGTTCAGCCACAGACAGAAGAACCAGTTCTTGCCAAGCCTGAGGTCAGTTCTGATGTGCAGTCTTTTGGAATAGTGCACTTTTGCATGATACTTTTGTGGAGTTTTTCAGTTACAATCATTTATGACTTTCCTATTAAGAGGTGCTGGCTGTTTCCTTTCGTATTATACCTTTCGTACATTCATGTCAACTTATAATATTCCACGATGAATATTCACACATTTGTGCACATCAACAGTATTTCTGAACTCAAAGATGCACATTACTTATCTAAAATAAATTCCATGACCTACAGATACTTTGCATTCATCACAAGATGATGACCTAAATGCTTTGTCTGTTTTCAGCCCAAAGCTGTTCCATCATCTGTCTCGGAACCTACCTCAGAGGCTCCCACTTCTAGTGGGGCCACACCTGAGCCAGCACCTGCCAAGGCAGACCAGTCAGAAGCTACCTCCGTGACCTCAAACCAGAGCACTGCGACCTCAGAAGTCCCCCAGCCTGTCCAGCGAGAGACCTCTCCTGCCCAGGTCCCTCAGCCTGCCCAGAAGGAGCCGTCTCCCACTCCAGAGGCCGCCGCCCCCATCCAAGAAGCCACAGCGAGCGAGGAGACTCCCAAAGCTAGTGTCGAGGTCTCCGTGGCCCCAAGTCAGTCAGCAGAGGACGCTGAGCCTTCCACACAAACGCCTCTTCCACAAAGAGAAGACCGTAAGTGCACATCATATCAACAAAAAAATTCTGAACAGCATCATCTGGTCGAATACCATTTGCAAACTGAATGTGTTTCCTCAGTTTATATTTATGACATTAAAGTAACTATTCATTTGTCAAGTAAATCAGAACGTCAATGGAAGGTCATTTGTGAGTTTCATTAAGGATACTGAATATTGATGGAAGTGGAAGCAGACATTCATGAAGATAATCATTTCTGGTCTGGATTTGGCCGGCCATGATTGCCGGTCTGGTAGGGTAGCCTGTGTAAGGACAATTTTGCGTATGAACCAGTAGTGCCAGAGCTGTGATTTACCTTTGCTTCATTGAGAATTCAAATTTTCATTACCGCAGAAGTTTAGTTTCATACTTCCTACTTTCACTTTTGTTTTGTTTATCCATTATACATATGTACATACTATCAGGTGCAAAGTTTTTATTTCGCACACAATCACAAATAAAATTTGAATGTGTGGAACATTTGTGCAGATTTGTTGAAAAATGTCATTATTATCACATTTGGTTCTTCTTTCATCAGATTCAGTTCTTCCTGCAATAATTATCTTGCCAAGCCAAGTGGAAAGATAAATCACTGAGCAGGGTACAACTATTTACATGTACTCAGTGTATGTAGTGACCACATGGGAGTCATGTGCTTTCAGATATACAATATTTCCAGTTCTCACAAAGTTCTGTTTGTAGCTGCTGACACCTGGTGTTGAAAGATAGAAACAATCTTGTATTATGTTTACAATAGGCTACAATAATGTGGAGTGTACATGTGGAGTGTCACGGCTGAGAGTTGGACAAGATCAGTGATCGATAGTAATTGACCATAAATAAGGGACTTGATAGGATTTAAATGGTCAGATGTCAGTGTCTGTCAGTCTCTGTGGGATTAATGAATAAGGGTGACTCCACCTCCCAAGGGAGAAAGTTTCAAGTGCTTGGCCTTGTTTACAGACATCAGTTTATTGGAATTCAGAGGGCAGCTGTATTCCTGGTTACATCAAGCAGGAATTTAAAATGAGAGATGTATTTGTTGTTATGTATGTCGCTTGCAGTCATTGCCCCATACCTGCCCCAGCCCTTACTTCTGTACCTCAAAATCAGCTGTTCCTTTGCAGCACAGCTCAAATTTGACACTTCACAATAAATTTATCATTAGCATTCAATGGACTGTATAGGATCTAACTTAATATAGAAGATAGCTATACAGTGGATCCTGTGTTAAAGACCACCTGGTTTGAGAGACCACCCTGTGTTTTAAGACCGTTCCACTTGGTCCCAAGTGGCCTTTTATCATGTAAATGAACCTGTCATGAGAGACCACCTGTCATTTGAGACCACCTTTTGGGGGTCCCTTGGGTGGTCTTAAAACACAGGATCCACTGTATAGCAAAATTAGGTGTCAAAGAACTGTCAGAGTTGATTGACAAATAATTGAGACACTGAAAAAACCCATCTGCAATGATAGTGAGGTATTTGTGGAATGTTTGTGACAGTCTCTCAGCAGTGAAGCACCAGCAAACATTTAATGCCGGGCTCAGCGTGTTTTATAGCTTGGTTTATCTGACGTGAGGCATAAATTAATACTAGATAGATCCTGTGATGGCAGGGGGGCAGTTTGGAGGACTAGTAGTGAGTGGCCCCTTATCTGCAAGGCCTGTTTCAACTGGTGATTACCAGTTTTGTGACCAGCATGGGTTGTCCTAGATAGTAGTACAAAAAAACCCTGATAAACACAATATATATGTGGCACATGTTATATGTATAGTGCATACTATTATTCTGGGACCAAAAAATATGTGGTATTCCTATTTATGGTAATATGATTCACAATATAATACCTTTTCTTAGCAGCTGATCAGAAAACAATTACAAGTAGAATATGTACAAGCTACAAAGCCTGAGGAGCCAGTGATAAGATAATCAGATAATTAGTAACACATGTCCAAGCTTGACTACATGGACACCAATCCATTAATTAGGCAGGGCCCCTAGACAATTGGTCAGTGACCCAAGACAATGGTGTCATGTGTATTAGGAAGGCAGACAGACTGCCCATGGCCAGGTGCTGTTACATACATGTACAAGTAGGTTCCAGCCTGTGTGTGTGCTCTTGCAGACACAAACAAGCCTCAATTGATGCTATGTGGGGGAGTGTTCTGGCTGATAGAACATGAATAGCTTGGTGTATGCCTTGTGGTCCAATGTGGCTGTTTGTTGTTGCTCTCTGTACATTAGAGCAAACTGAGAAGCTCTTTACCAAGTTGCCTGTAGCACTGCCCCCCCCCCCCCCCACCCACCCACACTGCTCACACTGCTGGCTTGCATGCGTACAGCTACATTTAGACTTTGGCAAAGTTTTCAGGGTCTGATGTGGGAGTGCTGGTAGATAGACAGAAGTGCCCTTAGATGTGGGCTGTCTTGCTCTGCATAGCTCAGACTGCATGGTATTTCCACATGCACATACTTGAATTTGCTTGGTCAGCGGACTTGCCATTTGATATAGGACAATTTAATTGATCTCAAGGATGCCCTTGAGGAGGAAAAAACAAACAAATTAGAGTATTGTCAACTGGAGACCAACAATTGAACAAGTTGAAAGTGACACTTGTGATCACTGGAGTTTGACAGAACATCTGGATTACATGCCGAGTTTCATGGATTATCCTTCCTCTACATGAGTAAAAGACATTGCCTTATGTATTTCTATTGTGGATAACTGTGAACACTATGGACAGAACAGTCTGAAGTATGTAGAGGACAACAAGATGGCTGATTAGTAGTTAGCTTTTTATAGCAGTAGTGGGTAGTCCATAGAGGTGACCTTGACCTTGTTCAGGTCATTTAATTCTTTGCGAGTGGTGCACTTAACATCTCGACAAACATGGGTAAAAAGAACGTAGGTGAGTAGATTTAACTCTGGCCATTAAATATGCATTCATATGTGATGAAAACTTTGTACTTTGCAGCTTTACTAATGCTTTAGTGCTTGTGTATTGAAAAAAACTAAGTACATGCAAACATGTATTGGCTGGTGCTGGAAACAATGGTACAGGGTGTACATGACTAATGAAAACTTGATGTATATACATACATGTGCACAATGCATGAACAAAAATTAGGGAACAATGGATACAAAGTGAACATGTAGTCCTGTCATCATGACCAGTTTTGAGTACTGGCCAAGTAGTGGTGTTTTATGGAATACAGCAGTAATAGCCTTCCTTATGTCATGATATACATCTGTTAATGAGGTTCCAGTTTGCCACCAGGATCGCCACCATGTAATTCGGGTATAGATAAACCATAGAAACAGTCTACTGTGCCAAATACATACAAAAACGTAATAATGTTACATTAAATTTTTGTCGTGTTTGTTTCGGCATAATGCAGACAATGGACATGACGTTTTTTGTACTTCTTGGGTATAATAGACTGTTCTAGAGCCCCAAACGCACATGGCATCAGCAGGTACCCCATTAACTTGATGATACACAAGCAAATAGAAATAAGTGCCTTTTGGAGATTTATAAGCTGGAGGTGATACCTGTAAGCCATGTATAACGTGTTTAAATAAATCACTGATTTATCAGTTGAATTCAGTGTGAAATGTATCAAGGCCAATTAGTCCACTTCCCCTGGCTGTTTGAATATATTATAATGTCTTTATACCAGGACAGTGTGTGCATACTAACTTTAACAGATAGTCATAAAAACATGTGTATTGTCATGTCATTCTTTGACCTACAAACTACTTCAGGACTACATGACGTATCTAAATAGGAGTCGAGGTGTTTATCAATGTTATAGACCTTGTTTATACATACAAAAAATATCATCGCTGGTGCAGATATAAATACACAATATTGAATAGCATATTTACATACCACTATAATGGCACTATTACGTGAAAGCAATAAACATTGCGGCAACTGTGGGGGGGGGGGGGGGGGGGGTAGGGGTGGTTGTGGTGTCCTGCGATGGTGTATGGTGGGGACGCTGTGTTACAAATTATGTAAGACTGCAAGGCGAATAGGATATTGGATGGGGACACATGCATTAGAACTTTGAGAAAGTGGAGTATAAACAACTTACTCCCAAACTGGCAACTGTAGGCCGTAGACATGTTTATCAACACTGCTGGATATGTCAGAGGCTGGCCCAACGCCAGGTCTGATCCAGATTATAGTGGCGGCAGCCTACTGCTGCAACATGTACATCTCTGGGGGTTTGGTGCATCTGGACTCTTCTGGAAGCAGCAGTCTGTACTGGATAGGCAGATCCAGATGAGTGGCCGGTGATGCATATTGCTATATATAGCACTGGGTGATTGATACTTGCCTGCAGTGTTGATCATACAGAAATAGCTGGATTGGGCAATGGGGTTGTGTATATAGTGGAGTTTGCACTCACCTGTGTGTGTGCACAGTTCAAACCAATAACAGGAATCATGTAAAATTTGGAAGCAATACTGACATTCTGTTCATTCTTCTGTGTTGACTGGATTATGCTGCAGCAATAAATCTCTAGGAGAACTAAAATTAATTCATTCTGAAGAACTGATCATCTCAATATATAAGATATTCACTTGTATATGAGATATTGTGTATGGACTTGAGCAGCCTGACTGTGCCATGGGAAATTTTATATAAGTTCAGTGTGATACTGTTTCATAACCAGTTATTGCTTCTTAGCAATATGCTGTGTCGGCAAAATGCAAAAAACACATGCCAAATACTATTAGGTATTAGCCGAGTCGTCAAAAATATCTGGGAGCATTGCCAGTCACAGTGAACATGCACAGGCAGCGTGTCTGGACTATTGATTGATTACCTTGCCTCGCTGGGAGGATACATAAGCAAGTGAAACACTGGGGAATTTATCTGTGTTTCTGAGAAACACTGTGGTTTTTACAACACGAGGCTTTGGAGATAAGATCTCATTGTTCAGTGCTGCACTTTTTGCAATTGTTCACACACCCACTCCCTGTTTCGCACATCCAGTGCTGGTTTCAGAGCTTGTAACTAGGAAATATTGATCCTTGATGTTGTGCACTGTTTGTGTCGGACACAAGTTGCATTATCAGCATATATACCATCTGTTGGTACAAACCGTATGTCCGTGATTTTCCTGCCAGATAAGGATATCAGTATGGCCAAGTCGGGTTCTGTAGTGCACACCAGAGTTTTCAGGTCGAGCAGACGGTATTCTTCACCGAATGCTTATTCACATTTTACACGTATGAGAACTATAGACGAAACAGTTGGTCCTCAGTCTTCTACCTGGGAATATCCTGGTAGGTTTAACAAGTTGAAGAAAATTTGTTACTATCAGCTTCAGTGATGATCTTGCACAGACATGCATATAGTTTCTATTTCATTTTTCAAAAAATTCTGTTTACTCATCGGTAGGTACTAGGTAGGTTGTGATATACGCGCAATACCTGTTTGGTTGACCATATTGTTCAATCTTACATATTTCACACCGTTGTCTTGTTTACCAAGTTCATATCCTTTCACAAATTATTTTTCAGGTAATGATCATTTTTTGAGCCATGTGTTTTTCAGCCAATTTATTTCAAAAAGTTGTATTTTCTGGTGTTTTACAGCGAGGGATAGACGAAAGAAGGGTCCCAAGAATCGATCCAGGGACTTCAATGCCAAGGGTGAAGGCTCAGAAATGGATGCCTTCAACGACTCCAAAGAGGTTCGTGTTGAACACTGTATTCAATTTCTGTTGAATATTTTACAATTGAACTTCAATGGAGAATCTTGAGAAAATTTACAGATCTTCAGAAAATTTACAGAGGAAATTGGTGAAACATATCCTATCAACCTATACCTTTAGGGAGCTTCCAGTCCTGTAGAAGTTCAGGATGGTGCTACAGCTCCTCCAAACAAGGAGTCAACTCCAGACAGGACAGCAGAACAGACCCCAGAAACCACAGCAGCTTCCGAGAAGTCGCGGTCAGCGACTCCTCAGGATAGGCCCCAGGTGCCTGCCAGTCAGGACAAGACTACCACGGCACAACCCGACAAAGCTTCGACCCCCACCGGCCCCGAGAAACTTTCAGCTGTCGGCCCGAGCGAGACGCCTGAGTCATCGGCCAGTCAGGAGGAACAGCGTCGTGTCGCTGAGAGAAATGAGAAAAATTCCAAAGAACATTCTAAAGTGGACGAGTCCAAGGAACCAAGTTCACAAAACAATGATAACCACGTAGTGGACTCAAAAATAGACAAAAGTGAAGTGCCTGTGATAAAGGACAAAATGGAATTAAAATACAAATACAAAGAAGGTAAGACTACAGCCATCAAATGAGTTTTGATACATGTAGATTGTAGACATGATTGTGTTTTGTTGTATATATAGTCTGTGAAATATTCTACTGTGTGTACCACAGACCAGTGGAGTCCCTTGAATCCGGAAGGCAAGAAGCTTTATGATCGAAGCTTCCTCCTTCAGCTCCAATACTCGTCAGAGTCTATGGCCAAACCATATGGGCTTCCACAACTTCCAGACGTTGTCTTAGACACAGTAAGTAGCCATATGAAAGATCTTGGTAGTATTGACATGTTACGGTATCCAGGTGAGCTCACATTTGCATCTTTCTGGTCCCAAATGTCCTGCCTTTGTAAACTGACAACTATGAGAAGACTAAATCTGCACTATTCGAAACTTGGCATGATCTGAAAGTACTGCTGACTAGATGTACTGTGTCTGTTGTAAAATCAACATGCCTAGAAAAATGTGCCCGGTGATTCAAACCTTGTTGTTCTTGAATGTGAATAACAAGGAAATTAACAAGGCCCTACATGTGCGCCTCAAAGGCTGGAAAATGTTTGTGAATATCAATAATATATAAATTCAGATAAAGATATATAAATAATAGTTTTACTCTTCTTTTTACAGCCTATTCCGAGTCGAAATGAGAAGCAGTTTGGCCAGTCACAGTTCTCAAACTCCAAGTTAGATTTCACACCAGCCTACGTTGTTGGACCAAACAGTGGGGGCAAGGTAGGTATCTGTTGTTTTCCACAATTGAAAAATGCCACAAGACAACTTGAAATTTATTCACGTCATTCATGTCATTTTTTTTTCCGCACAAACAGCCACCACCGCACAAGAGCAGCAGTCGGCAGAAGAGTGGTCGAGGGGGTGGTAGTAGTCAGGGTGACCATAGGAAAGTCATCACGCTTCACATCCAGGAGGATGTTAAACTTCACCACACTGAAAATGCCTGGCAAGCCACTGTCAAAAAGGATGTCAAGGGTGTTGAACCTGTTGAGACCGATGAGGATCAGGTAAATTTTTTACGAGAAAGATTATGTACACGTACAATGTATGTACATTATACATTTTCTTGGAATAAACAGTCATCTGACAAGCTGATGATGAATATTCCCATACAGATATATTATTTGAAGAACAAATGAATTCCTCGTTACTGAAGCTTGTCAGATATGTTTTGAAAAAATTAAGATTCTAAACTCTGTTCATGATTGTGTATTTGTATGTGTGTTGCCACTTATTGTATCACAATTATGTCATTCAGATCTAGTTACAAGCTGATGATGAATATTCCCAAACAGATATAGTATTTGAAGAACAAATGAATTCCTCGTTACTGAAGCTTGTCAGATATGTTTCGAAAAAATTAAGATTCTAAACTCTCTGTTCATCATTTTGTATTTGTATGTGTCATGCCACTTATTGTATCACAAATATGTCATTCAGATCTAGTTACAAGCTGATGATGAATATTCCCAAACAGATATATTATTTGAAGAACAAATGAATTCCTCGTTACTGACGCTTGTCTAGATCGATGATTCTTTGCTCAAAAGCTGCATTTACTTTCTGTGTGATGAATACTTGGCTACAGCAACGGTTCCCTAAGGACATAAAATTCAAAGAACAAATGAATTCCATGTGACTGAAGCCTACAATCTCCATGTTCTTTAAGTGCTACCATTTCAAAGATGATGCCAGGCAAATACTGATTTGTGACTGGGGTAATTGCAGGAACTATTCCGCAAAGTGAGGAGTATTCTGAACAAGCTGACCCCTCAGAAGTTCCAAAAGCTACTGCAACAAGTGATAGACCTTGGTATCGACACGGAGGACAAACTGGCTGGAACTATCGACATCACCTTTGAGAAAGCCATCAGTGAACCAAACTTCAGTGTAGCCTATGCAAACTTGTGTAAATGTTTGAGCAATGTGAGTAAAAGCAACAAGTTGATGGTTCAATTTGGAAACATTTGCATGAATATTTTGCGACAAGTGGTAACGAAAGATCATATTTTCCCCATTTCTTCCAGTTGAAAGTACAGCAGAAATCCAACCCTGAGCAGTTTGTGATGTTCCGCAAGTTGCTCCTGAATCGTTGTCAGAAGGAGTTTGAGCGTGATAAAGCAGATGCCTTAGACCTGGAAGAAATGCAGCGAGCTATTGATGAAGCTCCAGCAGTAAGTATTGTGAAATCAATAGTTCTTGTTCATTGGCTAGTGTTGACGATTTCCAGACAAAGTGAAGTGTTGATGATGCAATTTAAACTGGAAATGTTGTTGTGCAGGAGAAGAAGAAAGAGTTGACTGCTGAGAAGGACCTAGCAGAGATGAAGGCCAGGAAGCGCTCACTAGGAAATATCAGGTAGCAACGTGGTATTGAATTGAGTTGTCAGATCTATAGTTTTGTTTGGACCATTCTGCTAGCATGAGCATGATAATGAAATTCTAGCCTTGTAGATATGATTGATCTAGAACTGATTGTCTTTCTTTACTGAACACTAATTCATGTTTACCTGTCTGATTTCAGGTTTATTGGAGAATTGTTCAAGCTTAGGATGTTGACAGAAGGCATTATGCATGACTGCCTGCTGAAGTTGCTCCGTGCTCAAGATGACGACAGCTTGGAGGCCCTGTGTAACTTGCTGAAAACCATAGGCAAAGATCTTGATGAAAAGTCCAAGGTAATCCAGCCAGATTTGATAGAATCTTCAGCGTTTGGATTAAATTCAATACATCTATCTGAAAGTGGCATATGTGTATGTCGGAGGGAACTGTGTGTATACCTAGCAGTTTGATCATATTGTTCTCTCACAGCAAAGGGTGGACCAGTATTTCAGTCAACTCCAAAAGCTTGTAGACAGCAAGAAGCATTCCTCCAGACTGCGTTTCATGATGCTTGATGCAATTGATCTCAGGAAGGTACAGACAGACCTTGAACAATTTCATGTTCCCTGGGAGTATAAGAATATAATGTGGGCTGTGAACTGATGAATTCGTTACGGGTTATTTGAGGATATTGGGTGATTGCTATTAAAGCTTTACAGATTAGATGCAAGTACAGATAACATCAACTTTGTTGCATTTATTAGAATGACTGGGTGCCACGCAGAGAGGACAATGCTCCCAAGACGATAGAACAGATTCACAAGGAGGCTCACCAGGAGGAACAGCAGAAAAAACAACAGCTGCAAAACATGCCTGCTCACGATCACAAGGGCAAAGGCAGAGGTATTAAACCTTACCCTGGAAAGGCCTGAGGAAGTTATCGATAGTCATGTTTGCTTGAGTTGGGAATATGAACTGATGAGGGAATTTTGTCTGGTCAGGTGGTCGTGGTAGTCAGTCCGGCAGCCGCGGACAGCAAGGAGAAGATGGTTGGACTCCTGTCAAACCGGCCAAGACACCATCCATTGACCCATCCAGGATGAAGATCACAAAGGTATGTTTAGAATGATATAGCACTTATCACATTTAATGTATTCAAATGTGTTCTTTGCAGTTGTTAAGATGAATGAATATTTTGTAATAATGATTCTATGATGTTGCTGTTCACCCTAGAACACCTTGGATGAGAACAGCATTTCTTTGGGTCGTCCCGGAAGCTTTGGTGCCTGGGGCCGTGGAAGCAGTGGAGGCTCAAAACAAGCAGCAGCCAAGGAAGAAAGACCAGCAGCGCCTGGTAACAGGTATGTTACTGTTACTGGCTCTGCGATAGAAATAGTGAAAGAATATTATTCCCTTTTCGAGACGTACTGGCCATCTATACTGATGTCTGTGTTGCATTGTATATATCATCTCCAAATGTATAAATCACACCGACTTGTCTGACAGGTACTCATTGCTAAGCGGTGGTGGCGGCGGGACTGGAGAGGTTGCAGAGTCAACACGTCATCCAGTGGGCCGTGGTGGCGGAGGGACTATGTACCCCAGCGGCAGAGAAGGAAAGGGTGGTCGCCTGTCACAGGGCAGAGACCGACCTCCACTTGCCTCAAGGCCATCCCAGGAACAGGAGAGGGAAGCTGCCTTGCAACTCGCCAGGTGGGTACCATGGCAATAATACTCGAATATATCCGGAAGCTGTGAAATGTTGAGAGTTTGATAGATAACAAGTATTTTCTGAAACTGGATTAATATTTGGGGATCTGAAGGAAGCATGGTGTATTCTTGCAGGAATATCGGCACTCCTCGCAGTACGAGTGGCAGTCGAGCGTCTGGAGGTTCCAGAAACCAGAGCCGTGACAGCAGCCGAAACCGTAGTCGAGATAACAGTCGAGGCCGTGTTCCGTCCGGAGACCGGGCTGCTGACAAACGACCGTCCAAATCTCAGAAAGAACTTCCGATTGAAGAGATAGAAAAGAAGTCCAAGGCGCTCATGGATGAATACTTACATATCCACGATCTCAAGGTCATACAGTTATAATCTGTAAACTGATGTTGAGATTTCTCACAATGTGTTACCTATTTACAGTACTCGCAGATGCATGTATATCATTGGAGTTTGCACATTTTGTGTTTTATAGGAGGCCTTACAATGCCTGTCTGAGTTAGAGTCGCCACAGACCATTCACAGAAGTGTTGAGATCATTCTGACACATGTTTTGGAGCGATCAGAGAAGGCCCGACAGATGGGCAGTCACCTTCTACATGAAGCTATAAAACAAAAAGTTATCTCACCCGATAATTATAGTCAGGGGTAAGATACATGTAATGTTGAAGTCAAGTAATGGTACTGATGTAACTGCTGATTCTCATAAAGGAATTGCTAAAAGAATATGCACAATTTGGGTACATTTATTGGAGAATAATATCTGTGTTGACAGTATGAGATTGGTGCTGGAGTTTGCGGATGACATGGCGATTGACATCCCACAAATCTGGAAGTACCTCGGGGAGCTGATGGGGCCAATGATTGAAGACGGAGTGTGGCATATCTCCAACCTAAAGAACGTCTGTGATGTCTTGTTGCCCTTCAACAAAGCAGGTGTCCTCGTCTCGCATGTGCTACATAATGCTGCTCGCAGGCTGGTACGTGCACAGGCTGATAGGCCTGAAATTCTTGTGTTTTGACTCCATTTTCACAGTGCTGATGAATCAAATCCATTGTCACTGAACGCTTCTTAATTGCCGGTCAAAATTTGCTTACCTAGGGCCACATCAAAGTGGGAGAGCTCTGGAGAGCAGCACACATGTCATGGTCAGATTTCCTTCCACCTGGTGACAATCTTCAAGACTTCCTTGCTCGTGAGAAGCTAGATTTCACTGTTGGGGAAGAGGCGCCGAGGTCTCCAGAGGCATCAACAATGCCAATAGATATAATACAAAAGGGCCTTGAGGGGCTCATCACAGAACAAGAGGTAAGTTTGTGCCCTCGGAAATCACTCTTTGTTTGGAAGAATTAAATTTGATACACGTGGGATATACAACTAACTCGTTTTCATTTTCAGGCCGTCAATGAAGTAGTGTTTGACTGGATAAATGCCAACGTATCAGAGAGTCGCACAAAAGATCCACAGTTCATCCGTGCCTTAATGAGTGTAGTCTGCCAAAGTGCTATCATCGGCCAAATTGGAAGTTGCAAGGTGGACGCCGAGCGTATCAAGAAGCGTTGTATCTTGCTGCAGCGATACCTAGACCATGATGCCAAACTTGAGCTTCAAGCTCTCTATGCACTTCAGGCATTAGTTCATAAACTGGAGCATCCTCCAGGTGGGTGTCTTGTCAAGAGTCTGTTCTTCAAACTATGTTGACGTTTGTACTTTGATTGACTCAATAGTTGCGATCTTTCACTCATGTGTCATCTTTTATTCATGTCTTGCAGAGGTGCTACGAGTTTTCTTTGACACTTTGTACGATGAGGACATTATATCGGAGGATGCCTTCTATCAGTGGGACAGCAGTAAGGACCCGGCCGAGCAGGCTGGTAAAGGTGTAGCCGTGGCGTCTGTTGTGCAGTTCTTCACGTGGTTACGAGAGGCCGAGGAAGATGATCCAGAGGCCTCGAGTAAATAGAGTACTACAGAACTCCTAGGCAATTGTACAGCTATCCTTACTGAGTAGTTACACATCCTACTGTGATCTCTTCGTGTGTGAGAGACACTCGTGTGACTTGGATTATAAAGGACACATTTCCTCCTACCAGAGCCTTCAAAGTCTAACCTGTATATAGTGATGCTACTTCCTACATGCGAAGGCAGCTGTGGTAGGATAACCATGGAAACAGTCACTGCTGACAGGAATGTACGTCTGTGTTGTGTTGTTGATTTGTTTGTTGAATGTAGTTTTTCCTGTGACACAAACACATGGACAAGACCAGATATCTCTGGCATGCAAGAAGTGTGAATAAATGACATGAAATGTTACAAAGTATCATCAACGTTATTTGCCTTCAAGTCAATATGAACTTGCCCTTGGATAACAATTGCCTTATTCAAACGAAACAATCTAGCCCGAGAGGATATAGTGCAGTGAACAAAGTCTTCATGAAATCTGGTGGCGATACTGAAACTTGTTTGGGATTTCCGGATACAAAATGATTGACAATGAAAAGAGAACTTCAGAACGATCCTTGAACACTGCACGTTTCCAGAAAACACATCTAGTTCACAAGAAAGGAGGACGCAGGACTTTTACAAGCAGACATTCGTCTTTCCTAATCTATTTGACATTGGATTACCTGAGTCAAACGCTTGATGTAATACTGTGCTTTCAGCAGCAGGAGTATATTGCCTTGCTTTGTACTCACTACCACGTGTAGGGGTTTATTCTTTATTTCTGTGATGTTTCCGTACATTTGACTCTGAGAGCTTGCTGATTGACTCTCTCTGCTCCGAGTCTGAGGGATGTCTACTCTTTGCAGCGCAGTGCTGGGCGTTAGAGAACTGATAGAATGATCAGGAAGACTTGGCATACTAATTACCGGCACAGAGCGCTACCAGCTGAGCATATCTCCAGTTGTACTCTTGGCAGGTTTTGAAGTCCAGCTGAATCGTCTTCTATTCACAGTGTAAATGTGTTGCATGTCTGTAAAGCATGGTGTTGAAGCCAGAATTTATGCTGTCTGTTTCAATCACATAGGTGTTACAATGCTCATGTATTCCAGGGCAAGTATTTGTTCTCACCAGGGGTTGAAGTGTTCATTCTGTCTTGGTGCTACAATGATGTGCGCACTGTAGTGTTGATGTGTGTGACACGATACCTGTAAAATTCTTTCTTAAACTTAAAATAAAAAAATGAAATGACAATGTTTCTGAGCACTAACAGGTTAATGGCCCTTGTCTGGCGAGTACATCATGGCTAGTATTTAATTCTGTACCTACCGGTAGTATTTATTATTGCTTGTTTTGTGTATACTTTGTTGCAATGCATTCCACTGTTGTTGTTGATGTTGGAGTTCTTTTGGGGGGACGAGTGGAATTTGCAGGGAATATAAAATTTTAGTTCGGTTGGTTTGTTTTCATGTGCTGTTACACCAAATGTCTGAATATGTTCATTTAACAAACACTCAAATACTGCATGTATTGTTGCAATTATGAAAATGCAGACATTTATTGTGTTTTTGGTGACGTTATATTTTGATTTTCGTGTTGGTCAAGATTTGGACAAAAAGTGTGAATGAATTGGAGTGCATGTGTACATTGTACTGTATATTGAAATGAGTGTGTAGGAGTTACACGCTATTGGCTCAAAGCCACCACTTGTTCGATGATTGGAATGATGGTCGAGTTTGCAACTGGAAGAAAACGAGCGCATTGTCTATATTTAGCTATGTCCAGTAACCATGGTAACAAAATGCTATACCTGCTGGAGCTATCTGTGTCATCAATGTAAAAATATCAAAAACAACCGATGGCTCAATCAAGTAAATGTTTCATGAATACATTATAATTATGTCATACGACTATTTATAGCATGGTATAATTGTATGTCATATCCGAAGTATGTAAGTTCATCGTTACCTCTGCTGCAGGAACCCTGGTGGGAAGTATTATTTGTTTCGAGTTGACCACTGGAGAATGTTATAACAGAACTAGAGATATGCTCGGTTGTCCAGCTGGTGGTGTATTGTTATGAGTGGAGTGATGTTTGCAGACTATACATTCCTGATGAGCCATGGGGGTGGCTTCAAAGGAGAGAGATATAGTTGCAATGGTCATCGACACTCAGACCGGATCAGGAGGGTTCTTAATACCAGAAATTTACTTATGCTGCAGAGTATATATGATGTGTGCAAAAACCCAGCATAGCGCAAGCACCATTGCCCTCTAATGCAAGATTGATACTTGCGTAATAGCGTGGCCGTGGCCGTTTCGATAAAATGTAAATAGTGTATCCACGCAACAACGCAACACGAAAATAAAACGTTTAAATTGGTGTTCTGTTCTCTGTTTTTTCATTCATCTAAATTTGTAGTTCAAATTGGGCGAGTTACGTAAAGTAGTGAAATAACTTGAACATCAATGATCAGAAAGTGTAGTTCTGTGTGTGGAAGTGATTTGGCTTCAATTGCTGAAACAGATCCTATATGCTTGAAGAGCATTGGTATGTACTGTAGGAAGTTCTATATGAGATCTTTTTGATGAACTTGATATCAGATTACCCAACTCGCAGTTTTCGGGTTTGCATGTCAATCAGGGGGTGTAATGTAAATTTAAAGTATATTACTCATATAATTGTAAGGTAATGGTGGCTTGGGAGTGAAATGCAAATATGATGTGAACTTCTTGGAAGATATTGATCCGAGTTCATAATGGGAACTATGGTCAAAACGGCCATTTTTTCCCCCCAGGAAGTTTCTCAGCCATTTTCTCAAAAACTGAGCAGTTTTGAGATTTTTGATTTCGTACCTGTGTATAAGTTTCGTGCTCCTGAATCGCCGGTCTTGAAACAAACAAAATTTCTCTCCTTTGAAATTTCGGGACTTTTATCCTTCATAATGGGAACTGCCTCAACTGTACTCAAAGAAAGCTTGAAGGTAGTGACCTTCGATGACCTTGAAAGGTCGAAACAGATGTTGTTTAAAAACCAGACAGTTTTTAAGAATATGGCAAAGTCCAAAATTGGCCGTTTTTTGTCGAAAATGAACGCCATTTTGAAATAATCGCAAAAATCAACAAATTAAGAAATACCTCTTTCTTGGAATATTTCAAGGTATTTTTTTAGGTTACCGGACCTATGGTCCGATAACCTATTGGCATGGCGTTGCGTCCGTCGTCCGTCCGTCCGTCCGTCCGTCCGTCCGTCGTCCGTCCGTTCACATTTTTATCTTTAAAGTATACGGTCCGATCTTTCTGAAATTTTGCACAAAAATACCTAAAAATATTCCCAGGAAAGGTTTTTTTTAGTTTTTTGATTTTCGCATTTTTTTCAAAATGGCGGCCATTTTCGACGAAAAATACCTGATTTTGGACTTTGGCGGCCATTTTCTCAAAATCTGTTCAGTAACTTTTTTTCTTTTTGATACATAACACTCCTCATATGTACTCCTGTGATGTGTATCAGTTTCGTCGCGCTTGAATCGCTCGAAGTGGGCCATTTTGGCCCAAACTCGGCCCAGATAGGACTTTCCCTTGTTAAACTCTCCTATGCTTCATAATGGGACACATTACGCCTAATATCTCACTTAATATTGAGATTAGAGACTAGGAATCAATTGTGGACATATAGGAAATGATATATACTGAATATTCTCGTGACCTTGAATTTGACCCCTGACCTCGGTTTCAAGGTCAGAACGACCATTTTCGTCGAAAAATGGCCAATTTTGGACTTTGACGATCGTTTTCTCAAAATCTGTTCAGTAACTTTTCTTCTTATTGATGCATAACACTCCTCATATGTACCCCTGTGACATGTATAAATTTCATTGCCCTTGAATCATTCGAAGTGGGCCATTTTGGGCCCAAACTCGGCCCAGATGTGACTTTCCCATGTTAAATTTTCCTATGCTTTATTATGGGACACACTAAGCCTAATATCTCACTTAATATTGAGATTAGAGATTAGGAATCAATTGTGGACATATAGGAAATGATATATGCTGAATATTCTCGTGACCTTGAATTTGACCTTTGACCTCATTTTCAAGGTCACAGGACAAAATGGCTAATATATTGCTTATTATCGACTTTACAGCTTAGAAATCAATCGTGAACATATAGGAAATGATATATGCTGAATATTCTCGTGACCTTGAATTTGACCTTTGACCTCATTTTGAAGGTCACAGGACAAAATGGCTAATATCTCGCTTATTATCGACTTTACAGCTTAGGAATCCATTGTGAACATATAGGAAATGATATATGCTGAATATTCTCATGACCTTGAATTTGACCTTTAACCTCATTTCCAAGGTCACAGGACAAAATTGCCAATATCTCGCTTATTCTCGACTTGACGGCTTAGGAATCAATTGTGAACATATAGGAAATGATATATGCTGAATATTCTCGTGACCTTGAATTTGACCTTTGACCTCATTTTCAAGGTCGCAGGACAAAGTGGCCAATATCTTGCTTATTAGCGACTTTGCAGCTTAGGAATCAATTGTGAACATATAGGAAATGATATATGCTGAATATTCTAGTGACCTTGAATTTCACCCTTGACCTAAATTTCAAGGTTAGTCTTTTTATTTTCAAGGTCAGAATACAAAATGGCTTATATCTCGCTTATTATCAAATTTACAGCTTAGGGGTCCATAGTGAACATATAGGAAATGATGTATGCTGAATATTTTGGTGATCTAGAATTTGACCTTTGATCTCATTTTCAAGGTCAGAGAACAAAATGGCTAATATGTCACTTATTATCATCTTTACATCTGCCCCTGATGACGCCAGTGTGTCTTTGGATAAACTATTTGGTCGGGCTTTGTTTCTATTGCAAAATGTTGTATTTTACGTTTTTTATTGGCATCATCAAAATTTGATTGTATTGGTGGTAATAGATTGATACTTACATTTATACCACTGAGTCGGTGTCACTGCTGGCGGACGTTAAATCTGTCCCCGAGGATACCATCAACTCAGTAGCCTTCGGGCTTGTGATGGGGTACTTTTGTACTTGTCATGTATCTATTCCATGGGGTTAGATTCGGATTTCTAAATTATTTTCATAGGTTGTTGGGCAGATGAATACTAATTCCATCTGGTGTACAGTAGAAA
The DNA here is from genome assembly GCA_949152475.1 of Terebella lapidaria. Classification (NCBI taxonomy): domain Eukaryota; kingdom Metazoa; phylum Annelida; class Polychaeta; order Terebellida; family Terebellidae; genus Terebella; species Terebella lapidaria. The sequence continues at coordinate 17,448,759 of OX424555.1, read as the reverse complement.
CAACTACATTTAACACATTGTCTGCCCCTGAAGACGCCAGTGTGTCTTTGGATAAACTATTTGGTCGGGCTTTGTTTGTTTCTATTGCAAAATGTAGTATTTTACGTTTCTTATTGGCATCATCAAAATCTGATTGTATTGGTGGTAATAGATTGATACTTACATTTACAGCATAGGAATCAATTGCGAATATAGAGGAATGATATATACTGAATATTTTCATGACCTTGAACTTGAACTTTGACCTCATTTTCAAGGTCACATCACAGAATGGCTAATGTCTCACTTATTATCGACTTTACAGCTTAGGAATTTATTGTGGACATACTAGAAGTGATATATTTGTTAAAAATTTCATGGCCTTGAATTTATCAGTGACTTTATTTTCAAGGTCACTGGACAAAAGGCTAATATCTAAAATGTATATTGTCCGGTAACCTTTCTTAGCCCTTGGGCTAATTTTTTTGCAAAATTTCAGAAAGATTCGACCGTAAACTTTAAATATGAAAATGTATACGGACACGATCAACGACGGACAACCAAAGGTCCGGTAACCTAAAAATGTGGACCGACGGATGATGGACCCAACGCCATGCCAATAGGTTATCGGACCATAGGTCCGGTAACCAAAAAAAAATAATCATATTATCGGTAGCCCCCGATAATAGACTCAAGTCCAGATACACGTGTACGTGGACGTGGCCATTACGTGAATAATTTTTAAAAAATAGCCCAAGGGTTGGAAGAGGTTACCGGACAATATATGTTTTATATTTTAGATATTAGTCAATATTATTCACTCGGTGGTATTCTCAATGTAAGGACACTCCTGATTAGACGATTTTTACCACGTGACCATCCTACATACTCTATATTGGACGGCAAAAATGTATATTGGACGGTTTTGTGTTTATCAGCCAATCAGAACGCGTGTGGCATCTGGGTTTTCCCCACTCTGGGTTTCTCCTACATTCATTGGTAAATAATATAGCAAATGTTGGATGTTGAGAGTCGTCCAATATACAGTTTACGGGATTCAGGAATGTCATATTGACCTCGGCTGACGCCTCGGCCAATATGACATTTCTTCATCCCGTAAACTGTATATTGGACTCCTCAACATCCAATATTTGCATATTATGTCCCATGACCTTGAAAATAAGGTCACTGGTCAAATTCAAGGTCACGAGAATATTCAGCATATATCATTCATTTCCTATATGTCCACAATTGATCGCTGAGCTGTAAATTCAATAATGAGATAAATATTAACAATTTTGTACTGTGACCTTCAAAATGAAGTTAAAGGTCAAATTAAAGGTCCTCAGAATATTCGGCATTCATCATTTCCTATATGTCCACATTTCTAATTGAGATATTAGGAATAATGTGTCCCAATATAAAGCATCGAAATTTAACATGGGAAAGGCCCATTTGGGCTAAAATGGCCCACTTCAGCATATAAGACAACAGCTTCACTACAAAGCTTATGGTGATCTGTCTCACTCAGACCGGTGATTCAAGGGCAACGAAATCACAAAGGTACACAAGGGGAATCTCACCTGACAAATACCTCAAAACAGTTTTTGAGAAAATTGCCGCCAAAGGCCAAAATTGGGCACTTTTTTTGACAAAAGAGCCGTTTGACCTTTCAAGGTCATTGAAGGTCAAATTTAAGATCACCACCAAAACTGCAATATATGATTTCTCCTTTGATTGTGCCAATATTTAAGCTCTATCTTGAAATGCTCTAGGAGTCAAAAAAAAATAAATAAATTAGCCCAAGGGCTAAGAAAGGTTACCGGACAATATATATTTTAGATATTAGCCTTTTGTCCCGTGAGCTTGAAAATAAGGTCATTGGTCAATTCAAGGTCACAAGAATGTTCAGCATATATCAGTTCTAGCATGTTGATTAGCAATCATTGATTAGCAAGCTGTAAAGTCGATAATAAGTGAAATATTAGCCATTTTGTGATCTGACCTTGAAAACGAGGTCAAAGGAAAATTCAAAGTCAGGACAATATTCAGCATATATCATTTCCTATATGTCCACAATAGATTCCTAAGCTGTATAGTCGATAATAAGCGAGATATTAGCCATTTTGTGTTCTGACCTTGAAAACAAGTCCAAAGTCATCAAAATATCCAGTGTATATCATTTTCTATATGTGCACAATTGGTTTCCAAGCTAAAAAGTCAATAAAGGAGCAAGATATTAGCCATTTGGTCCTTTGACCTTGAAAATGAGGTCAAAGGTCGAATTCAAGGTCATGGCAATATTCAGCATTTATCATATTCTATATGTTCACAATTGATCCCTAAGCTGTAAAATCGATAATAAGTGAGATATTAGTCATTTTGTCCTGTGACCTTGAAATTTATGTCCGAGGTCAAATTCAAGGTCATGAGAATAATCTGTATATATATTTTCCTACATGTTCATAATTGATTCCTAATCTGTAAAGTCGATAATAAGCGAGATATTGGCCATTTTGTTTTGTGACCTCGAAATTGGGTCAAAGGTCAAATTCAAGATCATGAGAATATTCAGTATATACCATTTCCTATATGTTCACAATTGATTCCTGAGCTGTATAGTCGATAATCAGCAAGTTATTAGCCATTTTATGCTCTGACCTTGAAAATTAGGTCAAAGGTCAAATTCAAGGTCACGAGAATATTCAGCATATATCACTTCCTATATGTCCGCAATTGATTCCTAAGCTGTAAAGTCGATATTAAGTGAGATATTAGCCATTTTTGTGCTTTGACCTTGAAAATTAGGTCAAAGGTCAAATTCAAGGTCATTAAATTATTCGGACTACATCATTCCCTATGTGCACAATTGATTCCTAAGCTGTAAAGTCGATAATAAACGAGATATTAGCCATTTTGTGCTTAGACCTTGAAAATGAGGTCAAAGGTCAGATTCAAGGTCATCAAAATATTCTGACTATATCATTCCCTATATGTGTGCACAATTGATTCCTAAGCTGTAAAGTCGGTAATAAGCGAGATATTAGCCATTTTGTGCTCTGACCTTGAAAATCAGATCAAAGGTCAAATTCAAGTTCATGACAATATTCAGAATATAACATTTCCTATAGGTTCACAATTGATTCCTAAGCTGTAAAGTCGATAATAGCGAGATATTAGCCATTTTGTGCTCTTAACCTTGAAAATGAGGTCAGAGGTCAAATTCAAGGTCACGAGAATATTTAGCATATATCATTTCCTATATGTCTTGATTCCTAAGCTATAAAATCGATAATAAGTGAGATATTAGCCATTTTGTCTTGTGACCTTGAAAATGAGGTCAAAGGTCAAATTCAAGGTCATGACAATAATCTGCATATATAATTTCCTATATGTTCATAATTGTTTCCTAAGCTGTGTAAAGTCGATAACAAGCGAGATATTCGCCATTTTGTCCTGTGACCTTGAAAATGAGGTCAAAGGTCAAATTGACGGTCATCAGAATATTCAGCATATATCATTTCCTATATGTCCACAATTGATTCCTAAGCTGTAAAGTCGATAATAAGTGAGATATAAGCCATTTTGTGCTCTGACCTTGAAACTGAGGTCAGAGGTCAAATTCAAGGTCACGAGAATATTCAGCCTATATCATTTCCTATATGTCCACAATTGATTCCTAGTCTCTTATCTCAATATTAAGTGAGATATTAGGCATAATGTGTCCCATTATAAAGCATAGGAGAATTTAACATGGGAAAGTCCAATTTGGGACCCGTCGAGAAAATGAAAATGGCCGCAACACTCAGACCGGTGATTCAGGGGCAACGAAACTTATACACATCACATAGGTATATGAGGGGAATCTTTTGAATAAAAATCTCAAAACTGTCTGAACAGTTTTTGAGAAAATGGCCGCCAAAGTCAGAAATTGGCCGTTTTTCGGCAAAAATGGCCGCCATTTTGAAAAAAATGCGAAAATCAAAAAAAAAAAAAAAACCTCTTGAAATATTTTTAGGTATTTTTGTGCAAAATTTCAGAAAGATTCACCTGTAAACTTTGATTATAAAAATGTGGACGGACGACGACGCCGCTGACGACGCCGACGGACGACGGACGCAACGCCATATGTTAACGGACCATATGGGTCGGTAACCTAAAAACTAAAACAGCACCAAGGGTGCTGTAGCTTACTGGCAATCATGCGTGTTGCATAGGAAGCTGATTTTCCAACATATAAATTGTTACACTGATGTTAAAATCTATTGTTAAAACGTGTTGCTAGAAAACACATTTTCTGTATGGATTATAATCATGATAATACAAAATCAAGTTACATCTTGAAAGATTTTTTTTCGTTTTGGACATATTTTCACAGACCGTCGATTCAAAGGCAACAAAACTTATACACATGACAAAGTTACATAGGGAGAATCTTATGTATTTCGAGGAAAATTGTCTGAATAGATTTTGAGAAAATGGGACCTTCCATGGTCATTCAAGGTCATACCCAAGTTCACCATTCAAACCGCAATATATAATTTCCCATTTGAATGTGCCAATACTTAGGCTCTATCTTGAAGTGTTCTATGAGTTTACTCCGCACAGCCCGAAATCTAGACCACAATGATTTTTGTTTCGAAACATGCTCATTGGAGACTTGATATGCACAAATTGTCATATGAGGTAAAAATGTTTGTCCATAGGGCTTAAGTTTGTATTTTAGGCATGTAGGAAGTCCTATATCGCGCGTCTTTGGTTACCTTGAGGTTGACCTCAGATGACCTTGAAAGCTATATCTCAAGTCCACGGTGAATTCAAATGTTTGGCTTCTACACACAAAATGTTTGTGGATTGGCATTATAGGAAGTCATATATGGCACATATTTTGGTTACTTTGAACGAGCTTGAAGGCTGAATCTCAAGGTCACACCGGAAATGAAATGTGTAAATAGGCCTCTACATACAAAATGCTTGCAGATAGAGCTTATGTTTGTATTATGAGCATATAGGAAGACGTATATGCCACAACCAATGGTGGCTTTGAACTTTACCTCAGATGACCTGGAGTGATAAATCTCAATGTCACGTAACATCTTTTTGTGACCTTGAACTTGACCTTAGACGACCTTGAAGGCTGAATTTATAGGCAATGCTTGGCCTGAAATATAGGAATGAGCCTCAACAACTGTAGATAAAACTCACATTTGTAGTATGAACATATAGAGACTATGCTCACCTATTAGTGACATTGAAGTTCACAAAGATGGCTAATATCTCACTTATTATCGATTTAGAGCTTACACCTTAGGAATCAATAGTGAACATATAGGAAATGATTACGCTGAATATTCTCATGACCTTGAAGTTAACCATTGACCTTATTTTCGAGGTCAGAACACAAAATGGTTAATATCTCGCTTATTATCGAATTTACAGCTTAAGAATCAATTGTGAACATATAGGAAATGATATACGCTGAATAATCTCCTGACCTTGGATTTGACCTCATTTTCATGGTCACAGGACAAGATAGCTAATATCTCGTTTATTATCAATTTTACACATGAAATGATATATTTGCCAAATATTCTGATGACCTTTAACTTCATTTTCAAGGATACAGGACAAGTTAATATCTCTCCTGTTATTGAATTTCCAGCTTAGCAATCAATTGTGGACATATAGGAAATGATATACTGTAAAACGACTAATTTTGGCGGACGATTTATTTGGCGGATTTGGCAGTAGGGGAAAAACCGCCAAATTAAATCGTTCGCCAAATCAACTAGCTATATGTTAAGATATATATGTGGTTCTGAAACCGCCAAATTAAATCTCCAAATAACGTGGGGCTCACAACCGCAAAATTTAATAGCTGCCAAAATTAGTCGTTTTAGTATGCTGAATATTTCCGTGACCTTATTTTCAAAGTCAGAGCACAAAATGTCTAATATTTCGCTTATTATCGAATTTACAGCTTAACAATCAATTGTGAACATATAGGAAATGATATACTGAATATACTCGTGAGCTTGAATTTTACCTCATTTGCAAGGTCAGAGAAGAAAAATTCTAATATCTCACTTGTTATCGACTTTACAGCTTAGGAATCAATTGTGGACATAAAGGAAATGTTATATGCTGAATATTCTCATCACCTTGAACTTGACCTTATTTCCAAGGTCAGAGCACAAGATGGGTGATATCTTGCTTATTATTGACGTTACAGCTTAGGAGTTAATTGTAGACATATAGGAAATGATATATACTGAATATTCTCATGACCTTGAATTTGACCCTTGACGTTATTTTCAAGGTCAGAGTACAAAATGGCTAATATCTCAATTGACCTATCGCTGAACCCATTTGTCCGAGTCTTTTTACGCCATTTACGACGCATTCTGCAAAACGCTATTATTGGCCAAAGAGTAATTTCCCCGACGTAATTTGTGAAACTTGGACAACTTTTGTGGGCTTTGGCGATAGGTCAATTATTATGTACCTTTTAGCTTAGGGACCAATTGTGAATATATAGGAAATGATATATGCTAAATCGTCTCTTTACTTTGACCTCATTTTCAAGGTCACAGGGCAAAATGGCTAATATCTCGTTTATTATAGATTTTACAACTCGAGAATCAATTGTGGACATACAGGAAATATTATATATACCGAATATTCTGATGACCTTTAATTTGGCCTTTGACCTCATTTTCTAGGTCACAGGACAAAATTGTTAATATCCCTCTTATTATTGAATTTACAGCTTAGCAATCAACTGCGGGCAGATATACTGAACATTCTCAGCATATTGTCCGGTAACCTTTCTTAAAATTGTTTTTAGTGACTTTATTTCAAACATCCACACATTATATCCACCAAAACTAATTCTTTCACAGGGTGTACTGAAAGATAATACAATTACAACCACCACATACAGTGGCATACAACCCAATGTTCAAAACCATAAAATTAAACAGTCACCATGTTTAGTCTTCCCACAATGATGATCATAGGCCATCACCAAATATATGATCTATGAACACTGTGCGTTCATTGAAAATTTATGACCATTTCCAGTGTACCATACATTGTTGTGATACATACTGTGATACATATGATGGCAATGTTCAGTAGTCAGACCTCGACAATGCGATGGATTGCCTGGCCTGCACAGATATATAGTATATATATGACAACATCGAATGTATTTCATAGTGCAGTGTTTAACTGTCATATGTTGTACAAGGATGGTTTGTAAATATCTGGACATTGAGGTGTACAATGAGACAGGGCAATCATGATTACCGGTACCCACCAAAATGTTACAAAACTGAGCTTGTCTCAACCAATTTCTTGTCAGACGACTTTGATTTAGCTACTTGTATCAATTTTGACATTCGCTCCTCAGTGACCAGGTAAAAGTATACCTCTAAAATGGTGTTTGATGTGAACACGCATGAGGATAAACACAATTCAAACGATAAATCTCACATTTATGATCCTTTAATACCATACGCAAATATACACCACAAGAATACACAAACACTAATAAGTGGAACATGTAAAGATACGCCGACAACAGAGAATATATTTTTAATGCATTTATATATGAACATGTGCAACAACAGAAAACACAAGAACTGATGATTTGAGGAGCTTATTTCTTTTTCTTCCCTTTCCCAGCAGGTGGCGCTGATGCTTCACTCTCAGTAGATGTTCGTGCTGGTTGCCATGGCAATGGTTTATGTCTGTACATAGGCCATGGAGGTAAAGTCAGCTGAAATGACAAATCATATTGAAAAAATCATTGACATATTACTCCTACTTTACCGTAAACATGAAACTCATAGGTAATTGAACTCTCTAATGACAAACATGATTGACAAAATTTCAACTTTTTACTAATGAGCTACCAGCAAAAAGATAGTTAGGAAAATGTGCATTTTCAAGGACTGTGTCTGTTTCCTGTTTACTGACAATGCCTGAGAGTATGAATCCGGCACCCAGGATGTACATAGTCTGGGAGAACTGCTGACAGATGTAACCCCATACAAATCCCACAACCTGTAAACAAACATCAGCAATGCAGCTAGTTGAACACATGCACGGCTGTTAGGAGTCGTGCCATCTGCAATAGTACATTGGTGACAGTACGTTTTTTTTAAATACTAGTACAGCACATTAGTGAAAAACATTTGAATACTCACTGCAAACAATACAATGATGATCTGGAATGTCCTTTCTGCTCTCTTCTGCCCTTCAAAATCCTGTCAAATAAATGTGACATACATTTGAGCTTTCACACTATCTGTCCAATTTATTGCTGGGACATGGGATTTCTCCTAAATAAGAAATATTTTGCTGTGTAAACCTGTTTAGATGTAGTCTAGTCAGTCAAACAAAAACAAAGTATGTCTTATGTATCAAAAATTTTCTCAACCCATACATCCATGTTTATCATAAAAAGTACTGTCATTTCACACCACTGAAATGCTGAGCTGTGAAGATGGAAAACTTAAAGGGGCACTATATGGAATTCTGTTTTTAGGGGATTTCCAAGATTTTTCTCCCGACGCTTCTATTTATGAAACAAAACGTCAGATGACGTTTTTGACCTAGGATATCTGCCGAGCCGACCTGGGCTGATCTGAGCATTGGCTCAGTACAGATCATGGGTCAAAAACGTAATCTGACCTTTTGTTCTATAAATAGAAACGTCGGGAGAAAAATCTTGGAAATCCCCTAAAAGTCGAATCCCATACAGTGGCCCTTTAAGACACCAAACTCTCCAAAAAGTATATCAGGCCTTTCTTATTAATTATTTCGATAAAAACCCCAGACCCCCTCCGTTCCCCAGCATCTGGATCCAGCTACATGGGATGAAGCCCCATACAGGAATACAGGAAGTATAGTATACCCATTTGGTGGCATATATCTCATTCGGGCATATATGCCACCAAATGCCATGGGATTCTAGATCACTAGATGTACCATTGGTTGGTAGGCTTACTGTCATTCGTTTAAAGATTTTAATGAATTCGAATGAAAGTTACCATGAATGTGGGCAGTTTCTTTATACTTTCTGGCATCAAAGCAATAAAACTATCCATATTGCACGCTTTCTTTGAAAACAATCTGAAAATGAAACACGTATGGTTAAAATCGCTGATGTGAAGTACAGACATTTTATCGACCCGGATGCGATCGGAATTTAGTGGACGTTTACAAGTGCGTTATGATACGAGCAGAGATACAAGTGTCAAGTAACTATACTCGGATTTTTCTAACTCGTTTACACTGTTTTTCGCTAATACTTTTATGATGCTAAACGCTATCGTTCTATAACTTGGCATACTTCACCTGGGAGTCAAACGGCAATTTTCTACCAAATTTCAGACAGCTATCGCGAAAATTGAAAAAGTTGGCAATCCACCCCAATGTTAAATTTAGCCCTATTATTTAATTTTTGAGCCCGCACACAATTTCGTGCATTTGCTCGGTTTTTTAGCAGAGCTTTTTCAAAATCAACATGTTTGTGTAGAGTACAGCCCAGTGTATCTTCTGGTTCAAAGTTACAAGAATATTTAGAATCCTGATGGATATAAACAGGACCAATTCCTCGAATATGCTCAGATTCTCAAGATCCCTTTTTGGGCTGAAATTTAACATTGAGGTAGATTGCCAACTTTTTTCAATTTTCGCGATATCTGTCTGAAATTTGGTAGAAAGTTGCCGTTTGACTCCCAGGTGGAGTATGCCAAGTTACAGAACGATAGCGTTTAGCATCACAAAAATATTAGCGAAAAACAGTGTAAACGAGTTAGAAAAATCCGAGTATAGATTTAATACTTACGGCTATTACAGGAGCTCGATCAATTAACTTTCCCAGTTATATGGAAATGACAGCCCAAAATGATGCTGTGACGTCACACTGGGCGGCAAAATCAGTTTCCAATGTCCAGTGTTTGTTGGTTCTATTCCACTGGGAATTATGCCGTTCAGTATGGCGTCACTAAACAGAGAAGAAATATATTATGACGTCACTTGTAACGCATATGTTATGATGTCAAGCCGAACTAGATCTCCACGAGCGAGAATATCCCTCAAAAGAAAGAAAAAATAGTTTCCGCCTTTTTGGAAAGGATTAGTGAGTGAACGACTCAGAGGACCCAATATGTTAATTTCTTATTCTTCTGGGTTCCTAGACTAGAGCATGTCCTATCTAATCACTGCTGTTCTCTCATTTTCTAGTACAATAAAATGTAAGTATTTTAGATGAAATTCACATCTGAAACCCAGAAAACATTGCATGTGTATTTAGTTTATTAGAGGCAAATGCTGGGTTCCATAACGTTTGTGTCGGTGTCATTAAAAAATGTCCGGGTCCATGCATGATTAATTCTGAATGTCATTTTAAAAACTCATGACAATATACGGTTTGTAAACTCTGTTATACCAAAATATCATCCAAATAGAAAAAAGTGTTTATTCAAATCGTTTTATTCAGAATTTACATCAGTACTGTTTTGTTAGAGCTTAGAGGCGACATGTACAGTACATAGGCGTACCAGTACAGACATACATGAGTGACAACTGACACTAGAATGATATTAAAAACAAAAGTAAAAACAAATAAAGATGATAACGTCAAGAAAAGTATGCGCATCCATTCTTGAGTTTGACTAAAATTAGAAATACTGATAGTAAATCTAGATAACCTAGATCAGTGAGTAATGTATAGTATGTGTGTGAACGGACGATGTGAAACTGAAATGTGAGTGATATATTCATACTGCACTTGGAAAAATGTCCTGTCAGAACTGGCACACGAGGTAGTGGTTACCCAATATATTAGGCAATTTCCAACAAACTGTAGCCAAAAACTGAATCTGTCGATGTGTCACTTTGAAATTGGAAATTGAAGTGTCAATAGGTTTGAGTGAATCGACTTTAAACTTGATTAAATCTAATTTATTCTTGATGTAGTCCACTTCAATATGTTTATTTATTATAGCGCATCTCTATGTACAGTATTTAAGTTATGTTCAATCTTGGTGGGGGATCGGAGAAAGAAATCAAATGCTTGCCATTCTTCTGTTCAACATTATGTTCCTTTAATTATTCCAATGTGTACATGTCATGTGTGAATGTTGAAATAAACTTGAATGTTGAAATAAACTTGAATGTTAAAATAAATTTGAGTTGAATGATTCTGTGCAAAATGATACAAAAAACTATTTGAATATATGTTACTGTATATATTATCAGAAACCCTTAAAGTAGTCCGCTCCAAACAGTGAGGGGAGGGGGTCAATGAGTTTTTTAAAAATAAATAACTGCATCAACATAATCTAGAGCTTCAAAATGGCATATTTTATACAGTAACTGATCAGCATCCTAAAACTGAAAAGAAAATAGGGTGTCACCGTATCCGTTCGCATGGAAAACACGATGCAAGATGTACAGTAAATATGGACAAAAAATGTGCAAAATGCCATAATTTATGTCATTTTAGGTAATTTTACCGGATTTGGATCGAATATGTAGAAGAAACCAGCACGGTGACCTCCTATTTTTTTTTCAGTATTAGGATGCTGATCAGTTACTCTAAAAAAGGGTAATTTTGAAGAGATAATATTCAAGAAATATATTTTAAATTTTGACTCTTCGTTACCTCACTGTCTGTACGTTAAGTCCCTTAAATTCCAGCATCCAACTTATTGAGAAATTTGGTATCAGTTTAAATTAGTTTTTACTTCCATAATAATACTTTTGGAAAATATTGTTTTCAATTTTGGCAATGTTAATGACCAATAATAGCTTAGCATTCACATATATTCAGGTGCTTCATTCCCAGCCACCCAATTTCGTTGTAACGGAGCTTATAGTTCACATGCTATTCTATTCGCGGATATGTCGATGTTTATTGCAAAATTTTATATAATTTTGCCATATTTCTTTATCCTTAATATTGCACCAACACTAGAAATACTGGACACAAATACTGTAGTGGAACATAAACTTCGATATTTACAACCGAACCGGTAACAATGGGAGTTCCTAAATTTTATCGGTGGATCAGCGAACGATACCCTTGCCTCAGTGAGGTGGTCAAGGAATATCAGGTATATTTTGGGGATCATGTCTGTTGCTGCATGATAAAACCGAATATTGTGAAAACCCCGACATGGTCGGCTTTTTCATGTGATAAAAGTGACCATGTCGCTTTTTTCACGTGAAATATCCGACCATGTCGCTTTTTTCACGGTTTGTGTTTCAGCCGTGAAAAAAGCGACATGCCCGTGAAATACCCGACATTAACTGCGGAGCTATTGAAATAGCTTTTGTTCGTGAAATTCACGACATGCATGACCATATTATCGTCCAGTTCATGGACAACGCAATATTGAATCAAGACACAGTGCTGAAATCGAGTGGTAGTGGACGATCTGGCACAACAGGGGGGGGGGGGGGGGTTATGGTGCGATATATGACCAATACATCGAACGATGTTGGGTGCGTTATGTGCTGCGTTCCATTCAAGTCGTGCAAATGGTGATCATGAGTGAGAAGATACGGTAGTAGGCCTACGAGTTCAAAGCATTCCATTGGCAAAACACACAAATTGACATCAAGTGTGTCTGTTTACATTTCCTATTGCAACAATGATTAAATTGGAACGTATTTAGAAGCCAAATAATCCATGATGTGGATATTGCAAGCAGATTAGAATAAAATATTGTCCACCAATCACATCAGGCGTGAAAAATGCGACATGGGCGATAATAAGCATTCGACCGTGAGAAACGCGACATACATGGTGTTCGATTTTCTCACATGTCGCGTTTGTCATGCTACATCTGGCACACCGCTATAGTCAGCGTCATTGGTCTGTGAGCGGTGGTTTTCAGGCGATTACTCTGTCATTATTTGAGATAATCCTATGGAATTTTGACAGGTATGTTATCTCATAACCGCCTAACTCAGTATGCATTTTCAAAAAGATTGGATGCGATGCAAAAAAGTTAGCCTATCTCGTCCATAGTAAAAATCTGAAGAAATCGCCGTGGACCGCCCCCGATTGCCGTAGCATTTCTATAGATAACGTTTTGACGTTTTCCTATTCCGTTATAAATAGGCCAAATGGGCTAACTTTTTTCATTTACATACCAATTTTTCCGAAAATTTATACCCTGTTAGGCGAACATAAAATAACACTCCTGCCAAAATTTCATCGAAATATGTTAATTATTGACGGAGTAATCGCAAAAAAACCACCACTCACAGACCAATGATGCCGACTATAGTTTATATGCTGAAATAAAGGATGGATATCAACTTCTTTTAAATTTTGGCGGAAACACCCGACTCGGCCGCCAACGCGATTCGGCCCTCGAATATTCAACTGCTTACAGGTAGTTCAGCCCAATAACAGAGTTAAGTGCTAGTCCCTTCCTGAGCCGACAAAGGTATTCGCCTGACATCCTGTCACAGTGGGTCAGAATTTATGAAATTATTTCAGAACAAAACATGGTTTGAATGCATGAAATACACAATGTGTATCATTTTCTTCCCATCTCATTTGTTTCCAACGATTTATGTCCCTCAATTTCAAGTTAATTCCATACTTTGTCACTTGACAGCTGTTTGTTTACATTGTCATCATGGTGCAGTTTTGTCATGCTACGAAGCTGCCACTCCAATTAGCCAATCAGGGAGCATCATGCAATCAGCTGATGATGGGTGTGATGTCATAATCCGGGAAATATCCCCTTTTGGGACTTTTGGCGTTAAATCTTAGATTGAAACATTTTAGCCTGTGGTGCAACAGGGCTCTCTCGTGAATAGTGCTAGCTTACAGGTGACGTGCCTATATCCGAGGGGGGACTTGAACCCGAACACCTTTCTAAACCAAAGATTATACTGTCGGTATAATCTTTGTCTAAACTAAACTAAACGATACTCTTGCCTCAGTGAGGCATGCAGTGAGGTTAACCCTACTCCACGGCTAAACCTGCATTTTCGATCGATGTTTTAACAGTAGGTTCAGCTTTTTTAAGCCGGAACGGATCAGTATATTTTGACACTTCGATTTAATTGCGTGTAAAGAATTTTCACGCGTGAAATATGATGCAGATTGGTTTTAACTGACCTTTATGACATCAATGAGTGACATGTCATCGGTTGAGAAGGTGTAAATGTGAAAATAAAGCAGTGAAATTTAGCGCGCTCATTTTGTTTATTTTCCAACCTTTCAAGTTAGCGGATGCTGCAGTGCGCATGCGCCGTAGACCATCTCGTCAACTTGGGAGACGATGTGAATTTATCTCTTTTTTTGCTATCGGATAATTCAATGAAAGCAATTCATATGTTGCTTTCTTTCATCAAATAATATAATAATTTGATCCATATTCCTTTGAAAACATCGTCATGATAATGTCACGTGGGTCGGCGTTTCAACACATTTTCAGACACGCCCACTTCTTACCCATGATTCTCTGCAAATCTCGTGTGAGTGCCATGGCAAAATGGCGGCAATATCAACACGAAGTTGGCAGATTTGACAGCTCGGGATATTTTGCTTGTTATTTAATATAAGTCTACAGTAGTTTCGTTTTTGACCCGGAAAATGATAGCAAACCAATCCCTCTTGTGAATTACAGAGTTATATCCGGAATAAATGTCGTTTATTTGTGAATAATGGCAAAGTACGCAGTCTGCGTACCGGGCCAAAATTCGGCCTGTAATCGGACGGCGAATACGCCATAGCGTAATTTCCTGCCTTTGGGAGAATGGAATACGCTTTCCAGAGTTACAGTGAGGTGGTCAAGGAATATCAGGTAAATTTTGGCAGATACACGCGACTCGGCCACCAATGTGATTCGGCCGTTGAATACTCAACTGACCTATTTCACGAGAATGCCTAGTAATTTGCAATCAACAGGCAGTTGAATTTTGGTCTGGTAAACGAGACTAGAATCAATTTAAATACAGGCTACCTCAGAGGCTCAGACATCTAAGTGATTCATATTGGGTGTATTGGGTTAATTGAGATTTCTATCACAATGCGAGCATTTCCAGATACAATTCGCTGACCCTAGAAATCTCCAGCCAGAGGCAATGGTCTCTTCTCCCATGATTCACACTGGTCAAACGAAAACAAAAATGTCAACCGAAAAGACAAGCAGAAATTTCTCCTCAATCTGTTGTGAAAAGTATGAGTGAAGTACCTAGATATAATTGATCGATTTAGAAGCTCTGATGGTTAGTAGTGAACTTATACCGGTAACAGGTAGTAGGTTGGTGGGTCGAGCCACAGTGCTACTTGATTGGCATTTTTGGCAATTGTATGTGTGCCTAGTTACCTTGCACCGAAATGGCAGCCACAAGACACTTGTCGATGGATTCCTAATGAGTTGGAATGTGGTTCTAGACCATAATATCGGGGAAATAATAGAAGCGCTTTGAGCATGCCATGCATGGCAAAGCGCTACTAGTATATAAAAAGTAAAATTATTAATGTAACTTTTGTGATGCTTCATATCACATGTATATACATGTGCATCTCACTTTATAACAACACCAAGCAGCTACATGTAAACACTTGGAAATAACCATATTTCAGATACCAGAATTTGACAATCTGTATTTGGACATGAATGGTATCATTCACACGTGCTCACATCCAGAAGATGACAACCCTCACTTCAGAATCACGGAAGAAAAGATATTCCAGGATATCTTTCACTACATTGAGGTAGGTTTGATGTTATATATATTGTTTGGATTGTTTTGCCTAGAAATGTGTGACATTCTCCACTGCTGCTACATTAATTGGGTTAATATATTATTCTATACATCTGCATTGTGCAGGTTCTCTTCCGTATGATAAAGCCCAGGAAAGTGTTTTTCATGGCTGTTGATGGAGTAGCTCCGAGGGCAAAGATGAACCAGCAACGAGGACGCAGATTCAGGTAGTTCACAGAAACATTGTTGCAAATTAAATTATTAGTACCAATATTAATGACCATGATTGCAATGCATATTTATGAGTCTTGGTGTACCAGTGCGGTGTGGTTGTAACCATGATATGGTTACAGATCTGCCCGTGAGGCTGAGAACCTCGTGAAGAAAGCCCTTGAGAAGGGAGAGGTTCTTCCGACGGAGGCCAGATTCGACTCCAACTGTATCACTCCTGGCACAGAATTCATGGCCAAACTAGACGAACAACTACGCTACTTCGTGGTCAAGAAAATGTCTACTGACCGTTTGTGGCAGGGTGTCAGGGTCTTCCTTTCAGGACACAAGGTTTGATTGCATTGTGGATATCAGCATAGCATAAAATTTCATCTTGATGAAAGAAATTTTACTACAAGAGTGGAATGTATCCTCACTCACGACAGTAAATGTGTGTTTACAAGATGGATGTTATTTTATTGCTA
The DNA here is from genome assembly GCA_949152475.1 of Terebella lapidaria. Taxonomy (NCBI): domain Eukaryota; kingdom Metazoa; phylum Annelida; class Polychaeta; order Terebellida; family Terebellidae; genus Terebella; species Terebella lapidaria. The sequence continues at coordinate 17,432,332 of OX424555.1, read as the reverse complement.
GACACCTGGAGAAGGAGAACACAAGGTTATGGACTTTATCCGACATGAGAAGGCACAGTCAGACTTTGACCCAAACACTCGACACTGTCTGTATGGTCTGGATGCTGATTTGGTAAGTGGGAGGTTTTGGCTGAATGGTTACCATGGATACTGTACATGTGCAGTGTTTTGAACTTTGTGGTTAAAGTTTCAAATATGTGATACATGTATGATTTATATGCAGATCATGCTTGGTTTGACAACACATGAGCCACATTTCTCCTTACTGAGAGAAGAAGTTCGCTTTGGGAAACAAGCAACTAAACGGTAGATATTTCTGAACATAATGAAAACTGCATGATTGGAAATATTGGAAGCATGCCTATTGATATAAATTTTGTTGGTTAGAATATATAACAAAATGTGTATGCTGTGTATGTCTATAAGATTCAATAGCATACAATTTTGTCTGTTTCCGTCACAGAGCTACAACAGCTGAGGAGACGACCTTCCATCTCCTCCACATATCACTCCTGAGAGAGTATATTGATTTCGAGTTTTCCAGTTTGAAGGTGAGTTATTTGTAAAAATGTATGCATCACAAAATTGAAGCATCAGATAAGCAACAGCTATTATATCAATATATTCCAATGTCAATGTTGTCCACCATATGACAGGGCAAGGTGCCGTTTGACTATGACCTGGAGCGTATCATTGACGACTGGGTTCTGATGGGATTTCTTGTCGGCAACGACTTCATTCCACACTTGCCGGACTTGCACATTCACCACGATGCGCTGCCTTTGCTGTGGAAAACATACAAGAAAGTCTTGCCAACCTTGAATGGTACAGTTCGATTATCCTCGAATCACCCACTTGTTTGTTGCACCATACATAGGCTGTGGCTTGCTATGAAAAATATCACTCTGTATTCACTCTACGCTCTCACAGGTTACATGAATGATGGGGGACATTTGCAGCTGGAAAATTTTGAGTGCTTTATGCGATGTCTGTCCAAGGTAAGTTTGTGTTACCTTCTGCTGAAAATTTCACTTTGAGATTCCCTCTGATGTGGTTCATGTGATATGATTTACGTGCTGTGGTGGAGAAGATTTCAACAGCCAGAGTTACGAGAAAAGAAACATAATTGTGAAACTATGTACTTATATAGCACAGTATTGCTTTACCGAATCATGTAGTAAGGTATATATGTCTGTTTCCCTTACAGTATGATGTTGACACATTCAGTGAGAAGCATGCAGACATACAGTGGTTGCAGAGTAGGAAGAAAACCCCCAAAACCAACAAGGTCAGCATCATGTATGAATAGCCAGCATCAAAAATTGTTCGCTAATTTATCCAATCTTATTTCATTGACTCCAGTGTAGGAACAGTGCGTAAAAACGTTTATGGTTCAAACTGTATGTATGATTTGCTGCTGTCTCACAGCCTGATGCTCTGGGGAGCGAAGAGACGGGAATCCCCACGGCTAACGAGTTCATGTCACTCCGAGACGAGGACTCCGGGGACGATGACTACAGCACGTCGCTCCAGTCAGGTCTGTGGTTCAGATGTTTATACCAGAGCTGTACAAAATATCTTTTCACAATGGGAAAAGTGTGGGTAGTTTTCAGTATGTACACCACATATTCTGCTTAGACGTGAGTGATGAGTTTTGAGCTGTACTCGTGTGTTGTTATGGTTTTTCAGACATGGAATCCTTGGCACAAGTGTATGACTTCTCAGATGAAGAAAAAGATGATGAATATGAGGAAGAAAAATTGGAACAAGATTCACAGTTCTATAAGGAATTCAGCAAATTCAAGGCATCATATTACAAGGAAAAACTGCATTATACCAATGTCAGCAGGTAACTTACAGGCATCAAAAGGGAATACATTATAGTAATCATTCTTGACACTATGCCATTTTATGATCTGTCCGTAGACAGTCATCGCTTTAAAATTATTCAGTACATGGTGTTTCAGTCAGTAATTGTACCTTTTCAGTGAAGTGTTACGTGAGCAGGCATTCGAGTATGTGAAAGCCATACAATGGATTCTTCATTACTACTTCAACGGTGTTCCATCCTGGAGTTGGTGAGTGGTGCAGCTCTTATGCAGAAGTACCTTGACGGAAATTAAATTCTTAATCCAATTTGCCATTGTTACATTATTAGCAATCTACAGATGTCTAATGATATTGACGTCTATGCCAGGTTCTACCCCTTCCACTATGCTCCGTACCTGTCGGATGTCCGAGACTTCAGCAAGATCAAGCTGGAGTATGACTTTGCTCGCCCATTCCTGCCATTTCAGCAGTTGATGGCTGTTCTTCCAGCAGCCAGTAAAAACCTAATCCCTCAGCCATTTCAGGTCAGACCATAGATACATACACACGAGTAAATATCGTACATGTACATATTATAAACAAACCATGTGTTTATACCGCTTAGCTGTTAGTGTCTAAATATCATTGAAAGTTGACAGTACTTTCAATAGTGTATGTTTTCAGACGCTGATGTTGAGCGAATCATCACAAGTGAAGGATTTCTATCCAGTAGACTTTGAGACTGATCTCAATGGCAAACAACAAGACTGGGAAGCTGTTGTGCTCATTCCGTTCATTGACGAGGTGTGTAGGGATGAACTACGAATATTTAGTCTCGTTCTTGAAAGTACATGTAATATCTTGTCATGTCCTGGCAATTTCCTGACATTCATCACTGTTCATATGTTTTAAAATACATCATGCCCTGTCTGCAGGATCGGCTGCTACGAGCCATGAGGCCGTTGGAAGCCAAACTGACTGACGAAGAGAAGGGGCGCAACATACACGGCCCCCACATCCTGTTCACACACTCGCCCAAACCGCAGGGAACTTTCACCTCAACGGTGTTCCCAGACCTCATCAACCATAATGCCATGTAAGTCCTGACTCGAATGCAGTTCACTATGTTAGTGGTGCTAGTTAGAGGAAAATCAACTACCTGGATGTGGATGCTATCTGTGGAAAACTGTCCTGATGCTGCAGACTGTTGTATGTATTTATGTTATATGCAGATTTAAATGTATATTTCTGCTGAAATATTTCAGTATCACAGAGGTTCAAATGGAGCAGTTTTGGATGGATGTCAATCTGCTGAGGAAGGGCCTCTGTGCAGGAGTCAAACAAGATATCTACTTCCCGGGATTTCCCACTCTCAAGCACATCCCACATTCTGTGAGTTAAATAAAATGTCAGGAATCATGATAAGACATGTGATGGTGTTTCTTTTTTCTGTTACAATTATTGTAAACTCTCCGCAGGCCAAGTTGAAAAAGGCTGGAGTGAAAGTGTTTCAGCACATCAGCCGAGGGGAAAACATGGTCATGACCGTGCACAACACCAAGCCTTGTGTGAGTGTTAGTTGTTTCGGTAACAGTTTTCGTGCCTCGTTGTATGGTATTGTTATTGAATATATTTAATCAAGTAACAAGGGTGCCTAAAGGAAAGTAAACACTGATTACTCATCCTTTTAATAAACTCTGAACATATTTTGTATAGGACCACGAGCAGTTGGCCCATGACCTGATTGGGCGCAGCATCCACGTGCAGTGGCCACATCTCATAGAGGCTAAAGTCAATGCCATATCTGATGGAGAAACAAGGTATGATTTTGTCAAGACTTCCTTCCTAAAACCATAATTGTTGTTTGTGCACTTTCTTGAACAAGTCCCAAAACATTTTGCACACGAAGCATGAATTGTGCCACCATTGGCCCAGGTTTTATGGAGAAGAGGCTCAGAGTCCCAAGTCCAAGTCGACCAAGGAGATGCGACCGGTCATCCAGTGTGAGGATCTCGACAAGGATGCAGCCTCCATCTGGCACAAGGAGGCCGCTGGCATCAAAGACAGGTGTGTAGGAATATTGTATACAGTGTATTGTGATGATCAGTTTCATGATTGATAACAACTGAACCAGGTATCAGTGAACATTGAGATTTGTATTTGACTACTATGTAATGCCTCGATATGTGACATACACACAAAAACAGAAAGTTTCTGTCAATAAATTATGTTACAGCTACATAATTATGTAAATTACGTTGCAGCTACATATTCAGGAGAGGAGTGGACATTGGAGACACATTGATTCTGCTGTATGCTAGCCCTCTAACAGGGCGCAAGTAAGTCTTCCTGTTGTATGTAATTGTTCTGTCTGATATATGTACGTCAGCCCCCCAACAGGGCGCAAGTAAGTCTGCCTGCTTGTATATAACTGTTCTGTCTGATATACGGGGAAAAAAGCACTCTATTCCAATCATGTTAAATATTTTTGTATCTGGATGTGTTATTGCAACTTGCAGGTATGTTTGTGGCAGCAATGGACAGGTGACTCTGCAGAAGCAGTGGGCAAATAGCTCCTTGCCCTACGTGCTGCAGTGTGCCGTCAAGGTCAGTAATAATGATACACAAAAAAATCTCCAGCGTCAAACACCAGTGTGTGAGAGATTACGAAGCGTCATTGAGTGCCATGCCTACACGGGCAGTATCCATTTCTCTTGTCTGTTCTCTTGTCTGCAGGACCTGACAGCGAAGGAGCCGTGTTACAAGCACTTCAGCAGTCTGGACGAGCTGTTCTCTGTCGACTCAGAGGTCTTTATGCTGGGCCAGCCACACTACGGGGCCATGGGAAAGGTACCAGTCTGATTCACACGTAGAAACTCATGGGTTAAGGTGTGATTGCACGTAACTTACCGGTGACTGCACTGAGGCACTTTTCCATTGACTTATAATGTGAAAGTAAAGGTAACAAAATCACCAAAACAATACAATCCTCTGACCGAAAACTTGGCTAGCACACACACATATACTCATGGATGATGAACCAAGACATGGTTTCATAAATGATATCACAAAAGCTGTGCAATTTGATGATTAGATAAATCATTTTATACGTTTCACCAAAACGAAGATTCGAGTGTTCTGTTTGACAAGCACTGGCTGTTGCGTATATTTATTCCTTGTTGTCGTCAAAATAATGAGAATATCTAGGGCTATACTTTCTGTGAGATGAATACAATGAGCTGAACATTCATAATCCCAAACACCTCGGTGCACCCGAGTGCATATCACATGTGAGTTTTACTGGCCTCACCAGCTATTTGCTGCACAGCATAATCCTTTCGCTCGCCCTGTTGTGAGTGTATTTTGTAGACTGAGAAATAGATCGGAAAATGACATATGAAAACGATGAATTTAACAAATTTAACATCGCTTAGTAAGAAACAAAGTCTCGGTTAGTAATCCTTGATGGCTAACAATCAGAAAGGCAAAGTTTCACGTTGATTGGAAGTGTGTAAATTCATGATTTTGTTACCTTTATATTTACATTATAAGTGAATGGACAGCTGGTCAATGCCAGGTTCATGACGATCACATGCAATCAATCCTTAAATGCATGTTGAACACTATCCATTCACCTGAAAAAAAAAGGTCAGCAACATGTTGTTAACAATTGTTTGTATTCATGTGATAGGTTCTGAGTGTCGACACCAAAAACGATGGACGTGTGCGGGTGGATTTCACAATTTTGGAACAGCCAGACCCAGCCAGATTTAATCAGCTCAGACAGGTTTTCAATCTTTTTATTTATTAGGAATTGTGTGTCTGATGTTTTTGGCATTCCATCTTGATATACCTTGTATGTTTTCAGACTCTCATACACTCAAAGTTGCGAAGAATTTAAAATTCATGGAAATGTTATTAGAAATGTTTCAACCTCAGGATTCTACGTAGCTGGGTGGCAAAAAGAAAATTATCAGTTGCACATCTATATATGATACAATATATGGTGTTTTGCCTCTGTAGAACATGTCAGGAGAATACTACCCGGGCTACAGCATGGCGCGCCGTATCGGGATAACAAACTATGTGCTGTCGAGGATCACTGGCTCGGTGTTCATCACCGTCGGCTCCCAGGACAGAGCCAAGGAAGAGGGGAAGGGCGGCAACAAACGCATCAATGTCGGACTCAACCTCAAGTTCAACAAAACCAACATGGAGGTCAGTTAATGCAGCCCAGCAGGACCCACATGTTGTGCTTGTGATTGTATCCCCCGAACAAAGTTCGGAGGATACTATGGATTTACGATCGTCGCGCCGCCGCCGCCGCGTCCGCGTCCACAGACACTTTCTTGTGAACGCGCTACAGTTTGCAAATCTGAACCGATTTTGATAATATTTTATATGGACATGTCCTATGGTGAGATCACGACACCTATCGATTTTGGTCGCCATAGCAACCAAATTGGCCGATTGGCGACACATTTTGTGCTCAAATTAGCCTGTTTAACACACATGGCTTGTGAACGCTCTACGAGTGGGAGTTTTCAATGAATGAAGATGAAATCGCACAGACTCGGAGAGAAAGACCCTCAAACGAAACCTATCGTTTTTCAGAATGATCGAATAAATATTAATTAGTTAACGGACTAACTTATTACGACCATTAAAATACCGACTTGAACATCTGTGATCAATCCAATACCCTGCACTATGAAAACAAATAACGCTGGATTCTAGTTCAGAATAGAGAACTGATGTTTTTAGTGAAAACAGATCGATATAATCGAATAAGTTAACCCTAATTTTACTAGTTAAGTCTATTATAGACCACAATTAAAATAGTTAGGATGAGAAACATTTATTATTAAGCTCAACAAGGTAAAGGTTTTGTCCAGTACAGATTTCATGAGTATAACCGAATAAGTTAACATTATTATTACTAGTTAAGTCTATTATTGACCACAATAAAAACAGTTAAGATAAGAAATATTTATTATTGGGCTCAACAAGGTAAAGGTTCTGTCCAGGAGAGATTTTATGGCTGTAACCAAATAAGTTAACATTATTTTTGCTAGTTAAATCTATCATTGACCTCAATAATAATAGTTAAGACGAGAAACATTTATTATTGAGCTCAACAAGGTAAAGGTTTTGTTCAGTAGAGATATTTGGGTGTAACTGAATAAGTTAACATTATTTTTACTAAAATATTGATCTGGCTCGAATTTCATCATCTTGAAATGCAGTTTTGGTCAACTTTTACTCTGAATTTCAACTTGAAACCACGTTTGATACATATTATGAGTAAAAATATAACTTATGGTGAAAAGTTCGATCTGGCTCCAATTTCGTTATCTTGGAATGCAGTTTTGGTCAATATTTACTTTGAATTGCAACTTGGAACCAAGTTTAGGTGAAAAGTTTGATCTGGCTGTGATTTCGTTTTTGTTGTCGAACATGACGAAATGGACATTCATATGCAGTGGTTTCAGTGGTGATATTGAATTCACCCTTCAATAATCTTGAAAGATTGATGCAGCAATTTTGGTGGGAAAAAAAAAACAGTTGTGGCCTAAGATTTTACATTTCTCTGGTAATCTTCTCTATCCCTTGTTCTAGTTTTTCACACTTATTAGTAACATATTTTGGGCAAGAGGAATGATAGTGCTACGGGGGATACACCCAAGCGGTCGTAGGCGACCGGAAGCGTCTAGTTGATTAATGTAAATGATTAATGTAAGTTATTGATAGGCCCCATGGTACATTCCCAACTAAAACATGGCACGTTTATTTTTCACATCACCTATCTAAACTACTAGGACCTACATGTTCCTTTTCGATCCTTTGGGTGGTTCTAGACAGAAATTCGTGTACTGAAAGCAAGGCCCGATCGTCTGCCTGCATGATTCAGTGCTCCTTTTGCTGCCAAAAAATTTGGGGAATTTATAGTAAACAATAAACACACAATGTATTCTGTGACATTCAGGTACCTGGCTACACCAAGAAAGCCAATGATGAGTGGCTCTATGGCATTCAGCTGCAAGCTCTCGTGGAAGACTACTATGAAAAGTTGGTAACAATCACATACCTTTTGTCCGTACATGTACTTTATTGTGGTTGTCAATTCATCAACAGCTTCAAATTAATTCACCATATAGAGAGGATAGCCAGTGTTAAACTCACCAAACTTGTTCCCTTTCCGTTGATAGTTTCCCCGAGCTGTTTGAGTTCATCTCTGCCAGCAGTAACGAGAGTACGTACTTTGAAGAGGATATCTTCGAGGGAACGTGAGTACCCAGGTCTTTAATTGATATTTGGCCAAAATACATGTTAACTCCCTTGCTGAAACTTGTCAGGATGCTGTCTCAATGTCTAAATCAAGCCAACCTCTCTGCAGAGACCACACGGCCTCAGACGTCACCAAGTACCTGAAAAAGATCCCGACAGCCTCCATACAGCCTGTACCCCACGGCAGTGATGTACTCGATGACTTCTCAGTGGCTCAGATAGAGGCCGAGGTCGCCAAGGTCAAGGTCAGTCCCCCTCGCTGGATGAGTAGGCAGTAACAGTACGTGCTTAGACATATCAACTCCTGACATGAGTGGCACTTTGTTCAATGCTGTATATGTTTTTGCAGGAACACAACAGTAAGAAGAAAAAACACATCAAAATGCAAGTTCGTCCTCACCTGCTTCTCAGAGTAAGTTCACTTATTTATTATGTTGTACATTAATTTTCTGTAATAAATACAATATTCAGTGTTGATAAGTGTACTCGCGAATGTTCAAATGGAATATTTATTAAATTATCACAGCCGCTGGAGGCACAGTTGAACCTTGTTCCTGACCCCACTACCACATATGCGCTGTTTGATCGGATCATAAATGTGCGAGATGGTTTCTCTGTACCTCTTGGGCTGACTGGAACTGTCATCGGAATCACCAACTGTGAGTAGTAATAATACTACTACTAATAATGGTATATTTCAGGTATGAACACCCATATAATAAAAAGGATAGTACATAAGAAAAACACACAACATGAATAGTATGCATATGGTAATATTGACAATTGGTTGATTCATGCCCGATACAGTATAGATTGTCAAGGACTCCATGTGAGTTTGAATAACTGCATGAACACATCACAGTGTAATACTGTTTGCTTGCAATTGACCAATCGCCCCAAAATTTGTCCGAGTTTCACAAATAACGTCAGCAAACTTCTCTTTAGCCATTAATAACGTTTTGCAGAATGCGTCGTAAATGGCGTAAAAAGACTCGGACAAACTGGTTCGGCGATAGGTCAATTGTGTGGTGTTTCCATCTGGTGCCTGCTCTCTGTTACAGCTGAGAAAGAACAGGATGTCCTGTATGATGTCGTGTTTGATGAAGAGTTTCTGGGTGGACTCACACTGAGGTGCACCAAAATATCATGATCCACTATTATAATTCCCCTAATAAAGTTTCCTGAATGAATTTTCCCCATTGTCCGAATGTGCTGTCAATATCCTATCACTCTTGACTATCCCAGGTGTTCACCGTTGAAAGGGTACAGAATGCCTAAGACAGCCATGATTAACATATCCCATGGGGAGAGGAAAGCTCAGGGCAGAGTGCTTCAATCAAACAAACCAACGGCTGTCGTCAAACCACAGACCACCCCAGGTAGAAGTTATGCCAAAGCTGCGAGTCACTATGACAACCTCCGTGGAAACCAGGACGGGTACAGTCCACGACAACAGCAGCAATACCAAGGACAACGGTACAGCGATAACAACTATGGCAGCCGACAGAACCAGGGCCACCAGCAGCACGATGGTTACCAAGGGAACAGGCAACAAGCATGGCAGCAGCAACAGCAACAACAAGTACCAACACAGGTTTGTGTTTGGTTGTTGTTCTTCTCTTCATGCATGTATCTTAACTTTATATGCAAAATTAAAATTGAAACTGAATTAATTCCCTATTATCTGACGTTACTTCAGATTTTCAAGAACCAGGCTTACAGTAATCACAGAGGTGATCCTTCCAGAAATGTGCCACAGCCAGGGCCTCAGGTTGGCAGAATACATAATATCATGAAATAAGACATTGTATAAATAAAGTGCAATTGATTACAATCTTTGCATACCTATTACCCATTTGTTTGCCATTTTGCAGAACGAGTTTGCTGACATGTGGAGCCAGCTACAAGGAGCTTACAATGCAGGTGACCCCAATCTTCAGAGTGCTCCACAACAGAAGCCAGGCAAGAGTCGACAGCAGCAGACCTCAAAGCAAGGAACCACGCCGGGGTCCGCGCCTTCAGCCTTCTCTCTCCAGGACGCTGCCATTGCTCTACAGGGCTCACAGTTCAGCAGAGGTCCACAGGTCAACGATACCACATCAGCGCCAAAGTCCAAACAGAACCATGCCAACCAGGCTCTCAAAAACAAACAGGATTCTACCCAGAACCAGGATCCACATGACCCAACAGGAGGCCAGAAGATCGATCTGGATGCTTTGTTCAGTGCCCCAGCCATGTTTGGGGGCCAGTCAAAGAAAGACAAACAGGCAAGCAAAGGCAGGAAAAACAAGAAAGATGGAGAGAGCCAAGGGAAGCTGCTAGATGGAGCTTCAGCCCAGAACCAGCCAGAATTAGCTTTAGATCCATTCAACAGTGCCAACGAGTTTGACTCAATATTCAGTGCACTCAATCTGTCAGACAAACAGAAGGAAAAAGAAGCTGCTAAGGATGTGGGGGTAAGTACTGATCTATATAAAAACTGACAGAAGTTGGTGTTAGTATACATGGTAGCTAACACTGTATAAAAAAATAGTGTAAAGTAACAGATACAACACGATATGCTTCCAATATTATTCGAAATAAATGTGAAAATAATATAGCACACTGCCCTGGTATGTCAGTGACTTGACACTTTCAAGGTTGATGCATATCACACTTGTAATAAGCCTGACTGTTCTGTCTGACTGTAGACACAGTATCTTCAGGTATGTCTTGAGATACATGTGTACATGTAGTGTGTTGTCTTCGTGTTGTTTGTGTTGTGTTCGTTGGCGTTATATGTTCTTCAGTTTATGACCTCAATATTGAAAGTGATCTAAACAATCACTTTTGTATGAATGCTGACATTTATTGCCATACACGACCTGATCTAATGTGATCTGATGGCTTATAGTTGTGCATAAATTGATATTATCCAGTTCCTTTCATTACCGATGTTGCTTGCTGATCTTGTGGACATGTATATCGATAATCATATACGTCTGCATGTTTCAGTATCAATGACAAAACTTTTGTGTTGTATGGTTTAATTCCCATAAACTGCTTTACTGTTCTGGAGATAGAGAGCATCAAACCTTGTGCATGTTGTCAGCTTTCTATAAGTTACAGTGTGAATAAACATAATTAACCTATCCCAAATCCAGTTTGTCCGAGTCTTTTTACGTCATTTTCGACGTATTCGGCAAAACGTTACTATTGGCCAAAGAGAAGTTTTCTGACGTAATTTGTGAAACTCGGACAACTTTTGGGGGCATTTGGGATAGGTCAATTCTGTAGGAGAACGATAATAATAATCTGTAATTAGTGACAAAGGCCAGAATATCAGGCCCCGAAAGAAGAATAATAATAAATTAGTTGTTTAGTATTATGTATGTTATACATGTATTATGTACAGATATTCAGTCCTCATTGAGCGCATTTTAAAGCTATATGACTACTACGTTGTAGGAGAGTACAGCTGCACTGTGTCAGATGCTCAAGATCAAGCCCACCGAGTCAAAGGCCTCCAGCTCAGAGCCATCAGCAGACAACTCAGCTCCACCCCCCTCCACTCCGTCCTACGGAAAACAGCTGTCAGTGCAGGAGCTCTTTGGTGGTAAGTTATCCAGCTGACAACTCTCGTCCACTGAATAATCATGAACTTGATCTTGATCATGTCCATGAACTTGACAGAATCATCTATTATTTCATCATCGTATTAGCATCATCATATAATACATTTTTCATCATAATAACAATTTTTGGCATTGAAATTCTTGATTTTTTTTTTCGCACAGAAGCCAAGCAGCATCAAAAAGAGAAAGTCGTGAAGAGCCCTAAGGCCGTCAAGTCACCTGGCAAAGGAGGACCAAAACTGTAAGACATGAGGAATCACAAGAAATATTGAACATGGAGGTGAAATTTGTGTCATGTGAATATGAGAGATTAGTGCTGTTTGTTATTGCAGTAGTACAGTAGATAACCTAGATGCCTGGTGTAAGACGGTGGGGCTGGCAACACCTCTCTATGACTACCAAGTTCTCGCTGGCAACAAGCAGCGTGCAGTGGTCAAGCTAGCCAATGGGCAAGTTTTCCAGGGGTCAGTCAGTAACAGTGCCACCCAGGCAGCCGATAGTGCAGCGGGTGTTGCTCTACTCCACCAGGTCAGTGTATTCTCAGAATTGGCCTCAAAACAAATGTAAGAAATTGTGGGTAAAACGTACTAGCCAAAAAAATTATTGATCACAGGATTTACTTATTGTCCATGACAGAATATGACACCAGGGATGCGAGGGCCATCGCTAGGACTGGGTAACCTGCCTCAGCAGCAGCAACAGCAGCAGAACGGGTCTCACAGACTGTCTACCTCCCCCAACTCAGCCTTCACCCCAGTCAGACAAAACCTAGGTACACCAATCTCACATCTATACCACATGTGGATGGTTAGCATATTGTTAGCTGTATGTAATATTGTAATATTAAACAAATGTATAATATTGACCGTGACCTTGCAGCTCTCCCCATGGGCAGCAGACCTCCATTCTCCAACTGGGGACAAGTTCCACCGTTCCCACCGCCTCCCCCACACTTTGGGCCTCCCCCAACACACCAGCAACAGCTTCGGTATCCACAACCCAGACACCCGGGCCAGCGCCCTCAGGGTCATCGACCGCCCCAGGGTCCATACCCCAACCCCCCACACTTCCCACCCCAGGGCCATGACTTCCCCCCACCCCCGTTCCAAGCCTCCAGGGATCGTAGCCCGCGGCAACCTCGGTCTAACCCACAGACCCAGCAGCAGCACCAGGGTAGAGGTCATCAGTCAGGGAGAGGTCACAAGGATCACAGGGACACGGCCAGGAAACCAGGCCGGGAGGATAATGTAAATAGGAATGAAACCGATGCGCAGAAAAAGTCTAACCCATTCATACCAATGCAGGTATGTTAGCGTTGTAGTGGATTTCCGGTCATTTTGAATGATTGTTTATGCTATCTTACGTGGTTATATGTTATCAATATGTGCACAATTGATGTTGATCGACAGGTTCTCCGGCAACAGAAGACACCACAAAAAGATTCAAAACGTCCAGACGCTCAGAGTCAGGGAGACCAGAGTTCTAGTCAGGTGGCGTCGGAACCCGAAATCCTGGTGTCATGTGACCTACCAGCAGTCTCGCTAGACATCCCGCAGGTGTCACATTATCAGACCACTACCATGCCAGGTGCTGCTGAGGTCATGTCACAGAATGTCATGAGTGTACAATTCCAAGACACACCACCGGATACTAAACAGAATACACCCGCAAGAGGCACAGAGACAACACCTGGTAAAGCCAGGACAGGCAAGCGGCCAAAGTCACGACTAGCAGCAAACTTTGGAGGGAACAAATAACGACACAGTTTCAAGTAGAAAGCTTTTCCTAATAGGGGTATTGTTTTGAATTGTATGTCATCAACTATTGATATTTTCAAAATTACCACATGATTTTATTCAATAATACTTGTTTTGAATATATAGATATATCAGTTGTAAATAAATGTTCACTGGCGTGTTGTTATGTAACTGTCAATGTTTTATTCAGTTCACCAAAGAAATATTCAGGTTTTACTTGCATTTTGCCACATGTAGGCATCGTACTCATTGAGATGTGTTATCACTATACCACATCTGATTTGATTTAGATGAAATTGTCTAGTGTGACTACAAGATTTGGTGTTGAATTGATTGCTGTGGCTCATACCTACAAAGGCTTTATGAGACAATATTATGAACATTGTAGAAGAAACTAAACCACATAAAAATTTAGCGTTTTGATAGATTCATCTTTTTACCTGTAAATAACATACAGGATACTGGATGGATCTGTATTTTATGTCAGATTGTGTCAGAAATCTGTGCTGTGTAGTACTACTTCCATGCACACTTGTTGAGTGCACATTTATAATACATGTGTCGCCAAAACGCTGGTAGTTTTGATTTTGATGTCAGTTGGTTATCTGCATTAAATGCTTGTGATATCCAAATCCAGAACAAAATATTAATAAAACAAAATATATACAACCATACCTTTCGAAATGTTTTCATGTCTATGAAGTTCTGGACATCAAAAAATGTAACTGCAGACCTAAAGCAGTTTGTACTTCACTGATATAGTAGAGGAATTGGGTACTAATTTAGGCTTTATAGGGTGTACAAGATGCTCTCATTATAACCACTACCTAACATAACCCTCGTATCATCTTTCAGCTGATTCCTCTACACAAAACCCACAAACACACAGCCCAATATTAGTAGCTGATTCCTCTGCACAATCCAAACAACGACATAATAGCCCACCGAGTTTCACAAGAACACCCAAGGGCCCAAACACTCCAGGACAACCCAGTACTGATATCGGAACTTCCAAGAACAACAATCTGCGTACAATGGTGATTAATTGTAGCAGCATCTAGCTTAATGCTGTCCGCAGGAAACAAGGAGGGGAGGTGTCTTAACTCTCTGTGACCATTGAGAGGCGTTATCCCACAGCCTGTGTAAATAACCTAGACACAGGGAGCTCCGAACATATATGAGCTAAAATCACAAATAACGTGTAAGTTGGGAGTTTTTATCGACCACCCAATGTCACCAAAGACGCGTCAACAGATTTGCGAAGTAATTCATTGAACGAAATCACCCGAGACAAAAGGTTATTGTTCTTGGTGGTGATTTCAATGCCCAGGATATTGACTTGGAGCCAAACAGCTTGAGGTCTGGTGGTAATACCAAACCAGTTTGTGAAGTGCTCCTGTGGAAGAAACCGGACTCACACAGCTGCAAAGAAAGGCTGAAAGCATTTTCCTGGATTTAAACATGACCAACAACCCAACCAGTCCTGGAATATCCGATAATGACATCATATTCACGGACTCCATTATCAAACCCATCATACAAAGGAAGATTCCAAGGACTATTCACAAGTTCTCCAAAGCCAACAATGCCAAAACAGATGCTGATGGGGTTACAGCAAAATTCACCCAGGACAACAACAATGATGTCCACAATAACAGAGATCTAAAGGCTCAAATGAACCAAATCATACACGTTCCCTTAAAACGCCACTCAGGAAAACAGGAACTCCCATGGCTAAACACAACCTTGCATCGCGCCATCAGGAAGAACAAACTGTACTCACCAGACTGGATCACTGCGGAATACACAAAATGTCCACCAGTGGATCTCCTGTTTCCTGAAGAACCGGCAACAACAAGTGGTAGTAGACGGAACGGTGTCAGATAGCATCCACGTGGAATCAGGAGTCCCACAAAAAATATTCATGGTCTTTTGTTCCTCCTTTACATCAACGACCTGCCGCAACACGTGACATCTGAATTATGGCTGTTTGCTCTATAGAGCAATCAGTCACCTGAGGATCAACAAGCCTCAGAGTGACATGAATAGCCTACATGAGTGATCCGTCACCTGGGGCATGCGCTTTAATGCCAACAAGTACTACATATCACGAACAAGACCCAACCCCCTTCCAACTTTACTTTCTGGGTAGTGCAGATCTCTGGAAGGTCCCCGACACAACGTACCTAGGAGTGTCTGTCAGGGAGGAATAAATGGAATGATTACAAAGGATAGCAGAACTCTAGGATTCCTTCGGAGGAACCTCAGCAGGTGCCCTCAAGTACTTCAGGAACTTGCGTACTTCAGTATCGAGAGATTAAAAATTGAGTACACTGCCATAGTATGGGTCCCGCGTCTCAACAAGGACATTGACAATTTGGAATATGTCCGGGGGGAGGGGGGGGGAGCACGATTCGTGCTCAACAACCACAAGGGGACCGTAGCGTCACTGACACGCTGGAGACTCTTACCTGGAGCTCCCTCGAGTTCAGGCGCCAGACGAGGAGGATCCAGTACATGAACAGGATTATCAAAAGACAGGTCTCTTGAAATATGTCAGGTATTGTTGTGCAAAATTTCGCCCGTAAACTTTCAAGATAGAAAAGTCGACGGACGAAGGAAGAACGGCAAGACTGACGACCGACGCAACGACACGACAATAGGTTATCGGACTGTATAGGTCCGGAAACCTAGATACAACCGATGTCTCCCTGGGACTGTTTGGCATGCATTTTACCATGTTGCTCATCCAGCCACGAGTCAGGATCCAAGATGTTATAAAGAAAATAATGAAATAATACCTCGCATCATCGTTGATTCAAGATTACAACAAACCCTAGAAATAAAATGTCGCGCTGTGTTCCAGAGTTCTAGTATTATCAACATATCAAAATCTATAATCTGGGATACACATTCTAGCGTCGAATTGGTGTTCTTCCTAACTGTTCACCTCCGCGATAATAATCACCTCCGTGAAGATGAGCATGAAAACAACATATCTCGGAATTTGCCGATGTCATTCCGCTTTTAGGCTGTTGAACATGTCGCCCAGTGTCATTTTCCTGAGCTCTCGGACCTTGAGTTTGACGTGGACGCGCTCGTCCTCACTCAGCCCGTCTCTGTCGAGGTCGACACGTCCGTGTAGCAGGTCGTCTATGACGTCAGCGGTCGGATCTTCCACGCCGTTCTGCCATTTAAGGAAGTCCATCTCCCTTGACAGCTGTAGCTGCCCCTTGCTCAACTTCTCAACGTACTCCTCGTCTGTGTACCGCCGCTCGTACTCGTACATGTGCTGGCTGTACAGGGCATTCTTCTCCTCTGGGAAAACAGTGTACATCTACAATGGTATAAATCAACAAATGCGTAATAATTATCATTTGTGAATGTATTCCTAGTATGTACCGGTAGAACACACATAAATTATGATGTCTCGGTATCCTTTTCCACTGCTGGAAACTTGATTGCAATACATGTATTTGGACTAGATTGATGTAGCCTACCAGCATCTTCTTTAGGTGGTGCAGGATTTGGTCGGACCCTGGGTGTGTATATAATTGGCGGGTCAGGATTTTTCTTGGCTTTCGGCTTTTTCTTTGTCTTTTTAGGTGGTTTCTCTTCCTCTTGTGTATTTGACACCACCGCTCCCAACCCGTCCTCTGCGGGTTGTTTATCTTGCTCCGCTGACGCCGGTGGCACGTCCTCGCCCTTTTCATCACCATGCTGAACTTGGTCATCGTCTCTAGACTCTCTACCTGCATCTTGCTCTCCAGGTTCATCTCGCTGATCTACATCACCTCCCGCCATGACACTGGTCGGCCCGTCTGCATCCTCGACCTCTGCTTTCTCGGCAGATGTGTCCTTTGGAGCTCCGTCCCCTTGTGATTCTCCTGTATCTGGTGTATCGTCGTCTTCTTGGTCAGGGTCTTGATCCCAACTAACAGCGGGATCCGCTGCAGACTCACTGGCTGCTTTCTCGTCAGACTCGTCCTTCCGTGTGATATCCTCTTTCTCGGGGTCATTTTGTGTGGGTTCTTCCTCCTTATCACCATTTTCATGATCTATTTTAGAATCTTTGTCCGTGTTGTCCGTGTCGTCTTTTTCTGTTTCAACACCACTCTCTTCCTGTGCTGTGTCATTTTCTGTATTTGACTTGCCATCGTCATTTTGATTCAACTCAGATTCATCTTCTTTCTTTCCGTTTGACTCCGCGTCCTCCGTCTTAGTTTCATCCATGTTATCCGATTTGTCTTTCTGTTCGTTACTATCCTCTTTCGAGCTACTCTCCTCGTCGTTGTCTGGCTTATCATTACTACCGCGACCTTCAGAATCGTCATTTTTATTCCCTTCAGTTTTGTCACCAGCCTCAGATTTGTCTTCACCTGGGTTGTCTTTGTTTTGTCCGTTTTGTTCAGACATCTAAATCAAGTGATTTAACAACGTAAATAACACTGCAGATTCTGTTTTGAATATACACGTATTTATTCGAAAGCTTGGATGAAATTCTCGTACACTAGTACAACGAATATATAACTACAATATGGCTCCGTTAGAGAAACGTGTGAACGTATGTACGACTGTAGTTCAATTAGGCCTTCATAATTAAAGTTACTTAACTTTTTAAAAAAATAACAAACCCCCACCTTACTTCTGGGCAGACTGATTTATCCTTGCTACTCGTATTGATCACGATTGAATGAATAAGTGCAACGTTCCACTTGGATAAGTTGTCTGTCTGACACTTTGTTTGTGGGGCCCATGATCTGATGATCGTGTAAGCAAATATTCTGGTCGCGATGTATTTGTCATTTGTTTGTGGGCCGGCGGTCGAAATCGCGAAAAGGCCTGTTGCATTAATTGACAGCCCCAGACGTAAAATACTGATAGAAGACGGTTTCAATCCAACACCCAGGTCATGTATAGGAGTATACAGGTATTGATCTTGTCATGCCTGATGTATGGCCTAGCAAGCCCTGAATAACTATCGTGCCATCTGGGGCTTATTGTGCTTCCTTTCAGAATAGCCCAAGACCCAAAACCATCCAGCTCAAAATTTTCACTTGAGGTCTTAAACCTTTTGAGCGGACCAAGAGAAGGGGTTGTGGGGGTATAGACATAAACTGATGCAATTTCGATGAGGAAAAAAATTGGTCATCCCACATAGTGGGTGCATACATAGGTACAGGTTCGATGTAAAACAGTTCAATTTTGTGTAAGTTTGTACACCCTGTAAAAAGAATTGTAAGGAATGAGCATTATATTATTTGTCCAATCCCCCATCAGCCTATTTGACGTTTCATTTTTAGGTTACCGGACCTTTGGTCCGATAACCTATTGCCGTGGCGTTGCGTCCGTCGTCCGGCGTCCGTCCGTCCACATTTTTATTATTAAAGTTTACAGGCGAATATTTCTGAAATTTTGCACAAAAATACCTAAAAATATTTCCAGGAAAGGTTTTTTTATTTTTTTTTATTTTCGCATTTTTTTCAAAATGGCGGCCATTTACGTCGAAAAATGGCTAATTTTGGAATTTGATGGTCGTTTTCTCAAAATCTGTTCAGTAACTTTTTTTCTTATTTATGCATGACACTCCTCCTATGTACCCCTGTGACATGTATAAATTTCGTTGCCCTTGAATCGCTCGAAGTGGGCCATTTTGGGCCCAAACTCGGCCCAAATGGGACTTCCCATGTTAAATTCTCCTATGCTTTATAATGGGACACATTAAGCCTAATAGCTCACTTAAAATTGAAATTAGAGACTAAGAATCAATTGTAGACATATAGGAAATGATATATGCTGAATATTCTCGTGACCTTGAATTTGACCTCTGACCTCGGTTTCAAGGTCAGAGCCGCTCTGCGGCCGTTTTCGTCTAAAAATGGCCAATTTTGGACTTTGATGGTCGTTTTCTCAAAATCTGTTCAGTAACTTTTTTACCTATTGATGCATAACACTCCTCATATGTACCCCTGTGACATGTATAAATTTCGTTGCGCTTGAATCGCTCGAAGTTGGCCATTTTGGGCCCAAACTCGGTCCAAATGGGACTGTCCCATGTTAAATTCTCCTATGCTTTATAATGGGACACATTAAGCCTAATATCTCACTTAAAATTGAAATTAGAGACTAAGAATCAATTGTAGACATATAGGAAATGATATATGCTGAATATTCTCGTGACCTTGAATTTGACCTCTGACCTCGGTTTCAAGGTCAGAGCGGCCGTTTTCGTCTAAAAATGGCCAATTTTGGACTTTGATGGTCGTTTTCTCAAAATCTGTTCAGTAACTTTTTTTCTTATTGATGCATAACACTCCTCATATGTACCCCTGTGGCATATATATATTTCGTTGCGCTTGAATCGCTCGAAGTTGGCCATTTTGGGCCCAAACTCGGCCCAAATGGGACTGTCCCATGTTAAATTCTCGTATGCTTTATAATGGGACACATTAAGCCTAATATCTCACCTAATATTGAGATTAGAGACTAGGAATCAATTGTGGACATATAGGAAATGATATATGCTGAATATTCTTGTGACCTTGAAGTTGACCTCTGACCTCGGTTTCAAGGTCAGAGCACAAAATGGCTAATATCTCGTTCATTATCGACTTTACAGCTTAGGAATCAATTGTGGACATATAGGAAATGATATATGCTGAATATTCTGATAACCTTGAATTCGACCTTTGATCTCATTTTCAAGGCCACAGGACAAAATGGCTAATATCTCACTTATTATCGATTTTACAGCTTAGGGATCAATTGTGGGCATATAGGAAATGATATATGCTGAATATTCTCGTGACCTCGAATTTGACCTCCGACCTCAGTTTCAAGGTCAGAGCACAAAATGGCTAATATATCGCTTATTATCGACTTTACAGCTTAGGAATCAATTGTGGACATATAGGAAATGATATATGCTGAACATTCTGATAACCTTGAATTCGACCTTTGATCTCATTTTCAAGGCCACAGGACAAAATGGCTAATATCTCACTTATTATCGATTTTACAGCTTAGGGATCAATTGTGGGCATATAGGAAATGATATATGCTGAATATTCTCGTGACCTCGAATTTGACCTCCGACCTCAGTTTCAAGGTCAGAGCACAAAATGGCTAATATATCGCTTATTATCGACTTTACAGCCTAGGAATCAATTGTGGACATATAGGAAACGATATATGCCAAATATTCTGATAATATTGATTTTGACCTTTGACCTCATTTTCAAGGTCACAGGACAAAATGGCCAATATCGCACTTATTATCGATTTTACAGCTAAGGGATCAATTGTGGACATATAGGAAATGATATATGCTGAATATTATCATGACCTTGAATTTGACCTCTGACCTCATTTTCAGGATCACAGGACAAAATGGCTAATATCTCACTTATTATCGACTTTACAGCTTAGCAATCAATTGTGAACATATAGAAAAGGATATATACTGAACATTGTCATGACCTTGAACTTGACCTTTGACCTCATTTTCAATGTCGCAGGACAAAATGGCTAATATCTCGCTTATTATCAATTTTACAGCTTAGGAATCAATTATGAACATATAGGAAATGATATATGCTGAATATTGCTATGACCTTGAATTTGACCTTTGACCTCATTTTCAAGGTCAGAGAACGGAATGGCTAATATCTCGCTTTTTATCGACTTTACAGCTTAGCAATCAATTGTGGACATATAGAAAATGATATATTCTGAACATTGTAATGACCTTGAACTTCACCTTTGACCTAATTTTCAAGGTCACAGGACAAAATGGCTATTAGCTCGCATATTATCGACTTCAGAGCTTAGGAATCAATTATGAACGTATAGGAAATGATATAAGCTGAAATTTGCTATGACCTTGGAATCAACCTTTGACCTCATTTTCAAGGTCGCAGGACATGATGGCTAATATCTCGCTTATTATTGACTTTACAGCTTAAAAATCAGTTGTGGACATACTAGAAATGACATATGCCGAATATTATTGTGTCCTTGAATTGACCAATGACCATATTTTCAAGGTCACGGGACAAACTACTAATATCTAAAATTATTGTCCGGTAACCTTTCTTAGCCCTTGGGCTAATTTTTTTTATATAGGCTACTTTCGAAGTCTATATAATACTGGTGGGCCAATTGTTGACGAGTACCATCAATATCCCCATTATTAAGTTAATTGTGTATGATCGTTTATGCCAGTCTTTTGCAACAACATTGCAGAGCCCAACGATTTACATCTGGTTTCAAGTTCCTGTTTTGCAGAAATTGTGCCATGTGATTATATTTCATATGTGAACCCAGTGAATTAACATCCGATTATATATGTCACCCTACGCTGCGTGTCAGCTACGCAGTAGATGTCTTGGACGCAGAATCATGTGATTCGTCGACCTAGACCTACTTTCGTTTTAAGTACGATATTTTCCTGAAGCTGCTGGGAATTACATTTCGGCCCCTACTTACTGTTTCGAACATCATTTAATATACGCCCTTACCAAGCGTGGACGATACAATATTCACTACAGTTGTTTTATCATCAATTTTAAAGGTTATTCAGAGTTCGTGAACTATTATATTTTTCAGGAATTAGTACTAATGTTATTAGTATTCTCATATTATTACTGTTTAAAATTTTTAACTTTATTCAGCATGTGTTGTCGGCGACTATGGGTCGATATCCTGACGGTGGGGAGATCTGGAGGTGTGGGAGCGGAGCGAGACACGGACGGTTCCGTGGGCGCGGTGCAGGCCTTCATCCTCGTGCTGGGCACGGGCACCGCCTTCTGTCTGGCCCAGGGACTCACGTCCTACGAGCCGGACCACTTCGTGACCCTGTCCATGGTCCAGGAACTTCTTATGGTGTACATGGGAGCGGCCATCGTCGTCATGGCCGGGTTTTTCTACAACAGAAAAAACTCAGGATACTTCTTTAGGAATGAGCCTTCTGCTGAGGACAACGCTGATGAAAGAGGACCGGACATAGAGAGACTTGCTATTTGCGGTAAAATAAGACGTCAATTTGCCAAGTTGCTTGACAAGTTCGCAAATCAGATCAAACACGGACCCGCTGTTTTAGCCATGTTTGTGTTTTATATGCTTTCATTGGGCTTGCACCTACCTATCCTTTTTGTACACGCATACTGCATTCACACATTCGCCGCCTGCCAAGTATCGGATAGCTACATGGCCTCCCTGTCTTCCAATGTGTGTGGTATTGTTTTCATGACAGTTTTGTTGATTTTTTGCGTGGTCTTTGACAAATGTTACATGGCTCGCAAACCGTTAATTCACTATGGACTCATGTTCATTGCGGCTGTATGCCTTACAAACTGGGTTAATTGTGCCGTGAACGCCCCCTTAACGGAAAAAGATCAAAATAGCACTTGTGCACGGCAGTGTTTCTCGAATGCCTCCATGGACTACAAAGCTGTACAACGAATGTCCTCATACATGTATCCCCTACATGTGCAGTTCTTCGTCATGGCAACGAAGCAGGTAGGAATATTGTTTGTCACCACATTACCATCCGTGAATAGCTTGCGCGAGGACAGGTTCTCGGCCCTGGGAAGTCAGCGTTCTTCACTGACCATATCCATAGCGTTAGAGGACAGAGTCTTGGACGGTGTCACCAGCGAGGCACAAAGCCACGATAGGGACTTAGAACAGGGGTCAGATCTGTTGGTCGGGAGCCATGACCCGGACAGCGACTCCAGTCTGACGTACAGCTCGTCACACGCCGGTGACTGGTCCGACCTCCCCGTGTCCCTCACCACTACCCTCGAGACAGGCGCTTGGCCACCGAACACGGCCTGTCTAATTGTGTGGCCGCGTTCGTTCCTCAGGGCTGTGTTTGGATCGAGGTATTTCTGCCTCGTATCGTCGTTTCTTTTCCATGCAGTTTTTCTAGCTATGCTGCTGGTCTACCGCATTAATGATGAAGCTGGTGCCAGCAGTCACTATGCCATACCAGAGGACTCGTGGTATATGGACCTGTATGCAGCAGTTATCACCGTATACAGAGTAGTAGCCATCATTGTATGTATTATAGGTTTTTATGTCCTTAAGCATCACGACACAGGAACACAAAATTACCACAGCATGGAACTTGCAATTCTATTTTCTAGCATGGGATATGTATTATCTCTCATTTGCGAAACGATGTCAAGTGTTCACTTTGCAGAAAAGCATGAGCCAAGACAAAATATTTTTGCAGATACTCAATTTTCCATAGTTGGCACGATACTGTTCATTTGCACAATTCACCTCCAGACGGCATTGATAATTCGTGCGATGCGTTTGTCCAGTGTACAACCCAACAGGGCATCGGACAGTGACCAGCAATTCCTTAACGCTACACTGAAGAATGTATCTGTGTATATGTCTCTGTACAACTTTGTGATGTGGGGGACCACTAGTGTGTTCTTCAACATTCTGTACGGCCAACAAGACACTATCTATGATGCTACACAATGGCGAATTATTTCCCATGTCTTGCACCCACTATACTTGTTTTATAATTTCAATATTGCCGTGGCATTCCTAGGAGTGGCTCTGAATGCCTGATATTGTGTATATGCAGACACTCGGAGTATATCGGAAACAACAAGTTGCACTGGGCAGGCACGTGTTCCTCTCATACGTTTTCGGTTTAGCAAATGTAACACAGTGAAATTCTTTTGACATATATTTGTTACCACTGCCATCAATAAATATTTGGTTATCCAGGAACATGAGTTATGTAGTTTAGCATCAATCTAGTATATGATCTAGCGTGTTTACTCATCTACATTGTAAGACAGTTTTATAGTCACAGAATAAGTGTTAAAGCACAAGAAACTGATCATCAATGCTTGTGATCTCCTCCACAACCAAACGACCCTCCCTAAAATACACCTGTGGACTCCAGACACAGCCAAATACATACATTCTAATACTAGATGTAAAAGTTTTATTTTTATGTTGATTATCATGAGTTTTGTCATTTATAATGAAAGTATATTTTGTTAAGACACTTAGACGTTCTGACCGGCTACATGCACATTTTATGTTAACATTAATACCATCAATTATGACACACATAATACAGTATATAACATGTAAAATATGCTGCACAAATGATATTTCTAAAACTATTATGTACTTGTATAAATCAAACTTTCAATCAACACAGAGAAACCTCGCACACCAATCAAGATGAAATGTGGCAATATATACAGACATATTTGATTTATAAAGTACTGGCTTTCTGATGAATGAGTGATATCATACAACATGAAATTTATGGACAAGTCCTTTGATACAATCAGTTCATTTCACTTGATACATTCACAACTTATTCATAGCAAATGGGTTCAGAATCCTGATCGCCTATCATGATAATAGCAGTCATGTCTTTTGTAGAGACATAGCATAGAGACAGTTCAAATGGCACATCAGAGGCAACAACATTCTGACAAGTCACACAACATGCCAACTATGGATAAAGATCGAAGGAAAGCTTGATATTTGGGCTTCAACATTATCTCAATACAAAACACTCCCTATTAAAATTTCCTTTATATAAGCCAGTTCGGAAATGTTTCTAGGTCAGGTCAACATTTCCTCCGGTATTTCCAACACATGTAAGCTTGGTATGTCTGATGCAACCAACAGCAGAACAAGGAAGACGATATTAACTTCACATGTACATACAACTGCTACATACATTGTCTTTGTATGTTTATTGGTTATTAATTCTACCGTAAAGTATACATATCTATTCTACCATTCTAGAAAATTGTCGATTCATATACAGTTCTATACTACTATTCTTGAAATCATTCATGGTGTTACGTCATGCCTTGTATATATGTAAAATGTATACATACACAAGTAGAAATGCTACTAATCAAGCTAATAAGGTTTCCGAACAAAGCACTCAGAAGTCTGCTGTTATTACGGACATATTATACATTCCTTTGGACATTACACACAATGTCATGTGAGAATAATGCAAAAGTTCAATGAGGTAGTGCACAAGATAAAACACTGTAGATGGAACCAGCTCCTGGAACGGTAGAATTTTCACAAAGTACCCATCAGAACTCTCTACTGAAGATCTATCTTCCAGAAGAACTATGGTCATGAGAATCTATGGGTTCCGACTCTATGAATAAATACATGCAAGACATACTTTCATTCACTGGTTCAATTACATATCACCCTATACCTATGATATACAACACAGTGAAGCCAAGCAAGCAAACATAGATCTGCCACAGTGACATCCAGCAGCCACAGCCACAGTCACAGTCACACACACAACCAACCACCACAAAGACGAACACACAGTTGTTCTGCTGATCAGTGGACCTCATCTTTGAGACTGGTAATTTTGCTGCAGATCTTGAGAGCAGGGCCGAGTTTGATACTCATCGCAGACATCAGGTGGTCCTCTTTCAGCAACATCAGTGCCTGGCCGTCAATCTCCTGACGGTTGAACTCCTCAGCATACATACCACACCCCGGCAAGTTACGCACAAAGTCCACCACTTCTTGCACCTGCAAACAATCAAGGTCAAACGAGGATTGACAAAATTCCAACTTGGGACATCACTTAAAACATCTCCCTGGAGAAACAAAACATCAAACGAATACTTGGCCATTTGACTTAAGCAATACCAATATGATACAGCTAGCATTTCCATCTGCACAATATATTATTTAGGAATGAAATACTGGAATAATCCGACAGACATGGCATCATACCGTCCACTTGGAGAGGTGGCGCCGAGGAGTACAGGATGCCATGGTATCCAGGTCCATCTCTGGCTCCAGCTCGGGGGGTGATCGGGGCGAGGAGCTCTCGTCCTGGCCGCTGGGGGAAGTGCTGCGCTCAGACTCACTGCTCGTCGTTGTCGTCGTCTCCATGGACATGGTACTGGGGGCGCCCAGACCGCTCATCCCGATCCCGTGGTCCGTGTCGAGGTCCCCACCCTCCAGACCGGTGGACAGGTGTGCCTTGACATTACCCACGGTCAGCTTGGAAGTCAGGGTATCCTCCTAGTGAAGGGAACAGGCATATGGTACATAAGAACAACACTACTCAAGTAAATTCTACAAGAATTTTGACAGATGCAGAATCATTCAGAAGAAGCCTCACATCTGGATTCCTGCGAAGAGGTCCTGTTGACACTCTGCCTCCCTTGCTCCTGTTCCATACTTTTTTCACACCTATCTTCTTCCGACTGCCTGTTCCAGATGTTTGTAGAATTGACCGACTTTTTGCTTTGAACAGATTGATTCGACGAGAGCAGCCAACATTGTAACGTTTCGCGCATGTATTGGAACAGAATCGGCCAGATCGTCGGAATCTACGAGGCAAGTCCACCTTCCCGCAGAACTCACACTTCAAACGGACTCCATCATCTACAGCAGAGACAAACACAATCAGAGTGAACAACACATAAAAATTCTATCAATACATTTTTCTATGCAAACTCGACAGGACGATAACGAAGCTGTATTAGTTGGCAGTTACAATCAATCCAATATATATACACACCTGTCTGGATGGGGATTGGTTTTTTGACGCTGTCCATGGAGAAGTCGGAGCTGTCAGACATTTCCTTCTCCAGGGCCGAGTCATTTTCCTGTTCTGAGGAACGACTGGCAATAAAGTCTGAGAGAGCGGAGCACCGCTGAACCTGAAATATCACAGAGATTTCAAGTGGTATAATCGTGTCTGCCCAGTGGTGATGTATATATATATTTCAATGGTCTGAAGATTCAAATATTCATACACAAACATCACTCACAGGGAAAGGCTCTGGTGCCTCTTGAATAACAAAACCCTCAATAACATGAGTCAGCACATTTGGTCGTACAACAGCAGCCTGACGTTCTCCAATCACCGTGGCAATACGATCGCTCCTGTCACCAGGACGGTTCTGTTTGGGTGGCTGATCGTTCTCCTTGCCAGCAGAGCGGTCCGGCCCAGCACCAGCTCCCACCATGCCTGGAGCACCAGTCCCAATAACTCCAGGGCCCGAGTTCCCGATGGTGGGCGTCTCCGTCTCCATGGGTTCCTCGGGCTTGATCTCTACCTCCTCACTGACTGGAGTGGCTGTCTCTGACTTGATGGGTGACACGATAGGGATGGGTGGAGCAGACTTCTCAGGGGATGCTGCTGGACTTGACGGGACAGGGATAGGGGCCGCGTCCACGCTTGTCCGGGTCTCTGGAACAGGGGCAGGCTGGGACTGAGTGCTAGGCACAGTGGCTATTGGGACTGCCGTGACGACCGCCGTGGAGCTGGTGTGGGTGGTGACCGCCGCAGGCCGCTGTGTGACCTGAGGTTTGGGCTGCACGAGGACAGTTGGAGGTCGGGTCATTGTGGGTGTCAGGATCCGGGCAGTGGTCACCTGCTAAAAGACCCGAGACAGAATCCGCTAATATAGAGATTCACACAATTAGAAATTTTGGTATGTCCATTTGCATTATGCAGGCAATAACAACTGTACAGATATTAAATCTTACCTGTGGTGCTATCCTGGCTTGACCAGACACCACTTGTTGAGCAACACTTGTTCGTACTTGTGGCTTTAATGCCCTGACTCGTGACACCTTCAACATGCAACAAGTTCTATGTAATATACACAGATCTCTAAGTGTCCTCTAAAGTCAATACACATTTAGTATTTACTATGATACTATGTACAAGTGGGCAAGTTTAGATACCAATAAAATGATATCATATAGTGTATAGGGTGTAGATATACCTGTTTGCCCTGGCCGGTCTGTACAGCCTTGGCTGTGGTCGGACTTCCAGGTACTACTCCTGCAGGACGGGCCGTTTGTGGGAGAATGTTTGCTACGCCTGTAACAACACATCACTCTAATTCATACATTGTCAATGTTTTTTGCATGGTTTTGCCTGGAAACTGATATTTTATGACGAACAAGGAACTTTCCTGATGTGTATTTTCCAATGAAGATATCGTAGCCTACCTTTGACTTGTGCAGGAGTGACTGTTTTCACTTGGGTACCAGTGCTCTTCATCTGCACTGTGCCTGTGTCTGTTCCTTGTCGGATGCCCTTGTTCGGTAGTACAGCTTGTACCCTTCCCATGATGCCTTGCTGGGTCTGTAGTGTGCCTGCTGGCCGCAGGTATAATGGTTGTGTGCCGATGATGGCAGACTGGACTTGCTGTGAACCCAGGGGCAGGGAGTTCGGCTGTATGGTGGCCATCTGCCAGCAGATTTCAAACGACGATGAAACAAATGAATATCCTATCATTTTCAATAAGTCAACTTCACATCATAACGCTAATACTAACTTCTGCATGAACTTTCTATCATACTAGAGGGAAACGGTAGTCACTACCGGTATTAGCCAATGGGTCTGGCTCCAATAAGTGATATAGATACACAAAATTGGTGTCCTGCATACCTGCAATTGGTTGAGCATGGCCGGGGTAACAGTGCCGCTGAGTATCTGGCCCTGACTGGTGACAAATGTTGGGGGAGTGGTCAAGCGGATCTGTGTGGGACTGTTGATGATTTGGCCACCCTGAGCGATACTGACTGATGGAGACTTGGGCTGAGCAACCAGTGTCTGCTGACTGCCCGGATTTGACAGCACCCCTGGGGATCAAACAATGGTGTAATACTAGAAGTTTTGGGGATTTTTCTTTCAGTAAAACATAGAAACAGTGGTACTCTCAAATAATACCAACCCTTCTGCCTGGTATTACCCAAGAGACCATTTTATGCAGGAGGTTCATTTATGTGTTATCCCACAAAAGAATTTCTACCAAATAGAGGGGCATTCTTCATCAGAGGGGGGTCATATCTGTGGATGTCTGCTGTGTTTGTCAGGAGTAGCACCTCTGACCAGTTCCCCCGTCTGTACCTAGTTGTCCAATGACGACAGGCTGACCTCCTGCACCTCGGAGAACCTGCTTGTTGCCAAACACCGCCTGCTGTTGAACAACAGTTTTGCCGCTTTTAGCCGTCTGTGTGGCAGCTACAGTTGTAAACGGCGAGGCTACTGTCCTCAAAGTGACTGTTGCCTGTAGAAATATCATACAAATTTTCATAACTTACCAGAAATATGTATTTTCGCATTTTTTTGCAGCTAGAAATCTTAAATATGGTTATAAATATCAACTGCTGATTGTGTCACAGCACACTAACATGGGATCCTGCCTGGGTGGCAGCAGCAACGGGACTCTTCTGGCCAGAGTTGCCGTTAGCTGTCTTCGCCTGCGCGCTGACCACTGATTGCGGCCGACCCTGCACTGGGGCCAGGTTCACCTGCTGTGCCACTGGCTGAGCCTGCATCGCTGAAATATAGGCAGGGGTTTTTGTGCCTCAAGGGACAAAACAAAATAGAGTAAGACAACAGCAAACAACATCAAAACCAGTACAAGCATAACATTACAACCACAACACCAATACAAACAAACATGAACTTACATTATTCACAGTGTCAATAACTAGACGTCAAGGCCTAAAGATGCCTTGGAGGCATTTCGGTGTAGGGGATAACCTATAACATTTATAATATGCTTGCCACGAATGACATCCGTTTTGTTCTATGACACAAAGTACTGAAATACCAAACAAACAAACGAAATGCTAACTCAAACAAAAACTTTGGATCCGGGTCTGTTTCGCTTTATGACACACCAATCCATCTCCCGAGATATCGACGAATATGAAAAATGCAGATTGAGCAAAAAAATTTCAGGTCAGGTGAAAGTTCATCCTCAATACCCATAAGATTATGTTTGTCTAGGGCGACGACTCAGAAAATTTCGCTCTACAATGCAGTGTTTCCGAGATATTGACGAAAACGAAAAATGCAGGCTCAGCGAAATATATTAAGGTCAAGGTCAAAGGTCATCCCTTAGACATGTTAGTCTAGGGTAACGAGTCTGAAAATAACATACTCTTTGGCTCTACGATGCACTGTTTCCGAGATATTGACGAAAACAAAACATACCGACTCAGGTCAAGGTCAAAGGTCATCCATAATACCCCTTAGACATGTTTGTCTAGGGCGACGAGTCAGAGGATAACGTCCTGATCGCTCTACAACGCACCGTTTCCGAGATATGCAGGAAACCTCAAGGATGACTTGGCAAAAATTCTTCTGACCTCTAGGTCAAAAGTCGGTTGATGGATTGATCCGAAAATCAACAGGTTTCTTCCCTGGTGGTATTTGAACCTCCATGCAAAGTTTGGCACCCACTGCCTGTATACTTTTGGAGCTATAGCCCAAAAAAAGTCCAAAAATCGACATAAATTTCATTCTCACAGACTTTGGATCTGGCTCAAAAAGTATATGTAGCACATCTACACAATATGCCTGAGTAGTGGTGGAAGTTCCAAGTCAATCCGTTCAGGCGTTCTTCAGTTATCGTGAGGAAACAAAAACGGCAGAAGAAGAAGACGAAAAAATAAATTCTGCTGAAACCTTAAATGCCTTAATGAAGTATATAAACGAAGAACCAACAACAGAACATGCAGGCCATGCAGAGAATTTCTGTTCATGGCAAATATCACATGCTCTCAAAATCAGATATCTTCACGACACCATTTTGTTTTGATAATTTTTTTTGGACATTCCATGTATAACGCCTTCACATGCAAATACAAAATGGTTTCAAAATGAAAACTCAATGCATGCATATCTCAAAAAGTCTTTTTCCCCCTTTATTCATCCACCAGATCAATATGAACCTTTCAATTTGCTACTATCATGATATGACAGGTTGAGTGGAGTTGTTACAGACAGGAGCTGGGAGTACCTTGTACATTCTGTATGTAGTACTGTTGCTGCATGTACTGCTGCTGTACAAACGGGTGCTGTATGACCTGCACAGTGCCCTGGGGGAGGGACGATCTGATGACCGCCCCTGCTGATGGGGCCTGGACTGTCGCTATCTGGCTGACCTGCGGACTGGACGCTACGATCTGTGTCAGAGCTTGAGTCACTGCCACTAATCCACTCGATGACGCAGCCATGGACTGCGCAATAGTGGCAACAGGAATCATCGTCATCTGCAAGTATAACAATGAGGGTAAATTGTGTATTATGATGTATGAGTTTTATGTGTTTATTCTCGTGAAAGAATTGTGTCCAACCTGTTGAGTTGAAGTGAGAGCAACAGTTACAGTTGCTCCGGTAGCGGTTGTGACATTGGTGCTGGTTGTAGAACCACCAGCTGCCCCTGTGCTGGGCGTAGTACTACTTGTGCCAGCAGCAACGGATGCAGCGGCAGCCACCTGGGCAGTGGTTGTTATTGGAGCAGCGCCAGCCCCAGCCCCAGCCCCAGCCCCAGTCGTGTCCTGGGCTACAGATGTATCAGACATGTCTAGGATTCACAATACCTGTACCTGCGGAACATATGCAAATATGAACCTTGACATTAGAATCAAAAGTAATGGGTTACAAATAGGGCTGTGATGGTAAGGAAAAATCACTACCGGTAATTTTTCATGAGTTTTCAATGCCGCTACCGGTAACCGTATGAATTTATGTCTGCAGTAGTTAGCACTATAAGAGGCCAAAAATCGACGTGAAAATTGCGGGAAAATGGTCCTATTCACAGAATAGTGACCAGTGTAATTGTGTGAATGTATCTAATTTTAACTGAGCATGGGTGTCAGGTTGTCATTCTGTGTGCCCTTAAAATTTGAAGTCGGTGTTTAATAACACGGTAATGGCTGATTTTCAGTTTGTTGCAACTTTGTGAGAAACTTTGCCCAAGATACTTGAAAAAATTAGGCCAAGGGCCAAAGATAGGTTACCGGACAATGTTTAATATTTTAGATGTTAGCCAGGTCACTGGTCAAATTCAAGGTCAAGAGAATATTCAGCATATATAATATTAAGCATATATCATGTCCACAGTTGATTGCTAAGCTGTAAATTCAATAATCAGAGAGATATTAGCAATTTTGTGCTGTGGCCTTGGAAATGAAGGCAAAGGTCAAATTCAAAGTCATCAAAATATTCAGTGTATATCATGTTCTATATGTCCACAATTGATTCCCAAGCCATTCAGTCATTAGAGGAGCAAGATAAGAACCAGTATGTCCTTGGACCTTGAAAATGAGGTCAGAAGTCAAATTCAAGGTCACGAGAATGTTCAGCATATATCATTTCCTATATGTCCACAATTGAGTCCTAAGCTGTAAAATCGATAATAAGTGAGATATTAACCATTTCGTCCTGTGACCTTGAAAATGAGGTCAAAGGTCAAATTCAAGGTCATGACAATAATTTGCATATATCATTTCCTATATGTTCATAACTGATTCCTAAGCTGTAAAGTCGATAACAAGCAAGATATTAGCCATTTTGTCCTATAACCTTGAAATTGGGGTCAAAGGTCAAATTTAAGGTCATCAAAATATTCAGCATATATCATTTCCTATATGTCCTCAATTGATTTCTAAGCTGTAGAGTCGATAATAAGCAAGATGTAAGCCATTTTGTCCTGTGACCTTGAAAATGGGGTCAAAGGTCAAATTCAAGGTCATCAGTATATTCAGCATATATCATTTCCTATATGTCCACAATTGATTCCTAAGCTGTAGAGTCGATAATAAGCGAGATATAAGCCATTTTGTGCTCTGACCTTGAAAATGAAATCAAAGGTCAAATTCGAGGTCATCAGAATGTCCGGATTATATCATTTCCTATATGTGCACAATTGATTCCTAGTCTCTAATCTTAATATTAGGTGAGATATTAGGCATAATGTGTCCCATTATAAAGCATAGGAGAATTTAACATAGGGAAGTCCCATTTGGGCCGAGTTTGGGCCAAAATGGCCCACTTCGAGCGATTCAAGCGCAACGAAATTTATGGATATCATAGGAGTACATATGAGGAGTGTTATGTATCAAAAAGAAAAAAAGTTACTGAACAGATTTTGAGAAAATG
Source organism: Terebella lapidaria (assembly GCA_949152475.1). Lineage (NCBI taxonomy): Eukaryota > Metazoa > Annelida > Polychaeta > Terebellida > Terebellidae > Terebella > Terebella lapidaria. The sequence continues at coordinate 17,398,901 of OX424555.1, read as the reverse complement.
GCCGCCAAAGTCCAAAATCAGGCATTTTTCGACGAAAATGGCCGCCATTTTGAAAATAATGCGAAAATCAAAAAAATAAAAAATACCTCCTTCTTGATTTATTTTTAAGTATTTTCGTGCGAAATTTCAGAAAAATTCGCCCGTAAACAAAAAAGATAAAAATGTGGACGACGACGGACGACAGACGACAGACGACGGACGCAACGCCATGCCAATAGGTTATCGGACCATAGGTCCGGTAACCTAAAAATCTTGTTGTTTGAAAGAAAATCATCCAACGCCAGAAATTGATGTGAGGGATCAAACTGTGCATATCTTGATTTCCTCCATGCACAATTGTATCTGTTTTTTGCCTCGATCTTGTGGAGTATCTGCATCCAAACAAGGAAGGCATGGCTGCATTTAGTACTATGCAGTGTGGACATCTATCCGATCAGTCCACGCATAGTACTTTAGTGCTAGTTTCGTTACACGTGGTCAGACGGGAATTTCCCCCAGATTTCTGAAGATTGCGCACAGCTGTAATTGGTCAGTTTGAACTATGGAGTTCTAGGAGGGGTCTGTGAATAGGACCATTGCTGCACACTGCTAAATTAGGTCAAGACTGACCACTGTTAATGACACAGACTCAAAAAAAAAAAACAAGCTCGCCAAAGTCAATAAAGTGTACAAAAAGAAATGCTCATATTGAAAGTCTGGCTCCCGAGATTCTCTACGGTTTATGGGCAGTCAATTTCACTACCGGTAGTGCAGAAGAATCACTACCGTTACCGGCATTCGGCCTTACCGTCGCAGCCCTAGAACTTTACAAAATTTGTGATAAAATTGGGTGAACATAGGCAATTCTACGGAAGCGTATTGACACCGAAAAGAATTTGCCGAGGGGAATTGCAATTTTGTGTGTGTCTACCAATGCGCTTCCGTACAAATCTTTGACAGGCGAATAATAAATGCGATCATGTGAGGCCTGTAATACTGAATTTACTAATATACCCTGTAATCATATAAATCCTGTATAAGGCAATGTTTACAAGTAAAATTGTTGTGTTCTTGAAATGAATCTTCGATAATAATCGATGAAAGATTGCGCTGTTACCGGTGACGTTATGATCAGTGATGATCACACATTCGGATTTCGGCCTGCAGTAATCATATATTTTATGTTGTTATATTGCTTGAAATACTGGAAGCATTCATCTGAGATAACCCAGTCATCCGTTTATGTCGTTAATTTTACTGAATAGAGCAGAACAATGTGCATACGAACCATTAAACTGGCCGGTATCGCATATCGAACCATAAAATATGAATCTGCTTTGTTTTGTGTGTAGCATAACAAAACAGACCGTTACACAGACACCCTCAACCTTGGCGGCACTCCCACTGTCGGTAGACATATCCAAACATGACATTCGTTTTCACTTGAAGTTAAAAATCGCTTCTGCCAATAATACAGTTGTGAAAGTTATATTCAATATGTAGGCCTGTATATCCAAACAAGGAGACTATGATCTACAGTCTACAATATTGAGTTTTAAAAACCTACCAGTATTAGGCGTAGGCCCACCAATTTTTCATGCATGACATATTCAAATCGGTCTACACTCAATGCCGTTCATACAGTAGCTTATGTCACGCATCTATCTATATGGTATTTTAAGGAAAATTGTTGCACAATTATAGGCCTATAGCTACATGGTTTTCCCTCATTCCAAATACTCTTCAGTTGTATGGACCATTGTACATGTGGACCAAAAACTATGAATGAGCCTAGGCCCTACTAAGAAAACTCCACAAAGGCTAGAGGACCCAGAGCCAGGCGATCTGCAGGACGACCTGGTAATTATTTCCACCATAGTAAACCATGTGTAGGGCCTGGTGTAGATCGAATGGTTGTCTAAACTTCAAATCTAGGCTACTGTAAACGTATGAAATTTCGCGATGTATTAATTTCGCGAATTTCGCGTTTGGAAAACAACCGCGAAGATAAATACACGCGAATACAATGTTGTTCAATTGAGGGGCCGATCCTTCACAACAGTCACAAACTTAAATCCACGCGAACATGTTGAGATGTTGAAAACGCGAACATTAGTGGTTTAGAACGGGTTGCCGTAAAATATCATCATATAAATTGCATATACATAAAAAGTATAGACTATATAGTGTCATTTGAATATCCTGTAATTATTTTGTGATTCACACATTTGTCATTCAAATAGTTGTCCCGAATAATATAAGGATATATGCCTATAGCTATTTTTATAATTTATCAGCAGACGCAATAGCTATATGGCCTGCACACTCTTTATCATGGAATTCCTGAAATAATCGTCAAAAGTTAATGCTCTTTACAGACTTGGGGCATGGGAGCTACGGGTACTTCACTACCAATGAAGAACCCCCTTTCCCCCCCCCCCCCCCCCCGATTAACCAGTCATTGTCAGGATATTAAATATATCACAGAGCTCGTTTTGGTACGCAACAATGAGGGAACACCGGAAGCGCCTAGATTGCTCATTCTTGGAAATTATGGTACGAAATCTAGCCAGCTTGGAATTTAAATTGGTTGATTGTGTCTGTAGTCACACAATTGATGTCCGCTATAGGCCTACAACGTTGTAGTAGGCCTAAAGAGCGAACATTATCACCAAATTTATTTCCAATTAAATCGATGCATATTTAATGACGGGAATTCTCAACTTTGCGTTTACCTTTCTCGAGATGGCCTATGCAGTTTCCAGAGTGAGCAACATATATCGTGGAGGAGAGTACTGAAGTAGCAGAACCTTTACCTTATTGAGCCCAATAATAATTTATATCTCTTGTTTGAACTATTTTTACATGTAATTGTTGTCAATAATAGACTCAAATAGAAACAAATAATGTTAACTTATTCGGTTACAGCTATCAATTCTCTACTCGGCAGAACCTTTACCTTGTTGAACCCAATAATAAATGTTTCTTGTTAACTATTTTTTATTGCAGTCAATAATAGACTTAACTAGCAAAAATAATGTTAACTTATTCAGTTACAGCCATCTCCACTGGACAAAACCCTTACCTTTTTGAGCTCAATAATAAATGCTTCATGTCTTAACTATTTTTTATTGTGATCAATAATATACCAGTTAAACTAATGTTAACTTATTCGGTAATATTATTCTGTTTTCACCAAAAACTTCAGTTCTCTATTCTGAACAAGAATCTGGACAGTGCCATTTGCTTTCATATAGTACATGTTATTGGAGTGATGACAGATGTCAATGTGGGCATTTTAGTGGTCGTAATAAGATAACCTGCTAATTAATATGCATTTCATCATTCTGGAAAACAATATGTTTCGTGTGACTATCGTTCGCATCGAGCCTGTGCGATTTCATCATCATTCAGCGAAAACTCCCACCCGTAGATCGTTCACAAACCATGTGTGCTAAACAGGTCAAACTGAGCAAAAGGTGTCCCCAATCAGGCAAGTTGGTTGCTATGGCAACCAAAAATCGATAGGTGTCGCGATCTCATCATAAGACATGTCCCTCTCGTGGCTGATCGGCAAACAGCCGCATGCAGGGATCCCAATAAGTCGAAAAGTTTTCTTCCCATGGATTAAAAAAAAAAATATATAATTCTTGACTTTTCCCTGACTTGCAGGGCATGCTGTATCCGATCGATCAATTGATCTGATCGAGCTTAAAATTATGGCATGATCAATATGGGACACGATATATGGCAACGTAATTAGTACTATTATATGCATTATAACAATAAACCTACGACAAAATTGAAATTATAAAGCACAATAAGATACAGACATCTAGGTGAATACAACAATTTAATTTGACCAAGTTTACATAATATATGGTCTGGCTTTCTGGGCATTGTTACGCATTCTTAGAATCGTCATGAATCAAAAGTATTAATAGGCTTTCCATTCTCATGAGTGTAGGAACGGTTTCGTTGTGAAGTAAAGACCTAAAACCGGCCCACTTAAAATACGGAATATTCGTGCAATTTTTAAACTAATATACGACGACCGCTGTTACAGTAACTACGATTTTTTTTGAAAACTCTGGACATTAACGGCTATTCCAGCTCATTGGGTGTTTACACACGAAACTCATGAAAACAAAAGTTTTAGTGGGCCGTCATCATAGCGTTTTATAATGGAGGCCTTCTCTAGAGTCTTAGAGCGAAACATGTGCATGTCAGTGTAGCATTGTCGAGCGCGAAACAGGTGCTCGTACAAAATTTACGAGTTGAGTGTGATTCATCTTCATGTATCGAAATAGATCTAGTATTTGAAACTTTATTTTCAGTTTGTAAGCGACAGCAAAAACCATGAATGAAGAAGATGACTATGAAAAGCTCGCATATGTGCAGGTAAACAAAATGTGTGTATGGGCAGCCTAAAGCAAAATAGGCCTACCCTAGCATGTCCAGCCGAAAACAGAATTTTGCACATCCACATACATATGTGGAACATTATCGAAAGATACAAAGTGTTTGTGCCTTTCTCTATATAGACCCACCTTGCCATACAAAGACTAAATTTTTTAATTTTATTTTTTTTTCTCAATTTTTTTTCTCTTAAAGCTCACTGTTTTCGTCCAAGAACGCCCAATCAGAGAGCGTGGTCTTTGGTTTCTCAAGATCTGTTTTATAATAACTTTTTTTTTTTTAATTATGTGCCTTTATAACGTGTAGGCCTATAAGTTTTGTGCATATTCCACGGTTTCTTGATTTAATAGGTTTACGGATTTTTTCCACCCGTTCTCAGGATCGGAGAGGGAATAAAAAATAAAAATGAGAAAGTGGAGTCTACTTTTCTTGTACTTTTCTTTAAACGTAGGCCCCTATATATAATTTAAAAATGAGATGCTACAAACATAGGTCGGAGGGGGAGAAATTATGCTTCAGATTGGTATTTAACCCTATAGCCTATTTGTTGTGCTCTGTACGTGTGGACTTCACGTAGATGTCACATGTGGACTTTAATATAAAATCATTTTTTGTTTCATAATAAATTGTATAATCCTTGGGGCTGTTAGACCATTTTATATATACTGCGTTGGAAGAGGTTTGATGGAATTAAAAAAACAACAACTAATTTTTGGGGGGTCGGAAGGGGTGAAATAAATAAAAAAAAACGTGATTTTCATTTGGGGTGGGCGGAGGCTGGCAGGAATCAGGGTTGGTCGGATCCGTAAACCTATTTATAAAAAAAACGCGGCTTAATGGCCAAAAACAGAAAGGAGGCGTAACATTGAAATTTTTTTTGGACTTCATGCACTTTTTTCTTCATATGTGGGAGCTGTATTCCTAGAATGTTCCAAGATAAATTTTTCTGTTGTACATTTAAAGTAAAATACAAAAAAGTATGATCCACTTTCTTAGTTTTCCGTAAATCCATAAACCTAACATAATCGAGGAACTGTGGCCTTATACACGAAACTTATACACGTCATATTGGTACATAATTATAGAAAAAAATATCGGACACATTCAAATGGGAAGTCATAACGAATTCATTGGTGCTCTCGAATTTGACATTCAATGACATTGAAAGGTCAAAACAGCAATATTGATGAAAAAAAGACAGTTGTGATGTAGGCCTACACCATACCATCTCCGGTAAGCTTCATTAGCCCTTGGGCTATTTTTCACGATAAAGTCGAATCTCTATTTTAGCCCCATACCAGTTAACAGAGCAATTAACAGTATAATGATAGGAAAGATTTTGTAAATATATGTGTGTTCGTACAGGATCATTTTTCGACGGTGCAGAGCAATTAAGGAAACACACCATGCAAACAGGGTATCTAATAGTCGTATCTTCCAAGCTCTTTACGAAAACAGCATTGATTATTAGTATTAACACAGATGTCATCGAATAAGACTCACTTCCCGACATTAATTACATTTAGATATAACTGAATATAATCCATCATAATGGCAACTTACATGTGGCCTAACTGCTTATAGTGACTAGGGCCTTCAACAGGGAATGCACTACCAATAAGTAAGCCTATTATGTGGCCGCTCGCCGATTTCTGACCATTTGCTCACCATACAGGTAGCCTAACAGTTCGTTCTGATGAGATTATTTTTCGGCAGGACGTGATAGCACAAAAGAATATAGATGAAAGCTTCACATTCCTTCCCTGACCCCTGGAATCAAGGGTTTTGCTCTCTGTACTATAGTGTCTATAGAGCCTATGAGTTATGCGAGACGATTGACGTCATGACGGCTCACACCGTTCTTCATTTCTTCATTGCCTTGTAGCGCCTGAAGGCTGCTGTACACTACACAGTGGGGCAGATATGTGATGGTACCACGGAGAGCAACAACATGACCTTCAACAAACAGTTCATAGCCGCCTTGTCCGAGGCTACCTTCGCCTATAGCCAGCGTGCCTCCACCGACCTGGAACTCTTCGCAAAGTGAGCATTCCGTCTACACTAACAACATCGTGTCTGTACGCTGCCTGTAAATGAAAATGTAGGATGATGCAGCTTGCACTAGAACTCACATTTGTTCCATAAAAGAGTTCTATGTCAAACGAACTTTCGGTTTCTCTTCTATTGGGTGTATTCTCCCCTACATGCGTTCAAATTGGATGAGTAGCAGGTGTATCCTAAACTACTGTGAACATCTTCTGAGTCAGCTACTAGTGTGTTTCAATGACGTTGGATGGTCGGAAGTATTCTGAGCCACCAGACTGTGAACATCTGATTGTTACAGACATGCCAAACGGTCTACCGTGTCGACTGATGACGTCAAACTACTGGTGCGGAAGAGCCCAGAATTGGTTCGTATTGATGTGAAAGCATGAAGGAAATTTTCCCAAGATAACGTGAAGTTTTGGAGATATACGGAATGGTATATGAAATGAATCGTTTATTTCCAGTTGGAACACATCAAAGATATTTCAGAACAACAACAGGCCACAATGCTGGAGAAGAAACAGAAACGCACGAAAAAATCGACGAAGAAATCCAAAGAAACGACCCTAGAAGATGACGACAGTAACATGGGATAGTGTTTGTTCATCTCCTGTTCGTGTCATGTCGTGTTTGTGTATGTAATGTATCCGTCTGTATAGTTTCAATAAATTTGATGTACAATTCTATAAATTTGAATTTATTACTAAAAAATTAAATTATTTTTTTATTCGAGTGTTTCACCTCTAAAATGTGGTAGTACATACATGTGTATAATACGATTTGTGTGGATAAATAAGATACCAAAAATTAACATGACTATCCATTGATCTGCGCATAAAACAATATTAAAACCACGAGATCGTTACAGTATACTTAGCTATGCGACCAGGGTATGCCAAAGTCACCAGCCCACAGCCCAAGACTGGTAAAAAACATCCTGGGCTGGTAATAATAACAGTTTCACTGGCCCAGGTGGCCGGAAAGTTTTCATCAGCAAAAATATCATAACTCTAGTAAAATAAATTTTTAATATAGTAAAATATTTCATTTGTCAGTAATATATTATTCAACCAGATCTCGGATCTTCAAATCATGAGCATGATACGCCTCAGCTTGAGGCTGGGGGCAGTAAGACGGCTGATTGGAAATATGCACAATTCAAGCTGACAATGTCAATTTATTTGCTTAATATACTACAACGGATCTACATATCGCCATGCATATCTCAATTCTACTATTTTGTTGGGTGTGACTTATGAATTCTGGGCCAGTAAAAATTGCTCTGGGCTGGTAATAGCGAAATGTTTACTGGTCCAATGGACCAGTAATTTTTTTCCCACTTTGGCATACCCTGTATGCGACCCAACACTTGACGATTTGTGCGGGGATGTACACTTGAAACTTGACGACATTCAAACCTTGCATTGAGTTGTTACCAGAGTAGGCTTTGTTTTTTGGAATATGCACTTCAAAAATTATTTATTCAAACAGACTGCAATCAAAAGGCGGTTGTATTGATATTGTTGTGAGAGATTGTTTGCAATTTTAACTGATCCAATTTCACGTCAATTATGTCTGAGCTGAAATCGAAAGTTATTCTGAACGTATGAGAGGTACTCCTTGAAAATGCTGCTGTAACAATATATTTTGGCAAAACCCACATAATTTGTGCAATTTGATGATTTACCAGACATTCCTCAGTCAATGAAGTGGTCGTGGAAAGAATATGTCGCATATATACATGGTACATTCGCTCGTTATAACTAATTTTATTCAAGTCGAGGTGATGCGGGTCGGATATCTAGAATCTCTTGACTGGAAGACAAGTTGTTGTTGATTGGTGACGAATGAAGGTTAACTGGATTGGTGATACCAAACACATACAATGAAGGTGTCATCTGGTAGAAACATCCAGGGCAAGGGTACTAGTATATAGTCGACGCATTGAGCCACTTGACAATTAGATGACGGACTCTGGCAATTTAATTCGGTGGGAGCGAGAATGCCACTGAAATGATGCATACATCTCCTGGCTCCTATCAGAGCGTCATATCCTAATGACATGGTGTAGAGTACCCCTCAGGGGACTCGGAAACTGACCCTAAGGTCCTTCACGCCGACGTAACAGGCGTCAACACTGACATGCTGGGGCGTGCTCCGCTGTCTTACGGTGGTGCCAGTAATGTGTCCATTGTCATAAATTAATAATTCAGTTTATGGCAACTTTGTTCTGGAATGTAGCAATTTAATAATTGAATGGTACAATCTAGATGTTAGAGTATTGTTAGGTTGGCAATTGCTTAGATGTGACTGAAGAATTGGGTGAAAAATATTGGGTGTACATGTAGATATATTGTTCATGTTTGAAGACACACTCCCGCGGATCCGTACTCGTGTCCTGTTGCCTTATAGTTAACACACGTGGTAAAATAATAAAAAATAGTAATATCTGACTATATATAGCGCAATAAGCATTCATTTTGAATACAATAATACTGTTCATTCCAGTTTTCCATGTATCTGTGAACATTCCTAGATCTGACCCATTGAAAGAACTGGAAAAATTCTATTTTTGTCTTAGGCCTACTGTGTGGATCTTTTCACTGAACTGTTCCAGTTTAGTAATGAATTACATATGTTTCCAAGTACAATATTGTTTAAAAGGACACAATATATTATTAAAGAGCGTGCGTGCTGCATGTGACGTCATTGCGTTGGCTATGATAAAGTTGATTTTCTGTGCATAAAATATATACAACGAAAGAGACCATATAATTTGAGGACCATTAATAAGGAATTCGATATGTTTTACGCAAATGGGATTTATATCGCGAACATGTCATGACATTTGAGAAATCATGGAAGCAAAGAAATCTGAAGAATGGTGTCATAATTTATGTATAACCTTGGTACTCATGCATTTCAGATAAGCCCTCTAACCTGTGCAATACCACCCATTTGCTACCATTTATATATATAATATTGCATCTGAAGAGGCATTGTATTTCATTATTTCCAGATGAAAGGCACGAGTTCAATAAGGAGGGGGCGCGGGAGGTAGATAATGTTAAAATAACCAATCAATTAGACAAACGAGTTGCTAGTAATTTAACTGCCAGCGATTTCACTCAATGGTAATTAATACTCTTGACTCTGGTTGTTGAATCATTAAATGCCAGTTACAAGGCACTTTTGTGCGCCGCGGAGAGGCGGCGGATGAGAACTGTCGCCTCGCCGTGCCATCTCTGGCGGGGAGAGCCTTGTCTCAATCGATCCTGGCCCGGTGATAAATGTTGATGCACGGACGCCACTCACCGATCTTTTAGACCAGGACACCGCCAGAACCCAGACGCACGCTCCAGTTTGGGAATATCAAACAACTTGATAACAACTTGATCGACTTACACTTCCATATATTAAGGTAGGTAAAGTACGTGTGACATCCGTGGAATGAATGCAGATGATTAAAAAGATACTTTTTTCTATGAAATAAGATAAAAGTTGCGAGGAAATGCCATATCAATCAATGATCTTAAACAGAAGTTTATCGGGGTTCACAGAAAGGTTTACTAATCGGTTCAATCACAATCCAGGTTACTAATCGGTTCATAAATACTAAATCAAGTGTGTAGGTCAAGTTTTAAAACTTTGAAATAGTTCAAATCTGTGGGAAGTAGTTACCATTAGTTCTGAACTATTCCTATCCTATTAGTACCTAATTAATCTATCCTCCGACCGTAATATTACAAAAACGAAATATTATGTCATATTTTGAAACACAAAATAATTTAGACAAGTATCTAATTAATATATTTATTAACAATGCAATTTTTTTAATCTTTGAAATTTATTTAGTTTACAACAATTGATGAGCAAGCATACATGTTGGCTCGGATATTGGTTTGAGGATAGTCATTTCACAGCGCCATGCAATTTTATTTCGAAATGAGGGGTATCACTTTCATTATATAATTACATTTTGGAATGTGATTTTCAAAAGAACCTACACGTCAACGTAACCTTAGTGGCTCAGGCTACGTAGTGTTACAACTTCAGGGAATGGTGGGCAATCGAAATTTGTTATCAATAGTGAACGGATAGGTATGCGCACTGTATACTAGTGCTATACAATAACTAGTCATATATTAACTCTTGAATATATTTCTAATATGTGTTAATTGTGACTCTTTTGGGTCATATTAGTAACATTATTCCGAACTTTATATACCCTCGTGAATACTAGCGAATCGAAATGTAAGAAACGAATCTCACCTGAAACGAGGAAGATTTGCAAACCTGGTATGGCACGTTTATATTGAGCCCTTTAGAACAGTGTCATCCATGCATGAGTCTGCATTGAATGATATTCGTGCATTTCAGATAAGTTCTTGATCTTGCATAGGAACCGATACGATACGACATGGGAATGTATAATATATTACGAAAACACGTTTATTACCCCCTCCCCCCCCCCCGCGGTCCGTCGGTAGGATGACGGTGACGGCGTTGACGTGCACGTGTGCCAGCCTGTGTGTGGTACTACTGATCTCCCTGACCCACGAGCCCGGAGTCGGCGCCCTCTACGTCCCCAACAATGAGATGGTGGATCGGGATCAGCCGCCCAGCCTCTCCAACTCCCTGGAAATACCACAACCTCAGGTAAGAGACTAACATTACACTACCCATGTGAAAAATGGAATTATTGTTGCATCTTGTGATAGTATGGATTTACGATCGTCGCGCCCTCGCGTCCGCAGAAACTTTCTTATGAGCGCTCCTCAGGTTGCAAATCTCAACCGATTCTAATATTTTTTAATATGGACATCTATGCTAGGGTCACGACACATACCGATTTTTTCGGTTGCCATAGCAAACAAAACAACCGATTGCCGACACGTTTTGTGCTTAATATGGCCTGTTTCGTGCTTAAAAAGGCGACACGATTTTTTTCCAGAATGATAAAATCAATAATAATAATAATAATAAGTTAATGTGCTAAATTGTCATATGTCACGACTATATTCACTTTGACATATGTGATAATTCCAATAACCTGCACTATGAATGCAAGTATATGGCCCCAATAAGGCAGGAAACATTTATTATTGGGCTCAATGAGTAACAGGTTCTGTTCAGTAAAGATTTATATCTGTAGTAATGTTGAGATTACTGAATAAGTAAACATGCATTTCACTAGTTAAGTTCATTTTTTCTACAATAAAAATAGTTAAGGCGGGAAGCATTTATTATTGGACTAAAATTAGGCAATGATTTTATCGAGCAGATAAGTTATGTCTCTCATGTCTGCGTATTAATTGGTGTATATGGCTAACTTACCATATTACAACATATAGAAGATATTATTGGCTTATAGGAGGATATTGAAATCATCAGTAATGGTGGAGTTTCAACAACGATTTATATTCCAACAATTTGACAAATATTGTGACAATCTTTCTGAAAATTATTTAGTGAGAATTGATAAGTTGGTGAAATATTTTACCTGTTTAGAGTATTACTTATGAAATAAAAAAAATAGTGACATTGATGAAAGACACTGACCGGGCAGTATTGATATTTTGTCTGTGTGAACATATTTTGAGCGACAGGGATTATAGGGCATAAGGGGGATACACCCATGCGGTCGTCGGCAACCGGAGAGAGTCTAGTTATATTAAAGTTATATTATCCCATTTGGCTCAGGTGTATGTGAATAAGATGAATTTTCGTCAGTATCGCGTGCGTCCTTATGAATAAAGTTTTTTAACGGGGAGACATCAAATAATAACAATAATCTTCATTTCAACAGCAGAAATACAAAGTACAATGTATACAATAATCCTAATAACAGAAAAGCAGTTGGGGACAGCTGCACGTAGCATGGCTGTAAATGAGAATGTAATTTTTCGCTGCACATATCGGTTAATATGTCATTAGTACCTTCGACATAAAATTCCTCAAAGGGGAGCATCATGATTGCGGGCCAGGGAAGTTTTTTGAGGATATGACATTCATAGTTGGATACTTTTTGCAGAGACCGTTCTGTATTCGATGAAGATCGATGAAGAACTCAGTTATTATATTACATTGCATAAAACAGCCATTATCAGAATGAAAATGTTCCGCAATACTCAAGCTCACTTTTGCTTCCAACAATGGGGCGAACACCATCCCTGACCACATCTCTATATTGTAACTATGACATCTTCATGTTAATTCCATAATAATGGAACATGCGGGGAACATCCACTAGATAGCATCTGTCATTGATTGTCACCTACTTATCAAGTCAGAGATCTAGAATTAGTTATTTTTGTGTAATTGCACTTGGAACAACCTTTCCTGGGAATATGCGATTCAAGGACGTCTGTAACCCAGCCCTTTGACGATAATTGGTAATAGATATCATCTGTACACATCGTTTGGATTTCTACTAGAAGTGACAATTTCAGTTCTGATAAATGGATGTAGTATACTGTGAATCAATCATTCAGATATCAAAATACGAGAAGAGGAGAGAATGTGAATTGCACAATCCGCTGAACCTTCACGAATGTTGAATTTGTAAAGGGAAACACGGGCATTATGGGGTCGAGAGTTACTAAATGAAGACATAACATTTGTTTTAGCGGGCACCTTGTTTCGTCTTTTTAGTTTTGCATAAGAGTTGTATCAATAATAAATCATGTAATAATGATATTTGCGTTCACTTTGAGCACGAATCCTGAATTATGACTGAGAGGGAATCATTTGACATTTCCAGCTAATATAAGATGTAACAAATATTAGTGGCAAGAAGAACATCACTGATATTTTGATAGAGTGAAGAAGTTTGCAGTTCTTTGATTGGCGTTGTCTGCGGGCATATATGGACAATGATAAGCAGCGGGCGTTAATGGCATGGGGCCTCGGGTGCGTGGGTGCGACTGGTGCTCAATGGAGGGGCCGAGTACCAGTCCGCACAGTGGTGAGTGGCCGGCGACAACAGCTGGAAGAACCAAGGTATCAAATATTTATCGATATCTTTATATTTATGCAAACAGGCAGGGACGTTTACGTTGGCACTTTCTGAGTGAACATCCAGAAGGATTTCTCAGTTCTCTGACCATTTATAATATCTTCCCAGTGATGACAGAAATATGAACTGGGTGAGCGTCCCCCACCCGCCTCGGTCTCCAGGGAGCTGGAATGACCGGGTGTCTCTATCGTCAAATTTATTGCAATCAGTGGGAATCAAGGAGACAATGTCCGCCGCATTGTGATGGTATCTCATGTCCTTCGATCTATAATGCAACAGTATGAAAGATCATGCATAAATGCATTCTTGACGAGAACCACTGCGAAAACCACAATGTTACTGTATGTTCTTTCTTACCCAGAACCCAAATGTAGATAGCTCTCTCATACCAGAATATATGCAAGTTAAATATATGTTGAAGCTTCTTTCACCGTAAGCCATGGACATAAATAAACTCAAAGTGGTAGGGCCTGTTGGTGTGAGACTAGTTTATGTTCTATAGAAAACAGTCGCAGAACTCTTGACATTTCTCAACTTTCAGCTGTGTTTTACGTCGCATTGACAACTGTAGAATAAAATCCATCTTCATGCCTTCTCAGCGTGATTTCTAGTTACATCGGACCAATAGAAATATTGCTGGATGTATAGATGCTACTTTACACCGTAACACACTCGATACCATCCACTACATATCCACTGCTCAGAGAAAATTGACATAGTTTGTAGGAATTTGTCTGCCGGAGTGGACTGGCCAGTACATATGAACGGCCAGTGGAGTAAGCAGTATGTAGTGACAATTACGCACGAATGGCCTCACTGAATCTGATCAGTTAATAAGACGGTAAATTAACAGGTTTTTGTAAATCTTACCTGGATCCACAGTGGCGGTTACTGCCAGTGGCCTCTGTAATGAATGGACACTTGATATACTGGAGGCAATGGTTGAGGGAGCAATTAACAAGCTGCGTGGACAGACAGCAGACTGCGCCGAAACAAATTAACTAATCAACACATTGCGCTCATAAAATATACTTCCGACTAATTGTACTTTCGCAATGGTGCAGATATTTCAATTGAAAACGACGACAATTATGCTGCTGCTGCAAGGACAGTCTTACTATCGAGAAAAAGGTTCGGTAGTAGCTGAGGGTGGAGGCAGATATGAAATGATGGCTGTTAATTATTGGAACAAGATAAATTCAGTGGTTTTAATCGTCGAAATGAAACCTATTTACATCATCAGCAATTGTAGAGAGGTGACCTTCAAAAACTTGGCCTATCAGAAAGTGTGTAACATGGTGAGACCTGGCCAGTTCCCTATCGCGTGTAGAGTGATAACTGTGATACGAGATCTGTGGAGAGATTGTAAATTGTTCTGATTGTGGTCTGATCTTTTCTGCATATATTCTTATATCTGTCGGAATAATAGAGCGGATGTTCGCGTGGCTGGCGGCCGCATAGTGACTCGAGATAGGACTGATGACAAAGCCCTTTAATCCTTTTGTTGCTGATGCAAAGACATACGACAGGAAAACCTGCCACATCAAATAGTCATCAATCGAGGCAGTTAGAGCTCCTAGGTCACAATACCGACCCTTCCCGCACGAACGAATGCCAACAGGTCGGTGTGCCTCTGTCTTAATATTTGACGATGTTTGTTCGAACGGGAAGACTGATGGCAAGATTGCTCATATCAGCGATTCGAGGACACAAACAAAGATGATTCCGGTAGCAGATGTCTTTCTGAGGTGTGACTTTGATGTATCACAGGCGAGTTTATGTGTATATCGCGAGAGCAGGAATCAGAGTCCAGACGTCAGTCAGACGATAGTCGCGAAAATGAAATACTTGTGCTGTTTTGGAACGTGTATCGTTAAATGAAGTGACTGGAATTTCAGTTTTGACACTGAAGATTCCCAGTTCAACACTGAAATTGACACATTGGCCGGGATTTGTGGAGGGACATGGGGACTGAATTCCTTGATGAGGTCTGAATTCCTACATATGTTTCATAAGAGGGAAATCAATCCTCTAGACATGTTAACGACGACATGCTCGCGGATTTGAGGTTCTAGTCTAGAGGCCCAAATACCCACGGAGGGTAATCTAGGGGGTCGTAAATGGTCGGGGATGTTCGTAAAAGTAAGCGGGGAGGTATGTTAAAGTCTTAAGCAGCAATTTTCAAAACGAAGTTTCACACTCATACAGCATCGACAAAAAGACCAACAGGTATCTGAAGAAATATGAACATATTGAAAGATTACCTGTTTAAGTGATATGTGACGGAAAAGAATTGGTATAATGTTTAACCCCACAATCAAAGTAGTTGTCCTGAAATATTTCACATGAGGTGCACCCCCTCCATCCGGAAATGGATTATGTCCGATTTTGACAATTAATATTTTGTGATATACCCAAGTTATTCTTAGGATAAAAACACCAAATATTTGATAAACTATATACCGTGAAACATCACTCTGAAGTTTGGTTGCCTTGAATCGCCGGTCTGCGTATGGCGGCCATTTTGAATTATTGACGGGTCGAAGAAACATTTTATTTCTTCCCAAATCGTTTTACTCCCCATTTTAGGTCATTTCTAGGCAAAACAATTTTTTTTTCACCCTCTGAAAAAAAAATGGACTTTGATGACATTGAGAGGTCAAAACAGCCATTTGTGGGTAAAAAAATGCCCAGATTTGCCTCTATAGATGAAATGCTTGCAGATAGAGCTTATATTTGCATTATGAACATATAGGAAGATATATATGGCGCAACTAATGATGACCTTGAACTTGACCTCAGATGAACTTATGTTTATTGAAGTTATATAGCCCTATAACTATGTATATAACATATTCTATAGTGCTTTACAAACAGTATGAAAAGGAGGTAACAACATAGACAAGGCAATGAAACGACACATGGATAGAATGACTAAGTAAACACCTTGAGTGCACGGATACACGGATTGTGTAAATTGGCCTGGGCGATTGGTCTGTATTGGCCTGTAAATCTCAAGGTCGTATGTTCACACTGATTACCTTGATTGGTAAATTTCAAGGTCTGTTACCTGCCATGGCCAAACCAAAACTGTCCGGTAACCTATCTTATCCTTTGGGCTAATTTTTCGTTATATATCACTTCACCAGGTAACCTTTCATTATGTTTATATTTTGTTAGATATTTGTCGGTTTTTATCGTTGTTGTATGAAACCTCGCTCGAAAATTGCTGTTCACGACTATTACATACCTCCCCGCTTACTTTTACGAACCTCCCCGACC
This sequence comes from Terebella lapidaria, assembly GCA_949152475.1. Classification (NCBI taxonomy): domain Eukaryota; kingdom Metazoa; phylum Annelida; class Polychaeta; order Terebellida; family Terebellidae; genus Terebella; species Terebella lapidaria. The sequence continues at coordinate 17,382,157 of OX424555.1, read as the reverse complement.
ATTTATGACCCCCTATAGATTACCCTTGTGATTACCTACGAATGACATTAAATGCCCAAATATATTATATACGTCTGGTTGTCACATAAGTTGCCCCGGGTGGGCGTGAGGTATTGAAACGGTTGGAGCATTCCAGCACAAATCATATGTGAATGGGGAATATAAAACCAGAGCACAGACCGATTATCGTACATGTTCAGCTAATACGCACGTAATGAAATACAAGAAGGATACTACGTGTTGTATCTTATGGCCTAATCAAAATCTGACACTTGTCTAGATTCAGAGGGTAGAGGGCGTGTTATTACCGGTGTCGTATCCTTACATGTATGAGACGTCGGACTCAACATCACACCAGCGTCACACTATCGGGAATAAGTGCAAGGGATATCAGTCGTACTCAGGAAACCAATAATGGAAAAAATGTGTTGTCTTTGAATGGGCGTAGGTCTGTTTATGATCCCTTTGGTTGGGATCAAACCATAAATTTGACATAAAATAAAATTGAAAATATGAAGCATGTGGATTTGACATACATCTAGTTTGACTATGCTTTATGATTAATCCCACTGCTTAACAAGAACATCAACTGGTTCCCACTCTTATGTCATTGAAAATATGGAAACTTCGTAGCAACAACTTCCAAAAACTTCTGGAGTTCGCTGAAATAAAAACAACTAGCAATACTGATTTCTACTTCTGTCCTATACTTATAAAGATGCAGCAATTACTATATTTTGCTAGTACAATTACATTTGACTCTTATTGATAGGCCTACGCCTAGCGTCAATTCGAAAACAGAATTCGATCGTTGTGGACATTTTAGTGTCTGTCAGGTTATATGCTGACCTTGCTATATAACTGATACAATAGTCATACGCATACCATAAAGGAAGAGTATATGGCGACTGAGCAAATATGAGGGAATTGTTTCTGACACAATGTTAATGCGGATGATGTTATATTCGGATGCATTCCCTTATGTTCTTATTGTGTTTCCTTGAACGTGTTTCCTTTCTGGATCGCGTGTTATCAGTAATTACGGGCGTATTGTTATTAGTCCTATATATGGAACTATGGGGCTATACCAGCAACAGCATATTACGATAAAACCAACAGAAAAACGAAAATGAATAACGCTTTGAAATCAAGACGAAACCTAAGCCTACATCTTGAGAAGGTCGCTATTGTGGTATAAACATTTTATATATCCAGTTCAATACACAACTGATGTAAAAGTAAAGTAAAGTAAACATTTTTTAAGCGCTCCTTTGTAGAGATATGTATCTCTAATCAATGGCGCTGTACACTATACCTCAGTCTAGGGTTAACTACAGCTGCCACAATCAGGCGCTAAATGCAGCATCCTATTGAATAATCGGTACCCATTTTTAGGTTACCGACCTATGGTCCGATAACCTATTGGCATGGCGTTGCGTCCGGCGTCCGTCGTCCGTTGTCCGTCGTCGTCCGTCGTCGTCGTCGTCCACATTTTTATCTTTTTTGTTTACGATCGAATTCTTCTGAAATTTTACACAAAAATGCTTAAAAATAATTCAAGAAGGAGGTATTTTTTAGTTTTTAGATTTTCGCATTTTTTTCAAAATGGTGGCCGATTTTGACGAAAAATGCCTGATTTTGGACTTTGGCGGACATTTGCTCAAAATCTGTTCAGTAACTTTTTTTTTGTTTTTGATACATATCACTCCTCATATGTACTCCTATGATGTGTATAAGTTTCGTTGCGCTTGAATCGCTCGAAGTGGGCCATTTTGGCCCAAACTCCGACTCGGCCCAAATGGGACTTTCCCATGTTAAATTCTCCTATGCTTTATAATGGGACACATTATGCCTAATATCTCACTTAATATTGAGATTAGAGAATAGGAATCAATTGTGGACATATAGGAAATGATATATGCTGAATATTGTCGTGACCTTGAATTTGACCTTTGACCTCATTTTCAAGGTCACAGGACAAAATGGCTAATATCTCGCTTATTATCGACTTTACAGCTTAGGAATCAATTGTGAGCATATAGGAAATGATATATGCTGAATATTCTCGTGACCTTGAATTTGACCTTTGACCTCATTTTCAAGGTCACATGATAAAATGGCTAATATCTCACTTATTATCGACTTTACAGCTTAGGAATCAATTGTGAACATATAGGAAATGATATATGCTGAATATCCTTGTGATCTTGAATTCAACCTTTGACCTCATTTTCAAGGTCACAGGACAAAATGGCTAATATCTCGCTTATTATCGACTTTACAGCTTAAGAATCAATTGTGAATATATAGGATATGATATATGCTGAATATTCTTGTGACCTTGCATTTGACCTTTGACCTCAGTTTCAAGGTCACAGGACAATATGGCTAATATCTTGCTTATTATCGACTTTACAGCTTAGGAATCAAATGTGAACATATAGGAAATGATATATCCTAAATATTCTCATGATCTTGAATTTAACCTTTGACCTAAATTTCAAGGTCAGTCACCTTTATTTCAAGGTCAGAATACAAAATGGCTTATATCTCGTTTATTAACGAATTTACAGCTTAGGAGTCCATAGTAAACATATAGGAAATGATGTATGCTGAATATTTTGGTGATCTTGAATATGACCTTCGATCCCATTTTCAAGGTCAGAGAACAAAATGGCTAATATCTCGCTTATTATCGACTTTACAGCTTAAGAATCAATTGCGAATATAGAGGAAATGATATATGTTGAATAATTTCATGACCTTGAACTTGAACTTTGAGCTCATTTTCAAGGTCACATCACAGAATGGCTAATATCTCACTTATTATCAACTTTACAGCTTAGGAATCTATTGTGGACAAACTAGAAGTGATATATTTGTTGAATATTCCATGGCCTTGCATTCATTAATGACTTTATTTTCAAGGTAACTGGACAAAAGGCTAATATCTAAAATGTATATTGTCCGGTAACCTCTCTTAGCCCTTGGGCTAATTTTTATTCCTGGGTGTAGATGGACAATTAATGCTGTACACCTTGCCAAAATGTTAGCGAAAAAACACATGCAGTGGTCCAGACTGAATCTCGAACCCATGACCTTCGCGTTACGAGACCAATCACCATCGCCTCATCCACTGAGATACCCACTCAACTATAATGAAATCATGCGTGTACTTGCAGGTTCCTGGGAGCAGCGATCCCACGTTGTTTGAGTTGATCATGAAGGCCCTGAAGCAGTCATCCGTGCGCCGGGATGAAGACTTTCCCAAGCGAGGCAAGGGCAAGCCGTGCTACTGGTCACTCGTGTCCTGCTACTAGCCGGCCGTGACAGCGGGGAGCGCCGGCCGGGGTCTCTTCTCTTGGGTCCGGGGGTCTTCTCCGGAGCGTCTACAAGGAGAGGCAGACCACGCTGTCTCCCGCCACGTGTGACTTGTGTGTGTATTTATGTGCGTGTGGTCCATGTGCAAACTTATAACGTCATCATTTGTAGTATAGCATTGAAATATGACATGATGAAACGTCTAACAACCGAGGGGTCATATGTAAACTTAATCATGCTCAAATCTGGACCCAGTATCAAAACATTTAATGACTACAATATGTTCTACGTCAAGCGAAAGTGTTACGATGTGAGTCATTAGTTAAATATGCGGGGGGGGGGGGGGGTGGTACATGCTTCTTGAGTGAAGTTATAAACATTCTTACCATCGGAAGTGATAAATTATATATTCGAGAAATGACATTTCACGGTTTATAAGGTATCAATATCGTTTGGGAATAAAATATTCAATTTATTCGTGTTTTAAACTTCTTTGGTATACATTTCTTACACGTGTATGTGTGATTACGATATTGCTTGATAAAGACAAACCCTGGTTTATTGCTGTTTCCGTACAGAGCAAGGACGTGCACTGGTGTTGTTTATCGCGATACTCAAGTCACAAGTTTTATTGCACCTACTATTGGCCATTAGATAACTGTAAAACCTCACAGGGGGGGGGGGGGGGGGGGTGGTACATGCTTCTTGAGTGAAGTTATAAACATTCTTACCATCGGAAGTGATAAATTATATATTCGAGAAATGACATTTCACGGTTTATAAGGTATCAATATCGTTTGGGAATAAAATATTCAATTTATTCGTGTTTTAAACTTTTTTGGTATACATTTCTTACACGTGTATGTGTGATTACGATATTGCTTGATAAAGACAAACCCTGGTTTATTGCTGTTTCCGTACAGAGCAAGGACGTGCACTGGTGTTGTTTATTGCGATACTCAAGTCACAAGTTTTATTGCACCTACTATTGACCATTAGATAACTGTAAAACCTCACATTTCTCGCCACATACTGGTAACATATCTTGCCTTATCACGGTGAATGTCGGTGGTTACCGGACCCGATCCATTACAAACCATACAGTATAAACCATATCATCACAGTATAAACCATGTACTCTCGGTATAATAAATAGTTTATCAAACATAGTATAGATATATAAAACATTTCGTCGTATACTGGAAGCATTCATTCAAATATCAAATAAAAAATATCATGTTTTCAAGCTCCTTTTCTGTGTATTTGGGACTTCTGCTGGCCTGAGATCTCGAGTCGTCTGCTTGGTGTGTCGAGGAAGCGGTGTGGGCCGAGTGAGCTCGTGAGTGGGGCCGACTGGCCTGACTCGTGGCCAGGATGTCCGGACCGATATACCCACCCTCTCTATCCCGGTATCGGCTCAAGTCTATCGGGGTCTCCCTGTAACCCGGTATGCTGGACGTAGTTGAGTGGAAGTCAGGTATTGGATTCTGACGCCTCTTCTTTCTCGAGTCTCGCTTAGTGAATGTTCCCACTCCACCTAACATCGCGTGTTGACTGTCGTAGACACTACTTCTATCAAGATGTGAGGTAGAGTCGACTAAGTCATCCTGGCTGAGGTTAATGCCGTATGACTCGCCATACACGGGACCTTCCGGGGAGCTGTAGCGAAAGTTCCTCTGGAAGGCGCTGGGCGATTGCGTTGTATCTTGGAATTCCCTGCTATAGTTTTGGTTTCTAGCCGAGTACACTGGGAACTCGGTGTCCGTGTGCCCGGAGACACTGACGCCGTCGTCCGTGTTGCTAGCCGTGTCCGTGGTCTGCGCCCGTCTCCGGCCCATGGACATCCATACGGCGTCTGTCTTGTCTCCCTGCACACCCTCCGTGTAGTTTCGCCAGCGCCCCAGCACCTCAGCCGTGTGCCTCTTACTGTCCTTCCTCCGTGCCGCCGACACGCCCATCCCCAGCTCCACCAACCCGTACACGATTAGCACGACCTCCTTCACCACTAACAGCAGAAAGGAGCTCGACACGAGCGTCTTATCAAAGAGTCCGTACAGAACCAACAACCAGATTCGCACGGAAGCCAGTCCCGCGTTAGCTAGGAATAGCATCAGAAACCTCCACGTGAAGTACCCCTTTCCCCTGCGCGTGTTCGGTACGACCGCCAGAGCGTTGATGACCATTGTGGCTGCCAAGTTGGTTCCGGTGGTTGCTAGGGTGAGCGTCTGGAGCACGTGGTTGTCAAGGAAGTAGTGTTTACGGGCGAGGATCTCGTCCAGGAGGGAGAATGTGTCGATAGTCTCAAGGAGAGAGAGGAACAGAGGCCCGAGGGCCGGAAGCACGGAGTCAGGCGGCTCAGGCAACTCGCGACTCTGTACAAGGGACAAGGTCATCCATCACTATACATGTACCACCGTATAGTCTTCACTAGACCAGCGAGGCGTATTAATTGTTAACGCAAGCATTGTTACCGTAGAATCCTCAATTCTAGACTTTATTTCAGGGAAGATAATAGCAGGCGTATCAAATCTCGACAAACTATGTATAGGATACTAGCATTGACGCCTGCACGATTACGACCGTCAATAATAAATCATGCACTAACACGACCAATAAAATACATTGTTGACAAGAAAATAAGTGAACGCACTTTTCTGATTCCAGTCTGGAGACCGGCGTCATAAGTCATACTCTGTGCGTTTTCTGCTTCCTCGGAGTTCCATGAAATATCGTAGCTGCCACTATTCTGTTTGATCAGTAAAATACTTTTGTGGTAACGTTACATTGTCTATAATTGATCACGTCATTTGGCTATATAAATTGCGCTGTCAATAGAATAAATAAATTCCTTCCCGCATTACTGTGGAAAGAAACAACAAAAGCTATATAATGAATGCACGCCTGGCTGACGTATCCTTACCTGTCGAGAGGTAGGTTTCTGGGCATCTACGTAATCAGTGGCACGACCGACGAAATAACCCAACCTGTTACCGAACCCACCTCTCCTCGGCTAGCGGTGAAAAATACAGACCACATTCAACAATGAACCTAAAATATAGAACTATTGTTCTTATGCTTATAATTGTCATATGCTTGCAGAGATAAATGTTCTGAGTCGGTCGTGGCCAAGCACTTGAGGGGAAAAATAATATTGAAGTTCCCAGGAGTCAGTGTTTGCTGAACCTGGTAGCGAGTATGTTCCTTTATTGGTTCGTCTAGCGCGAGATGTCCTTGAGTGTGAGTGCTAGGATGATACTGATCATTGGTAAGTATGTGACGGTTACCAGTGACAGAGCGCACCTGTCTGGCGGGGCGGGAGAGCCGGGACCGGTCCAGTCCCCAGCGGGCCCGGATCTCCAGCAGGTCCACGTGACACCACACGTTGTTCAGCACCAGCCAGAAAGGCAGCCTCAGAGCCAGGACCACGGCCGCCCCTTGTAGCAACCCTAGGAACTACATACACAAGTGATACCCATCACCACTTCACGCATCATCTTTACCATAACTCGGCTTTCTTATATTTACTAAGTATCGATATTTTGAATGGTCTATTGCATGGGTGGCCTACAAAATCTGAATACATTGGGCAGTGTTACTTTCAATTCATTACTTTTCATAGCAGCTCAGTTGTTATTTCATGTTGCACTGGATCTACTATGAATGCACGAGAATCCGTTGGAGCTATATTCACTAGGCCTATATTATGGTTTACCCATTTGTACTCGGTCAGCTCGGCGTCCACTGCGTCCTTGACCTCCTGGGTCGAGTTCAAGAGATGGACGTCGACGTCTCCTTGGTAATCCTCAATGCCAAATAGCTCCAGGTACTCATCGGTGATTCCCTCAGGATCCGCGGTTACTATGGCAACCGGGTAGTTCTCATAAGGCACGTCACACTGGCACCAATGGTCACCAATGGGTGATATCCCAGCAGCTGTTGTTGGTTTGGTCAGTATCGTCGTCTCGTCAACAAAAACTGTCTCTAAAACAATCGTCGAGTTCCCGATATCCGTGAACATGGATGTCGGCGACTGTGACGTCATCAGTTCGTGTGTACTGCGTGTAGAGAGGCTTGTTAACGACGTCGAGTACTCGCTGACACCAGACATTGGGCAGCAATAGCAGACGGCGACAAGGAAAGCCTTTTTGTCCAGGAAGAGTTTGATTATCCGTATGACGTAGAGAATGACTTGTGCAGTATATGTGAGGAGACTAGAAATACTGTCGAAAAACAAACAAAAAACCGTGTATACTCCCAAAGCTAGAGATATAGGCTGGAATATTTCTCAAAGTAGACGGACAACAAAATATTTGTGCCAAACATAAAACGTGTGAACTCAGTGATGTTCATGTTTTCGGATCGCATGATATCATACAATGTTTCGTCTATGGATGGATATACTAGTTTGAACCAGATGATTTTACAGTCGTGTATACTCCCAAAGCTAGAGATATAGGCTGGAATATTTCTCAAAGTAGACGGACAACAAAATATTTGTGCCAAACATAAAACGTGTGAACTCAGTGATGTTCATGTTTTCGGATCGCATGATATCATACAATGTTTCGTCTATGGATGGATATACTAGTTTGAACCAGATGATTTTAAAGAGCACTGTATCTTTCATGATGCAGAGGGTGACACTTCATACATCCATTTTGTATATATAATAATTGGACAATTACATGTTATGTACATCAGGTAGATTATTCAAGTTCCAATTTCGAGCATGAGATCCCAGTACTGGTCCTTGGAGGGAGTATACTCACGTGGCCCCGATGACCAGGGCGAGTGTCCAGTGGACGAGGTTGCGGGCTTTACAGCCTGCCCCGCAGCAAGCACAGAGGATAAAGGGCAGCACGACCAGCAGTAGCACCACGTACGCCGGGGTCACATAGGACGGGATACCGTCCAGATACGCCTGGGGCACTGGGTCCTGGCCCACATCCTCAAGAAACTAGAAATACAGGTCAAATATAGGCCCCAATGATAAGAATAACACTAGGCTAAATGGTGTTTATTTGTTTGTGGAAAGGTCCTTTATATATCTATTATTCATGAACTACGACCCTTTTCAGTACAACCAATAATCAATCACACAATATGGCAGTTGGCATTACCCGGTAGTAGAAGTAAAGCAGTGAAGCCTTGTGTCCGGCGGTGATAAGCCCTAGGAAGAGCCCGTACACTAGAATCCCGACCAGGCGAGCGAACACATCGGGTCGAGCCTCGCTGATCCCGAGCACATAGCGTGAGAAACAGCGCTCCCCGCACCGACCCATCCCCCTAAAGCGCTCCTGGGATCCGGCCTACTGCAGCTACAGCTTTAAACATTATTGTAAAAGGAAGTAAGCTCGACTGAAAGGCATTCAATTTGATAAATATCAGTTTTACATGTACACGTTAGACAAATATAGACTACTTTTTTACACAGATAAAGAAAACATTTTGGTCTATTGAATAGATGTTATCCTGTGATCAATATTTACATTGCTGGTGTCTTCGCATATGAATGTTTCAGTTTGATGAAACCTAATAGTATATTTCTGTCATAAATTAATACATGCCCATTATGACCACGGTTTTGTACGCTTATGTCTGTCAGATTATGATGTAATTTTCATGCATGACTAGCAATCGCCGTGATTTAGCTGAAAATACATACCTTCATGAGACAGTCCAAATATGGTTGCATAATTTCATTGGTAGGTTCATTGTCAATCTTTACATTGAAGTATATGTGGTAAACGGTCAATGAGTCATCACTTATTCTATATGATACTGACTGGCCATGGGTCATAATTTATAACCATAACACTCCCTTTAGCTGGCGGTAACTGAGTATCAAAGCCCGTTGCCCGGTGTCTTAGTGCATGTATTTATTCAAGTCACTAGATTCAACCACGCTACAAAGTGCACCAGCCGACTTTGCCGACATGTATCAAGAACTTGTCAAGGAGAATATGTCACATAGCGATCTAAATATCTCTTCAACCGTCGCGCATGCGCGAAGAGCTCACAGGAATGCGGCCTCTCACATACCCTTGCTTTATATCAAGTAGTGGTATGTACACATAGACTCATAGATTCGCGATAGGCACACACACCATCGAACACACTATATCAAATACTCATATAATGTGTAGACTACCTTACTCACGATCACCATGATCATCATTCATGTTCTCAAGTTTAATGTTGTTATTACGTGTATTTTGATAGAGTTCGTCGATTGATCCGATGCTGATTCAATTCACGAGATGCAACGAGACTAATAATAGCTAATAATAAGCAGGTTGATTTAGCACGACATATAGATTTTTAAAAGTTGAGTGTAATTTATATATTGAATGATGAGACGAAACTATGATCTCTGTGTGATTTACTTGATAAATTTGTGGCTTAAGCCTACTTGAGGAAAAAGGTTGGTATTCAACAACAGAATGAAGAGATCTATAGTCAGTACGCAACTTTATCACCCATGTCCATAATTGTGACAGCGTGTTCGGGACGGAAATATTCTTTTATTTCCGAACAGATTGAAAACTCTGTACTAGACTCCCCACCGCCAGCTTCGTATCCAGGGAAGCTAGGGACATCAATTTTTTCTCTGAATTTAGGAAATAATTTTTTTCTGATTAATGATTTACTCACTAGAAAAACTGGGAATTAATTATTTAAAACCAGGAACTAATATTAAAACCAGAAAATAAGTAGACCTATTCAAACCAGGAAATAAATATTAAAACCAGGAATCAAGTATTGAAATTGGGAAATGGGTATTAAAAACCGGAATTAGATATGAAAACCATGAAATAAATGAGTAATAAAGAGGAATCAGATACAGAATGATAAAGAGGTCCGAATCAGATAATCACAATACATGTATCACGATGTTATAAATGCTATTGATAGGTAATTCATTTGGAAATTGTTTATGTCCATGTAGAAGTGATAACGCATGAAGAGATTTAAAGTGTATTTCTTAGTGAAAAACACACATATTGCACGCTTCTTTGAGTATAAGAAAAGTCATATTTTACCTGTTCGTTTTAACAGGAACGCATTCAACATATTTATTATAAACTCCACTTAATCCAGATACACTCCATCACATGGCACCATTTACGGTTATTATCATAACGTTTAGAATGGATGTTCATGACGACTGTAGCGTCAAGTCGAACAACAGTCGATTTCTTTCATGATGATTTCAGTAGTGTGCGTCTGGGCTCTGGTTAGACATATCGATTTGATTTGCAAACACAAACAAGGAAAATTATCATTACGCAGAGTTTTATTCAGGTGACATTATGTTTTGGGCATTATTTTGAATTGATATTTGGTACCATAATATTGTACAACTGTGATGACAAATGTACTAAGGTTATACAAATAATTAGCCCAAGGGCTCAGAAAGGTTAACGGACAATATATGTTTATATATTCAAATTCAAGGTCACGAGAATTTTCAACATTTATCACTTCTTATATGTCCACAATTGATTGCTAACTTGAAATTCAAAATTGAGAAAAATAGATTAGCCATGAGACCTTGAAAATGAAGTAAAGGTCAAATTAAAGGTCATCAGAATATTTGGCATATATCATTCCTGTATATCCAAAATTGATTGTCAAGTTGAAAAGTCGGTCATAAACGAGATATTAGTCATTTTGTCCTGTGAACTTGAAAATGAGATCATAGGGCAATATCCGAGTCATGACAATATTCAGCTTACACAAATTCCTATATGTTCACAACTGATTCCTAACCTGTGAAGTCGATGAAAAGCAAGATATTAGCCATTTTGTGCTCTACCTTTGAAAATACGGTCAAAGTCCAAGTTCAAGGTCTTGAGAATATTCAGCATTTATCATTTCCTATATATGCGCAATTGATTCCTAAGCTGTAATGTTGATAATAAGCGAGATATTATACATTTTGTCCTGTGACCTTGAAAATGAGGTCACATGTCGAATTCAAGGTCTTGAGAATATTCAGTATATATCATTTCCTATGTGTTCACAATTGATTCCTAAGCTGTGAAGTCGATAATAAGCGAGATATTAGCCATTTTGTGCTCTCACCTTGAAAATGAGGTCAAAGGTCAAGTTGAAGCTCAGAAAAATATTCAGCATATATTATTTTCTATATGTGCACAATTGATTCCTAAGCTGTGAAGTCGATAATAATGAACATTCTAGCCATTTCGCCCTGTGACCTTGAAAATTAGGTCGAAGTCCAAATTCAAGGTCATCAAAACATTCGGCATACATCATTTTTTCTTATACGTCCGCAATTTATTCCCAATCTGTAAATCAATGATAAGCGAGATATTAACCATTTTGTGCTTTGACCTTGAAAATGAGATCAAGGGGGTCATCAGAATATTCGGACAATATCATTTCCTATATGTGCACAATTGATTCCTAAGCTGTAAAGCCGATAATAAGCAAGATATTAGCCATTTTTGCTCTGACCTTGAAAATGAGGCCAAAGGTCAAATTCAATGTCATGACAATACTCAGCATATATCATTTCTTATGTGTCCACAATTGATTCCTAGTCTCTAATCTCAATATTAAGTGAGATATTAGGCATAATGTGCCCCATTATAAAGCATTGGAGAATTTACACTTTTCCATTTGCGACCCGTCGAAAAATGAAACTGGCCGCAGACTGGCGATTCACAGACTGGCGATTCAAAGGCAACGAAACTTATACACATCACATAGGTATATGAGGTACATCTTCTGAAACAAAAATCTCAAAACTGTTATTGAAAAAATGGCCGCCAACGTCAGAAATTGGCCGTTTTTCGTCGAAATTGACCATTTAAAAAAGTTGTGGAAATAATAAAAAAATTCCCCCCTTTTAAAAATATGTTTAGGCATTTTTGTGCAAAGTTTCAGAAAGATTCACCTGTAAACTTGCGGATAAAAATGTGGACGGACGCGCCGACGACAGACGACGGACACAACGCCATGTAGTCCATGAGCCCACACCAGGAAATTGTGATTTCGCTGCACCCCAGAAGGGACCAACATTTATTGGTATCGTTGGAAAGCTATGACTGCCTTGTTTACAAATCTGGTACTTTTGACTCCGTGGGCTTGATCGTTACCATGTCAACGGTTACTAAGTAACATATACTATACAATGGCTAATTATTAAGAAAATAATGCAAAATCTGCAATGAAATACATATTCTGTTTTCTTCACAGCTGTTCAGGCTATGAACATCATTTTTAACTTGCGGGATCAGTATCGACATAGTTATTAATGAGGCATGAGTGTTGGTTGACATTCGACCTGGCAGTTGTCAAGGTGACATAGTTGTATGTGATACCAAGTATTTTCTGAGATCCCAAAATTTACATCAGATTTTTTTACTAATGTTTTGATACATGTCGTAAATCACCTGATTGAAGAACATAATAACAGTGTTATGAAATATATACAACGTACAACAGATGTGACCAGTATTAGAGATTTCCGCCTATCGGTTGTCATGGTAACAGACCCGGAATATAAAAAGAAAAAAATGGTTACACTCAGCTTCTGGTTGCCAAATTCGCTTATGAAAACGCATAGTGTAATATAGTATGTTATTTCGCTTAATTACGCTAGCAAAAAAAGTTTGTATTAGGTTTTAAATTATGATTAATTAAAAACGTAAATAATGTGACGTCATAATCCAATATGGCCGCCGTTAGTGTCGTCTGTCGTCAAATGTATTTTTGACATTAGAGCGTTGGGGGCAAAGCCCCCAACCCTCTACATGTCTATGTGCTGACTTTTTCATGGAGGTTTCATGCCAACCTATCGACGCACGTCTTGACATGTAACGTTTAGATACCTACTTCAAATAAGGATTTTCTTTGTCCTTGACATAAAATCTCTCGAATTGATGGGAAACTTTGACTATTCCACAGATATATGAGGCATGAATCGATGTGCTAGGTTTGAGAAAATAACGTAAATGTTCAAATTATCTAGAAACGTCCCAAAATGGCGGAGCCGATGGAAATTCCCAGAATGCAAAGCAAATTTTACCACAATGACGCGTATTTTGAAACACAATTTCTGTTCAGCAATTCGTGTCTGCATACATGCATGTGTTTATTGTGGGCATCTGCGTGTGGACTTTTTTGGCGTTATGAAGTAAACACAGCGATTCGTCTGCGATGCCACGGCTACATTTACCGTGATTTGACGTATTTTATAACATGACAATTAAGCTGGTGTTCTGTGCTGGATTGCGAAGTCTTTTTATTCTTAACTGGTATTTTAATTTGCCCAGTAAAGGCATGTGTTAGGCTATATCTGATGTTATTAGATGCAGATATTCCTCATAGTTTCCAATGTTTTGAGGATATTTTAATGAGGTTCCATATCATTTTAGCAGGCATATCTGTTCCATTGATCGATTTTAAAATAAATGTTATTTGGAACTAGAATACTTTATTCAAATATATATGTCGATACACTTTAAGTATGGGATAAATGCCATTCACCCCGTCCCTGCTTCAAAGTGAATATTTGGAGTATCATTAGGTTTGAGCCAGTAACATACCCTAATTATCGACGTAGTTATAGGCTAATTGGGTTGATCAGGAAACTGGTTCGCGAATGTCTTCCAATAATGCGTTTATCGGATTCGCCGACCCTGAAAACATGGGTATAGACACTGATATTGTTATTGTACATTGACCAGAAGTGGAGATATTGATGAAAATACATTTGACGACGGCCATCTTGAAAACGGCGGCCATATTGGATTATGACGTCATATAAATTACGTTTTCAATTAACCATATATTTTAAAGCCTAATGTGAGTTTTTGCCAGTAAAATGGAGTGATATAGCACACTATTAAACTATGAGTTTTCATAAGCGATGTTGACAATCAGATGCTGCGTGAAACCATTTTATTCATATTATATACCGGATCTGTTACCATGGCAACCGAGAGGCAGAAATTTCTAATACTGGTCATATCGGTTGTACATTGTATATATTTCATAACGGTGTTATTGTGATACTCAATTAGATAATTTATGACATGTACTAAAAACCTTTGTGAAAAAATCTGATGTAAATTTTGGTATCCCTGAAAGTACTTGGTATCACATATAACTATGTCACCTTGACAACTGCCATATCGATATTCAACCAACACTCATGTCTCATTGATCACTAAGTCAATACTGACCCGCAAGTTGAAAATGAAGCTCATAGCTTATCAGCACTGAAAGAAACATAATATACATTTTATCACATATTTTGCATTATTCCATTTCACAATTAGTCATTTTCTAGTACATGTTACTTAGTACCCGTTACCATGGTAACGATCAAGCCAATAAAGTAAAAAATACCATTTTCTTGAACTGGAGACTTATACCTTTCCAACGATACCAAAGAATGTTGGGCCCTTCTGGGGTGCAACGGAATTGAAAAATATGAACTTTTTCATAATGGGCTCATGGACTAATGCCAACAGGTTATTGGACCATATGTTCGGTAACCTAAAAAGTAACTTAATATATTTTCCATCGTGGCCCTCTTGAGCATATCCATCAGGAAAAACAAGTGTAAAAAGTATTTAAATCAGATATTTGACAGAAACGGACACATTTAAAAGTGAATAGAGTCAAATATGACTAGAATATCATATACTCTTGAAACATCATCCAAAAGAATTTAGATTTGTTATTCACACATTTATTTTCTAAAGGAATTGAAGTCCACGCTTTCAGTCTTGAGGATATATCTTACTGTAATCCAATTCTTCGAGAAACATACATTTCCTGAAGATGTGAATTGGTGACGCTATCGGCAGAACACTGTCATGAGAAATGTCTGTAATCGAAGCTGTTACCGACTTCCAGTAATAATATACATTGTACGGATTACAGAGTGAGTTAAAAGAAACTATATCGATAAAAAAACATGCTTGAATTTATTAATAGAAAGCAATACATAATACACTGCTCGCCAAAGAGATCAGGAATCAATTGTGGACATATAGGAAATGATATATGCGGAGTATTCTCGTGACCTTGAACTTGACCTCTGACCTCAATTTCAAGATCAGAGAGCAAAATGGCTAATATTTGGCTTATTATCGACTTTATTGATAGAAAGCAATACATAATACACTGCTCACCAAAGAGATCAGGAATCAGTTGTGGACATATAGGAAATGATATATGCGGAGTATTCTCGTGACCTTGAACTTGACCTCTGACCTAAATTTCAAGATCAGAGAGCAAAATGGCTAATATCTGGCGTATTATCGACTTTACAGCTTAGGAATCAGTTGTGGACATACTATAAATGATATATGCTGGATATTCTCGTGACCTTGAAGCGACCAAAGACTTGATTTTTGAGGTCATGGGACAAAAGGCTAATATCTGAAATATATGTTGTCCGGTAACCTTTCTACCCCTTGGGCTAATTTTCTGACTTAGTGCAGGGGTTCCTATTTGCAGAAATAGTAATCTGGTGGTAACTCAATAGTAACCTGTCAGCAACAATGGAAACGGCCCCAACCATGCACTAAAACGGAATAAGTCATAGTTTATAGTTTGCTGGTCGCATGTCGCGTCTCACCTGTCACTTCTTGTATGTCGCACCTTTCCATATGTCATCGTCGAATACACAACATTTATATTACATAGTATTGCTGTGAAATAATCATGATATTACATTTCATTGGCGTCACAGATAATGGTTGTACGATGGTGTTCAATTCAATGAACAAGTTTTGGTGCGAAGTTATACAGTTCATCCACGTGCACGGTGGGGAACCTGAGCGATAATCCTAGGAGTGAGCGACAATCCTCGGATTCGATTCAGATGAACCTCGGAGTTTTTAGTAAACAAAAGCCGAGGACAACAGCGATGCGCGATGGAAAACAGACTAAAAAGACTAGGATATCGATGAAAACTGTTCGTAATGTATGCGGAATGGATGTGTGAATGTATTGGTAACATCAGGAAACAGTTTTTCCAATCTTATGGCTATAGTAAGTTAATATTACCGCGTTTTGTCGGTACGCTCTGCGTTCGTCCCAGGGGTGCACTCGCCTCGATGTGTACCAGTCCTGAACTCTGAATAGATATAGCTTATAGACAATCAAGTGCGGTTTGCAATGATCCTGTGTTACATGAAATATCGGTTACTGGGAGAAATGTCGACTTTATTTCTCTCTGGCTGAGAAAAATACGGCATATACAGATGCAACGACAATCCTCGTTGTTGCAACATTAATCCTCGGATGCTATTTTCACTGAAAATTATAAAGATTATATCATTATAAAGACCAAACCCATGCGGTGACATTTGAGTAATTGATCCAAACAAAATTTAGGATGAAAAAAAAAAGCTTCTCAAGCTTCATTGCATCCATAACATGTACGTGTTTAGATATATAGGCATAATGCTATTTAGAAGAGTATACTAGTAGATTTTGATTTGCGCGTCTAATGGTTACGGACATACATTTCAGCAGATTACAGACTGACTGGCATGTGAGACGATGGGAAGCACTAATACAACTTCTGAGAAGTATGAAATTCGAGTCTAAATAATTATATCTCAGTTTGAGAAGGTGATAACTTCATAGGTGTGTGTTATCATGTGTTAGGATTGTAATTTTCTGGACCAGGAGACATGTACGCTTAAGGAATTCCGACTATTGGGCGTAGATGGATTGAGAAATAGGTGTTTTATATACATGAGGTTAAAAGGTAAGATATCCAAGATGATGACTCTGCTTCAAGATCGTAATTGACTTATCATAGAATTAAACTTACTTATTTGACATTCTGCTTCCAGAAAGGAAATTTCAGGGGAAACAGATGTCAAACAATCGAATGACTGCATCAAAATGCTTCAAATTGGGTAGATGTGTATCTAGATATAGTCGATTTTGTGCTACATGCACTAATATTTCATTATTCTGCCCGCGAAAGGACACGCGCAAATGACGTAGTCATAAATCAAATGAAGACCGGATTTTACTCCGTGGATAAACGTTGCATAATTATAGTTCCAAGGATGTTCGTTGCAGTGTGGAAAATCACGAAATTGAGTATTGTCTGACATTATTCCATCACTTTATACAGTGACACATGTACACAGATATGGAAGGTATGTTTGGATTGCAGTAGGCGCACAGAGAGATCGCCCGTAACATGTATCATTCCTGTTCATCCATTTTCAGCCAGAAGATTCTCGAGTCCTCACCCAATCTGTGCATACACCAGAGTTGTTGTGCGTATTGTTTGAGGAGTACCGACTGCATGCGGCACATTTGTGGGTTTATGTCACTGCAGCACACGTTTATATTGCTCTGAAACATGTTTGTAGATCACATTTGCACCAAATACCCATCAAATACACACAATTATATGACAACGATCCTGTGTATTGACAGATTTCATCCGAGGATCATCTGAATCGACTCCGAGGAATGTCGCTCACTCCGAGGATTGTCGCTCAGGTTCCCCATTGTGATGTGAAAGCACAAAAATCAATAAATGTGCTTGGAGTAATATTGTTCAGTACAACATTTACACGCTGGGGAACCTGAGCTATAATCCTCGGAGTGAGTGACAATCCTCGGATTCGATTCAGATGAACCTCGGAGTTTTTTGTGAACAAAAGCCGAAGACAACAGCGATGCGCGATGGAAAACAGACTAAAAAGACTATAGTTATGGTTTTATATTGTTGGTACATGTAATGTATGCGGAATGGATGTGTGAATGTATCGGTCACACCAGATTGTTCCAATCGTATGGCTATAGCATGTTAAAATTACCGCGTTTTGTCGGCACGCCCTGCGTTCATCCCATGGATGCAGTTGCCTCGATGTGTATCAGTAATGAACTCTGAATAGTTACAGCTTATAGACAATCAAGTATGATTTGCAATGGCCATGTGTTACATGAGATATCAGATACTGGGACAATCCTTGTTGTTGCAACATTGATCCTCGGATGCTATTTCCATTGATTGTGTGAGAAAGCGCTATTAAAGCTGCGATATTTGAATAATTGATTAAAACAAAATTTCGGATGAAAAAAAAACTTCTTAAGATTCATTGCATCCATTACATATACGTATCTAGATCTATAGGCATTAATGCTATATAGCAGAGTATACATCTTGATTTGCGCGTCCAATGGTTACGGACAGACATTTCAACATATTATAGACTGACTGGCATGTGAGACGATGGGAAGCATTCACAATAAATCCTGAGAAGTATGAAATTCGATTCGAAATAATTCTATCTCAGTTTGGTAAGGTAATAACTTCATATTTATGTGTTATCATGTGTTATGATTGTAATTTTTGAAGACATGAACGTTTACGGGATTTCGACCGTTGGGTGTAGATTGAGAAATGGGTGTTTCATATGTATGACGTGAAAAGTTAAATATTCAAGATCATGACCCTGTGTCAAGATTGTAATTGAGTTTTCATGGAATTAAGCTTAATTTGACATACCGCTTCCAGGAAGGAAATTTCAAGGGAAACATGTGTTAAACAATCGAATCACTGCATCAAAATGCATTGAAAACGAGTAGATGTGTATCTATACTATTCGTTTTTGGTGCTACATGCACTAATATTTCATTATTCTGCCCGCGAAAGGACACACTCAAATGATATGATCATAAAACAAATGAAAACCGGATTTTACTCCGTGGATAAACGTTGCATAATTATAGTTCCAAGGATGTTCGTTGCAGAGTGGGAAATCACGAAATTAAGTATTTTCTAGCATTATTCCATCACTTTATACAATGACACATGTGCACAGATATGGAGGATGTGTTTGGATTGTAGTAGGCGCAAAGAACATGTATCATTCATGTTTATCCATTTTTAGCCAGCCGATTCCCGAGTTATCACCCAACCCGTGCATACACCAGAGTTATTGTTCGTATTTTTTGATGAGTACCGACTGCATACGACACATTTGTGGGTTTATGTCACTACAGCACACATTCATATTGCTCTAAAACATGTTTGTAGATCACATTTGCACCAAATACCCATCAAATACACACAATTATATGACAACGATCCTGTGTATTGACAGATTTCATCCGAGGATCATCTGAATCGACTCCGAGGAATGTCGCTCACTCCGAGGATTGTCGCTCAGGTTCCCCACCTTGACGTGAAAGCACAAAAATCAATAAATGTGCTTGGAGTAATATTGTTGGCCTAAGTACCATACACTGCTCCTTAATACTACTCGTCTACTGAAAGCATACCATTTAATCCGTCTCCCACCTTTTTAATCCTTATTGAATATAGAGGAAGGCGCAGGATATGATACTTGGGACATATTGTTCAGTACAACATTTAACAAAGGATCTTCTATTCAACACCCTCATCAGTCCTCACTAGCAGCAGAGATGGGACACTTGCCTCTTGCTGGGCAGACATGTTTAGTCAATGACAATGACAATTTACTATTGACAGAAGCTTAAAACATCGAGAGAATACAATATGGAATTGTGAAACACAAGGACGTGTTTAAACCATTGTTTTCATCAGGTCACGTAAAGCTGAAATATAAATTCTCGCTAAATCCTCTACGACGATTTCTAAATTCATTATGCCGATTCTGAAAAGTTGTCCGTTTTTGCTTTAAATTGAGCAGAGATAATTTTTATTATTCCAATTACTCTCAATTTCGAGATTGCTTCTTGTAATCGTTCTAATCGTTTACACATTTATTCTTCACCAGCAAGAGACTTTGCAAAGAGACCGTAAATTACATGGCGGTCCAATAAAATGTAAATGTTCCGTCATATTACGAGGTGATTTTTTGTCGCCCGTTTCCCATTTGCTGTCCCAATCGGGTGCACCTTTTTGGTACGACGCACGACTTGCTGTCCTTCGTCGACCATTTCTTGCTCCGTCCGTGTCCGGAGTCCGAAAATCTTTATGCCTGGTGGTTCAGCAGCCGCCATGGTTGGCGCAGCACTGGCTGACGCGGTCGGCGAACCAGACTGCGTACGATGAAGGATTGCTGCAGCCAAAAGGCCCGCCACTGTGAGCTAGCGAGTACAGGTAACATGTCGGCTGGGACACACCTGCACAAGTCGACTCGTACCGCGCCATGTAACTCTCGAACGTCGCCTGCGCACACGTCATGTCCACCGCACAGGCTCTAAACGCTGATCATAAGAATAAACATAATGACGATAAAAATATGATTCATATATAAAAATCTTTATTCACGTAGCAAAATCGCATCAACAAATATAATGTTTACACACAAAAGGCAATTGATATGTCCCCAGTCAGTGAATATTCATGATATAACTTCTGTTAATCATCATTCAGAAAGGTAACAGGGAAAACAACAGCTTCGTTGTCCCGATGGTCATAAATAGTCCCCTCGGTGTCGCTTCGCCTATTTTTAGCTTACCGACCCTTTGGGCCGATAAGCTATTGTCGTGGTATTTCGTCCGTCGTCCGTCCGTCGTCCGTCGTCTGTCGTCCGTCGTCTGTCGTCCGTCCGTCGTCCGTCCGGGTCTGTAACTTTTTTTTGACGTGATGAATTTCCCCATAAATTTGTCAGAACATACCTTGGGCCAGTATCTAAAGACGTTTTTTAAAATTTTTTTTGATTGAATCGTTTTTGCCGATTTGGCGGCCATTTTTGACGAAAATTTGCCAATTTTGGACTTGGAGGCCATTTTCTCAAAAACTGTCTGATCAGTTTTGAGATTTTGGTTTCAAAACATTCCTCTCATGTACCTTTATGATGTGTATAAGTTTCGTTGCCCTTGAATCGCCGGTCTGCGTGTGGCGGCCATTTTGATTTTTTGATGGGTCGGGGAAAAAATTTGTCTCAAATCAAGTCACTATTCATTTTTTTCCAGCAAAAAAAATAAAAATTTTTTTTTGGCCATTGAAAATTTTTTTGGACTTAGAAAATTTCACCCAATTTTCCTTCATAATGGGAGCTGTGCGGAGTAAACTCATAGAACACTTGAAGATAGAGCCTAAGTAATGGCACATTCAAATGGGAAACCATATATTGCGGTTTGAGTGATGACCTTGAATTTGACCTTCAATGACCTTGGAATGTCAAAACGACCTTTTGTGTCGAAAAATTACCAATTTTGGACTTTGATGGCCATTTTCTCAAAAACTGTCTGATCAGTTTTGAGATTTTTGTTTTATAACATTCCCCTCATGATGTGTATAAGTTTCGTTGCCCTTGAATCGCCTGTCTGCGTGTGGCGGCCATTTTGATTTTTTGACGGGTCGGCAAAAAAAAAAAATTATTTGTCCAAAATCAAGTCACTATTCGTTTTGAGCCATTTCCAGCAAAAAAAATAATTTTTTTTTTTGACCATTGAAAGATTTTTTGGACTTAGAAAATTTCACCCAATTTTTTGCTTGATAATGGCAGCTGTGCGGAGTAAACTCATAGAAGACTTCAAAATAGAGCCTAATGACCTTCGATGACCTTGGAAGGTCAAAAACGATGAATTCTGTCTTTGGTGGCCATTTTGTCTAAATCTATTCAGACAGTTTTTTCTCAAAATCATGTATAAGATTCTCTTTATGTACCTTTGTGATGTGTAATTTGATTTCGTACTATACATGTAGTCCATACAGAAAATGTGTTTCCAGCAACATTCACGAACATGTTTTGACAATTAGAGTTCAAGATCAGTGTAACAATTTATATGTTGGAAAATGAATACTTTGCGTTTCTCATGCTTGCCGGTAAGCTACAGCACCCTTGGTGCTATGTTTTATACCTTACGTCCGTTACTGACCGCAGGCTCACGCCTCTATGGTCAGATCCTCTAGGTCAAATCCTTTTTTATTTGGGTTTTTACTTGCGCTTCCGGCTGCATTGGCTTCATAATTATATACAAATTCCTCATTTTTCCAATATTTGTCGAGGCGCTTTTTGAAGCTGGACACTGATGGAGCATCTACGACCGTGGCTGGGAGTTGGTTCCATGTGTCGACTACTCTCAGTGTGAAAGAGCTTCCCCTTTTTGCTGTGTTGGGTCTTGTTTTTTGTAATTTGTATTCATGGCCCCTCAATTTTTCTCTGGGTCCTGAAGAGTCTGCTTTGTTTAGGATGTTGCTTGCTACTGTTGTGTCGTACACTCCGTGTGTGAGCTTGTAGACCTCTATCATGTCCCCCCTCAGTCGCCTGTGTGCCAGGGTCGTTAGGCCTAGATGCCTCAGCCTTTCTTCGTACGTTAAGGTTGACATCCCTGGTAGCAGTTTTGTTGCCCTCCTTTGTACATTTTCAATTGCCACTATATCCTTTTTCCTGTGGGGGTTCCATACTGAGTGGGCATATTCCAAATGACTTCTTACCATTGCCACGTATAGGGGTACAAATATTTCCTCATCAAGGTGTTTGTATGTTCTGCGAATAAGCGCACACATGCTTGTTGCCTTGTTTATTTTCTGATTGACGTGTTCTTCGAATTTTAGTTGACTGTCTATTATTACCCCGATATCTTTTTCTTCATCTGTGTACTCCAGAGTATGAGTTCTTCCTTCTGTTGTTAGTGCATATTCATATTTTCCAACCTTCTCATTTCCGATTTTCATGGCTTTACATTTTCCTGGGTGGAATTTCAGCAGCCATTTGTTTGACCATTCCATGCACTTGTCCAGGTCTTCTTGCGGTTCTTCTTGGTTCTTTTCTTGCTTGATGATATTATACAGCTTTGTGTCATCTGCGAATAAGTAGCACTCTGACTGGAGGTTGGTTGGTAGGTCGTTGATGTATATCACAAACAGTATAGGACCCAAGACGCTGCCTTGTGGGATTCCGCTAGTTACATCTTTCAATGTTGAGGTAGCGCCATTTACGTTTACCCGCTGTGTTCTGTTGCTGAGAAATGATCTTATCCAAGCATGGATTTCTCCATCTATGCCATACATCTTCAGTTTTTCCATTAGTCTTCTGTGAGGTACTGTATCAAAAGCCTTCATGAAGTCCATATATATTGTGTCAATCTCGTATCCTTGATCGATAGCTTCAGACCACTCATCTATGACTTTTAACAGCTGTAAAACAGTTGACCTTCCGCTGATGAAGCCGAATTGTTTTTTGCTAAATAAGTGGTGTTTTATCATGTGGTCATTTATATGGTTCCTGATTATTTGTTCGAGACATTTGCCGAGTATGCTAGTGAGGGACACTGGTCTGTAGTTTCCTGGTTGTTTTTTGTTTCCTTTTTTATATATTGCAGTTATGTTTGCTGTTTTCCATTCTTTTGGTAGTGCTCGAGTCCTGAGTGTTGTTCTTTAGATATGGGTCAGTGGTATTGATAGTTCTTCTTTGCATTGTTTTAGAATGATTGGAACTAGATTGTCTGGGCCTGGAGATTTGTTGATATTTAACTTGTTCAATGTTTTTTCGACCATTTCTTCATTGATATTCAGCGGACTGATACCAGGGGTATTTTCTGATGTTTCTATCTCTGGCAGTTCTCCTTGTGGTTCATCTGTGAACATGCTGGTGAAGAAGTTGGCCAGTGATTCTGCTTTTTCTTCGTCGTTCTTTGTCAGTGGTGAGTTTTCATCTTTTGCATCAGTGTATAAATCTGATATTCCGGTTTTAACTTTGGCCTTGGATTTGATGTATTTCCACACAGCCTTTGGGTTCTGCCTGGCATTTTCAGATAAACTTTTTTCAAACATCCGTGTGATGTACCTGGTCTCCCTCTTCACTTTGTTTCTTGCTCTGCAGTATTCTTTGTGTTTATTCGGGTCCCTTGTTTCCATGTATCTTGTCCATAGTCGGTTTTTCTTGTGGATCAACTCAATTGTTCTTTTATTCAGTGGAATTTTGCCCTTTTTCTTGTAGTCGGGTGTCATCATTTTGTGCGGGGTGTATTTTTCCACATATTTGTTGACTGTTTCTGTGAAGGTGTTCCACTGCTCGTCCACATCATTGCCTCGAAGTAATTGTTGCCAGTCTTGTTTGCCTATCTCTCTCCGTAGACTATCGAAGTCTGTTTTATGGTAGAAGTACTTCATTATAGGTCGTTTGTCAATATCAACATAGCAGTTGAGGTCAAAGTTCAGCACAGAGTGATCACTCTTTCCTAAAGGGCTCAGGTATGATATTTCGGAGATCATCTCCTTGTCATTTGTCATGATGAGATCAAGGGTGCTGGGTTCATTTGATCCTCTCGCTCTTGTCGGTTGTGTTACATGTTGATGGAGGTAACAGTCGCGTACCGTTTCGATGAATTTGAAGTCATTGCTGTTCTCATGTTTTGAAGTGGTCCAATTTCCCCAGTTGATGCTCGGTAGGTTGAAGTCCCCCATAATCAAGATGTGACTGTAATTCTTTTGATTGTCCAGTGTCATTTCTCGGATGAGATCTCGTAATTGCTTGTGGTTTTCTTCGTTGCTGTTTGGGCTGTGGTAGATGCATCCGACCAGTAGCGTGTCTGTTTTATTCAGCTTGATTTCTATCCAAACGGACTCCTTATGTCTGGATGTTGTTGTTATTTCTATTGCATTCAGCGATTTATGTACATATATTGCTACTCCTCTGCCTTCTTTCTTGTCTATATTTTTGTGGAAAGGTGGATGGTAATCTTTCAGTGCTATTTCCGATAACTGAAACATGTATCTGTGGTTCTTAGCTTTTATCTCGTTTAATCCAATTATCTTCGGGTTATGAGTGACTAGACGCTTCTCAAATTCTTCGAATTTGTTCATCAAACTATCACAGTTAGTGAATAAACATTGGACGGAATAGACGCTATTTACACTGGTGCGATTGTCTGAACTTTGTACAGTATTTACAATATTTACACTTCCTTCTTCCTTCCTTCCTACTCGGCGTTTCTCTCCGCTTTGGTCTCTACCTTCACTATTTTTCTCGCCCACGGTGGTCCTTGTACCTTGAAGAACCACCCTTTGTTCTGTGACGTCATCTCTTTGGCCTTTTCTAGCAAGTTTTTTGCCTCCTTTCGCTCCAGTAATGTTTCATCGTGGGCCACTCTCATACCCTTGTACGGCTCTTCTGATTCCTTCAGCTTTCCGAGACTCCTGAATAGTGGTCTTTTTAGTTCTTTGTCTGTCAAAGAAACTAGTATCGGTCTCGGCTTGCCGTCAGTTTTTCTTCCGAGTCGAATTGTTTTGGTGATTTCTTCTCGAGTTATGCTTGTGCCACAGATCTCGTTACAAATCTTCAGAACTAGCTTGGTGTCTTCCTCTTTCCGCTCTTCTTTGTCTTCCTTCTCCACTTCTGGGGCGCCAAATATCAGGAAGTTTGGTTCCCTGTCTTCTCGGTCTCTGGCCTCTTTGATGGTAGTTTCTATTGTTTCTTGTCGGTTCGTTTGTATCATTTTTTCTTTTGGTTCTTTGGCTTTTATTTCTTCTATTTCCTTCTGCATATCCTCCATTTTGCTCTCCATTGTAGTGATGTTCTTTTTAATTTCTGCTTGGTTCTGTTGGATTTTTGACAGTGTCGTCATCACCTTCAAAACTCCTCTGTTGCACCCTTTGCAGTACCAGTGTACTGAAGCCTGGGAGTCACTTGCGTTTTCCACTAGGAAGTTGTATATTTCAGATGTTACGCCTTCGCAGGAAGTGTGGAACCAGTATTCACAGATCTCACAGTTCAGAGCCTTGTCTGATTGCTTTACTGTCTTGTTACATTGTTGGCATTTGTTTGCTGCAGGTCGTCCCTTTCTGGTAGAATCAGCCATCTTGGTGTTTGGTGTTGTTGTTTTGTGGTCGGTCAGCAGCTTTTGGGCCGCCTACCCTGTGCAATGTAATTTAATGTGGTGTATGTATGCTGATGGTCAGCAGCTTTTGGGCCGCCTACCTATTTATATGTCTGATTTAAGTGTCTGATTCAGTTGAGATATTATTTTCTTCTTGCTGGTTTGTCAACTTGTACAGACAAGCCTTCTTTATGCGGTTGAAGATTTTGTCCTGAAGGTGTTGATCTGGATGGATACCATCTGTAAGGTGGGAATAGGACGTTCTGCTGACTTGTTTTCTGTATCTTTTTGTGGTTCCTAGTTTTTTTCTGGTTTTCTTTATCAGCTCAGTGTGGAGGTTGATTATGGTGCAGTCCGTTTCTATTGATTTCAGTTGAATGTATCGGTTAATCTCAGTGATGTTTCGTTCTAGTGCTTGTTGTTGTCGTTCTGTTTCCTCATCAGATCTTGCTTTGCTCCCTCGGCTGAAGACTTCGGCTG
The DNA here is from genome assembly GCA_949152475.1 of Terebella lapidaria. NCBI lineage: Eukaryota > Metazoa > Annelida > Polychaeta > Terebellida > Terebellidae > Terebella > Terebella lapidaria. The sequence goes on along the minus strand of OX424555.1, from coordinate 17,355,577 downwards.
CTTTCTTTAAATTTGCTGGATATATTGTTGTAATCAGTAGTTCAAGGTTATTTTCTCGGCAGAAGTCCCAGATTTCGTTTAGACATCTCTTTATGTTGTGCTCTCTCTGCTCAGCAGTGTCTGGTGGGTAGGATATATCTCGGTGTCTTTTTGTGGTGATGCTGCAGATTCCCCCGTTTATGATCAAGATCTTTCTGTGTGATGTGGGAATTTTGTGGTGTTCTTGTTTGAGTGCATCAAACAGCTGGTCAAGATTGGCGCCGCCAATGGCTTTACCAGTCACCTTGATTTTTTGGGGCAAATCAGAACTATGTTTCAGTCTTTCTATTAACCCCCTCCCTCTGGAGTCTGATAGTATCAAAATTGTAGTTTCTCCACTCATCAGTAGTTTAATTACATCATTTGTACTGCCTGGTTTATTGATTCTATCAGGTCAGCAGCTTTTGGGCCGCCTACCTGTATCACTATGTATTTTCAATAGCCAGTGGGCGATAATAGGTGAATTTGTCCCATCACAATGATCCGTCTACATCGATCTCTGTTTTGATGTTGTGCTCAGTTTTTTTGAGTAACTGTCTTCCATTGGTCCTATTTCACAAATCTGTCCTGTTTTTGCTTTGATATTTCTTTGGATTCCGATGTATTTAGGCTTTTTATGTCAACATGAAATTGTTTTTCAATGCCGCCATTGCAACCGGAAGTGCACCTTTATGACTCCCGGGACACTCAAATCTTGATACTCCTGGTTGGTTGAGTCTGTGTGTGTGACGAGTATGTTGGATTGATACCAGAAATACATAATACCTTTTGGTCTTATGTATTTCTGTTGATACTGGGTCGACTGTGTACGGTGGCTGATTCATGCCATAATGCGTTTTTTCCTGAATAGCTTTCGTCGTGAATTTAATTGTAGCGACCAAAATAGTTCCGCTGCAACGAAAACATTCTCGCCGCGACCAAAACATTCTCGTCGCAGCGAAAAACATTTTGGTCGCAGTGAAAATCGTTGTTGCCGCGACCAATACATTTCTGCTGCAGCGAGAATAATTAGGGCCTACCGCACTTAACTGTGACTATTCGCCGCGGCGATAATTGCACTAATAAATAATTTGTTCTCTTTGAGATGATGAAAGAAAAAACAATATGGCCATTCTCGCCGCGGCGATAATCATTTTCGCTACAGCAAGAATGTTTTGATCGTGGCTATAAGCAGTGTCGTACCTGACGGGGGGGGGGGGGGAGCTGAGGGGCTGCGGCCCCCCCCCCCCCCCGGCATCATTTCTATGGGAAATTCGGGAAATCGGCAGGTGAATGAAAATCGGAAAACGTGAAAAAAGGAGGTAATTAGGAGAAATTTGGATCAAAATGACTTCAGCAATAATCCACGAGGCCGCAGGGTTATAAATACAACATCTCTTTACCTCAAAATCGTATATAGGGCCTATTCATGAATGGAAGTTTCGACGAGATTCTTTTACTGGCATCAAGACATACGGATTGGAACTCTTTGTGCATGCAACATGATGCGTTGACACTAACACTAAAATATATATCGACAACAATACGTGGATTCCGAAGAAGAAGTTGTGCGAAGGCGATGTGCAGGGATCGCAACCAGAATCATCATACTTTTTTGCTGACTCAAGTTTAGATTGGGGTGTTGGGAGTGGGGATGGAAGGGTGCCCCAATTTTGTTTTCTAAAAGTCCCTGATTCAGAAATCCATTCAGTTGCAGTACTGTACAGCACTACATAACATGCATAGGTAAGTGATCGTGTTATATATTTTACAGATATTGGAATGAATCTCTCAGCGTCGATTGGAGTGTGTCGATCTAGCACACGTGTGTGGTGACAATTGAGTGTCATTATCCTTTAATTACCCTCGCCCCGATAGGGGCAGAGGGTATTGCAATTGGGTCTGTCCGTTTGTATGTCTGTTTATTTGTCTGTCTGTCCGCGCGCATATCTCAAAGGAGAATGGTCCGATCAACATGAATCTTATAGGGATGAAGCGGTATCTCCGTGGCTCGGTCCTCCTCAAATCTGGTCAAAATCGGACAAAAACTGTTGCCATGGCAACGGAAAATGTAAAAATCAATAATTGACCATAACTCCGGTTCTATTCAAGATAAATTTTTCTAACTAATTTTTTATTTTTCTATGGCCAATTCCTGATCATCTGATATATGACCCGTGGTCGTACGACCAAAACTCTCCATTATCGCCCGATGTCGAAAAATTGGGGGTCACGGTTTCAATTTTTTTTGCCAAAGGGCCGTTTCAGTGCAAATGTCTGCGCTCATAACTCAAAGGCAAACGACCCGATCGATTTGAAATTTATAGGGCAAGAGTGCTATGGTGCTGGCTCATTCCCTTCAGAATTTCGCCAAAATCGGATGAAAACGGTTGCCATGGCAACGGAAAAAAGAAAATCACATAATTGACTTTAACTCCGGTTCTACTCGATATTAATTTTTCCAACTATTTTTGTATTTTTCTTTGGCTATTTCCCGATCGTATGGTGTACGACTGATGGTCGTACGACGAAAACTCTCCATTATCGCCCGATGTCGAAAAATTGGGGGTCACGATTTCAGTTATTTTTGACCAGCGACGTTTCAGTGCAAATGTCTGTGCTCATAACTCAAAGGCAAACGGTCCGATCGATTTGAAATTTATAGAACTAGAGTGCTATGATGGTGGCTCAGACCCTTCAAAATTTTGCCAAAATCGGATGAAAACGGTTGCCATGGCAACGGAAAAAAAGAAAATCACATAATTGGCTCTAACTCCGGTTCTATTTGATATTAATTTTTCCAACTATTTTTGTATTTTTCTTTGGCCAATTCCCGATCGTTTGGTGTACGACCGATGGTCGTACGACGAAAACTCTCCATTATCGCTGGATGTCGAAAAATTGGGGGTCACGATTTCGGTTATTTTTGGCCAGCGACGTTTCAGTGCTAATGTCTGCGCTCATAACTCAAAGGCAAACGGTTCGATAGATTTGAAATTCATAGGGCTGGAGTGCTATGGTAATGGCTCAGTCCCTTTCAAATTTTGCCAAAATCGGGTGAAAGCGGTTGCCATGGCAACTGAAAAAATAAAATCACATAATTGACTATAACTCCGGTTCTAATCAATATTAAATGTTCAACCTATTTTTGTATTTTTCTTTGGCCAATTCCCAATCGTATGGTGTACAACCGATGGTCTTAAGACCAAAACTCTCAATTATCGCCTAATTTTAGTGACTAAATCTGAAGGGCGAGGGTCTGCAATCTCTGATTGTCTCGTTATGTTATGTGAAATGAAATACTAGTATGTACAGTGACATGATGTATATTTTCGAGATACATATACTTAAATACCAACATGACGAGATAATTGCATGCTTGTGGGGAATGAAAATCACCCATTCAGAGCCAGAGGAGAGCTCAGAATCAATCACAGAACATGAAAAAATTAGCCCAAGGGCTAAGACAGGTTACCGGAAAAATATGTTTTATATTCCTGTGACCTTGAACATAAGGTCACTGGTCAAATGCAACGTCATGAGAATATCCAGCGAACATGTATATCATTCCCGATATGTCCATTGTTCGCTACGCTGTAAATTCAATAACAGCTAAAACAAAATGGCAATTTTGTTCTATGACCTTGAAAATAAGGTCGAAGGTCTAATTAATGGTCATCAAAATATTTGGCATACATCATTCCCTATAGGTGCACAACTGATTCCTAAGCTGTAAAGTCGATAATAAGTGAGATATTAGCCGTTTTGTCCTGTGACCTTGAAAATGAGGTCAAAGGTCAAATTCAAGGTCATCAGAATATTAGGCTTTTATCATTTCCTATATGTCCACAACTGATTCCTAAGCTGTAAAGTCGATAATAAGTGAGATTTTAGCCATTTTGTGTTTTTGACCTTGAAAATGAGGTTAGAGGTCAAATTCAGTCACGAGAATATTCAGCATATGTCATTTCCTACATATCCACAAATGATCCCTAAGCTGTAAAATCGATAATAAGTGAGATATTACCCATTTTGTCCTGTGACCTTGAAAAAGAGATCAAAGGTCAAATTCAAGGTCATGACAATAATCTGCATATATCATTTCCTTTATGTTCACAATTGATTCCTAAGCTGTAAAGTCGATAAGAAGCGAGATACTAGCCATTTTGCCCTGTTACCTTGAAAATGAGGTCAAAGGTCAAATTCAAGGTCATCAGAATACTCGGCTGACATCATTACCTATATGTCCACAATTGATTCCTAAGCTGTAAAGTCGATAATAAGCGAGATATTAGCCATTTTGTTCTCTGACCTTGAAACTGAGGTCAGAGGTCAAATTCATAGGCATGGGAATATTCAGCATATATCATTTCCTGTATGTCCACAATTGATTCCTAGTAAATCTCAATATTAAGTGAGATATTAGGCTTAATGTGTCCCATTATAAAGCATAGGAGAATTTAACATGAGAAAGTCCCATTTGGGCTGAGTTTGGGCCCAAAATGGCCCACTTCGAGCAATTCAAGGGCAACGAAATTTATACATGTCACAGGGGTACATATCAGGAGTGTCATGCATCAATAAGAAAAAAAGTTACTGAACAGATTTTGAGAAAACGACCGTCAAAGTCCAAAATTGGCCAATTTTCGACGAAAACAGCCGCTCTGACCTTGAAACCGAGGTCAGAGGTCAAATTCAAGGTCACGAGAATATTAAGCATATATCATTTCCTATATGTCCACAATTGATTCCTAGTCTCTAATCTCAACATTAAGTGAGATATTAGGCTTTATGTGTCCCATTATAAAGCATAGGAGAATTTAACATGGGAAAGTCCCATTCGGGCCGAGTTTGTGCCCAAAATGGCCCACTTCGAGAGATTCAAGGGCAACGAAATTTATACATGTCACAGGGGTACACATGAGGAGTGTTATGCATCAATAGGAAACAAAGTTACTGAACAGATTTTGAGAAAACAACTGTCAAAGTCCAAAATTGGCCATTTTTCGACGAAAACGGCCGCCATTTTGAAAAAAATGCGAAAATCAAAAAACTAAAAAATACCTCCCTCTCGAAATATTTTTAGGCATTTTTGTGCAAAATTTCAGAAAAATTCGTAAACTTTAAAGATAAAATTGTTTACGGACGGACGGACGACGGACGCAACGCCATGGCAATAGGTTATTGGAACATAGGTTCGGTAACCTAAAAAGCTCTGGCTTATGGGCCCCACGCCGTATAGGCTGCTCCTTTGCTTTTCAGGGAATTGATGAGTGATAGAAACTTATGTTCGCTATTGTACCTTACATAACTGTGCAGAAATAACTGAAATCACATAATATACATCACACCATGATGTATCACAACACTACCTATCACAATATATCCATATTCGGAAATTTCGAAAGGTTTGCCCCCCTCCTCCCCCCTGGAAAAAATATCAGGTACGTCACTGACTATAAGTATTTAAATTGCGACGAGAACAATTTCGCTGCTATAATGTATTTAATATATTTAATGTATTTAATGTATTTAATTCGCGACAAGAATGTTTTCGCCGCAGCGAAAACGTTTTGGTCGCGGGTTTAAAGATTTTGGTCGCGATTTAAACACTTTCAGTCGTCACAATTAAATTCGCAACGAAAACTGTTCAGGGAAAACGCATTATGGCATGAATCAGCCACCGTACGTATGTGTTTGGCATATGATTTTGATGTGTTTGACTTGGACACTTCCGCTCTGTGTATCTACATCGTTATTCACCCCGTATAACTTCAAAGGTGGTTAGTTTGTCCTGGTAATTGAGTCAACATAGTACGAGTAGCGTGATAAATGTAATGATAGCGCCATCATCGTCGTTTCGCTTAGATATGATGAACCTATTAGAAATGTTTTGCAGGTTGTTAGTAGAGCGATCATATGTTTGCCTTTCGTATTTGCATTGATCATGGCATATCGCGTTTCATGTGGTATACAGCGAAAACCTTTTGAGACCAAACGGAGAGATTTGTGAGATTTTTGAACAAATGAAAAATTGTGTACATGTAATAAATATCTCTTTTGAAAGTATATGGTGAAATTATATTGATGTATGGGACAAAGGAAGCTGCCGGTAGTCGGACAGGGGGTGTTTCGCAATGAATATCAAGTTATATGTTTTATAGACCACAATGGGTCTGCATCAATGGGAAACATCTGAATGTAGGGTAATGAAAGTGGGAGTACCCCAGGACAATTTCCACTTGTATAACAAATTTCCAGTAAAACAGTGAACCTTGGTTTTTAGTTGGAGTTCGTTTCTTGAATATAGATCACACAAGAATGCGTACTACTGTAATTATAGCTCACTGCATTACTCACTCCTTTCATGGTATGCATATGATGTGGATTGGTATTCGAAGATGCCAAAAATTTTTTCACTTGATTGTGACAATATAATACTTTCTTTAAATACGCAAAGCATCATGAAAGATAAAAGTGAAAAGCATTTGTAATGGTATGTTGTTATTGTTAATTGGTATCAACAATATGACATTCCATATTACTATTATGAAATATAGGTGAAGGTTTTCAATTATCCTGAATATCTATCTAATTACAGTAATGTTTAGTTTGTGTCGAATTTTATACTATTTGAACAAAATATTGTATATAATGATCATTGTACAAAGCGTTATTGTTGCATTTGCTCAATGATGCAACTATGTTTGCTGCACAGATGTTGTTTAAGTGTTGTCCCGCTCACCGGAGAGATGCTGATATATATGTAGGTGTATACTATGTTGATCAATTAAGATAAGTATTGTACGTATGAAGACCTACCGCTATGCTGGGAGCTGTCACACGGATAGACGTAATTCCCGTCACACCAGAACGCCCGAGTCATTCCGTACGGCCCGCAGATCTCCGTCCAAGTGGAGAAACATTCCCCGATGAGAGCCTCGCAGTTATATTCCTGGGAATTGAAACATGTCGAGTTAAACGTTAGGTACGTCTGGGATCTTTTGTATGGATGAATCAAACTTCTGCGCCACCAAATGAAGATAATTCATAGGCGGCTAGGTTTACTTCGAATGTTATTACTATGAATCTGATGGAAGTTTTACTCAATAGATAATGATGTCACTATACTTGTATTATGCTTGACATACATTACATTACGGGATCTCTTTTACATGTAGTTTGTATCTAAGGAATAAAACTTCGCAGATACTTTAGCACGACAGTGCTACTAAATTAGACGGTGTATGCTTACCCTACAGATGCACATTGAGCAAGTCACAGAGAGCGCGGGTAAACCTGAAAGTTCAATGAAATAATAATTCGTCAAACTCAATTTTCATATACACTTTGATTTAAAAGTGTTTTTCATAGTACAGAAGCGAAGTCATAGTACAGAACCTTGTTAGTGCCAACCAACTTTCAATTTTTGAAAATTACTGATAACCGGAATTAATTATCACAGGGCCCCCGTGGAGCTCATGAATATCTGGCGTTATTCGGTAATTTCCGTAGTTCAAAACGGACCAATGGTTACTGAGGGCAGAACACGCGCTTCCATAGCAGCATAAAACCACACACGAGATTCCGAAAGTGCATTCAGGTGCATGCGCTCGTTAGTTCACGTGCACGTTCAAGTCATGCGACATGGTAATATGTTGAGCATGAAAGAATGGACATGTGAAATTTATGCAGATATATTTGTGTTTATATCATATATTTAGGCCATACGGGTCGAGTTATAGTCTTAGTTGATGTAAATGTGATGTATGTATGAACGAATTTATCATTTGAAGTTTGAAACCACACGATTGAAACCGATTCAAAGCCCCTCGCTTCTGATTGGTCCCAAAAAGTTTACGTTTTCAGACATATTTCGGAAATATTTGGCGGGAACCCTGTGAAATGGTCCATTATCAAAACCGGAAGATAGTTATTAAATCCGGGAATAAATTATGTTAACCGGGAACTATATTTAAAACCAGGGAAAAACATTTATCCGGGAATGTGTAAATTTATTGTTAATTATTTCCATGTTCAACTCGTAAGATTGAGACATCTAAAATAAAGCAATTGTAAAAGTTGGATGGCACTAATGAGCTGCCGTATCACAGTGTAACGGTTTTGGGGCGCACCCAAAGGTTTCCCCTAGGTAATTCTATTAGTGTTTTGTGATATTATGGTTGAATAACCGTTTATTAAAATGTATATGTGTTTAAAGGTTCATACGGTTCCGTATTGTTAATGTTTAGAAGGTTTTCCGTCTCGGAACTTGGTATATTTATGATGTTGGTAAAGCCGGAGACGGAGCCGGAACCGGAGACGGAACCGGAGACGGAGTCGGAACAATGGAGTACAAAAACGTAATGACGTTATTTCCGGAAGGTCATGTGATCAGCCTCGTTTTCGGTTTAAAAGGTGACGTGTCAGCCACTGATTGGTTCTAGAGTGTTTTTAGAAATCCGGAAAATATCAGTGTTTTGGCGGACTATGACGTCACAATAGGTTGGTCACGTGACGTGGGTCTCAGGTCTATAAAAGCCCCCGCTTCACAGCGGACGGCGGAGTTGGTGTCCTGACGTCGACCTGTGCAGACCCCTTCTCCCATAGCAGAGTACTCCCTTGTTCCGGATAGAGTCATCCAGATGATAGCAGTTAAGTCTTCTGACTGTGCACTTGGAAAATAAACATGAAAACTTCAACCGAGTTGTTTTTCCGTGTTCGTTAGGGAACTGGAATTTATAATAAAGTTAGTTCACCGGAAAAGAAAGTAATACGGAGTAAAGGGAGATAAGACCACAGTCGGTTAAGACCAAGTTGTAACGACGTCTTAGGGTGATCGAAGAACCCAGATCACCAAGGAAGGAGACGGAGACGGAGGTGGAATTCAACGGAGCAACTACGGAGGCGGTATCGGACGGAGCAGTTGCAGAGACGGGAACGACGAAGCAGTTGCAGAGGCGGTACCGGACGACGGAGTTGCAGAGGCAGTACCTGACGGAGCGGTTGCGGTAACCGGAAGTGAGAACACTTCCGAGATACTCCATTTTCAGGTGCAGTCGCAGGTTGCGGTGAGGCGGAGCCAACCGGAGCAGTTTGCAGTGAGGCGGAACCTGGCAGAGCGGTTGCAGTATTCGGAAACGGCAACGTTCCCGGATTCTCATTCCAGGTGCAGTCGCAGTTGCAGTAAGGCGGAAAACGACGGAGCTGTTGCAGTAAAGCGGTATCCCGACGGAGCAGTTGCAGTACCCGGAGACGGAAACGCCTCCGGATTCTTACGTTACAGGTGCAGTTGCAGATTAGCAGTCGGACAACGGTTAAGAGGTCCATTCCAGACCACGCTACCAACCTTAGAGACTTCTAGCCGGAGTTCAACCGTACAGCAGTAGCAGTATCCCGGAGTTTTACCGTTTCAGCTCCGGTTAAATAACAACTCACCCACCTCCCAAGAAAACCGGTTCATCAAGACGTCACAGAAGGGTGCAAACCCGTTACAACAGCTATACGCTCCCATTTCCGCATTGATTATGCCCGAGGGAGAGATGGTTGACTGAAGACATTTCAACAGTGGTGGTGGAACCCACGTTACATTTACGTCAGCTCACGGAATTATTTATGATAATATAACATACTATGGTTCAACAAACAAAACGTCCGAATAAGTGGTGGTTTCAACGAATTCCCTATCAGTAATACGTTCCTGCATATTTTTGAAAGTGTGGTTTCACACGTATACCTACGAAAACGTATTAGGGCCAGGTTGTATGTCAAAAAAATATGGTGTCTAGTTCGTGATCTCCGATTACAAAGTCGTGATCTCGAATTACAAATCGAGATCACGAGTTACGAAGTCGTGATCACGAATTACAAAGACGAGATCTCGAATGATAAAGTCGAGATCTTGAATGACGATTTATAAAGTCGAGATCTCGAATTATAAAGTCTAGATCTCGAATTAAGAAGTCGTGATCTCGAATTACAAGCTCGTGATCTCGAATTACAAAGTCGTGATCGCGAATTACAAAGTCGTGATCTCGAATTACAAAGTCGTGATCTCGAATTACGAAGTCGTGATCTCGAATTAAGTGTTCATCTCGAACTGTGAATGGTATTAAAATACGAGTAAAGTGGAACTCATACAATTGTTCAATCTTGCATCAATATCTTCCATAGTTCGAACTTGAAACGATTTGAAAACCGTGAATAACAACTTACATTTTATACCTAAAACTTCCAAGAAATCGAATCAAAACAGACATTATAAGGTAAGAATTTACTTGTTGATGTGGCGGTGAAGTAGTTTGGACGTCCGACGTCTATGTAGCTGTCCCCTGGGCTGTCCGTCAATGTTGACATATCCCTGATCTGAACCCAGAAAATCTCGCACCTTAATCCGCTCGCACTTTTCCGAACATTTGCCCCAAAACATTTCCATTCCATCTCTACACACCAGGTAGCGCACTCAATACGTCCGCTGATTGGCCCGTTCCGAATCGGGATAGCATTGGGCAGTATTTTGTTCTTGATCACTCGCATGTTTTCCAAGCGTTTCGTTGAAGTTATTGGTACGATTTCCCGGCACAAAATCAATAGTGTCACGAGTTCAGATGGAAGCCGCATTGTGAATGATATCCGAACAGCATCAATTGTGAGTCGAAAACTTTATTTTATGGTGTATATGGGGACAATAATGAATAACCTTAAAGGTTGTCCAGACGAATGCAATCCCCGTGTGGTTAGTCCAAGCACGCCCCAAGACGATTAAAGCCCCAGGACGGTTTACAGCTTGCTCTTCAACCTGTTTACGCGTTTTCAACGTTGTCCTTCACAAACGACCAAGTTAGTTATTTGTCTCACACTAAAAGATGCATCAGCACAACACATACCGACCACACATCATCGATAAAACGCACCAATTGTATGCCACCATTGTGTACTTTTACCAACTTCCATCTTTCGTCAGGCTGAGATGAATGGGAGAATAATCGATGGAATTGCCATGGCTGGCTTGACTTTATATCATGGCAATTATTAATATGTGCTGTGTTGAAGAATGATGTCGCTGGCGTAGAAGACACAGTGAATGTGAACTAATATGTATATTTTTTTTCATCATCACATAATATGGAATTATATATATGTAATTGTGTCGTTGGAGAAGAATGAAACACATGGCTATTTGTCCTGGTACATTCTGGAACGGATAGATACTTTTGTTTGCCAAAAAAAAAAATCCAGACACCGTTCCAGATACTATACCTTTGAAAATTGTCCTAGTAAATAGGCAAAATCGTCAACAACAAAAAGTGTGCGTTGTTGTATCAACGACCCGTTTTATTAACTCTCTTAGCAGCAGACATTCCTTGTTCACGGCAGGGTATTCAAAAGAAAAACGTCCATACTGAATCTCGCGAGTTCGAGTCCGATAGGTACACCTATCACATTTGCATTCACAATCAATGGCTTCTGCATGTTTGTCTTTATGGAACAAAACGCTTTAGGTTTATATGTATAAGAATATGGAAGATGTATCTCCAAGAAAAACACATCGTTCCCTACTGATAATGTATGTGAGATCAACGTGGCTTTTCTTCCCGTCTCCGACATCAATCAACAAATCCGGAGCACATGGGCAGGCCAACATCGCGTCTTTTTAGGAACCAGGCTTCAAATCAATTGACATGAATCCGAAAAAAATGAAAACTGAGACGTGCATGTCATTTGCACTGCTGAACGTCCGATACATTTTTGTAGTAGATATGTCACTACGTATTGGCAGTCTGACTTCGGTTTTACTGGCGAGTTGACATCAACATCTCAGTAGACCAGATGGCCCACGGTTTACCAGACTGGGTACTGTGCCTATGGGCAATAGGGGCTCTGGTCATGATGATTATCTAAATACGTTGTTGATACTGATATTCTGCAAGGCTATCCGAGATTCATTCACTTCTCCATACGTGTTTTTCCATAACCACTCTGAGCCCGTTGAACCTCACAACCACTGTTGGTGTATACCAAGACCATACACCAAGACCATACACCAAGACCATGCTGATGCTAGTCACTGACAAATTATGCTATATGTTTCATACAACAGAAGAATGGGACACACAAACCATACCAATAATTTTAGATACTTGCTTATGCATATGAAATTAGCATTCAGGCCTAAAAAATATTTTTCTGTTTCTCGTCCTCTTATTTCTTTAAAACTGGGTAGGGAGGGACTTTTTATTTTTTATTTTTCATTTTTTATTTCGCCAAAAATACCGTCCTCAGCTCAAGAGAAAATTGGGTAGGGAGGCACTTTTTATTTTTTATTTTTTCACACATATGAAAATAAATTGGATTTATTGATTGATTAAAAAAAAAAACACTTGCACACAGACGCATTCAAGCCCAAATAAATCAAGCCTTTAGAATTGAAATCATGTGTAACACATGACTTCAATGAATTCATTTCTAGAGGCTTGATTTATTTGGGCTTGAAACCTCTTGGCCGGGCACCTTGGCACTACTGGTGTGCTATCATCCCAGCAGTCAGCACAGACAGGATAATTATGTGTACTAGTCGTATTATTATCAAAAACCGTCAGATGATAATATATTTCGATGATGAGTAATTGTGGGGAACCGTTCTATCAGTTAATATGTCCATTGAAGTATTCATGAGGAATATAGTAAATCAATTCTTGATCAAAAAATCTCTCTCTCATATGTTTTATTACATACATGTAACCACATAGAATAACTGTTTTTGAAAACTGGTAGCGTCTTTGTCTCATTTTGCGTAGAGTGAAAACCAGGAGGGAAGTTAAATATATGCCTAAGTTGCATGCTGTGATTCGTTGTCTCGATCATTCACTATCCTCAAAATAGGGGCGGAAACACTTTTTATTTTTTTATTTGAGAATCGCAAATAAAAAATTCTAGGAGGCTGCTTTCGAACACCGGCGGGCGGGGACGAGAAACAGAAAATTACTTTTTATGGCCCTAGGTGAGGGACAAAATGTGTTATGATTGGACCCTCTGTGAATTAACCATTCACACTGACTGCTCAGTGTAGCATATACGTAGTTGTTCGAGCACACACCTATGCATTCATCTGTGGCCACTTCCTGCACCCCATCGCCTCCTCGTACCCCCTCCCCTCATACCTGTCACACATCCTACAGCTCCCGATATTCGTCAGTGGTTGGGGAAATATGTACCTGAAAGTCATGTACAAATCAATATTTTTGGACTGAAATAATCTAGACAATTGGACCACTGATATCAAAGAGAATCAGATGGAGATCAGAGTCCCAATTTCCAAAGAGAATATAACAATATTCACGTAAAACATCCTGTAACGTTTCTCATAAGAGAACGCAAACACTACTTATTTTGCATATACATATGAAATGTTCTGAAAAGTACTATTGATTTTGTTCGGGGACGACGATGCACTGAATTCGCTTTGTTCATTGCAAATGGTCACTCAACAACCGGGGATATAATACGTTGCTCTGTCGATAGAGCGTTTGATATCTCATCAGCAAATTGTCCCCCGGTCATTGCTATACCGAAGAAGAAAACATTCCCGTTCTGATGAAACAATTTTTTTTACGATAATATATAGGCTTGATGTTTGAAATGCGCACCTACAATCTACATACATTATACGATAATCTATTGAAAAAACCTGCAATAGGTAGTTGATTCTCTCATTATACGATAATCTATTGAAAAAACCTGCAATAGGTAGATGATTCTCTCATCAGAATCAGGTTCATTAGCGGTGTATCACTTTAGGTGCGTGTATGAAATGCGCACCTTAAGGTAGTCCGCTCCAAACAGTGAGGGAAGGGGGTCAAAGGATTTTCTAAAATAAATACCTGTATCAACATAATCTAGAGCTTCAAAATGATATACTTTATAGAGTAACTGTTCAGTTTTCTAAAACTGAGAAGACAATAGGGGGTCACCGTATCCGTTCGCACGGAAAACACGATGCAAGATGTGAATATGGACAAAAAATGTGCAAAAATGCCAGAATTTATGTCATTTTAGGTAAATATGTGTGATTTTGATCGAACATGTAGAAGAAACAAGCACGGTGACCCCCTATTTTCTTTTCAGTATTAGGCTGCTGATCATTTACTCTATAAAATAATGTCATTTTGAAGAGATAATATTCAAGGAATGACCTTCAAATTTTGACTCTCCGTTACCTCACTGTTTGTAGCGGACTACGTTAATATGCACCTGCGCATATCGCGAAAGTGCGTATAAGGGTCGAATAGAGACGGGGGTCGTACCAGCAATGTTTAGCTGTACACAACTTTTTCATGTAATGAGTGTGCGCGTGTACATTAATAGCAATTCACATGCATTTAAATAGAAATAAACAAAACATGTCTTATGTGTGTCTATTTTTATATAATTCAATCAGAAGCAGTTTTCCACTTTTGATACAATCCCCGTGTTTTTTCGACAGGTATACGCACTTTGGCTATAGGCGCGGGTACATAGGTGCGCATTTCATATATATACGCATCTAAAGTGAAACACCGCTAATATGACACATCGTAGAGAAAACCTCCGAAATCGCACGAATCATTTATTGATTTCATGCAATTTCAAGAAGAAATGACCATACTCGCATGGGACTCGCATAGGAACTCAAGACAAAGCCCCGAATGGGCCCTGGCACATATGTAAAGTAAATTCTTCTTCTTCTTGACCGGGCCCCAGTCCCCCACCGGGACAAGCTCACTTCAAGCCCTATTTTTTTCCATATATACCAGGGGCAAGAAGTGGAATTTATGTGAGCAGTAATGTTTCTAACATTGATGACAGCTGAATACAGAAACAGAAGATAATATGATGATAAAGGTCAATTTATTAAATTGACGAAACACAGATATCAATGACATGAATAAGAACGGATATGATAAATCTGGAATATGATAAAATATGTATAACATGATAATGGTTATCTCAACCATAACAATACTGGAGACAAGTAATACAAGATATATACATGACTACTAACTAGTACAAAGGTGGGGGGAAAGGCCCAAGATATATACATGACTACTAACTAGTACAAAGGTACGCGAGAATACTGAAAACATGTGATACAAAATATATGAATGGATTAATAATAGGAAACCTAATAATACACATGGTAATTACAAACGGTGGTGAATGGGGGCTGGTAGGTGGGAAAATGTTACATATGACAAGTTATCGACGATATTGAACCGGTAAACAATGACGATAGACACAACTTAATGGCGGAACACTGATTGAAGAACAAAGGAAATCAAAACGAGGCTGGATACACACACCGCATTGAACCGTCGCGAATCGTTATTGATATAATGATACAGGAGGTACATACACACCACATCGAAATAATGTGCACAGCGGGAAAATTACTCTCCCATAAAATTACTTATAGTTGGGCAATAAGTTTCCTTTATGTGAGCAGTAATGTTTCTAACATTGATGACAGCTGAATACAGAAACAGAAGATAATATGATGATAAAGGTCAATTTATTAAATTGACGAAACACAGATATCAATGACATGAATAAGAACGGATATGATAAATCTGGAATATGATAAAATATGTATAACATGATAATGGTTATCTCAACCATAACAATACTGGAGACAAGTAATACAAGATATATACATGACTACTAACTAGTACAAAGGTGGGGGGAAAGGCCACCGTCGACAGACCCTCCCACCTGAAACCACTGACCATACCAGAAGATTTATCCAACCCTGTTGGGAAAGACCAGATTTCATGCATTGATCATCGGTATTCGGATATAACGTTTGTACGCCTTCGATCTCCATCTGCCCATGGCTGCGATCTGGGATTCTGAAGCACCACGGAGAGCTGCCGTTGTGGCAGCGCCAATTCGAAACGAATGACCTTTGTATACCCGAGGATCAAGTCCAACCCAGGCGAGTGATGACCGAAACTGAGACATGAAGTAGCTTCTTCGTACAGGGGAGCCGTCTGGGAATAGAAATAGGGGCCCTGGGGTTTTGCCTCGATTCCTGAGGTAAGTACGAAGTGATTGTACTGGACACATCTCCGACTCCTGGGCTGTGATCCGGAGGGTGATCGGGCGTGCTGGAGTACTATGTTTGAAAGTGCGAATGGTGACATGGACCGTGACACAGCGATTGGATTTGGCCCTGAATTTTATGTCCGATAACTGAATTGTATGGCTCTGACCTGGAGAAACGGTAAATTCACCGACTCGGAGGAAGGCTGCATAGGCCAATAGATACATAGCCTTCAGGAGAACTGCATGCTGAGTCGATGATGTCGTGTGCGGCAAAGACCGAACCAGACCATGCAGAGAATCCAATTGCAATGGCATGCGCACATCCTTTGAGGGATGTAGGTGTTGTGCCCCAATTAACAACTTCTTGATGATGAATGATTGAGTTGGGTCCGGTTGATTGGATAGTTTATGCAGAAATGAAACCGCTGACAGCTGGGAAGTCACTGTAGATGAAGCTAGTCCAGATGATACCGCATGGGATATGTACTCCATCATCTGGAGTGAAGAAGTCGGGAACAGTGGAAATGATGAAATCGACTTCAAGTACGTGTAGACGGATTTGATGGCTCTGGCGTAGGATTTCCGAGAACTTGGGGCAAGCGACGCAACGAGGAGCTGCGTAATTGAATATTTTGAGGTAGTAGATGTGATGGCAGGACCACGGGCTGGTTGTTCAGCCACGGAGCTAGCTCTTTGGCACGTTGGACCTGCAATCGAGAAAGTAGATCACAAATAACGTTAGTTTTGCCCGGGATATGTGTCGCAGAGAACATAATATTATGCTTCAAACAAGTGATGACCAGCCTACGGACTAAGTACATAATGTCGGAGTCTTTAGAAGATTGCTTTGCAATAACGTCCACGATAGAGCTGTTATCAGTGTAGAAAATTATACACTTGTTATTGAGGTCATAAGCCCATAGTTCTAAGGCTGTAACAATGGGAAACAGTTCCAAGAAGGCAATCGATAGCGTTTTCCATTCTTCCGGCCACCTGCCGTTGAACCAGTTGGATCCAAACACTGCCGAAAAGCCCAGAGATCCAGCAGAATCTGTGTAGAAAGACAGTTTTGAAGAATTCTGCCAACGCCTCTGGAGAAGGAGGGTTTTACCATTGTGCTCTGATAGAAACACAAACCAAGCCTCCAGATCAGCGCGCGCTTCATAGTTAAGTCGTATGTGGTGATTGGGCTGGGTCACTCCTTTTGTAAGTGCAATTAGTCTCCTCAAGAAGGCCCGACCTGGCGTAATAACACGACAGGCAAAATTGAGAAGGCCAATAACAGATTGTAATTGTCGAAGGGTAGTTTTCTTAGACTTGCGAAGGAGACGAAGAAGCTCCCTGATTTTAACCAGTTTGTCAGTAGGGAGCCTGGCTTCCATTCGTATTGTATCAACTTCAATGCCATGGACTATAGCCACAGTGGTAGGGAGAACTGTTTTTTCCTCCTTGATGGGCAGGCCAATCATGTTAGCAACCACCATGAATTTATCCAAGTATGATCTGCATGTCCGTCGATCAGACGCTATGAAAATAAAGTCATCCAATATATGTGACATGGAACGGACTGAATAGTTATGAATCAGTGACCACTGTATGGCCGAGCTGAAGCGCTCGAACAGCTGACATGATGCACGACAGCCCATGGGCAAGCATTTGTCCACATAAAATAAATCGTTCCATTTGAAACCCAGTAGGTTATAACATGAAGGGTGGATAGGTATTATACGAAAAGCCGATTCCACATCAGTCTTAGCAATAAAACAGCCTGAACCAGCATTCAAAACCAAGTCTATAACATGGTCCAGAGTTTCCTTTATACCCAGGAGATACCAGAAAGCTACCACCGAACACATCTGGCTTGGGCCCTGAGCGGGCCCCAGACCCCACGCCGTATAATGTTGGACCCCCCCCCTCTTTTCAAATTCCTGGATTCGCCCCTGGACATGCGAGCTGCGACCCGCGAGCAAAAAACTGGTATAGATTTATTTCATGCAATGTTCATTGTAGTTGTAGGTGCTCATGGCAAAAAGTGGCCAGATTGTTGCTATACAGATGTTTATTCAACACCGTCAACTGCATGAATATATACAAATGAACACTGTCTTTAGTGGCAAGACAAAACGTTTCAACTTTACATCAATATCATCATACTGAATCTTAACGCAATTGTTCTCAAGTTCAACACAAAATATCACATGATTTTTGGCGATAACTTTGTTTGTGATGGTCAGATCAATTTGAAACTTTATATGTTTCCATCTGACACAAACCATATTTCTATCTTGATAACTGAAAAAAGTTGGCAATCTACCCCAGTGTTAAATGTTGGACACAAATCAGATCACATGAATTCAACCAAATTTGGGGCTTTCATGATCTTTATTCCACTAAGAAAAATTAATATGGGGAAAGTTTTTGAGTTGGAATAATTATACACGTGTATTCTTATAAAATATCATTCTTACGAGGTAATGTGCAATGTAAACGTAAGAAACATGCCAAAGTCTGATTAGACTCGCAAATTTCATGTTCGATGTGAAATTTTACATTGGAGTAGATTACCAACTTTTTAAATTTTCAAGATAGAAGTCTGAAATTTGGTGGAAAAATACGGTTAAATACCAAATGGAAACAAACAAAATTTCAAATTGATCCGACCATCCTAAACGAAGTAATGGCAAAAAATCATATCAGGTTTTGTGTTGAACTTGACTTTAAGTCTCAGGCATTCTATGAATGTGATATGTATCAGGTAATACAAAAATATAATATTGTCAAATTCAAATACATGAGCAAATGCAAGTATCTTGAACACATCAAGTATCATACAAACAGTAGTTCCTACTAACTATTTGCTCCCTGCCATGGAAATAACTAGGTGTCGAAATGCGATCTCCAAGCGATCTGTCATCTATCTAGAATAATATTGGAAACACAATTGGTATCATGCGGTGATAAAGTTTCGTACTGACAGCGTTCTAAGTAAATTTGATAGAAAACGTACGGAAAAATTAGCCCAAGGGCTAAGACATGTTACTGGACAATGTATATTTTAGATATTAGCCTTCTGCCCCCATGATCTTGAAAATAAGGTCATTGGTCAATTCAAGGTCACGAGAACATTCAGCCCATATCATTTCTAGCATGTCCACAATTGATTCCTAAGCTGTAAAGTCGATATTAAGTGAGATATTAGCCATTTTGTGATCTGACCAAAAGGTCAAGTTCAAGGTCATGAGAATATTCAGCATATATCATTTCCAATATGTTCACAATTGAATCCTAAGCTGTAAAGTCGATAACAAGTGAAATATTAACTTTTTTGTTCTCTGACCTTGAAAATGAGGTCAAGGTCAAATTCAAGGTCACCAAATTATTCAGCATATACCATTCCCTATATGTCCACAACTGATTGCTAAGCAGTAAAGTCGATAATGAGCGAGATATTACCCATTTTGTTCCCTGACCTTGAAAATGTCAAATGTCGAATTCAAGGTCATGACAATATTCAGCATGTATCATTTCCTATAGGTCCACAATTGATTCCTAAGCTGTCAAGTCGACAATGACCGAGATATTAGCAATTTTGTGCTCTGACCTTGAAAATTAGGTCAGATGTCAAATTCAAGGTCATGAGAATATTCAGCATATATCATTCCCTATATGCGCACAAGCTGTAAAGTCGATAATAAGCGAGATATTGGCCATTTTGTACTATGACCTTGAAAATAAGATCAATGGTCGAATTTAAGGTCACCAGAATATTCGGCATATGTCATTTCCTATATGTCCACAATAATTGACTCCTAAGCTGGAAAGTCAATAATAAGCGAGATATTGGCCATTTTGTCCTATGACCTTGAAAACGGGGTCAAAGGTCAAATTTAAGGTCATCAGAATATTCAGCATATATCATTTCCCATATGTCCACAATAATTGACTCCCAAGCTGGAAAGTAAATAATAAGCGAGATATTGGCCATTTTGTGCTCTGACCTTGAAAATGAGGTCAGAGGTCAAAATCAAGGTCACAAGAGTATTCAACATATATCATTTCCAATATGTCCACAATTGATTCCTAATCTCTAATCTCAATATTAAGTGAGATATTATGCAAAATGTGTCCCATTATAAAGCATAGGGCGATTTAACATGGGAAAGTCGTATTTGGACCGAGTTTGGGCCCAAAATGGCCCACTTCGAGTGAATCAAGGGCAACGAAACTTATACACGTCACAGGGGGTCAATATGAGGAGTGTTAAGAAAAACAGTTACTGAACAGATTTGGAGGAAACGACCGTGAAAGTGAAAGTTTTTAGGCATTTTTTTTTGCAAAATTTTAGAAAGATTCGACCATAAACTTTAAAGATAAAATTGTTACCGTATTGATCCGCATATAGGCGCATGCGCCTATAGGTGAATATGCGCCTATATTCGAATATAGGCGCATGCGCCTATAAGTGGGACACTTTATATTTTTCCCGCCGAAAACCAATATTCACATATAGGCGCATGTCATCGGAAAAAAACGAATAACACGTACATGGAATGGATCGCAATTTAGAATACATGTCAATTGTTGTATTACACAGTGCCACTCGCGGGGTACATGAGTACAGAAGAAGAAGGAGAAATAAAGTTTAACGGCACTTGGGCTCAAGAAGGCCATTTCAGTGCCAAACGAGGATATATTAGTAGTATCAAGAATACAGAAGGTTTCCTCCTAGACATATGCAGATGATACTGGCGCCCGATAATATGTCGACCTACAGACAAGCTGTTAGCGTGTTGTCATTCATTTTTCAAACATGTGCTTATAGATCTATCACGTGGTATCATTTCACTATGATATCAATTGAATAACTGGTATAGATAACCGTTTGATATATATATATTTGTCAGTAAAAATGTAAATACACTATATTTTAATATAAAAATGAGGCCTAAATCTGTGTGATTTGGAGGCCTTTGGGGGTGCGCCTATAAGTGAATTTTGGGGTGCGCCTATATTCGAATATAGGCGCATGCGCCTCTAAGTGAGACAGTTTATTTTTCAACTGCACCGGAAAATATGCAATAACTCACATATAGGCGCATGCGCCTATATGCGGATCAATACGGTAACGGACGACGGACGGACGACGGATGGACAGACGACGGACGCAACGCCACGGCAATAGGTTCTCGGACCATATATCATCGCGTTTGAAGTTCGCTTCCCAGTCGGTGAATGATGTGGAAGGGAGGGAGGGAGCAGGATACTTGCGTTCATGGTTAGAAGGTGATTATGTGTTAAATGGCTGAATATCTGGGTCACTCAGAGGATTTGGTGTCAATGGTCTGCTGTTGAGACTCGCCATCACTTCCTATAGGAAAGTCCTCAGTGTTGCTGTGTCCAATTGTGCATTAGGGTTCGCAGTACACTTCTTATTGTGTATATGTGTTGCTCCCAGCAGCCTCCCATGTGACTTGACTTCGGCGAATTCCAAAGGAATTCACATCGGCTGTTTTCTAGTGTTTTTTGCATTGATACAATATTTATCTCTTTGAATGCCTTTTTTTGTAGTTCATTCGCCGTTTCAATGAAGTTTGAACCCTGATCACAGCGTATTGTTTGTATGGGGCCTCTCACGGCAATCGTACATCTGAGGACGATCAAGAATGAATCTGTTGTCATGTCGTCTATGGTTTCAATGTGCAATGCACGGGACGACAGGCATGGGACAATGATACCACTCCAATGAAGTTTGACCCTGGTCACAGCGTATTGTCTGTATGGGGCCTCTCACGGCAATCGTACATCTGAGGACGATCAAGAATGAATCTGTTGTCATGTCGTCTATTGTTTCAATGTGCACTGCACGGGACGACAGGCATGGGACAATGATACCACTCCAAGAAGTTTGACTCTGGTCACAGCGCATTGTTTGTATGGGGCCTCTCACGGCAATCATATATCTGAGGACGATCAAGAATGAATCTGTTGTCATGTCGTCTATGGTTTCAATGTGCACTGCACGGGACGACAGGCATGGGACAATGATACCACTCCAAGAAGTTTGACTCTGGTCACAGCGCATTGTTTGTATGGGGCCTCTCACGGCAATCATATATCTGAGGACGATCAAGAATGAATCTGTTGTCATGTCGTCTATGGTTTCAATGTGCACTGCACGGGATGATAGACATGTGACAATGAAAACGTATCGATTTATGTCTTTTCTACCCTGAGAAGTGGTAAAAGATGTATATGAAAAGTGGTGAAGCTCACACTTCACCAAAGTTCTCTGGAGGTAGACATCTTCTGATTCTTAGGGTGGCTAATTTCGGGAGCTCTATGAGCCATCTATCCCACCTAGGTCTCAGTGAGTCTGGTAAAGTGTCATCCCACTTGTTCTTTTCTTTACACATCTGCTGCAATGATTGTTTTCCAAGCAGAATGAAGTGTGCTAGGAATTCAAAATGGGTCATATATTAATGCAACTGTTGAGAGCATATCTCTTCGTGTCATCGGCTTGCAAGGGATTGTTAATCGAAACTAGAAAGCATCATCTTCAACGTTCCACTCTATTACCAAAACTCGGCTGATGGGCGATTCATCAAACAGTGTGGTTTTAGATGCTACAATTAGATATAAATTTGTGGAGTCGTAGGTTTCCCTCTGAGCAAATCTCTCTGACATCTCTGATCAAAGTTATCGCTTCATCATCAGAGGCAAAACTTACAAGGCCATTGTTTGCATAGAAGCTGTTAGTTGAAATTCTGTTGCATTTGATGTGTACTCTGTTTTGTGATCAGCAGCTATCTTCTTCAATCCAAAATTTGCACATCCCGGCGAGTTTGTGGCTCAAATAGTCATGGTCACTTGGATCTACACGGAAATGATGGAACATACCCTCGATGTCTTTTCACGAAATTTTCACGAAATCAACACAGTAATCCTGTCAACGAGTTTATCAAATCTGGTCCAGCAAGAGGATGATCATTCAGTGATGTTCTCTGACATTGTATACTGCAGTCAAACACCACTCTGATTTTGCATTTCGTCTGATGATACACGCCATGATGTGGGATATACCAGCATCGTCCATCACTGTTTGTGCATTCTTCATGTTGAACTTCTTCGGCTTCTCCTTGTTCTAGGATGCCTTTCATGAACTTCTTATAGTCTTCTGAATATTCTGGATTTGTTTTGAATGTCTTCTGGAGGTAATCTAGTCTCTTCAGTGCCATTACTCTGCTGTTTGGTAGCACAGAAGTTTCTCCTCGAAACGGTAACGACATCACATTTTTTTCGTCTTGGCAGATGCCACTTTCCATACACTTCAGGAAAATCAGCTTCCAGTATTTTCACTATCTCTGTCATAACTGGTGTCACACACAGCTCACTTCATTTCTGTCATGAATCTGTAGGATTCCTGGTATGGGATGTGTGACAATCCTGTGGTTGAGGTATCCTTCTGCTACTTGTTTCGACTACCCCACTACAATCCATCCCAATTCTGTCTTGATTTCGAAGTCCCTCACTTTGATCACTTGAATGGGTGTCAATGCCTCAGGGCAATCATATCCGATAAGCAGGCCAACTTCACATTTTTGTTTGGGTGCTAACTTTGTTTTCAGGCATCACAGATGCGGCCAATTCTTAATTCTTTCCTCAGTTGGTATATGATTTTCATTACATGGGATGAAATTTCTGCTGTAGGTTGGAGGAAGCTCTATCCCTTTGTCACTATGGATACTGCGAACTTTTGTGAGTTGTCAGCTTAAGCTTGACAGTCGGCATTAAGTTGATTCAGAGTATCTTGCTGAACAAATGTTGCATCGCTTTGGGTGTCTAACATGGCATAGATAATCAGTTCTCTGTCAGGTTTCTCTATAGTGGAAATGTAGACGGGCATTATCATGCTAGTTGTAGAATCACTGATCTGATTTGCTCAGAATACAGTCGTTTCTTCCTGGGTGCTATTGTTCGTCATGAAATATGCATTCAGGGACTCATAGTTTCTGCATGTTGGATGCTTCCTCTGATATTTTTCAGCGTGTGTGACAATCCTTGGTGATATGACCATGCATCAGACATCCAAAACACAGTCCAGATTTCATTATGAAATCTTGTCTCTCTGCTGGAGATTTGGCGGCAAGAGTTCTACATATTTCTAGAGTGTGTCTTGATCTTTTGCAGATATGACAGTATCTTTCGTCATCTTGTCTTGTTGTATTCTGTTTCATTGTTTCTGTCTTGAAGGTGTTTGTATTATTATTTATTTATTTGTTTACCAATATTACGTATGACGATGCTGTTGTCATGTCTGTACTTTCTCTCATCCCTGTGGTTGTCACGTCTATTGTTTCTGTCATCCCCATGGAATGAGATTATTGGGTTGCAAAAGACGTCTGCTTCTTTGTTGACAAAGTCTACAAATCTCTGGGATGGTGGATAATCTTCCTTGTATTCCGCAACGATGCGGCTCCATTTTCTTACCAACCAATCTGATAATTTTGACAACATGCGTCTGTTTTCTCTACAGTCATTGAGGACTTCCAGGTTTCGAATGTTTTTTATCGCCACAAGACACTGGTTAGTCAAATCTACAAATTTTCTGAGTCCTTGCTCATCATGGCCACCGACCTTCGGCCAAGAATGAAGTTTGTCACGAAATGCCTCAGCGATTACGAAGGGATTCCCATATCGTTCCTCCCAGTTTTTCTTAGCTTCGAGGTAGGTGTCTTCAGTTCCAAAGAGAAATAAACCTTCAACCAGCTGCTTGGCTCCACTTCCCAGATACTGTTTTCAGACAATAGATGCGTTCTAGAGGGGGAATGTGCCTGGAGTCGATGAGTGTTGAAAAAGCAGCATTCCATTAGGATATGCAATTGGGTCTCCGGTAAAGACTGCTGGATCTGGTACTGGCAGGTGGCTCAGGTTCATTGTGTCAGTCAGTGCCTTAACAATATCTGGCTGAACATCTTGACTAATTCTAATGACTGGGGAAGCATTGTTGAAGGAATGTCGATCAGCTGTGTAGCTATGCCTGTTGTCATGATTGTGGTCTGAACGACATCGTAAGCCGAGTGCTTGTAACTCACTTTCGTTTTTCTCCAGCTCCATTTTATTCTTCTATTCTCTTATTCTTGTTCCCTTATCTTCAATGCTGTTTTTGCTTCAGCTCTTCTAACCTTTTCTGCTGCAAGATATTCTGCCATTCGTGTTTCATGTTCTGCTTGTCGTTCCGCTATCTTGATCTGATGTGCTTCGAGTCTCATTGTTGATCATAGCTCATTGCAACTGCGTTTCCAGGGTGTGTTGATGGAATCCTTTCTAATTTGAGAAATTTGACGCCATTGAAATCTTTCCATCCTGGAACCTCAAATTCAGTGAATGTGACAACCATTCATATGGATCTGTGGATTGGTCGTCCTGGTTGAGGATATTACCAGTACCTCGACTCATGTTTACATTCGGAATTATCAAACGTCAATATCAATATTCAAAACATCATATCAGTAACATATCAATATCAGTATCAACAGGTCACATAACATCGAGGTATCATGTATTCAAAATTGAATGAATTTAACATTATATCAGACATCATTAATTGGGACATGAACTCCAGTATCTAGAGGTGCTCCAGCTTAGGGGGCAACTTGTGAGATGCTCCAGCTTGGGGGCAACTTGTGAGATGCTCCAGCTTGGGGGCGGTGTCTTGGGAAGCTCCGGCTTTGGACTGTTATCTTGAGATGCTCCAGCTTTAGGCAGTGTTGTGGGATGCTCCGGTTGGGGGTGGTGTCTTTGAATGCTCTGGCTTGGGGGGCGTGCCTTGGGATGCTCCGGCTTGGGGGGCGTGCCTTGGGATGCTCTGGCTTGGGGGGCGTGCCTTGGGATGCTCTGGCTTGGGGGGCGTGCCTTGGGATGCTCCGGCTTGGGGGGCGTGCCTTGGGATGCTCCGGCTTGGGGGCGGTATCTTGAGTTCTCTGGTTTTTGACAGTATCTAGCTAACTTCCCGTCTGTGAATTAGTTGTTGACTGTAGTTGTAGGTGCCCATGGCAAAAAGTGACGAGATTCTTGCTATACATACGTTATTCAACACCGTCAACTGCATGGAAAAATACAAAAGAACACATCTCGTCCGAGTTGTGTTACAGAACTAGGTGGGCTACGTCAATACTAATTGTTATTACTAGTTTTCGTGATAAAAAACTAAGCCAGCTCCACTCTTATGCGATGTGTTCAACATATTATTTATTGATGACTATTGCATCAATAGCGGTGGATTTTCCCCTACTAATCGCGCCAATGCTTTGGTATTGCGCATGTTTTTGCAGTATTTGTTTTGTTTTTCAAAAGTGTTTGTTTTGTAAACAGTGCTATGATGGTGATATATTCTGCGCATCGATAACATAGATTTGTACAAATCTGTGTACAAACTGAGGGCTGTTGGGAGAATTCGCCGCCAACATCTTCAGTCTGGGTAATCCAAAGTCTCAGCCAATACATTTGAATGACAGGATGTGTTCTTGGACATAATACGAACATAATATGTAGCTCGGATGAAACCAATGAACAAGAAACACAGTTTTCCATTCCATAGTGCTGTTTGGAGCAAGGTATGGAGAGCTATGGGTATTTTTTCAACTTAGAATACAACATACGGATCGATTTGGGCACTGTTTAGAACTTGAGATAGAAAAGATCAAACAGAAAAAAGAACAAAAATACCAGTTTTGTATTCAAACATCGACTCTACCATTGTTCTGCCTATGAATATATCATGCATTTTGCAGTCAAGCGGCTACTTTTACAAGCGTAGTCAATGGCTCCGCGGAACAGCATTCTGTATGATCGCATGGTGCAATACTAATGAGCATGGATTAATGAGGACGTATTCAGATCTCTCAGATGTAGATCGATTGACAGCGCCCACTAGCAAGGCCATTGTGCCACCATTCAGCGCCACACTTGGTAGCTCTGTATAGTTTTGTTTAATCTAAAGGTAATCCATGACTGAAGTTACTCATTGGTGATCCAGAAAAGCAGCAGACTGTAACTACATAGGCTATGTGTCACATGGTCACCAAAAAGCTTGTCAAGTTTTGTTAATGTACCAGCATCGAGTCAGCCAGTGTAATCCGATAGACAGTATAGAATGAGCCAAAAAAGCTAAACCAAAACAACCATGCCTGAGGTTTATTGATAGATAGCAATAACTATTAAACCATAGTGAAATAGTGAAACAATGCAGCACTGTGACAATGGACAGTCTGGCACTAAATATGTTCAATAAGAGCATCCCTCCGAGCAATTCCCAGCCTCTGACAGATATTGTCAATCATGGCATGGAGACTTTGATCGGTTATGGACAATATCACACATTGAGCCTAAACCGCTGAATCCTTCTTAGTTTAGGGTCACCGAAACACTTGTTTCTGACAATACCACAGGGACGACTGTCCAGTGGACCCAGATCTGAAGGTATGGCATTGTATGGAGATATTCTTGGACTGTCCAAGAGCGTTCACCGACTGTGTATCAAGCCATTGTGATGCGATACGAGCTTTATTTCCCATGATCGAACCAAAAAAATTGAAGGCGAGTCACCTGGTTGTCTTGGCAATCATTTTGAAGTTACACGAATTATGCAGAGGTCACTGGTCAAAGAACTTCTCAATCATATATTTACCAATATAAGCATATCAGAAATAGTCACTTCTAATGAATGAGTCCTGAATAAAAGCGAACCCCTAGTAAGTTGTTCCGGTATAGTTTTGTCTGGCTTGCCCTGTACTTAATATGATTGCCCAGAATTGCTAGTGCCCTTGCTGAGGGCTGTTGGGAGAATTCGCCGCCAACATCTTCAGTTTGGGTAATCCAAAGTCTCTCATGCCTATACATTTGAATGACAGGATGTGGCTAAGGTAGTCCGCTCCAAACAGTGAGGGGAGGGGGTCAAAGATTTTCTTAAAAAAATAAATAACTGTATCAACATATTCTAGAGCCTAAAAATGACATATTTCATAGAGTAACTGATCAGCATCCTAAAACTGAAAAGAAAATATGGGGTCACCGTATCCGTTCGCATGGAAACACCATGCAAAATGTGAATATGGACAAAACATTGTGCAAAAATGCCAAAAATGAGGATAAGAACATGGCGACTTGTGACTTCTGAAACATTTCTGTTACCAAGACAAAGAATAAATATTCGTGCGCGCCGAACTATGTTTACGAATATGGATGTGAAAACTCTCTAAATGATTGACAATGTGATGCGAATTGTGTCGTTGGACACATAGAGGTTATATGATGGGGTATCGGATATCGGCACATGTATGGACAAGAGTTTGTGGATATCGGCACGAGGCTTTAGCCGAGTGCTGATGTCCAACAAATGAGTGTCCATACATGTGCCGATATCCGATACCCCATCATGTAACCTATTTATTACATGGCATCAGACCGTCGTTAGGAAATCCATGGATACAGAACGTCATGATGTTTTGATGCAACCTGTGCCAATATCCGGATATCCTGCATTGCTCATCCTACACTTTGTAGTTTCTTATCCGTGCCGATATGCGATACCTGTGCCGATATCCGGATATCGGCACAGTCTCCACCTCCATGGCTAGTTCTTGTTGTTGTAGGCACACATGTAGCGGATATTGGCATTGCGTGCTAGTCTGGGGGCTTAGTCTCCCCAAACCCCCGAATTGTTCAAATAGGGCTACAAGCACCATTTTTGGTCTACCGTTAGATATGACTATCATCTGCCAATTTTCCGAGGGAGCCAAGCTGGGCTCCCTCTATGTCGGCCATTTTGAGTTAATCCAAGATAGCCGCCTTCCGCAATAATAGTTTGCCAAAGCTTGAGAACCAAGGGTGGTAGAATAATTTGTGACACCACTTTATAGGGGTTTTCCAGTATGAGAAATCCATTGCTGGTGTTGTTTTGATGATTATATGACATAGTAATGTGTTAATGCCATATTGAAGGAAATCATCTGCCCAAATCTTGCATTTCTCGTCACATTGATCTGATAGATAACTGAAGACAGGAGCACTTTATTTGTGTCATATTCAAGATTATGAATTAAGTAAAGGTTCATCTTAATACGGTTTGCATGGTTTAATATGGTTTTACATGCATGTCATATGGTCACATTTATGTCCATCATGGTGTTGTCACAAATCTGGCCACAAGAAGCACTCTGATTGGTCAACATTATCACACCAACCACAGGTTTGATGATATGTGGTTCACCATATTCCGAGCAACCTTCACCAAATACTGGCCATGTATAAATATAATTTCACCTACTTACGGCCAGTGATTTCCTAACATACATTTCAATGTTGTTGTATAATGTTAATGTTGTTGTATAATGTTAATGTGTATTGTTGTTGTTTTGACGAGACTGCAAGCAGCATTTTCTAATGTACCTACTATCAACTCATTTTCGTGATGCTAATGTACATACTGTTGTTGTTGTAACGACCATTACTCTTTCTTCCCCCCTCTGCTTGGCCTTTTGCATTTCCATCACTTCACTGGATGTGAGTAGGAAGTACTTTGGGGCTTTTGGTTTTTTGCTGCGTACATTTTTCGAGCAAGTGGGATACGTTAGCTAGAGGATCGTCTGTAGGATGTCACTGTCGACATCAGCAGACAAGGACGTGGTCCATATTTGATCCGCTTGAAGTGGGTGGTGCAACATCTAGATCCACAGTGCTGGACCTACAGCTGTCGGCATGGGATCAACAGCTGGCTGCGCAGGATCCGCAGCTGGCAGTACGATATCCCTAGCAGGCAGTGCTGGATCCACTGATTGTGACACAGTTTCCACAGCTTGCAGCACAGTCAGTCCGGGTTTCCTGTCAGGCAGTGCAAGTCGATTGCCATGAACCTTTCACCAGTGTCGTTCAATTGGTCTTTTTACCTGTTGACACTGCCAAGTGCATGACATGATCCAAAAAATGTCCACCTCAGCGGATAGTGATGAGTCGATGACCACCAAGGCTATTCCAGGTGGTAACTGGTCCTGCACGGTGGCCATGTTTGTGATGAGGATCACATTGCAGGAACTTGACGTGAACGATGTTGCAGTTGGCGTTTGATTGGCGTCACTTTAACTGATTGAGTCATACAACATATTGGTCTGAAATGCCTCCTGAGAGGGCTGCAAGGTTGAATGAGAATATCCCACAAGTTCTGAACCCGGCTCTGATATTGGATTCAGTCATGGCCTCACTCCATGATTTGCAAAAACACAAATGGTTTTATGTTAACTAAATGTCACGGCTGTATAGAAGAGTAGTAAACTCACTGTTTTTTTTATATGACATGTACATATCAAGTTTCAGTTTGAAGTTCTTACAAAGATGGTGACTGGTATTTTCTTCGATGATTGTGACCATTTTAGTCCTGCGCCTGGTGGTCATCTTGATTTTTGTCTTGAATTTTCGTTTTAATGTGGATTTTATTGACACCATTACCATTTTAGTGCTCTACCATGACACAGCAAAAGGTCTGAAACCAGAAGCTATGCTATCACAATTATACACACAAAAGTCACAAAAAATTTATGGCTAACATTGATATTTCTAGTGATTTTTTAGTCTGTGAATGGTGGCCATTCTGCATTATTATGAAGTACTGGTCAAATCTGGATTTTGATGACACCATTCGATTCCTCACCCAAAAAAACCATGGTCTAGAACCAAAAACAATGTCTCTATCACGAATATTAGTGCAGTTATGGGCCGCAAACCATCTCTGGGTGGTGGCCATCTTTGATTTATGCAAAATGGCCGACACAGAGGGAGCCCAGCTTGGCTCCCTCAAAAAATCAAAATGTCATGGTTATATCTACCTCTGATCCAAAAATGGTGCTTGTAGCCCAATTTGAACAATTATTTGACTAAGCCCCCTGACTATGCTGTATATTTGCTGATTCATATTATGAATACACAACGGCAAAATTACCCTCAATTGGGTCAATACACTCCATGGCCATGTGATAAAACGATATACACAATACGATATACTTCAATAAAAGAGTGTTACATTCCTAATGCATTTACTCCACACATAACCTGTCCTAACTATACTGTTATCACATACGTCAAATTGAGCTCATACATGTATGATCAGGTTACACCGAATGATACAATAACTCATTTTGTCCGATTTCCAATATAGTGTGAGAAACTTACAGGGAAACATTTACAATCATGCAATACTGGGAGATATCTCCAATGAAATTCCACCGATCGCACCTTGTCACATCTCGTCCGAGTTGTGCTACAGAACTAGGTGGACTACGTCAATACTATTTTTTTGATGTTATTACTAGTTTTTGTGATGAAAAAACTGACCAGCTCTACTCTTATGCGATGTGTTCAACATATTATTTATTACTGACTATTGCATCAATAGCGGTGGATTTTCCCCCTAATAATTGCGCCAATGCTTTGGTATTGCGCATGTTTTTGCAGTATTTGTTTTGTTTTTCAAAAGTGTTTGTTGTATACAGTGCTATGATGATGATATATTCTGCGCATCGATAACATAGATTTGGACATAATACGAACTTGGACATAATACGAACATAATATGTAGCTCTGATAAAACCAAAGAACAAGAAACACAGTTTTCCATTCCATAGTGCTGGTTGGAGCAAGGTATGGTGAGCTATGGGTATTTTTTTGACTTGGAATTCAACATACAGATCAATTTGGGCACCATTTAGAACTTAAGATAGAAAAGATCAAACAGGAACAAAGAACAAAAATACCAGTTTTGTATTTAAACATCGAGTCTACCATTGTTCTGCTCATGAATATATCATGCATTTTGCAGTCAAGCGGCTACTATTACAAGCGTAGTCGACATTTGATGAAAGCTAATAACATATTTCATTATTCGAATAGGAAAGAAATACAAGGCACACAAGACTCCAGCAACATATCCACATTTACTTCCAAGAGGCCAGCAAAATGGCGGAGGGTGTTTCGCTTCGAAAAGTTTCAGGCCTGTTTATTGTAAATTACACAATATGATAACATCAAACCAACTTGGATGATAAGGTTTTGTTGTACTGGATGTATCGTTAATAGATTGTGAGGCGTATAACCGTTTCTGTCAACACATGAGGCCCTTGAAAATTCTCATCCTGATCACCGTAACGTGAAAGCCGACTTTTGCTGTGATTAACGTAACGTCAAATTCACCATATACAAATGTCAACCGTAAATAGGATGATAGTGCAGTGGAAAATGTATTTGATGAATAGAAAACCAAACACCATAAACGCAAAAACGGGAATAATTGTCAGAATGTTGTGTACTACAAACATATACCAAAAAGGCCTAAAAAAATAAATTTCTGTTTCTCGTCCTCCTATTTTTTCAAAACTGGGTAGGGAGGGACTTTTTATTTTTTATTTTGCAAAAAATACCGTCCTCAGCTCAAGAGAAAATTGGGTAGGGAGGCACTTTTTATTTTTGGTGGGACGACATTCCACACGTATGAAATGAAATAAATTTGATTTATTGATTGAGTGAAAAAAAAAAACACTTGCGCACATGCAGACGCATTCAAGCCCAAATAAATCAAGCCTTTAGAATTGAAATCATGAGTAACACATGACTTTAATGATTTCATTCCTAGAAGTTTGATTTATTTGGGCTTGGAAGCTCTTGGCCGGGCACCTTGGCACTACTGGTGTGCCATCATCCTAGCAGTCAGTGCAGACAGGATGATTCTGTGTACTATTAGTATTATTATCAAAAACCCGTCAGTTGGTAAAATATTTCAAAGATGAGTAATTGTGGAGAACCGTTCTATCAGTTAATATGTCCATTGAAGTATACATGAGGAAATATAGTGGATAAGTTCGTGATCACAATTTTATATGTATTATTACATACATGTTCCCACATGGAATAACTGCTTTTTAAAACTGGTAGCGTCTTTGTCTCATTTGGCAGAGAGTGAAAACAAGGAGGTAAGTTAGATAGGCCAAAGTTGCATGCGGTGATTCGGTGTCTCGATCATTCACTCTCCTCGAACTAGGGGCGGGAACACTTTTTATTTTTTATTTGAGAATCGCAAATAAAAAAATCCGGGAGGCTGCTTTTGAACACAGGCGGGCGGGGACGAGAAACAGGCCTAACATGGCATATTGAAATTATGTACGGGTGTACGTCGTGATTGCACAGTATTATTTTTTTTGTAGGAAGCATGAGCAGCTATGAGGAATAATATAATGTATGAATTTCATACATTTATATAAATCTTCTTTAATATGACATTTGTTCAAAGCTAATAAACCAATTCGATACTTGAATGCAGAAAAACTATATGTCTTTTAATACTTTATAACACTATTCAAACTTCATTATCTTATTGAACCGATTAAACATGCTTTTGTGGCTACAACTGAATGTAAATTTAATCTAGATAAGAGCGTTTATCTAGATTACTTTGTTGCTGAAGTTTCTTCAATTCATTGTTCCAAAAACGTTTCAGTCATTTCAAAAACAGTTTTGAAAAGACAACATATCGATATACCAATTATATATAAACACTCGTGCACTGTGCATGTGTTGGTTGTGCTAGCACACATGTGACAAGACGAATTTTTATC
Organism: Terebella lapidaria; assembly: GCA_949152475.1. NCBI lineage: Eukaryota > Metazoa > Annelida > Polychaeta > Terebellida > Terebellidae > Terebella > Terebella lapidaria. Next base: position 17,321,825 of record OX424555.1, on the reverse strand, counting down.
AATATAACTATAACAAAATGTGATAAAATAAAAATTTTTAGCGAGAAATTAAGAAGCCTCGGTAGCTCAATTGGTAAGCCGATTCTCCGTGATTCGAGTCCTGGACGAGTCAACCTGATGTTTCACTGAAATTTTCTCCATCTAGAACAATATGGTTTGTGAGAAAAATTTGTTCACTTCGAACTACATTACTGGTATCCGGACTAGAATAACTGTGGTCAGAACGTCATCTTTTATCAGATATCGCACCACCCTTGACCAGTCCGCTGCCTCCTACAAAGGACAATACTAGATCTAGCATCATAATATATTGAGTTATCATCATCTTAAATATGCCTCATTTTAAGTTATTATCAAGCCCGACTATTAAATTTCCACATTTTCTAAACGTCTGCAACACATGCATCACATCGCAGCTACAAGTCATAGCATAGGTATTGTATTTGTCATGCAAGCTTTTCCATGATACGGTATTCAGTTCCGTGTATTTATTTCACGTTACTGTATTCACCAGTACACGTTACGGTAATCAACAAGGGTTTTTAAAAAAAGAATATTAAACCAACTTAACGTGAACAATACAATATACTATTATTTTGCATTTGGCGGCAGAAGCAACATCATGGACCGTATAGGCCTCACTCGCCTAGTTCTGATACCATCAAAGTATCCTGATCTCGATGAACTTCGATTCGAATCGCATCATCCTCGACCATTTTGACGACTAGCGTAACGTGCGTTACGGTAATCGATGGTAATCGGGTTATCTACAGTGATACTTGGGCCCATGTATCGCTTGATACTCTTCTAAATCAAAGGACTAGTCAAACGGACTAAATATGGAGTAATTAGTATTAGTAGCTAGCACAATGTGCTACATGGGCCATACGTGTAAGCTACATGTGAGCCTTATTATTGTGGGCGTATGTGATTATCCCAGCCATGGTCACTAGGGAGGCACTTACTCATAGGCGTACGAGGTGGATGGTCAGGGGGGTATTGCCCAAATTCGGGCGAAAATCAGGAGGAAATTCGGCCAAATGTTCCCAAAAGATTGTCGTATTTTGTGCGTAAATTTCACCGCAAGAAATAAAGGATTTATTTTTGTGAGCCTATTGATGTATTCAACCAATGTCCTAGTCATATTGACTGAGTTTTTGGCGACGTTCTTGTGAAATTTTGGCTCGGATACCTGGAAGACAATTCCAGTTCTTCTTGGTAACCCAGCTTAACCCTGGTATGATATTTTGCTTGTTCTAGGACAATATTTTTCTCATTCTGGCACAAGTAGAAAATAAGAATTATTTTTAGCTTGTCATGATATGTACATTTACGTGATGAAATTTGCACCATTTGAAATTCAAAACTAAAGATACATATTTAAATGATGTGGTCTCTTGCGATATTCGATCTCTTTTGGATCTACTCATGAATCGACGAGTCATGATATATTATATTTCACAGACTGACCGGACGATTACTTCATGTACGATTTCTCGAATACTGGATCTAGTGCGCGTATGCATTCTACTTTTCTGCAGTCAAAGAGGGACAAGTATTGGATCTGACCTCATCCGGACCCCGTGGTAGTGGTCTGGAGCTTTCAATTCACTGAGGTGACCACACACAAAATTCCATATCTAATCTTCCTGTCATAGGTAGCAACATAACCATGTCACCAACATACTGCAGTGTACTGAAGTGAGCTCTTGCCAAACTGAGAGCATGTCGTCGAATTTAGCTCACAGCTAGGACGGAGGGTTGAACTGAATCAACTTATGGTTGAACACAACTGATAGGTAAATATCGTGTAAAACCTTTTGACATCTTTTTTTCGAGCTAATCTACGTTACTAGTGCCAAGTGGAACAAACGTATCTGCGACTATTGCGATTCATCCATGCCACGCGGATTCCATCAAATAACCACCCAGCCAGAACCCAAACCATTAGGCCACGGCTACGGGCCATGCACCCCCTCCATAACTCAGCGAAACATATTTTTTTTTTCAGAAGCCCCAGGGTCTCCTTAGTTGGAAATCAAATGTTAACATTGAAAATATAGGGATGCAATTTCTGTTTACACCACTTATTTGAAGGTACCCTAAATCGCTTTTCGACGCTTTCGCGACAAAAAGCACTAGGGGGGTATGGTTGCCTTTAGGTCTGTATTATCAGTTCTAGTTGGTATATCCTCACACAAGAGATATCAAAAGAAGGGGAATAACCTTTCGAATGATGTATCAAACATCACTGTAGATATAAGGTTGATACTTATATTTACTGGTGACATTATTTTTTCATTCAGTGGGCCTTAGTTCACAAAATTACATCAGTGGGTGAAGAATATGAATGGTTCACATGGGATAAATTAATCCCATGTGATACAAGGGAGATTCCAGTAATTTGTTGAGTGTTGTCGATGAAAATTAATCTGACTGGCCATAGACAGATGAATATTCAACACATATGTGATCTGGAGACATAACTGGACAGCCTTTTCCATTTCCTTTTCAATGGTATATAACATGTAATGATCCATGCCATGAAACTGACATAGTACGCTATTTACCAAGTACACCCCCTTATTTCGAAAATGCGGAAATCGCGAAAAGTGCATTGAGAGTTACACGTGTTTATGCTTTGTTGACATGAAGTTCGTCCCTATATTTTTTAATGTTGACATGTTTCCTTTCATTCAGTGGACCCTACTGGACAAATGATACCAGTTGGTGAGGGTTCTGTGGGGATACACATGGTTCAAAATGTGCCCAGGCACTATATGGGTTCTGTCGAAAGATTTGAAGAGATGTCGATTAAAATTTTGTATAAACCTATGAAGAAGAGTGAATAATATGTCTACAGTGATAATCATTCGAAAGGTTATTTAATTCCTCTTCTTTTGATACCTCTTGTGTGAGGATATACCAATTAGAACTGATAATACAGACCTAAAGGCAACCATACCCCCTAGTGCTTTTTGTTGCGAAAGCGTCGAAAAGCGATTTAGGGTACCTTCAGATAAGTGGTTTAAACATAAATTGCATCCCTATACTTTCAATGTTAACATTTGATTTCCAACTAACGACGCCCTGGGGCTTCTGAAAAAATATGTTTCGCTGAGTTATGGGGGGGGGGGGTGCATGGGGGACCCCTGTAACCCGTGGCCTACATGGTATCACGTACCACCACCACTCATCTCCGATAAGGCTCTGATACATTACGTACACAAGAGGGGCACGTACAAATCAATCTCTCCATGTTTGGCTGTGATTGTCTAAGGACCACAATGGAAACAAGTGCTTGCACTTTTTTTGTGTTATCCTGATTTTTATGAATTATTGTACCTTTGTACATTTTTACATGTTTAATCAAATAAAGCAAATAAAAAAAAAATCAAATCAAATCTGTTCACCGACTGAAGGGACGACCTAGTTACTTTGTACTGTCTGGAGATCATCTTGACTTACGGAGCTGTGTATCGTATCTTTAATCGTGGTTGTATATTGATTATTAGCATTATTTCGGGTCGAGCTGAGGTAGAATCAACAGTGTTACAATTCACACAGAAACATACACATAGATTCTACGCAGTAGAGGAAAGCAGCCTTCTGAAATCATGGCAGGTTAGTATTGTATATTGCTACAAACCTAGTGTTAGGTAGATGCGTGAAGTCGCAGTTGGTTGTGTGGATCGGTATGGACGATCTGGTCTCCTTGAAGATGGTAACTATGGAAGCCCATAGGTGACATGTGCGGGAAAAAAATTTGGTGTTTTTTCTAGTAAAAACCTTGCACGTTCGAACGTAGAGAGTTCAAAGCTACCACGTTCGTACGTGGAAGTATTTAGCGCTATCACGTTCGCACGTGGTAACTTTAAAACTCAACACGTTCGTACGTAAAAAGGTTTTAGGCTTCCACGTTCACACGTAGAAAGTCCAGAGCTACCACGTTCACAGGTGGAAACAATATATGCTTTCACGTTCGCACGTAGAAAAATGTAGGTTTCCACGTTCACACGTAGAAAGTTTCAAAGCTACCACGTTCACACGTGGAAGCATTTATACCTTTCCACGTTCGCACGTAGAAAGATGTAGGTTTCCACGTTCACACGTGGAAAGTTTCAAAGCTACCACGTTCACACGTGGAAGCATTTATACCTTTCCACGTTCGCACGTAGAAATATTTAGGTTTCTACGTTCACACGTAGAAAGATTCAAAGCTACCACGTTCACACGTGAAAGCATTTGATGCTACCACACCCAAATCTTTGCACGTGCGAACGTGGTAGCTCCTGAAGTTTCCACGTGCGAACGTGGAAGCGTTAAATGCTTCCACGTGTGAACGTGGTAACCTAGCACTTTCCACGTGTGAACGCAATAGCCTAAACTGTTTCTACGTGCGAACGTGATAGTGATAAATACTTCCACGTTCGAACGTGCTAGCTTTTTGCTGGAAAAGACATAGAATTTTTTTACGCGCATGTCACCTATGGGCTTCCGTAGGTAACACAACTGCGCCGGCTTCCTTCGTCGTCTCGCGCTCGTTGACGCTGGGTCACGTGCCTGGTGACGTATTCGGTGCCCTCCCTCCGGAATCCCGTTCTGGGCTGGTGATGTCAGCGGGTGCATTCCCAGCACTTCACTGCGTGGAACTGGTTACCGCGGGTGACTCGTGACATGGGCTGACATATACATATAGTTATAGGAATATTCACCACATTAGTATCCGTGATCAGCGTTAAATGGCCTATTTGGATGCATTTAATTACGTTTTTGTTTTTGTATAATACGCTTCCCCTTCCCTCGATCGGTGTTGAGTTTATTGCGTCTGTCTCTCTGGCTGTCTCTCCGAGAACATAACTTTAATCATTGTGGCGATACTAGATACACTAACGATCGTTAGTGCATCCCGCAATGGCGGACAGTAAACACGGTCAGTTTGGTTTTGACCGTATTTTATCAAAAGACAGGTCCATTTGTGAAAAATGGATACTCTGAAGGTAGCTCAAAGACATGTGTAGTTATTTCAAGCAGATCACGCTTCTTTGTTTAGATATGTTGTGGAAAAGAATGAGCGATAAGATTCACCAACGACAAAAATGAGATTCCCTAACGATACAGGCCTAATACCACCGGGTGGGAGCTTGCCCATGAATCTTGACGAGTCAACTCGGTGAAAATATTTCCTCGCAGGGGCTTTGCTCGGCAAAAATCTTTTGTCGCATGGGCTTTCAGATGCCCCTGTGATTAAAGATTTTTGCTGAGCAATGCCCCTGCGAGGAAAGATTTTTACCGAGTTGACTCGTCAAGAATCATGGGTAAGCTCCCAGCCAGTGAATACGTGTATATTGTAATAGGTCCATATCATACACCATTGTGAATTCGTTGATTTATGCGACATAAATTAGCGAAGGTCACATTAAAAATAGGAACTATGTACTAGAAGCTCATCTGTACACATCAATACCTGTCAATTGGTACTTTATTCCACGTTTAATATTTAAATAACGTAGATTTGAAATAATAAAGAAAAGATCGTTGGGGAATCTTCACATATTCGTTAGGGAATGTTCGATTTTACAAAAACTATCGTTAGGGATTCTTTCGGTTTTTTTCCAGACGAGTTTTTCATGCTCAAACCAACATAAATCGCCATGTATTTGCAACGAACGGTTGTTTCGTGCGCATAAGAATCAGCAGATGTATGTGTGTATCGATCACAATCTTAAGTGGGTTCGCCATTGCGGGATGCACTAACGATCGTTAGTGCATCTTTACCGCCTCTGTGGCCGAGTGGATGGGACTGGTGGCTCTTGAAGCAACGAAGCTCAGAGGCGGTAGGTGACGCGGGTTCGATCCCCGTCACCGGCACAAAGTAGGTGGAGTTTTCATCCTGGCAAACTGCATAACATGGACCAGACTCATTCGCCACAGGGGTGTCCGTTGGTGCATGCTTGAAAAAAATGTACACAGCTGAGCGAACAGAAATGACTACAGTCTATACACAGTTTTGACTTTGAGCATGTCGTTGCGCCAAGGTTATATTCGCTCCCCTGGGGTCAGGCCCCATGGGTCGGGCCGAACGGTCTCGGGAGCAGGGGGCGTGGGAGGGATGGATTGTGAAAAATGAGATACAAGGGATATTCGGTGTACGGGTGTCAAGTCACCAAAAAAGAAAAATCTGCTCTCAGAAAGTGATGCGCGCGATTTGGTTTTGCTTTAAGAAAAAGGCATTGCACGGGGTTTAAAGTGACGCGCGCGCCCAACCAAAACCGTTTTTTTGGGCTTCGATTAGCCATTTCATTATTCTCACTGACATGAAAAAAGAATGATGCGATGTGTCACATTGAATTTCAAAAATGTGGCCTGAATGATTTGCACACTCGCTGATTGGCTAATATTTGTCCGATGTCTGGCCTTGCGTGTGATGGATTGCAGGGGGTGTGGAGTTAAATGGAATAAAGGGAGTATTTTATATAATGGAGTAGAGGGAGTGTTGTATGTAATGACGTAGGGGAGTGTTGTATGCAATGGTGTAGAGGGAGTGGTGTATTTAATGGAGAGGGGGGGGGGTGTTGTGGGCAATGGTGTAGAGGGAGTGGTGTGTGTAATGGTGTAGAGGAGTGTTGTATGCGATAGTGTAGCGAGAGGGGTGTATGTGATGGAGTGCTAGGAGCATTGTATGTAATGGCATAAAGGGAATGTGGCATGTAATGTTGTAGAGGGAGTGGTGTATGTAATTTTGTAGAGGGAGTGGTGTATGTGATGGAGTGACAGGAGTGTTGTATGCAATGTTGTAGAGGGAGTGGTGTATGTAATGTTGTAGAGGGAGTGGTGTATATGATGGAGGGGCAGGAGTGTTGTAAGCAATGTTGTAGAGAGAGTGGTGTATGTAATGTTGTGGAGGGAGTGGTGTATGTAATGTTGTAGAGGGAGTGGTGTATGTGATGGATTGGCA